>CP139506.1:185647735-186339979 GCA_021014915.2 Artemisia tridentata subsp. tridentata | reverse complement strand
TGTAAGGTTTGGAATTAGAGTGACTGATGATTGGGATATAAAATTTTGTTTGTTTTTTAATTCTAATTTAGATATGAGAAACAAATTCTCAAAAGAAAATTTAGATTAAAACAAATTATATTAAAAACGCGAAACGGGAATTACAAAAACGGGATTAAAAAGTGAAATCTATAAAAATAAATCCTACAAGTGTAATTTTATTTTTCCTAAGTTGTAAATGACAAAAGAAAATTTTAGACAAAAGATTTATATTTTTCTGAGTTTTATATTTTTTATTATAAATTAAAAACTAAATGTAAAAGAGTAATTAATTAAAAATACCAAACGAAAATGAAAAATTATGAAAAATTCCAGGAAACTGCTTAATGATAAGCAGAATCAAGGAAAAATGAAAGTGAGCCAACAGCTTATTCAGATAAGCTGTTATTAAGCAAACAGTGGTAATAAGCTAAAATTGGAAAACTTGGTTAAATAAAAAATTATGCAAAGGTTAACTGAAATAAGTCCCTAGGGCAGATGGTTGGGTGTTGGGTGTGTGTGCTAAGAGACCAGGGTTCGACCCCTGGTTATGCCTTTTTGTTTTTATTATTATTTTTATTTTTTTATTTTTATTTTTTTGATTTTCTTTTTGCAAACTTGAAAAGCACTAACCAATAAGCAACTTTTGAAAAGAACTTATTTTTGAAAACCCAAAATAAGCTCAGAATGAGCTTATGATTGCTGATCAGTGGCTAAAAAAGACAAAGCCCAAGGCTTTTTGCTAAAAGGCTGATAAGCTTTTAAAAAGCTAAAGGAACAGTTGAGATAAGTTAAGCAACTAATAATAAGCTAAGATGAACATGAAAAAGCCACAAATACTCAGAAATAAGCACTGAGCTAAACAAATAAGCAAAAAGGGTAACTGATGCACAGGGAAACTTTTTGGATTCTAGGAAATTTCAAGCTTAATTTTAAGCACTTAAATGATTACTAAACACCACAAAAACTGATTCCACTTAAAGTTGACCTAGTGAGGGTCACCTAGAACCAAATAGCAGACCAAGAGAAGCTTATTTGCTTCTTAAAAATAAGCTGGGAAAGTGGCTGAGTTAACACAATTAACCACTGATGACTCAGTGGTTTATTGTGAATTTAAGCAACTTTTGAGCTTATTCCAAAGCTCAAATAAACTAGGAAAGGGTCTGGATTTGATAATAAGCAAAGATCACCTAATAAACTACTGAGAAATCCAAAATTTAAGCTTAGATTAACACAAATAAGCACTTAAATAGGATCTAGAAAACTAATGCAGCCTGCATATATGGTCCTTATTTGTGCAGACTTGCACAAAATGGCATAAACCAAATGGACACTTAACCAAATCTTGCAATTACACTAAATGGATTCAAAGGACCTCAGGAAAGCCACAAGAAAAGGTCAAATGAGCTTATTGCTCTAATTGGCTTATTTGATCAGTCCAAGGCTTAGGATTATCACAGTTGGTTCAAAACTTCAAAATCCTTCAAAACAGGCCATAAGCTCTTAACAAAAGCTTATATACACTAATTAAATCAAGATCAAAGTTTAGGAATATGCACATGAACAGTGATCAACCATTTTGACCCATTTTGCTTTTTTAACCCAAACAGTCCTTATAGGGGCTGTTTTGGTGATTTTCAAAGGCAACAGCCAATTTTAACTATGATTCTTGTTTATTACTGATTCACTAACTTACTTAAACTATAATGAGCAACTTTTAATATGTAAATAAGCACTGAATTAAGCTGAACTAGTTATAGCTATTTAAGGACTGATTTTAACTTTAAAAGTGAAAATGATATTTAAGCTAATACTAACTATCAAACTGACTTAATTTAACTCAAATAACATAAAGAAGTACTGAGAACACCAAAAAGCACACAAATAAGCAGTTGTACAGTAGAAATGGAAATTTGGAAATTTCTTACAAATTGCATTAGCTCCAAACAAGAACTGATAACCAAGAACCATATCAACCTATAGCTTCCCAAGAAGCTCTAAACCATGGGCTTCCGTATTTTCACATGCTCCAGCTTGTATTGTCCAACAACTTATTTTTTAGCTTATTTTGACTTTTATTGACTTTTTTTGATATTTTAAGATTTAACCTGAATTACACTAACATAAACTTATCAAAAGCTATAGTGAGCTTATGTAAGCTTATAGAAACTGAAAAGAAGCTATTTCCAATAACAATTAATTTGATTCGAATTCTCAGTTCACTCAGAAACTTGAAAACATGAAATTTTCATTAACAAGTGGAAATGGTACTAGGATTAATGATAAACAGACTTAAAGTAACTTGAATTATAACTGAAAACTTAAATTGATAAAACTTGAACAAAGTAAATTACAATGCGATTAAAGAAAATTAACTACTTGCCAATTAAGGCTTACAATGACTCCTATTTATACTACACTGAGGTGGGATAAGTCTCTTATCTTCATCTGATCCTTTCTTAACCCTTGGATAGTCTTCAATTCATCTCAGCCCTCTAAACGGATTTTGGCGCCAAAATGGTGTGAGTGGAAAATACCACTTGATTCTGATGAAGTGTGATGGGAAGAAGCAATTAATGCTTCTTGGCTTGTTAGGTGGAGTGGGATAGGAGGAGGGGTGAGGTGATTGGTGGTTGTGTCAAGGATAAGGGTGGTGGCTATGGTGGTATGGTTTGGCGGGTAATGGTTTTGAAGAAGGGTGGGTTTGACTGGGGTCAAACCGGTATTAGCTTAGAAAAGGTGGGTCGGGTTGTAAGGATTGGGCTTGGGTTATTTATTTTGGTAGTGGGTTGGGTTTAATTATTTGGCTTGGTTTAGTTTTAGTTTGGATATGTTAGGAATATGAATATTCAGCTGAAGACTCGGTCACCCCGAGTAATTATTAGTACATCATAGTTCATAGGATTATCAGTAATATTATTAGTAGCTTAGTTATTATTATTAGTATTGTGGAGTGGGTCGGGTCTTTACCCTCTGTCAGCTCACTCTACAGCCCGCTAGGGGCATATTATGATGTAAGTATAAATACCCCTTCCCACACAAGGGAAGGGTTGGAACTCTCATTACATTCAAGCTAATACACATAGTGTTTCTCTCACTAGAAGTTCCCACTTTCTCTCTCTAAGTTCTCTTCCATTCGATCCAAAACTAAGCCTCAAACAAGTGTTTCTTGCATTGTGAATACCCTACAATTGGTATCAAGAGCCATGGTTAGGTCCATGAGAGTTGGTATTCACGGATTTGTGTAGTTTTTGAGGTTTTTTGGTTCGATTTGTTAAGTTACATTTATTTCATTTTGTGCTTTGTTTAGTGATTAAAAGTTGTTATACCTTGTACTTTCTAGCTTAGGAATAGTATAAGAGTAGTATTTAGTGCTTGGATTCACAGATTTAAGGTTTGTGTGGTGTTTTTGGGTGATTCGAGTGTTTTTTCTTTCAAGTGTTCTTGGATGCGGTTTGTGTATTTTGGACGTTCTTGAACGCGGTTTGTGTCACATCGGGTACGCGGTTTGTCCTATTACTAGTTTAGGCAAAAGGACAAACAGCATTGAAAGTGACGTGTTTGGAAGTTTGTGCCAACGCGGTTTGTCTCTAAGGTGCGTACGCGGTTTGTGTCAACGCGGTTTGTCTCTGCAGCGTGAACTCGGTTTGTGTCAACGCGGTTTGTATCTCCAGCGTGAACTCGGTTTGTGTCTACGCGGTTTGTATAAGCAGCGTGAACTCGGTTTGTGTCAACGCGGTTTGTATCTCCAGCGTGAACTCGGTTTGTGTCTACGCGGTTTGTATAAGCAGCGTGAACTCGGTTTGTGTCAACGCGGTTTGTATCTCTAGCGTGAACTCGGTTTGTGTCTACGCGGTTTGTATCTGCAGCGTGAACTCGGTTTGTGTCTACGCGGTTTGTCTTTGAGGTGTGTATGCGGTTTGTATCAACGCGGTTTGTCTCTCCAGCGTGAACTCGATTTGTGTCTACGCGGTTTATCTCTGCAGTGTGAACTCGGTTTGTGTCTACGCGGTTTGTCTAGGCGGTTTGTATCCTCAAGAGTGCTATTTGTCTAGGCGGTTTGTGTCTTGGTGATTTTAGAAATTCCCGCGAAAGATTCGATTTCTCGGTTAAATCACAAGATCTGTAAAATCCCGTAGTTACTATGGCTACCACATCAAACACATCATCAGAAGATATTCAAGCAGCAGGATCTGACACTCGTCCACCTATGCTAGATAGGACGGATTATGAGTCTTGGGCACAATGGATAAGACTTTACTGCTTGGGAAAAGATAATGGAGTTAACATTCTTAAGTCAATTGACGATGGACCATATCAGATGGGTACCACCAGAGATGTTGTTACAACTGGTGAAGATGGGACTGTAACTTGGGGCATAGACAGACCTAGAAACTACAATGATCTTAATGAAGAAGAAAAGAAGAGGTATGATGCCGACATTAGAGCCTCAAACATAGTCATTCAAGGTCTTCCAAAGGATGTATACAAGCTCATCAATTTCAACACTGAAGCCAAAGCTGTGTGGGACAACGTTAAAATGTTGTTGGCAGGGTCAGAACTCACAAAGGAAGATCGTGAGTCACAGCTGTATGATGAGTTCGAGCATTTCAAAATGAACCCAGGAGAGAATGTCACAGACTACTATGTGAGATTTCATAAGTTGGTGAATGATATGAGGATGATCAGAATGACTATGCCCAATATCCAACTAAACTCAAAGTTTGTGAACAACATGACTCCTGAATGGGACAGATTTGTTACTGCTGTCAAACTCAACAAAGGTTTAAGGGATACCAACTATGAACAGCTGTATGCCTACCTGCAACAACATGAGAAGCATGCTGTCTATGATCGGGTGCTGAGAGAAAAGTTTAATCCTTCAACTACAAATGATCCACTGGCGTTCATGACAAATGTTCAACCGACAATCCAATCATCATCCAACCCAAGCTATCATCAACTTCACTCACAAGTACCTGCTATGAGCTCTCAACTTGACTCAGGGTACTCTCAGACCAACAAAATGATTGACAATCTCACCAATCAAGTTTCATTACTGGTTCAACAGTTTCAAGCATCACTCCCTCAGACCAACAATCAGTTAAGGAATTCATCCAACCCACGCAATCTAGCAATGGTGGAGGATGGGAAAATTGTGGTTCAGAATGTGCAAGGGAGAGCTGGTAGAAACATGGGTCGAGGTTATGTGCAGAATAGAGCAGGGAATGCCAATCAGGGGCAAGGGAAACAGATCAAGTGTTATAATTGTGGGGGGCTTGGACACATTGCTAGAAACTGCAATCAACCTAAACGTCCTCAGAACTCAGATTACTTCAAAGACAAGATGCTGTTAATGCAAGCTCAAGAGAATGGAGCTGTATTGGATGAGGAAGAGTTATTGTTCTTGGCAGGAGATGGAGGAAATACTTTTGATGAAGATGTGGATGAGAAACCTGTTCAGGATCTAGCACTTAATGATCCTAACATCTTCAAGGCAGATGACTGTGATGCATATGACTCTGATGTAGATGATGAACCTACGGCTCAAACAATCTTCATGGCTAACTTGTCTTCCCTGGTCTCATCTCCCCGTCAAGCTGGTCCTTCTAATGCATCCGTGATATCTGAGGTACTAAAAATCTATGACACATATAATATTGTCGAGGGACAAAAGAATCCCGAAGAAGTACATCAGGCAGATGTTTCTGACTCAAGTAATGTTGACATGGAAAATAGCAATATTATTTCATATGAACAGTATTTGAATCACAACAACTCGCCTGATGTACCAAATGGTGAATCTTTTGTCAATAATGATGTTTGTGTTATGAGTAATGTATGTGCCTTAGATAATGCGGGTATTATAGATAATGCATGCGAGTGCCATGAGAACAAATTGCCTGTCCCTGATGATAACTTGATCACTAGACTAAACATCTATAAAGAACAAGTGGCTATGTATGAACAGCGTGCTAAGTTTGAGCTTAATGATCATGAGCAGAAATTAGAAGGTCAAATGAGTACACTTATCAAAGAGTCTAGAGTGAGAGAAGAAACATTAAAATTAGAGTTGAGTTCTTTGAAAAGTCAGCTAGAACAGTCAGTCAAACAAAAACAGGATGCACAAAAGTGTGTAACTACACTTAAGCAAGAATTCAAACAAAAAGAAACAACTCTTTTAAATGATTTCTCTAGACTCAATACGTTAAAAAATAAGCTTGAAGATAAGTTGTACACACAAAATCAAACCATACAAACTGCTCAAATGATTCATAAGCACAGAAAGTTGAGTGATAAGCATAGTAAAATCATGATAGGTGAACCTAAGTCAACCATCCTTAGGGACATGAAAGTACTTCAACCAGCCCTATATGATGGTAATGTGATGCTTATGCCTATTCATGACCAACCTGAGCATATCTACACAAATGAAGAGGATGAGATAAGTGATAGAACGAGGGAAAAAATGAATGAGAAAATGAGGGATCCTGAGTGCATAGTCAGACGAATAATAATCAAGCCCCATGATTATTATGAGGAAAATCGTTTGACTGTGATTGCTCCTCAAAAGAAGTTAACACCTGAACAGATTTTCTGGAAACAAGATAATGAAAAACTTAAGGTAGAAAAACTTAAGGCCAACACCCCCCTTATTAGAAAAGTTCCGTCTATAACGGTGTATCCTCCCAATACACCTAGGAATTTAGTGCCTTTGTCTCTTCTCACTGAATGCAAAACTTTTATTAGCTTATATGTGCTTTGGCAACTGTTTGCTGATTTCGATAAAACATGTAAGAAGAGAATCACACCCTCTGGTATTACTGAGGGGGAAAGGTGTTTTGAACATGCAAAAAGGTGTTACTTAACTGAGGTCATGCCATTCTTTAAACTACTTAAAGAACACTTTGAAGAGTTGCAAACTGCTCTTAAAGCCGAAATAAAAGAAATGGAAGTAGTGTTTAAAGATATGGAAAATGAGGTGAATGAACATGCAATAGAACTTAAGAGTCGAGAGATTGAAAGAAAAAACATACTCATTACTAATGACAACTTGATTGCTAAATGTATTGCACAAGATGTATTTTACACTGTTACTGATTCTGCATTGTCTGCTTGTCAATTTAATGAGTATGCTATTGCGTTAAATGTCACCCAGAATCGTGTTGTTGAGCTTGAGGGGGAGAATTTAAAATTGCTTGAAAAAATTCAAAATGATGACCATGATAATATGGTTAAACGTTTTTCAAAATTGGAAGTTGAATATCTTAATTTGCAATTGAAATATCAACATTTAAATGAAAAACATAAAATATCAAATGACAAGACATCCTTGGATGCTCCTGAATTTGATACTTATTTTGAATTAAGCAAACGAGATGAGACAATTCAAGCTCACACGAACACAATTCGACTGCTGAGGGCCCAAATTGCCCAATTGAAATCCAAAAAGTGTGAAGTATATGGCACCAATAAACCTTCGTCTTCAGATTCTCAGAATTTTCAATATCAAAACACCATAAATAAGTTACATTATGAAAATGAGTGTTATCGAGAAGAAAATTCAAAGGTTAAACAACATTTCAAAGAGTTATATGATTCTATTAAAGTTACAAGAAGCAATCACAATGATCAAATAACCTCTTTGACAAATGAAATTGAGAATCTGAAGGCTCGGGTGAAAGGTAAAATGCCATGCACCACTTGTAATTGTGATGCACCAAAGGCTACTGATAGTAAAAAGTATGATGTTGATGTTGGGCGTATTCCGTTTAAGCTTAGAAATAATAGCTTTACCCATCAAACATATCTCGATCATCTTAGAGAGGGCCTTGACACACTTCGTGAGGTAGTTGAAGAGGATAGGACTGATAAGCCACTTGATAGGGCAGTTGTCTATGCATGCAAACTCACGAAAAGGATTCAAGAAAACTTAGAATATGCCATAGGCTCAATTCCTAAGTTTAGCTGCCATAGAGATAGATTTGTTGCATCATCATCCAATGTTGAGAACAAGCATGTAGCCTTTGATCTACCACCTAAAACATCAGAACCCAACACATCATTATCAGGAAGGCATGTGACAGAAAAACAAACTAATGTTACCTTCGATGCTTCTACAGGAGTAAAAAGTGACACCCAAGCTAGTGGGTCAAGGTCTAGAGGAAATGCAAGAAAGGATAGGACTGCGCCAGCTAAGAATGATCACTTGAAGAATGTAGAAGCCCAACCTAGGAACAATAATTTTGCAATGAGTAGGATGAATCGTGTTGATTCTAGTATCAAAAGTACTGTAATTCATTCAAATTCTAATGCTATCTGTAAAACATGCGACAATTGTTTAATTTCTGCTAATCATGATGAATGTGTTGTGTCTTTCTTGATGTCTTCTGCATCATCCCATGTTAAGAATGGTAGTATAACTGAAGCATGCAAAAAGGTTTGGAAAGCAACAGGAAAAACATTTGCTAGCATAGGCTATCAATGGAGACCCACTGGAAGGAAATTCAATTTAGGAAAACAATGCACGTTACCTAAAATGAATAAGCATAAAATTGTGAGAGTTAAGGAATGGAGACCCACTGGAAGGAAATTCAATTTAGGAAAACATAGATCATTACCTAAAATGAATATGCATAAAATTGTGATGAATAAGGAATGGAGACCAACTGGTAGAATCCTGTCCTTAGAGTCACAATGCCTTCCATCTAGGTCTTGTCCTGCCTCTAGTTCTGTCTCCTCAGTAAAGACAATAGCATCTGTGAAATCTGTGGTTCCAGAATATGTGTGTGCTGACCAAACGGACCCCAACTTCACTTGGGGATCCACATTTTTCAGTTATCCATTGTTGTCTGGTTTCAAATGCAGGTCGTACAAATCGTCCTGTGGTATTTGGACTCAGGCTGCTCAAAACATATGACTGGGGATCGCTCACGGCTCAAGAACTTCGTGAAAAAGTTTATCGGGACAGTTAGATTTGGGAACGACCACTTTGGTGCTATTATGGGTTATGGAGATTATGTGTTTGGTGACAGTGTAATCTCAAGGGTATACTATGTGGAAGGACTAGGGCACAATCTGTTTTCTGTGGGTCAATTTTGTGATTCAGATATGGAAGTGGCTTTCAGAAAGCATACATGTTTCGTCAGAGAATTGGATGGTATAGATCTCCTCAAGGGCAGTCGGGGCACCAATCTATACACCATATCGATTGAAGAAATGTTGAAGTCCTCTCCCATATGCTTGCTTTCTAAAGCCTCTAAAACAAAATCATGGATGTGGCATCGTCGTTTGAATCACTTGAACTTCGGTACCATAAATAATCTTTCCCGTAAAGATCTTGTTAGAGGAATGCCCAGACTGAAATATGAGAAAGATCATCTCTGCTCTGCATGTCAACTGGGTAAAAGCAAAAAACAAACCCACAAGCCTAAAACCATCAACACCAACTTGGAAGTTCTTCATACCCTCCACATGGACTTGTGCGGTCCAATGAGAATACAAACCATAAATGGAAATAAGTACGTTCTGGTGATAGTAGATGATTATTCTCGGTTCACATGGGTAAAATTTTTGAGAACCAAGGACAAAACTCCAGAGGTTATCATTAAACTGATAAAACAGCTGCAAGTAAGGCTCGATAAAACTGTCAGAATCATCCGCACTGATAATGGTACTGAGTTTGTTAACCAACAACTCCGTAATTTCTATGAAAGTATTGGCATCACGCATCAGAAAAGTATCCCTCGCACTCCTCAACAGAACGGAGTGGTTGAACGAAGGAACCGTACTCTGGTGGAGGCTGCAAGAACTATGCTTATATTTTCAAAGACACCGATGTTTCTCTGGGCAGAGGCTATTGCAACAGCATGTTACACTCAAAACCTATCCCTAATTCATCCGGTTCATGAGAAGACTCCCTTCGAGTTAATTCATAACAAGAAACTAGATCTTTCCTTTCTCCGTGTGTTTGGTGCACTTTGCTACCCAACTAACGATAGTCAAGACTTGGGAAAGTTAAGATCTAAAGCAGATGTAGGTATTTTTGTTGGATACGCACCAGACAGTAAAGGGTATCGAATCTACAACAAGAGAACCCGTAAAATCATGGAAACCATTCATGTTACGTTCGATGAGCTGAGTGAGCAACCTGCTTCAGGACAAATTAGTTCTGGACCCGATCTTAACCTTTTGTCACCTGGACCCATTAGTTCAGGACTTGTACAGAATTCCACGCCTGCAGATTCTTATGTGCCACCTACATGTGAGGAGTTGAAGAAGTTATTCGATCCTATGTTTGATAAATACTTTGAGCCAACAAATGGAACCATCCCGAGTGAACCTGCTATACTTCCTATGACTGAGGTTCAAGCCCCTAAAGGTTCAGAAGGCCCTACAGCTTCAGTATCAGTTAGTCACAATGCTCCAGCTGCCAGTCAATCACCTTCGTCATCAAACGCTCAATCTTCTCCAGTAATGCAAGAATCTTCAGATAATCATTCTTTGGAAGTTAATCCTTTTGCTCCTGTTGATGAGGTTCCTTTTGAAAACATATTTGCTCCTGAACATTCATCAGACACATCCATACTTGAAGAACACAGCACTGCTACGTCTGTTCATAACCCTCAACCTCACGACCATCTCAGGAAATGGACCAGTGATCATCCAATCGACAACATCATAGGCAATCCCTCACGTCCAGTATCCACACGTAATCAACTAGCCACTGATGCACTATGGTGCTTCTTCAATTCCGTACTGTCCAAAGTCGAACCAAAAGATGCCAAAGAAGCAATGACTAAAGATTTCTGGTTCCAGGCTATGCAGGATGAAATCCATGAATTTGATCGACTTGAAGTATGGGAATTAGTGCCTCCTCCAGAGCTTGCAATGATCATTGCTTTAAAGTGGATCTTCAAAGTGAAGCTTGATGAGTATGGTGATGTCTTAAAGAACAAGGCACGGCTAGTTGCTAAAGGGTTTAGACAAGAAGAGGGCATTGATTTTGAAGAATCGTTTGCTCCGGTTGCTAGAATTGAAGCTATAAGAATCTTCCTGGCAAATGCTGCTAGTCGTAATATGACAGTCTACCAGATGGATGTCAAAACAGCATTCTTGAATGGTGACTTAAAGGAAGAAGTTTATGTGAGTCAACCAGAAGGATTCGTGGATGCTGAACACCCTACTCATGTTTACCGCTTGAAGAAGGCTCTTTATGGGTTAAAACAGGCGCCAAGGGCATGGTACGATACATTGTCCAAGTTCCTCCTAGTGAACGGATTCTCCAAGGGTGTTGTTGATCCCACACTATTCACCAGGAAGTCAAGAAACCATCTACTACTAGTTCAGATATATGTAGATGATATCATCTTTGCTTCAACAGATCCTAGTGAATGTGATAGTTTTTCAAAGGAGATGAATTCCAAGTTCCAAATGTCCATGATGGGACAAATGTCATTCTTCTTAGGATTACAAGTTTCGCAAAGTCCCGGTGGCATATTCATTAATCAATCCAAATACGCCAACGAGATCTTGAAAAAGTTTGGATTTTATTCAAGTGAACCTGTTGACACTCCCATGGTTGATAGAACGAAGCTGGATGAAGATCCTTCAGGGATTCCAGTGGATATAACAAAATATCGAAGCATGATTGGATCTTTGATGTACATCACGGCTAGCAGACCAGATCTTCTGTTTGCTGTGTGTATGTGTGCTCGGTATCAATCCAGACCAACCAAGAAGCATGTTGAAGCAGTGAAAAGGATCTTTCGATATCTTCAAGGCACGGTTCATATGGGCCTCTGGTATCCTAAGGACACTGCAATGGAGTTAACGGCTTACGCGGATGCTGATCATGCGGGATGTCAAGACACTCGTCGAAGTACTTCAGGATGAGCTCAGTTTTTAGGGGAAAAGTTAGTTAGTTGGTCTTCTAAGAAGCAGATGAGTACTTCCATATCATCTACTAAAGCTGAGTACATTGCCATGTCTGCTTGTTGTGCACAAATCCTTTGGATGTGATCACAACTTTCGGACTATGGATTCTCATACAACAAAATTCCCCTATATTGCGACAACAAAAGCGCCATTGCTCTTTGTTGTAACAATGTTCAGCACTCCAGGTCAAAACACATCGACATCAGGCATCACTTCATCAGGGAACAAGTGGAAAAAGGAATTGTGGAACTATACTTCGTGAGGACAGAGTTTCAGTTAGCTGACATCTTCACCAAGGCCCTCCCAAGAGAAAGGTTTCAGTTTATTCTCCCACGCCTTGGCATGAAAAGCATTACTCCTGAAACCCTCAAGTGTCTTCAGGAAGAAAAGGAGGAGTAAAGGATTGTCTTCTTATATCCTTGTACATAGTTGTATATATCTTAAATCAAAAAGAAAAATACAAAAATATAAAACCTATAAAAACCATAAAAATCGAAAAAATCAGAAAATACCAAAAATAGTCCTACCTAGGCATGTCTTCTGTTTATTGATAACATTTACGGATCTAGAAATGTCATTCAACAATGGCACGGATTCTTAAATGAAGCTCGAGCAGAAGTTATACTAATCAGTTAAAACATGTCTTAATGGCTTGCAGTTACTTCATACTGCAACCCACGCTGTACATTGGGGAAAGCATGTCGCCAAAAGGACAGCTGTTCCTCCAACCGGGTGATGTTCACCTGGGCATGGATTACTTTATATCCATGTTTCCCCGACTTGATGTACGTTTCAGTGCGTCTTGTCGTGTATAAGAAGAGAAGTCTTCTTTTTCATCAAGACTCTTTATCTTGTTTGATTCTTCTAGAGAGTTTTGATGTTACACAAGGTGGTAAATTGAAGTAAAATTTTCACAAATACTTATCGCTTAATTGAATGACTACAGCTCTTTTAATAGAATATGGGTCATTAATTAAGGGGGAGAGTACTTGTTCAAATTTTTGACACCTTGCCAAATTTGTGCAACATCAGCAGTGACACTCTCTCGTGGTTTAAGGGGGAGCATAGTATGCTCCTAAATCAGAATACATTTAAACCTGACCACATTTTCTCCCAAAGTTTCTAAACTTATTTAAATCACTTGGGATCACAAATCTCAAATGGTTTGAAATTTTTGATCGGGGGAGAGAATGTGATTTAAATAGGAAATTCTGATAAAATGTGATGATTTGGATGTTAATGTAAGCTCTCCCGTATGTGCTAAACCATTTTGTATATCAAGGCACATATTGAGGGGGAGCAAAAAATGTTTTGGTCATAGAAGCAAGCTCTTCCATATGTGCTAAAATCTTTCTTATATCGATGCACATATTGAGGGGGAGCAAATGGTTTTTACAAAACAAAGGATTTGGCATCTCACGTGAGCAAGGCTCAGACTTCACCAATGAATTGACGAAACTTGAACTGTCATCAATCGAAAGGATACGTCTTGGCCGGGTAATAATTTCAAGCTGGTCTAACCAGTGATGTAAGCGTGTCTCGAAAAAGATGTATCTGAGTAGAGAGTACCATTTCGAGAAACTTTCTGTGGACTTGACCAGGCCGGGTAATAATTTCAAGCTAGTCTAACTAGTGATGTAAGCGTGTCTCGAATCGGTCATGTTCACTGAAAGTGGATCAATTCAAAAAGTGCGAGCTCTACCTAACATGTGCAAATTTATAAAACTATCACTCGAGCACATGTTGAGGGGGAGCATTTGAAAAATATAAAACTCTCAAGTGTTTGCAAAAATGTGTTTCGAAATCATGAACACTTTGAGAGATTTTTCAAAGATTTGGTTTGGCAATTGTGGAAGAACACCAAAGACCGACCATTGTATTTCATATAATGGAGTTATAAGGATGGTAAGGTTAGGTACAAGTTCCCACGATCCCGCCAGAGCCGGAGAGATCTACCCAGGGACAATCCACTAGTTAGTGTAGAAGTCCTTAGGTATGATTAAAAAGGAGAAAAGTGAATAAGGGAATAGTGCCGACTGAGATGGAGCTAACACTGGAACAAACCCAACAAGGTGTTAGTTATGAAGTCTCGGTAAGCACTGAAGGGGTTGAAGAATGAAAAAGAATTGTAAAGAGAAAGGGTGAAAAGAAATAGCCCTCCTTACAACTTAGGCAGAAACCGGGTCAATAAATATGCTGTCAGAATCACTTAGTTAATTGCTGGCATTGAAGACAAAGTATCATGGACCCAGTGATACACTGCACAACCCTCCCTAGCCACTCAAGGTCCCTCAAAGGACTCTTGTTTCAATTGTCACGGAGTTCAATACATTTCTATCGTCTCTCTCACTCCGAGTTAGATGATATTGAAAAGGTGGCAGTCCTCTCCAGCCTCCGCTCACTAAATCAAATCGCACTATCGAGTCTAGAGCCACGAGATGCATAATAAGATCTCATAGGGACACGAATTATTTCTACACTGGTTGTTCAACATTAAGGACATCAGTTGTAAACTCATGAGTCCTACGCAGATCTTAGCAATCTGCCAGAACATTTATGAGAGAATTTACTAATGTAATTCTCAATGATTGAATGGAAATTCCTGCCAGGGTCAACATCAAGCAGCCCTGAAAGCAAGTCACTTCGGTAATTCCTCGTGGATTACGCTTAGTGGTCGCGGCGGTTTCAACCGGTCTACAGTCGTGGAGTGATCTCCAGCGACTCACCTAATCGTTGATTTACTACGGTAAAATCTTAAAAGGCCCTCTGTGGGTTTTCGATTAGGAACGGTCTTGGTAAGGATTAGAGAGAGTTTTTCACAATATGCTGTTGACTATCTCGAAGTCCAAACTTGTAAGTACCGGTCGAATTATTGCTAACTGTCGTATGCAGGAACTTCTGGCGATTGTAGCTGTGGAATGCTGTAGCTGGTTGCTGTTGTAGCTGGTTGCAGAAAAGATGCCAATCCATCACCACATGTTCACTCTACCACATCATCATCAAAGAAGTCATGATCAACCAAAAGACCTTCAACACAGCTTCTGCTAACTCTGATGCTGAAGATCATGACCCTGATTAGTGTGAGCATGTCGGTTCTAAGTATATTTCATCACATGGAGACCTACTACTAAAAGATGACTTGGAGACTCAAGTGGGATGATACTTTCAAAGATTACTCAAAGTTCATCCAAGACAAAAGAGAAGTCATCTTCAGATCACTGATGTTTGCACAACAATCTATGACATTGAAGATTCAATGATTACGAGCTATGATGTCAAGATCCAAGGAAGAAGTGCTGAAATTCAGAACATTACTTCTGGGGTGACCTCCCTTAGGGGGAGATTGTTAGGAATATGAATATTCAGCTGAAGACTCGGTCACCCCGAGTAATTATTAGTACATCATAGCTCATAGGATTATCAGTAATATTATTAGTAGCTTAGTTATTATTATTAGTATTGTGGAGTGGGTCGGGTCTTTACCCTCTGTCAGCTCACTCTACAGCCCGCTAGGGGCATATTATGATGTAAGTATAAATACCCCTTCCCACACAAGGGAAGGGTTGGAACTCTCATTACATTCAAGCTAATACACATAGTGTTTCTCTCACTAGAAGTTCTCACTTTCTCTCTCTAAGTTCTCTTCCATTCGATCTAAAACTAAGCCTCAAACAAGTGTTTCTTGCATTGTGAATACCCTACAAGATAGAAATGGGTTTATGTTTAAACTTTGAGGGACCAATCTTGTAAATTTTGAAAATCCCAAGGACCAAGGCTGCCAAAAGTGAAAATTAATTCCAAGGACCATTTGTGTTATTTTGGTATTTTTGGGGGTTGACTTGACTTTGTCTTTGACTTTTGTCTTCACTTGATCAATTGTTGTCGAGTCGATCCAAAAATATTCGTTTTCGTTCCGTTTTCAATCCTTTGGTACCTGAAACACATAAAACACAAACCAAGGATATCTGCAATATATATTGGGCGTTTTTGGTCATTTTTGTGTCTTTTATGGGTATAAAATGATGAGTATTTACACACTCATCATGGGCGTTTGAAGGTGCGTAATGTAAAGAGAAGAGAAAACAGAAGAGTGTTGGTCTAAGAAATGCTTGAATAATGAATAATTAACGAAACATAAAATTTGTAAGTTAGATGCGATGGATTGGTGGTGACACGTAGTGAATGGTTTGACGAATGTAAGAAATAAGTTATGTTGGATTAAAGATGTTTAAATAATAATGTGAATAATAGGTTCATGAAATTTGAAGGTTATCTAAGTATATGTTTAAGTTACCGATGGTTTAGGTGATATGTACTATATGACTTAAGACGATAAGAGACACATATGTTTGATGGTAAGGAGGTGTATATGATATAAATCCATGGCGGGCTTGATGAGTGTAAGTAATGATATCATCGTATTGGTGATGATATAAGATTGTGTATTATAGAAGGGTAGTAATAGCAAGATGTGAATAGAAATGGTAAGTGGTATTAGAGATGGGATAGAAAACGAATTAAGGTATTGACACTTAAAGAATGGAACGTAGTGACAATAAGTGTGCTAAATATAACGTGTGAAGATAAGATAGAATTGACACACTAATTACTAAGGGTTTATTGTCTTGAGGATCAGGGAATGAGATTAAGGAATGATGATATGTAACGGTTCAGGATCCATAAGGTGTTGATGACTAACGTATGGTCTCGCTATATTTAGTGGCTAATGATTGATGTTAATTTGATTTAGAGGCGTGTTAATGGATAAGGTATATGGGGTCTAAGTATGAACATGAAGGTATGTTAATGACAAAAGACATTATGGTATGATATGATGAAAGCAAAACTAAATGAACACATTAAATGCTAAGTATGATGTAAAATTTATAGAATTAGAGTAAAGTGTGTGGGTAAGGTAATGATGAGATAAATGGTAAGGCTTAAGTGCTAATGATTGAAATAAGGCGGGTTAAGTATGTAAGCAAGAATGTAGTGAAATATGGTATGGTGAACGTGACGAACTCATAGAATGTGTAATGTTAATGAGTGTGCTAAAGTAATGATCTAGGTAAGGCGAGACGGAACGATGTTGCTTTAATACATGAATAATAAAAGAAGTAAGATAAGGTATGAGAATAAGAATGCGATGAGTTAAGAATGTAAGAGAGGATGAGATGAGTATGTATGAGGTTAAGGTGTTGTCCTGAAATTATTATATCACGGCTAATGTGCCCCATTAGCGGTGATTATTATAATGAAAATGTTGAATAATAAAACATGTTTAAAATGTGTAAGGATGGTAATTGAATGTTAATGAATGCATGTGTTACAATTGACGACATGTGTAAAGTCTATATGTAAAAGAGTTGAGTAGACTAAAGTATAATGTAAAAATGTGGAAATGATTATCGCGGGTTAAAGAATGTAAGTTAGAGTGAGAAGTGTAAAAACGTAGAGAATGTGTAAATGACTTAAAAGGTGTAAGAAGAATGAATGATGCTAATAAATGAATGTAAATTAATTTATGAATGCTTAAATGTAGAAAGATTCGGGTAGACTTAAGGGTAAAGTAAGAATGTGAAAATGATCAATACATGTTAAGAATGTAAGATGTAATGAAGAGTGAAAACACATAGAAAATGTGTAAATGTGATAAGCAGGTTTCATATGCCCTATGACGCTTGCTTAAACTAAATAAAATGGATAAGATGATGATGTGTGTGTGTTAAAATGTTAATGGCTTGGATCCAATGTTAAAATGTGAAAGTGATAAAGTGTAAATGTTAATGATCCTTCGGGATCAACGTTAAAGATGGTATCCTCCGGGATAACTGAGCTAATGGATGTTAAAGTATCCTCCGGGATGAATGTTAAAGTGTCCTTCAGGATAAATGTTAAAGATCCTTCGGGATGAAAATTATTGCCTTCACCGGCAAGGGGTTGCCTACATCCATGGCACATAAAAATATCCCCATAATGAATGTAGAAATGGTATGGATCCAAGTCTAAAAGAGTAAAAGGTAATGTAATAAAATGAATGAGAGGTTGAGAGTTAATTGAGTAATAAGAGTAGTAGTGTTATGTCGGAAGTATATAACCATGAGTTTATGTTTCTTGATTTACATCGATTGGGACGCCTCTCCATGTAAATGAGGAAGTATGAATGAGTGGAATTATGTGTTTCCGACATGGCACGAGTAGGGTTAGAGAAGTAGAAAGCGAAAGTCTAGAATTAGTTAGAAATTATAAGGACTAAGATAGGAGGGTTAAAATTAGAGTACGTCTTTTAGTGAAATTTATGAGAAACCTATGTTTTGAGTATTAATATAAGTTGAAGGAATTAAAGAATTGTAATGATGCTAAAAAATGTCATAATACGCAATTGTGGCGTGGTACAAAATGTGAGTAATGAAAATAATTGATGATAAGTGTCATGTGTAATGTGACGGCGAATGTTAAAGTATGATGTTATAAAGTTAATTCATGTAATATTTCTATAAGACTTATAAAGGTAAACGAAAATGACATGAAGAAAGAAGTAGAAGAAATGAGGTAATTGTAGAGACGTAAAAGAAATGGTTAAGTGGTGTTGATAGAATGTGAAAGTATTAGCCAAGTGTATTAGTATGATTTCCTTAAGTAACATGTATCTAATAACGGAAAATTTAGAATAAAGCAAGTGAGATTGGGATATAATGTTAAATAAACTAATTTGAATGATAACTAGTTATAGTAGGTATGTATCGGATTACGTAATGATTTGAGTAATAGTTGTATGGTTATAGAGGTAAGCGGGAAGCAATGTGGATTAAGGACATGTGTTATGTTGTAGTACGCTTAGAGTTGCAAGATCACCTAGATCGTTGCAACTAAATGAACTAATAATCAAAGGTTCTAGGAATGAGATGTATTATGTGACTAAGTTTTGGTTAGTAATAGACGATAGATTTCGGGGACGAAATCTAAATAAGGGGGTAGAATTGTTAGACCCATTTCCCGTATACAACTAGACCCCACTCTTGATGAGTTGAATAAGGCTTGTTGTGATTGGTTAGTCAATGAAAGTTACGTTGTAGTCAAACCCGATAGCCAAAGTATTGTATAATGTGGTTATGGAGAGTATCATGTGTTATATATATAATGAAAATATACTTGAGGGACTTAAGTTGTAATGTGTTAAATAAGTTATAAGTGTTGAGTGGCCAAAATAGAATCAAAGAGACTTGAGGGGCTATTCTTGCCATAAGCCCAAACTTGTGCCTAGATAAGTTTATCCAGGGAATTCTAGAGAAATCCATATCATTCAAGGG
This sequence comes from Artemisia tridentata subsp. tridentata, assembly GCA_021014915.2. NCBI lineage: Eukaryota > Viridiplantae > Streptophyta > Magnoliopsida > Asterales > Asteraceae > Artemisia > Artemisia tridentata. The sequence continues at coordinate 186,320,714 of CP139506.1, read as the reverse complement.
TGTTTGTTGAGGTCCGGTTTTGAGAGAGAAAAAGAGAGGGAAATTGGAAGGTTGATGAATAAAGAGTATGATAATGTTTATATGTTCCAATCCAAGAGTAAGATGCTTAGCTATGATCCACCCAAGTAAGTAATCTCTCTATCTAGTGTTAATTGATGAATTGAGAAGTTAGGGTTTATGAACCCTAAGTTGGGAAAGATGGGTAAATGGTGTTTTAAGTATAATTAAGAGGTAATGATGATTATGTGATGTGTTGATAATGGGTTTAAGTTAGTAAATGATGGGATTGATTATCATGTAATCAATATATGATTATATGATGATTAGAGATGGTTAGAAGTAAGTTGATAGTTGCATAAACCATTGTTATAGTTATTATGTTATGTGTTTTAAGTGTTTGTATGATGTTATGACTTAGGGTGTTTATGATGATGATGAGGCCTTGATGTGCTTAGCTTGGAGCTAAGGTAAGAAAAATGATGATGGCATGGTGTTATATGGATTACTAACACAACTAGAAAAAGGGCTATCCTTGACTCCAAATGCGCGTCAAGAAGAGGTCTTGTGACGCGCAAATGCCCGTCAAGGATGGACCAGTCATAAAGTTTCATGACTCGCATTTGTGCGTCATCCCTCTTTGACACGCACTTATGACCCACGTTTTATGACTCTCCTTTTTGCGTGTCATAACCTAATTTTTTTTAGTTCCTAATTTTCTATTAAATGACAATTAAAAACCTGATAATACAAAATTAAAAACACAAATATCAAAATAACGCATTTCATATATATATATATATATATATATATATATATATATATATATATATATATAGGGTGGGGTTATTCTAAAAAGTCTCTTATAATAAAAAGTGTAGGAAGGATTATGGGAGCGACATGTGTCACCTTGCCACATCATCATGCCACATCATATGACACATCATATGACATGTGTCACCCAACCCCCCCACCCCCCAAAAAAAATTTTCCCGCCAAAAAAAATTTTTTTTGGGCCAAAAAAAAAAAAAAAATCCCGCCAAAAAATTTGGTGCATCACAGTTATAAGTTTTGGTGCATCAGACTAATAAGTTTTACTGCATCACAGTTATAAGTTATTGCATCATAGTTAACAGTTAAGTGCATCAACTATGATGCAGTAACTTATAACCTTAATGCACTAAATCATAATTGTGATGCAGTAACTTTATAACTGTGACGCATCACAGTTATAAGTTACTGCATCATAGTTAACAGTTAAGTGCATCAACTATGATGCAGTAACTTTATAATTGTGATGCAGTAACAAAATTTAGCGGGAAATTTTTTGGCAGGAAAAAAAAATTTTTTTTGGGCCCCAAAAAAAATTTTTTTTTTTTTGGCGGGAAAAAAAAAATTTCGCGGGGGGGGGGGGGGGGGGGGTTGGGGGTGGGGGTGACACATGTCATATGATGTGAAAGGGGGTGACACATGTCACTCTCACAATCCTTCCTACACTTTTTATTATAAGGGACTTTTTATTTTAACTCATACCTACATATATATATATATATATATATATATATATATATTATATATCAAAACAATGAGGTTAATTCAAGTACTAATTCACGATAAGTCACAAGTTAATTAACGACAAAAATTACATATCGATATGCCTAGTTTTTTATATAGATCAAGTTTTTAAACTACCCCTGTGCAGACAGCATGATTCATCTAAATATGTCATCGTCAAAGTTTACTTCTCTAGCTGCTGCAGATCGATATCCCATGCTGATGCTAACTGCAACAAGAGTTGGTCTGGCACCATACCTTCCCAATCTTCTGGAGGCTCGATAGTTGAAGCAACATCATTTAGATTCACCAAAATTTCCCGTTTAAGTTCCATTGGGATTTCCACATTATCTGCTCCGTTCCAACATTGACAAAAATAAGAGAATCAGGTACCAAATAATTTGATTCACTACAAGTTTTAAACTTCTAATGAAGACACTAAGAGATGGCAAGTTCAACTGTCAACTTATATATGGTACGATTTGGGTTATCTTTGATCTCTATCGGGGTCAAAATGGGCTGAATGTCTCCCCCAAAGTATTTTTTGCTTACCTCCTAAAATCCCTTTAGTCAAGAAGTGTTTTAGGCTTTCAGGTCAATCTGACTAGACACATTTCAAACTGTACCTATAATTAGCCATTTGATCCGTTAAGCAACACCTGACCATCCCATTTCGCTACCTCCATATAAATTTTCTACATGGAGGAATTGTTGTAATTTGCATTATAGTGAGGGACTATTAGCAGAAGATGATGCAAGTACCAGGAGACATCCCCAGACGGGAAATGTTGGAAATTTAAATGACGTATGAGAAATATATATATAAACAAGTGAAAGATGAAAAGTAGCATTTTAACCTTGATGATTTCTTGTGATGCAACTCCACCGACATAAGTAGCAACAGCATGGAGCTCAGCAGCACCATAACGACGCATCTCGTTAATAAGTGTTGGGAATTATGATACGAATCAAGAGAAGACAACTTAGGTCTGGTAGTATATTGGAGTTAGGTCTGTCTTTGTAATTAGGTCTGGTAATGCAAAGTTAAGTCTGGTAGTATGTTTAAGTCTGGTTGACTTATAAAGTTAAGTCTGGTCGTGAAGTTAGGAAAGTCTGTTAGAGATAAGTTAGGAAAAGATACAAAACGTGTAAGTATCTTTATAGAAGATTTGTGAATATCTTCTGAGTCGGTTAGTATTAGGGTTTCCTTGTGTTATAAAAGGATCCCTAAAGATTGTTAGAAATGTGTGTGAGTTGTACGAGTTCACTATTGTGATTATAATCAATATACGAAGTTAGTGATATTCCTGTGTGTTCTTCATTGTTCTTGTTAAGATTCCGCATTAACAACAACAATCACTTAGGGTTTCTCACTTAGATTGGTTCGGATTTATCCTAACGATCTACTAGGTATTCAAGACTACTTAGAGATCCACATACAATTCGTGGACCAACAAGTGGTATCAGAGCGGGTTAGAGACTCTGTGAAAGAAGAGCAGTTCGATAGGAAGCTGATCTGAAGAAGTACTGTGATCGGTAATAATTTTATTCAAAATCAATCGTTGTTTTAATTAAAAGGGTATCGATCTTTTCATCAGATAAAAACCTCGTACTCATTTATAAAAGTAATTGGTTGATTCTCGTACTGATCCGGTACTATAATTAATTGTGGTCGGTGGTCAAAAGGTGTGGCTTTCATTTGTCGCTTGCAGTTTGTTCATACGAATTAATTGGTCGAGTGAATTAATTGGTGATTGATTCGTTTAGTTATTTAATTTGGTCAATTGAGTGGGGTCGGACGGATATTGTTCAAAGCTGCTATCTCTTTAGTTGTCGCATTATGCGAGTATTAAATTGGTTGGTGAAGAATTATTGGGGTTGGTATAATTAATTTGGTTGTCGCTAGTGATTCTATTGTTATCGAACTGTTTGTGAAGCAGCTCTTGTTGACTCGTTTTTGTGGGACCGGTTAGTCTTGGTTATTTGTTAAGTCTGGTGGAATCAGTAGTGTCAAGGAAGAAATCTTTTTCATACCATTCTCTTAAATCGTAATAAAATGACCTCATCCAAAATAGATGAATATGAGAAATGGGCTATGAAGGTGGAACAATGGATCTCCAACAGGGATCATAACCTGTGGGATGTTATCCTTAATGGGAACAGCAAGAAGAGGATTGGTAAAGATCAAAAGGGGAACATCATCATTCTTCCACCTGAATCAGCTGAGGAGCATGTTGCTGTTCAAAGGGAGAAGAAGGCAAGAGCTCTTTTGCTTCGGGCTCTCGGAGAAGATCACATGGGTGACTTTCATCACCTGCATGATGCTAGAGAAATCTGGCTTGCTGTAAAAGCTAAGTTTAGAGGGAATGATAAGTCCAAGAAGATGAGAAAGTCTATGCTCAAGCAGGAGTTCGAGGAGGTCAAGATCTCTGCGACTGAGGAATCTGGTTTGATGGGTTTCCCATCTCAGGTACAAAATTGTCTTTTTGGTTGTCATGATTTATATGCTCTACTTAAGAAAGAATATGATGAAATAGAGCCTGAGTATAATAAACTGTTTGTTGAAGTTCAAGCTTATAAAAATGCTCTTAAAACTTTGGAAAAACAAAAAGCCTGGCACGAAGCAAATCAATTAGCATATGAAGAGAAAATTAGGGTTTTGCAGAGAGATTTAGAAATCACTACCGATGAGCTTAAATATTCTGAGTCTCAAAATGCTAAGGTCAAATTAGAAAATCAGGACTTACAGACTAAGCTTGACAATTCCTTGGCTAGGTTTGATAAATGGAAAGAAACATCTAAAAACCTAAACAAGTTAATTGATAGTTCTATGTCAATAAAAACTAAAATTGGTTTAGGGTTTGGAGATTATATAGGGCCAGATCAAGTTTATGACCCTAATGAGTATAGTACTTTTAACCCTGAACCTATAGACTATCAAATTCCTGTTAAGTTTGTCAAAGAAGGAGGAATGAATGATGTTCCTCCTCCTATAAGAGGAGTGTTTAAACCTGTCCCTATCCACTCAGACCTTGACATAGACTTAGATGAATCACATATGTCCTATGGCAAAAAGTCCATTGACTTGCCTACTTCAGACTGTGAAACCAAAGACTTTGTCTCTAGTTCTAACAGTGACAAATCCTCTCAAACCAAGTCTGATGACTATATCACATGTGATTCAAGTGATAAGTCTGCCACACCCAGGCCTAGTGACATACCCACAAAAGTGACTGATGATCATTCTGAAAATAGTTCACTTAATTTTGTTAAAATCAGTTCACCTTCATGTACTGGTAGTGAGACTTTTGTGTGTAATAAAACAAGACATGGAAAGAACAAAAAGATTAAAAAGAAATCATGTTTTGTTTGTGGTAGTTACTCTCATCTCATTAAGGATTGTAATTATTATGAGAGTAAAATGGGTGTGTGTGCTGAACAACGAAAACCTAGATCAGAGTGGAGAAAATACATACAGATTTTAATGTTGCTGATCTGTTAACTAAGGCATTTGATGGTCCTAGATTCAATTATCTGGTAGTTAACATTGGTATGATGAACCCCTAGTTTGAGTTAAGGGGAGGTTTGGCTTAAGGGGAGGTCAATCTGTAAAGTATGTTAAGTATGAGTACTTACCAGCATTTAGGTTATCTTTAAGTCTTGTAGTTTTGTTTTTAGGTCTGTTTGTGATATATATAAAAAAAAAATAAAAAAAAAAAAAAAAAAAAAAAAAAAAAAAAAATTGATTTTTGTCTTCTATTTCTTTTATAGATAATGCTGGATTAAGTAAATTTTCACAAGTTGTTAAGTGAGACTATTGGAACTTCTCACTTGGTGGAGGTGCTTTGCACTAACACATCAAAAGGTTATCAGTCCACCTTGTCTCATCAACACAAGGACTGGCTAATCCTGAGCAAACGGCTAACAGGTAAAGATTGCTCAAATCCGTTTATGGCTGACAATTTGCCAAAAATTGTATGGTATTCAACTCACCATATCTAAGATAAGTGAAGAGTTGGCTAGCCCACAAGGTTATGGCTTGTGGTAAAGGCTGTGGAAAACCATAAATGGTAATCAATTCACCATGATGAGGTGCTTTTCCATCAAAGAATTGACTAGTCCAGAAGCAAACGGCTTTTGGTAAAGACTTAACAAATCCGTTGATAAGCTGATGATTTGCTAAAAAATCATATGGTTATTAATGTACCATGGTCTTACACACCAAAACATTGGCTACTCCAGTGGTAATGGCTATTGGTAAAGAGATTTCAAATCCATTATATTTTCAATGATTCACCTCTCACAGATGGTAACACATTTGGAAGTGATGAGAATAGTCTGAAACTTAAATGAATTTGATGTACATATAGTCAATGTTGCTGCAAAGACCATATCAGAAGAGCTTATCAAGATTCAAGCTGCTAGAAGGGATCAAGACCTAAATACAGTTCAAAGTGTTCAAGATTCAATCCTCAGAAGGCTTAATCAGAAGAACTTGAAGTTCATGAAGCATGAAGATCAAGTTAGGGGAGGATTGTTGGGAATTATGATACGAATCAAGAGAAGACAACTTAGGTCTGGTAGTATATTGGAGTTAGGTCTGTCTTTGTAATTAGGTCTGGTAATGCAAAGTTAAGTCTGGTAGTATGTTTAAGTCTGGTTGACTTATAAAGTTAAGTCTGGTCGTGAAGTTAGGAAAGTCTGTTAGAGATAAGTTAGGAAATGATACAAAACGTGTAAGTATCTTTATAGAAGATTTGTGAATATCTTCTGAGTCGGTTAGTATTAGGGTTTCCTTGTGTTATAAAAGGATCCCTAAAGATTGTTAGAAATGTGTGTGAGTTGTACGAGTTCACTATTGTGATTATAATCAATATACGAAGTTAGTGATATTCCTATGTGTTCTTCATTGTTCTTGTTAAGATTCCGCATTAACAACAACAATCACCTAGGGTTTTTCACTTAGATTGGTTCGGATTTATCCTAACCATCTACTAGGTATTCAAGACTACTTAGAGATCCACATACAATTCGTGGACCAACAATAAGATCTTCAGTCAAGGTAGAGCCGTTGCAGCCCAAGTCATTGAGGAGGCTAACTGCTGTAGTTTTCAATCTGGATATTTCCTCATCCATTGCACTGCACGACAAGGTAGAGCCGTTGCTGCCCAGCCACACTGCCATTAACAAATAACAATAACAAAAAAACACCGATAACAATTCCATAACACAAACGTTATCACCATATATACACAACTTAAGAGATAAGGATACCTGTACTCCTCATCAATGACTTGGGCTGCAACGGCTCTACCTTTTAGAAAGTTTTGGTGCCACCCATCCATCGGCTGAAAATGACTTAATTTCACCTGCAATTTTCTGAAATGAAAGTAGGAATCAGACCAATAATTATAAGCAACAAGTAATCTCAAGAAACGAGGAATGTAAACGTACGGTGGGAAACTGATCACAGTTGAAACCCTCAATTTCACTTATCCCACTAACACCTTGAAGCAAATTGTCATAGAAAACATCAGCAGCATGACCAACGGGGGATACCACACCAAGTCCTGTGACAACAACTCTTCTTTTCTTGGTGACTGGTTTCTTCTTAGCTGTCGGTTCTTTTGTAGGCTGCACGGCAATTACACACATAATTCATGAATTATTCATGAATTATTCATGAATATTAGTGTGACTATTACAGACCTTGCACCAAGTGCAATAACAAGGAAAACCTCTAAACAAAGGCCATAAAAAACTTTGACCAACAAGCCTAATCAAGATGCAAGAACATCAACGACTAGGAAAGAAAGATACAAATTGAGCAAATAAACCAATACAAGAAAGTAAACAAGAAACAACCAGCCCAAAGACATAAACGCCTAACTCATCAGAATGAGGCTCGACTTAGGCCAACACCACTGCCACGCTTCAACCTGAACCCTCTGCATAAAGCGACCTGAATATGCATCGAAAAGCCATGTATCAATTTTTCTGGGCCCAACTTACCATCCTTCATATTATAGAAAAAGTAAGTATAAATAAAGCACAAAATCGTTCAAATAATAATCCAATAACAAACAAACATATGTATATATACATATCTATATCTAACCAAATCAAAATAACAATAAACAACAACAACAACAACAATAATAATAATAATAATAATAATAATAATAATAATAATAATAATAATAATAATAATAATAATAATAATAATAATAATAATAATAATAATAATAACAAAAGATAATCACTTTCACAACAATATAATTTTGCTTGAACAAAAGAATCCCTAGGAAATTTTGCTTCAGAAACTTAGTTGTCAAACAATATATATAATCCACAGATCTTTTAAATCCAAATAACATTAGATGTAAATAAAAAAATAAAAAAATAAAAAATAAAAAATAAATAAAAAAACCTCATTTTGAAATCTTGAAGAGTGGGCAGGAGAGAAAGCATCGACGGTGGTGGCGGCACAGATGGTTGTGGCGCCACGTTGGCACAAATACAGAGGGGGCGGAGGTGATGGATGATGGTGGCGGTGATAGAGGCAAGAGTGAGAGAGGGAAGGGAATCGCCGGAGCAAAAGAGAGAGAGGAGGGGGTTGGATTGAGGGTGCGTGAACTGATTTTTTGGTTAGGGTTTGATTGATAAATGTTTTTGGGTTTTTTTGGTTTAGCGGGATATATGTTTTGTTGGAGCGGAAAATGAAAGTGTAGTCCGTGTTTTTTAAAAAATTTGAGAGATGACACGAATTTTATGACACACAAAAATGCCTGTCGTCTATCCTTCAGATTTTACAATTTATGACAGTTTTTTTATGACTTACAATTTTGCGTGTCATTATATCATGTGTGTCATAAAAAGCATGTCATTAAAGGTCCTTTTTCTAGTAGTGAAACATGTCTGTGTTATATATGTTATAGAGGTTATGTGTTAAGTAATAGGTTGCTTAGATATGCTTATGTGATGTATTGAATGTGAGCTAAGTGACGTTATGATGTTATGTGTGAAAGTGGGACTTGGAGTAGTAAGCTCGTAAAGTAAGTGTTATGACGTATGTGATGCTTATATGTTTGTTGAAGTATAATGGTATGTTATGATCATTTTACTTACTAAGCGAAAGCTTATGTGTTAGTGTTTCAATGTTTTGTAGGTTCATGCGATAGTACGATGGCTTGGAATAAGGTTTGAGGCATGATTATGCGAAGGCTATAGGTTATGTAAGTAAGCTAGAGCTTAGTTAGAAATACCGAGCTCGAGTCAACGTTGAGGCCCCGTGAGTCGTTTAAAGGTTATGTGGTCATAGTCAAGTGTCAAAGTCATGATGTAATAGGTCAAAGTCAAGCATGTCTAACGGTTCGCGTTGTAAATGGATTTAAGTGTTTATTGTGATAAATAAAGGGGTGTTTGGCATAAGTGTGTTTTAACCCATTTTGGGTTGTGAACGGGTCATTTGGTTATGTAACAGATTTAATATGTTATGTTAATGGTTTTGGGTAAGTTTGATGTGTTGGGAAAGTCGTACGAGTCGTATGTCATGAAATGGGTCAAAACGTGTTTTGGTGTAAAACCCGTCATCTTGTAAAGTACTATTCCGAGGTTAAACGGTAAATGTTTTCATATGGAAATGAGCTTATTGATATACTTAAGTAAATCTGGAAGGTTTGGTGAATTATTAAGTTCGGGAGGTCGGGTTTTCAAGAACGGGATTTAAAACTGAATCTAGGAGGACAGTAGCCTCCAACCGATCGGTTGGAGGGCCCAGCCGATCGGTTGGAGAGTTTTCGGCAGATTTTGGCAATTTTTGAAAAATCATATCTTTTAATCCATAAGTCGTCACGGGTCGCGCCACCCAGCGTTTCAAAGGTAATTGAGTCTAGTTTAATTTAAAAATAGTCTCAAGGTCTGAATGTTTATAGATTTTTGTCAATGGTCAAAAGATTAACAGGATGTTCGTAAAGTTTAGTCGTTTCCGCGCAAAAAGTTTTAATTTTTGATCTAATCGGGCACGAGGTGTAACAGACTTTGCCTCCGAGTTAGTAGTTTGATCACATCCTTCAACTAACTCTCCGAGTAAGGATTATAGTTAGAAAATTTTACAAAAAATCCTTCGAGTAAGTGTTTATTCTTTATTCTCCGAGTAAAGAATAAATTCTTCGACTAAGGTTTTTATTAAAATTTTCTAAGTTAACTTATTTCTCCGAGTAAGTCATGGATTTTTCAAATCCTTCGAGTTTGTAACTCTCCGAGAAAGGCTTTAGTTGTAAGGTACTCCGAGTGACAAATGAACTACAAAATTCTTCGAGTAACTCTGAATTTACAGACTTAGTGAAATTTTTTCTTCTTTTAAGTATTGAATTCAGTTGAGTGTAGTTGCATAAATATTGATTGTTTGCTTGATATGTAAAAGTTATTCATGATTAAGTCTCACTATGTGATGAATCGTATTAGTTAGGCTTAGATCGTGCAATAAGAAACTTACACTAACATAGATATGCAATTTCAGTTGTGTGTTGTTGTTTGTGTTTGTGCTTCACAGGTTAATCATGTCTCAAGCATCCGTTACTAGAAAGGATATGATCCTAGAAGGAGATGAATGAAAGATCAATGACTCCAACTCAAGAGTAGACTTCGAGACACTACCATGTCATCCTTCGTGCCAAATAATGGTGGAAATACTCAAGAGGCATTTCGTCAGTTCTGTTATGACCAAGTCAGCAAGTGTACCTGAAGTCTACATGAACCAGTTCTGGCACACCTTGTTCATAAGCAGAGATAACAAAACAATGACAGCTACCATTGATAGCACAGAGATCCAGTTTGGTGTTGACACTCTTCGTGATGTTCTTGATCTTCCTTCAGAAGCTTCGGGCCCAAAAGGCAGATTCTACAATGACCCTGATTTTGAAACCATGGATGGGACATTAACCCGCCTCGGTTATGATGATCCGGGTGATGAGCTAACTTCTCACTCTAAGATAGATAGGAAGCATATCCCTCAACCTTGGTTAACCCTTTACTCCATTATCAACCACTGTATTACCGGGAAGGAAACCGGCCTTGAACACCCTAGACTTGAACATCTAATGTTTTTTGGGGTGTCGTCAACTTCTTTCATATGGACTTTGCTCAGTATATATGGAGAGATATGATCTACCAAGCTCAACAGTTCAACCAGAATAAGGGATACAAGATACCCTTCCCACGATTCACAAAACTGCTGATTTCATACTTCATGAAAAACCATCCAGGAATTGACAAACGATTAAATGAGAAAGCCCATACAGAACAGATGGATCGTGTACTCACCAGAGTTAAAGTTCACATGACCAACACCACTAAAAAAGGTTTGAGAATTCCACCCAGGATGTTATCTGAAGCAGTGGTGGCAACTGAAGCTTACAGATGGTACGACAAGGCAGAACAGGAAGGAACGGTCGGTATAACGGTAAAGGGTACAAGTTCAACAAGAGGCAGAGGTAGAGGAAGAGGCACAACTGTCCCAGCAGCTTCTTCTAAAACAAAGAAAGTCACAAAAATTGAGAAGATGAAACTGAAGCTCAGAGATGATCCCACTGACGAAGATGAAGAAGAGGAATTAGATCTCAGGAAAGAAAGGAAGAAAGAGCTTATAAAAATCAAGAAAGAATTGGAAAAGCAAGATAAAGGACTGGGCAAGGGCAAGGGAAAATCGATCAAAATGACAGACCAATCTTTTGAACCCATTGAACCACCCATGACCAGAGAAGAAGAGATTGCACAGCTTGAGAAAGCTACAAAGGAAAACAAAGCTAAATGGCTAGCTGATCAGGAGAAACTTGAAAGAATAAAAAGAGGTGAAGGATCAGCTTCGCAAGTTGAAGAAGAACAACCTTTATCTCAATCTGAAGATGATTCAGAGGCCACAAGATCTATCACACTTAGTGAATCTAAGGGTCAATCAGAAGAGTCGGATGAAAGTTTACATACACCCACACCCTCATGATCTGAATCAGATGAAAATGAAAACAAATATAAAGAAGAAAAGGATGATGAGGAAGAAGACAAAGAGGATGAAGATGATGAGGATGATGATAAAAGCAAATAAAGCGATGAAGAAGATGACGACCAAGATGACAACCAAGGTGACAACCCTATACCTTCTCCACAACCATCATATGTGGGTCATTCTTCCAAGATCATTGCTCCAACACCAGACACCAATGAGCTCAAAGACTTAAAAGAGAAGCTTACCGCACTACAAAATAAGGTAACCACACTGCAACAACCAGACGAAAGGGAGCTTAACGCCTTGAAAGAGCAATTTACCACTTTACAATCTCAAGTGACAGCGCAACAAACAGACATCAATAAGTTAAAATCTTATGATCATGAGCAAGCAACAGAGCAATATATTAACACTCACCTGCCACAAGAAGTCAGCAGATTCCTTAATGAGACGCTTCCTGATCTCCTTAAGGAATATGTCAAACGAAAGCTGGATAGGAATGTAGATAACGAAATGCAAACCACACCAATCATGATTCAAACTCTACCATCCAAGCCTTCTACTGCTGAACTCAAATAAAAATTGTTCGAGGCTATCATCGATGATCCCAAAGAGGAAGACCTTTGTCAGGCCTTGCTTGACTCAATCACGAAAGCAGAAAAGAAAGGTGAGGCATGCAAGAAGGACAAGCCAAGCAAACGTCGTCGTGATGATCACGACAAAGACGACCAAGCAAAGAGAAGAAAGAAAAGTTCTAAATCGACTGGCCCTTCAACTACAGCACCTTCTTCCGTCATTCAACAAACAAGCCAAGACAAGTTCGTACCTCTAGAAACCAGAGCATTTGATGAGGCTGAACCTCATGAAGACTTAACTTTTGATCAAGCTAAAATTGCTGTTACACCACCTAGAGCTGCAAATGTGCCAGCACCACCAGCCGATGCTCCACTCAAACCTGCACCAGAATGGGTCAACCCTGACGCCGCAAAGTTCGAATGGTTTGAAGCAATGGTGGATGCGTATCCAGAGGTTTCAGAAGATGAAGTACCAGTCGAAGGATCTGTTGTGGACTTCACTAAAAGATTGAAGAAAGTGATGAAAGTTCAGAAGTTACAATTGTCTGATATCATCAAAGTCCGCAAAGCAGGATTCTCAGAGTTCAAGACTGCAACAACATCACATCTGGAATTCGAATACAATCTGGAACAAGTGGAGCGTGCTCTGGCTGAGAATGTAAATTGGGATGATGCTAGCTCTTCTCATCCGAACGATAACTTTCAACTTCGGGATTACTCGCAACCCCTACCTCTTATTGGACATTCTCACAATCCGAAGATACCCAAGGCGTATTTCTTCAACAACGACTTGGAGTATCTAATCTATGGTAACACGAATCCAGAAAAACGATACGCTACATCCCTCACCAAATTCCAGGCGGCATCATACATGTTAGAAGGTTTTGAAGAACACATCAACGAATTATTCATCAAATCAGTTGAAGAATATAATGATGAAGCCGTTATAGGAATCTATCACTGGCCGGATATGAGGAAATGGTTCTATAAATGGAAGCTTACTTTTACATCGAAGACTAAGGTTTTCACAAAAGTAGGATTCTCTCCATCACAAGCGCTGAAACAGAATCAAAATATGGGTATAAATTTCTGACAAAGATCACCGTGAGAAGACAAGATGACCAGGAATACACTTTCAATGAAGCTGATTATCGCTACTTGGACATCAACGACATTGAAGACATGTATCTCCTTAAGATTCAGGGCAAACTCGAGCATCTACCTGGTCGTCTCCAATACAACATCATCAACTCTGTTCTGATCTACATCCTTAGTATTGTGATTCGAGCAAGAGTTGAAGACGTTCATCTTGGGGTAGAAAGCTATCAGAAGAAACTGAATCTGGTCAAACCTAATCTCAAACCTCCAGGGATAGCAGAAAAGAGACCTTATACTTTCGGTGATAGACCATTTGGAGTAGTATTCGTCATAAGAAGCACACCAAAGTTCATGGGCTATGAAGAAATTCACAAGTTTTGCGATGAAACGTTGGTACAAGTGAAGTCTGAGCTTATGCATATTCTGGAGAACCATAGACAAGGGAGGAAGCAGGGGTGGCTACGACACATGACGTGGACGAGAAATGATGTCAAACAAGCAGTCAAGTTCATCGACCGAATTGACCGAAGGATTCAGTTTCGTGTGCAAATGAGAAGACTAGAATGCTACATAGGTGGACGAGCAAGAATTCCTAACATTCTCACTCTCCGTCGTCCTGAGTAGAAATCACTGGTATCATTGTAACATTTCATCATCATTCATCATTTGTTATATTTGACTATGGCTTGTGCACACATCACAGTGCACAACCCGTTCTTGTAATGAAAGGACCCTGAGGTACGCTTCAATGCCTCAATCCTGATCAAAGGAGCGAAAGCTTCTTACTATTGAGTAGAATTAATCAGATTTTCTAAATTTTTTTCAAAATTCTGCTCAATGGAACAAGTATTCCCTTGTCAAGGGGGAGTACTTGCTAAACAAAATCTTTACTTGGGCTATGAGATTTAATATTTTTACTACATTGCCATATATATATATATTATACACAAACAATATTAACATTGTATTACCCATTTTTACGATACTAGCCATTTTTAAATGTATACAACATTTAACAAAAACAACCTACACTGCTTCTTTAGCAAAACAGCCCGACGTAACGCGCAGGTTTCTCACCTCGTTAAATACTAAAGAGCTTTATATCGATTATGATAACAAAATTTATTCATTAAACAACATGAAGTCTGGCAGGAAACAACTGGCGACTAGATCGTAAATCTGTCAATTACATGAAACCAAATAATTTTGTTTTTAAACTACATTAAACTTCATTACCCGTATTTTCTGTTTCTAGAGTTCAATGTTTTTGGTTTCATAGAGAAAGTAACTAGAGTACGTGGCATTCACTATTACAAAAAAAAAAAAAAAAAAAAAAAAAAAAAAAAAAAAAAAAAAATCGATTTGCACACATTGAATTTTTATTGAGACACTTTTATTTATGCATTAATTAGTTGTAGTTTAAATATAGCCTATTTTAACTTATAGATATATTAGAGTGTTCGAATAAAAATATAGAGTAACTTCCCTTCCAAAAGAGATCTTAATTCTAACTAGAATTCTTGTTACTCGCAAAAATGTAGTTAAGAATAATATAGAGAAAATATGACGTAATTTCATCTTAATAAGTTGTTAATTTTTTTCATTTAATAAATTTTCTTTTTTGTCAATCATGCCATTATACTTTAACTCAGAGCAATGTTTTATTGAGATGATCATTATACATTTTTTTTTTCTTTCTTTTACTTACGCAATTTACTAGACAACATTTTTGAAATGTTTGGCACTGTAGATTTACGGGAAATATATTATTAAACAAACTACCTTTCATTTGAGTTGTTTAACATGTAAGTTATAATCTTATAATCGACATCTAAAGTTTTGGGTGAAGATGTTAGTGAGTTTTAAATTTTTATATGTGATGTGGCTCGAAGAAAATAATCCATTACTACAAAATAGTAACATACTCAGATTTATTAGAGCAAGTTTACATGGTTTAAAGTGTGAAGAATCAAAAAGTTGACATTAGTATGCGTGTAAATCAATTAGCCGTAGCAAATATTTTCACACTCTTATGTGTGAAGATTTATGAATATTTTTCATACTTTTAAGTGTGATGGTTTTAAAACAATTCTTCACGTACACTTTTAAGTGTGAGGATTTTAAAACAATTATTCACGATCTTAAGACTTGAGTGTAAATATCTTTAAAAGAAGTTCACACGGTTCACAAAGTGGGAAAAAAAGAACGTGTAAAAATGACAAATTTATTGTAACGATCTTATCTAAAATTAAATTAGTTCTCTTTATAGAAGTTGTTTAACCTTAACTTCTTAACACTAATAAATACATTAAACTTCAGTAATCGTTTTTTTTCATTTGATAAAGCAAATACATAATACCAAACACATTCAAGCATGCATAAATCTATATCGTCGTCCAAAAATACATGTTTAGAACCCCGCCGTAACACGCGGTTAAATATCCTCGTTATGTAATAACTCTATACTAGTCTTGAACCTGTAAACACGTCTTATACAATATCTCTATACTTTCCTTTTCATTGCCACCTCTCGGTTTCTTGTGATGGTTGTTGTGAGATGGGTGGTGGTTGTGAAAAGAGTGTTGAAGTATTTGTTGTTGAAGAAAAGAGTGTTGCATCATTTCGTATTGTTCTTGTGATAATGGTGGTATGGTGCATTGGGTACCAAAGGGAGGAAATTGGGGATTTTGCGACGATATTGAATTTGTGGATGAGTGTGTAGCAGGTGATGACGATGATGATGAATTTTGAACTTGGGAACTCCCAACGATGCTGTTGACCCAATTTTTATTTGGGTTATTCATTTAGATAGAGAAATGGAAGGAAAAAAAGATACTCCGATCGTATGTAAAATGAAATTTGAAAAGAAAAGAATAGACGAAAACTATCCATTGCATACACGTACAGTGGAAAACGGCTACATTTCTTCCTTTTTCTCACGCCAAGGGCATGACTCAAGCGACCTTTGTGTCATAACACGAATTTTGTGTCGTTGACGGTGTCATAACACGACCTTTGTCTTGATGCAGGAGGGCACCGTCTTCACACCGTATGCTCTAAATGTAGTTGTATTTTTCACGAAGACGTAGTCGTTAAATAAACAAATACTACTTCCGTCCAATATTAATTGTCCTGTTTTGACTTTTTAAATCTTTCTTTCACAACTTTGACATTAAATATTTTTGTTTGTGTTATATAATATTTAATAAATATTATACCAATGAAAATATATTTAAAACTCAATCTATTCATATATTTTGCATCAAGTATTATATAATACAAACAAAAATATTTAAGGTAAAAGTTAGAAAATAAAGACCTAAAAAAGTAAAAGTGGACAGTTAATATGTGATGGAGGAAGTATTTTCTATTCTACTGTTTGTACACCCGTTCCACGTTCCTATGAATTTCCACCGCATTTTCATTTACAAATTACAAAGTAACTGATGCAATATTTAACTAAAGAGTATGATACTAATATATAACCCAAAAAGGGTTTTCCTTTTTTCACACAAATAATAAAAGAATTGTTTTGAACAAAAATATATAATACATATAATCAAACCCTAGAAAAAAACGTTTCTTTCATTGTTCTTGAATGCATCATTTTTGTGGTACTCCTTTTTGATCCCATCAACTTTGACCAAAACCCAACTTTCTTAACCTTCTCATGATCTTGCACAACTTTTCTTTGATCACTAACAAATGCCATTGAACTACTTTTTATCAACACCCCATTATTCTTCCTTAAGAAATAAAGATACCCTTTTCCATCAAAATTATCAATCTTTCGTCTATTTCGATAACTTTGCATGGGAGACGCAGTGTAAGAAGAAGCATTGGATGAGTCATGTGAAGAATAAGCCGAAGATATCGATGAGATTGAAGACGAAGAACATGATGAAGATACATTTGTGCTAGCATGTGATGATGAGGGTGATATCTTTGATAATCTTTCTCGTAAACATAATGAGCAAATCCCTGGAGATTGCCTGTGTTTAGGGTGTTTCTTGCAACTTGTTGTTGAGGACGATCTTTTTCGCGCTTCCATAATGTGTTTGATCTGTTTTTTATTTTGTGCCCTTTGGCCAAGATTAGGTGAAGTTTTAGGTGTTTGTGTGTTTGTTGGAGATTTTTTGGTGGGTGATTAGGTGTTTATTTGTGTGTTTTTGGATTGGTGTGTGTGAATGTGAGGTGTTTCTATCACTTTTTGTGGTTGGTCTAAATTGTAGTGTATTTATAGAGTTATGACTTATGGTGGTTTGGTTTCTTTGAGTTTTCATGGGAGTTTCTTGTGTGCTTCCTAATAATGTCATAATGAAAGTTAGCTCAGAAAGTTAAGTGGCATGACACCTGGATAATTTAATTACGTACGTATTATTTTTGATAACCACAAATTCCTAATTTTGATGAATTTATATAGATTTAATAGGGGGAATTTCATATATCCTCTTCCAAACCTTCTAAATTTCATATATACCCAACCCAAAATCTAAATATCATATATCCCCTTCCAAACTTTCTAAATTTCATATATACCCAACCCAAAACCAAAATATCATATATCCCCTCCCTTAAACTTTTAAATATCATATTTACCCATACTAATTAATTTTAACAATTTTTTAGAAAAATTATTTTTTTTTGAAATTTTTTTTTGGAAATTGATTTTTTTTCGAAATTAATTTTTTTTTTCGGAAATCAATTTTTTTTTTAGAATTTAAAAAAAAAAAAAATTCTGAAAAACTTTATTTCGGAAAAAAAAATAATTTAATTTTTTTACAATTTCAAAAAAAAATTGATTTCTGAAAAAAAAAATTCCTAAAACAATTAATTTCGAAAAAAAAAAACAATTTCGGAAAAAAACTAAATTAATTTTTCCGAAATTGATTTTTTTTCCGAAATTAATTTTTTCAGAATTTTTTTTTTTGAAATTCTAAAAAAAAAATTGATTTCCGAAAAAAAAAATTCCTAAAACAATTAATTTCGAAAAAAAAAAACAATTTCGGAAAAAAACTAAATTAATTTTTCACAAGAATAATTACATAGTAAAGTCTAAGAAAGCTAACTACGAGTAATTGATACTAGGGGTGGCAATTCGGGTCGGGTTCGGGTTCACGGGTTTGGGTTATCGGGTTCGCGGGTCAGAAACCTTCAACCCTAAACGGGTCAATCAGGTCGACCCAAAACCGACCTGAAACCTATTTAGTCTCAACCCTAACCTGCTAATTTTCGGGTCGGTCTCAGGTCGGGTTTCGGGTTAGCGGGTTAATTCGGGTTAACGGGGTTAACGGGTTCGGGTTAGTGGGTTCGCGGGTCAGAAACCTTCAACCCGAACCTGACCCGTTTAATAAACGGGTCAATCAGGTCGACCCAAAACCGACCTGAAACCTATTTAGTCTCAACCCTAACCTGCTAATTTTCGTGTCGGTCTCAGGTCGGGTTTCGGGTCGTGTCGGAAATTGCCACCCCTAATTGATACTGTATTTCAATTTTTTCAGATATGAAAATGTTACTAGTTGAACAAATGTGTTGCAATCAACGTTTATTGATATATACTCCGTATAAACTTATAAAAACTGCTTGACTAGCTGTTAAATCTGTAAACATGTGATCATTCAATAATGCCAGTAAGACACCAAAGTGAGAAATAATGTGTTTTCGGATCAGCACACGCAAATCTTAATTTGTAACGATGAAAAAACTAATTAAATTAATCAAAACTGTTACGTAAACTTTAAAAGTTTCTGGTTTGCAAATATTATAACACACACGCTCTACTAAAACAACATTAACATAACTTTTATGAGACACGATGATAGTACAACACACGTTAATTAAATGTTCCAGACATGGCATGCTTTAATATTAGGGGGAGGGAGTGGTTAGTTTTCTATGAGTCGTATGCCAGTGACTTAAACGACTCTAGCTTGACATAGCTTATTTAATGTTTCGTGCTTAAAATGTTTTTTTTTTTTTTTTTTTTTTTTTTTGAATATGATGTTTTTGGAGAGTACATATGACGACTTTGTGTGAATAAGTGAATTTGATATACATTCCATTTGAAAGTGACCCGACTGTATTTGTTATCGTATTATGTATCACGTATGCAGCATTAGGGCCATGGTTTTAAAAGGCACACAAAAGCTCGCAAAAGTATGAGGCTTGGTATGTTGTCATGTCACGCCATATGCCGGTCTTATGTCACTTTTTTTTTTTTTTTTTAAACCTCGATATATATGTAAATATTATATAAATATATAAATATTTTAATATTTCGTGTCGCTTTATGTCACGTCTTATAAACGCAAAAGCTTCGCCTTTTTGGCTAAGGCGTGAGGCTTGGTCATGCCGCCACGCCACACCTCGCGATATTTATAACCTTGATTAGGCAGTTAACGAACTGAATATTCAGTGAACATTTTATAAACCGTTCGATAAAAAGTTCGTTTATTTATTAAATGAATGAACATAAACAATATTTTATGTTTGTCTAGTTAAATGAACGAGCATGAACAAACGTCACGTCCGTTCATTATATTCGTGAACTTTCGATTATGCATTCATCAACGTTTGTCTATGTTTATTTAATTATTTATGTTCGTATATCATAACTTTAAATTATATACTTTTAAACTTGTTTGTTTAAATAAAATAACACTTATAAAACAAAATAGTATGCAAAATTTAATAAATTTTATGTTTGTTTTTCTACGATTATTGATGTTCGATCGTTTATGTTCTTTAATGGTTCGTCTAGTGTCTTAATAAACGAACATTAACAACTCATTTTCTTAGTAAACGAACATAAACAAGAAAATTGTTCGTTTAAGCGTTTGTGTCTGTTTATTTATCCGGTTAAAACTACACGAACGAACATGAACAAAGCTTTATTCGTGTTCGTATGATTTGTTTACAGCCCTAACTATCATCACAAATAGATTAATTGATTTCAATTGATCCACTTAAAAAAAAAAAAAAAAAAAAAAAAAAAAAAAAAAAAAAAAAACCCCTTGATACACTATAAACTTATTGAAAGTACTTCTATATTCATCAACATGGAATTATTGGTAATTAATGTTTCAAATGTTGCATTACGTTGTAATTGTTTCGCTTGCTCCTAGCTTCTAGCTAAGATACTAAGGGTATGTTTGGCATAAGTAGGAGCTGGAGCGGATCGCTGGAGCGGGTTGCTGGAGCTGGTTGCTGGAGCATGTGGCTGGAGCTTTTTTTTACATGCTAGTACAACTAGCATTTCATTTAGTAGCTTATTTTTTTAACAAGCTCCTTCAAGCCGTGTCAGCCAAACGAGATTTATTTTCAATAGTAGCTTATTTTTCTAAAAAAAATAAGTTCATGCTACGATAAGCTCTAATAAGCTCGTGCGCCAAACGTAGCTAAGATACTAACTGAAATTTCCCTTCAAAAAGAAAACCAAATTATCACATTACGTTTTCACACTTTTGGTTGTCTGTAATCTGTACTTGACGTCGCTTTTTGCTCTCAGTCTAACATAGATATAGACTTGGTTTTGTCGTAGTTTTTTGTGTGTTTATTAAGTTGTGATACCGTAGCACAAACAACATATTTCCTATATTCGTTCACCTCCTCTTCAATTAAACTATGTTTTTAATCGATTAAATACAAATATTTCAGCCAAATTAATTTCATGTGCCTAAACATCAGGGCCGTCGTATGAATTTATAGAATTTTTTAGGGTCCTGGACGAAATTATATAATAAGGAATTTCGAGAAGGAATGCTATACATAAAGTGTCACCGTTTATAAGATATAATGCAATTAGTTATCTAAACGTTCTATCATATTACTCATTTAAAATATTTTCTGATCTAAGTACTTTTTTCTTCGTGAAAATATGTGTAGACATACATATATTTATTAATAAGAAAAATTTTGGGCTTCTAAAAATTTGGGGCCCTGAGCGGTAGCTTACCTTGCAAAACATGTTTGTTCTATTTAAAACTACAGGTCATAATGTAGCTATATAATGACGAATGTGAGATCATATATGTTTTCTGTATTTTGATTTTTAAAATGCAACTAGCTTGCTACTCCGTATTTATATTATGGTATCCGTACAACCTGTACAATGGTTGGGGAGCAATTTTTACAGCTTTACTGTATATTTAAATTAAAAGTGCATCCGCGTAGTGTGCGGCGGTGCAAAGTTACGCGTGACAATTGCGGTCTATAGAACTGTGTGTCCGGAACTATAATATTTAGTATAACTATAGTGAAGTATTCTTATTTTAGACAAAAATATATCGTTGGTCTCTAAACTTTCTCAAAAGTATCGCAGGGGCCCTAAACTTAGTATTTTCGTCAGCGTGAGTCATTTTTTCAAATTTTTTATGCCGATTGCGTCCTTTGACCCGTAATCCGCTGGTCAATGTCGTTCCTTTCCATTACATTTTGTTTTTAGTACTAGGGCATAATCGTCATTTCGCATTAACGCTATACCAAGTCTGTATTATTTCCACAAGTCCTATCCCTCTTCCCGCCCCATAAACACCTAGACTGCCTCTTTTATTCGTCCAAAAACTTTATTTACAAGAATTATCACAATTCACAAACCCTCATTACATGTCACAAAACCAGTTCCATCTTATTCAGAATTGCAAAACATGGATTTTACTTTATGGAAAGTAAGAAGAGATCCAGGTTATCCAGTTGATGATACCGTTCTGTACATCTCTGCTAAGAAAAAATATGATACGTTTTGTTGTTATAATCGTTGGAATATCTAATAGAGATATATTTTATTTTGCTATTAAGGTTTGATAATGTGCTTTGGTCTATTGATATGTTTCAGGTGGTAGATCTAATATGTTTAGCATGAGGGTTCATGACAATGGTGTTTTTAAATACTAGCCTAGTAGAATATACAATGGAGGTATGGAAACTTTAGTTGATTTGGTTGATGATGATAGTGTGTCAGTTGAAGAGTTGGATGTTCTTATGTATGAATTGGTTGATGTTGATAGTGTTCCGCATCTTGGTCTTGATCTCTTTCCACTCGTGTAAGTCTATGCTTGACGTCTTCTAAGCCGGTTAAGGGATCCAAGACTATATCCTCAACATGAGTCAAGTCTTTCCTTACATAGCTCATATCCAAGATGAATAAATCAAGGCATTGAAGAGCGTGAATGGATTTGGTTTTGGCTGCAGTAACTATGGATTCATGGTTATCCATTTGCCATGCCATACCTTAAACTTTACGCTGAGTTAAGTTGAGGCCTTGTTTCAAGCAGTACACATCGTATTGGGTAGAATTTATGAATGCAGGTGTGATTGTGGATGATCCGCCGGCCTCGTATGTGGACTTTGGACCTCTAGTGGGAGTAGTATGATTAGATTCGGAGGAGGTTATTGAGATAGGAGGTGGTGATGTTAATGGTGATAGTGGTGGTGCAATCGGTAGTTCCTCCTCTTCTTCCTCGTCTATGTCCATTTCGGGATCCTCGTACGGATCTTCTTCTGATTCTTCCTCTTCGTGATTTACTATATCCTCGTAAGGTTCTTCTTCGTCGTCATAGTCTAGTGCTTCAAGATAGGGATCATTGAGTTCGGGAAGAAATGGTAAGTGATCGGGTATAGCGGGAATGTGATCGGGAGATGGAGGTACAGACATGATGTCTACAATAAGAATTATGATGTCAAAAACAATTTGAGTGTCATAAAATGGTCGAAAGGGTGTCGAATGTATACATTAATATACTAGATATTCGGGTAGCATAAAATACTTAGAAATCGCATAATCGTTCGGAAGGCGTAGGGCACGAAGAGCGGAAGGCTATAAAATGTTTTTGTGGAAAAGTAGTTATAGTTTTGGTCTCAATTAGACCCATTTCTCTATAACTATAGTTCTGATACCAATCTGTAACACCCCTAATTTCGTGAATGCAGCGGAATTCAAACTAGGTGTTACTTCTTGGTACAACAGTTATAATAACAGAAAACGTACTTTAATTGAGTCGTTTTAAAACACTTATCATTCGATTTATTTAAACATCAGAGTTTACAAAATATAGAGGTCCCAGTAGTATTGTGGATTACATAATACAAAGTTTCGAATGATAATAAAAGTTTCATAAACTTCTAAATTTCCATGTTCCTCCGTGCCGTCTTCGTACCTTATAGACCTGAGATAACATGCTCAAAAAATCAACACAAAGGTTGAGTGGAATTCGTAGGTTTAGTTAAATCGTTTGAACACAATATGTTAGTGCAAGCAGTCTCGTTGAGGAGATTGCTAGTGCAAGCAATCTCGTTTGTTTTGATTGATGACAAACATGTAACTTGATACATAACGTAAAATGTACAAGTTACTTGTAATCTTATCTTACCTCAACATACATTCAACACCTCTCGACTTCTCGAGTCCTCGTATGATACAACACAGGTTCGTACATGTTTGTTATGTGGCATTATGATCAAACCCTTAACAAACCATTTAGAATGTTTAAAATACGGTTAGGTCATTAAGTATTTTAAAAGGTTAACCATTCTACTTAGAACCTCATTTTACACTTTAGGTGTCAAACTAACATGATACATATTGGTAAACATATATTAGTTAAGCTAGGACATACATATATACATTTACATTATTTACATTTTAATACTTAAAATGAAAATATGTTCATGACATCATTGCATACATCATTAGGATATCTTTATAATATCTTGTAGATTTAAGAAATATCTTGGAAAGATTCTTAAGCAAAATATTAGATTTGGAAATCCTTTTGCTAGATTTGGAAAGATATAATAAGATTTGATTTTGGAAAGATCTTGGATAGATTTCATGAAGATTTGATTTAGGTGATATTTTGTATAGATCTTCAAGCTACTAAGTTGACTTTGATAGATCTTGACATGACTTGGCTTGATATGGAAAGATATGGAAAGATTCATGAAATCCTTAGCTGTCATACACTGACGGATCCAAACTGCATAAAGGGCGGATCCCTTTATTTGGATCCGCCAGATCCGTGACATGTATAAAATGTTTTCCTATAAATAGTAGTCCATAGTTTTGCCCATAGTTTCATGCCATTAGAAAACATGGTAGTCCATAGTTTTGCCCATAGTTTTCATGCCATTAGAAAACATGTTTTCCTATAAATAGTAGTCCTTAGTTTTGCCCATAGTTTAACCCCATTAGAACACACATTCCCTCACTCATTTCACACACTTAGATCAGTAGCAAAACATGTAGATTCATACATTAATCACCCTTTACATAATGATCATAATGTTACTAACTTTCATTATGTTGTAAGCATACATTGTTAATGATCCTGTGAAGCAAGCTCAAGATCATGAGACATCATCCATAGCATTCCAACATATGAAGATTCAAGAGTACTTGACATCCTCAATGATTGAATACTTCTTATTCAAGAAGTTCATATAGATTAGTCATTTATATCCATTGAACATTTATGTCATGGATCATTGTAAACATCATTTGTATCAGTGAGTATAGTTAGTGTTTTAGTCCTCAAAACACAAAGAGTTTCGGGAGTGGTTGTACCCGTGTAAAGAACTCGGTATCTAGCTTAGTACCGGAAAAAGGTTAAGCAATGTAGGGAGTGGTTGTACCCTTGTAAAGAACTCGACATCTAGCTTAGTGTCGGTACTTGTATAGGCGACGTTGGGTTGGTTCTGCCCTGAAGTAGAACTCGGTGTTTAGCTTAGTACCGGAAAAGGAAGTAAGCAACGTGTAAAGGTTTTCTCCGCCTAAGAAATGGAGGTTGTTGATCTAGTGAAGTAACTCTCGAGTTGGGTACTCGGGGAGTGGAGTAGGGCGGAGAGGAGCTCCGTAGCCGAACCACTATAAATCATCGTGTTCGGTTTGCGCTTTCTTTTACTTATCCCTTTACTTTTATGTTTGCATTATGTGATTGCTTGTGTTGTGATTAGTTGATAATACTTATGTGACAACTTGGTAGACATAAACTACAACAGACAGTTTTCATATTAGAACTAGCCAAATTGGAAATTTGATACAACAAGTTTTAAGTTTTAAAACGGTAAACGTATTCACCCCCCCCCCTCTACGTTTTCACAATTGGTATCAGAGCGGGTTGGCTCTCATTTTCAAAACAAATGGTTTTTAAAATAGAGTAAGATCCATGTATCACATTACCTCTGAAGCAGAACATAATATGAAAAATGTTTCGCTAAGTATACTTTGAAATTTTGTTGTTAAATATTACTTTGTATACAAGCTTGAAGATGTCTTTGGAAAATCAAAAGAGAAGATTTCTTAAAAAGGTTTATGTGTCAAATTGTGTGCGTAAAACTAATTTACGAAAAACTCGGGTTTTAAGGGAATGTTTGGAATAACCATTAATTTAAATGAAAAATCACCTCCGTAATATTTAGATAAGTCACATAGGTAGAAATGTTGTTAAATATTTGTAATATATGCTTAAGATTAAGTCTAGCAAGGCCCACACACTTTCGCTATGTCAAAATACGTGTTTAGGTGAATCTGGTACAGGTCCCGGCGGATCCAAATCACATAAAGGGCGGATCCCTCAAAAAGGATCCGTCGGATCCGTCTGTGCTGTTTACAATTTTTTTTCAAACTTCGAAAAATCATAACTAATTAACCGTAAGTCCGTAGGAGTCGTGCCACCTATCATTTTGAAGGGAATTGAGTCTACTTTCATTTAAAAATAATATCATGGCCTGAATCTAAATTGAAATAGGTAAAACAAATCAAAAGGTACAACCTGTCCAAAATATTTAGTTTTGTTTTGTCACAGTAACGTAAATTTTTGAGTCAAGCAATGTATGTTGGTATCCTTTAAACATTGATATGATTTATATTGAAACTAAATAATTTGGTAATATAAAGGAAACAAATCAAGCTTGGCATACATCGTCATATTTAAACGCAAAGTGACGAAAAATATCTTTTCACTTATGCCATGCTATGTGACTATCTGTTCAAGTTATTTGCATACATATGATTTACCTGTTGGTAATTGTGATTGCATTTGTTAATAGGATATACATAAGTGTTTTGCCATGACAATTATTTGCTTGTTTAGCAATTGCTTGTTTGATGCACAATAGGACTTTTGCTAGATTGTATACACTAAATTAATAAACTGTGTTTG
The DNA here is from genome assembly GCA_021014915.2 of Artemisia tridentata subsp. tridentata. Lineage (NCBI taxonomy): Eukaryota > Viridiplantae > Streptophyta > Magnoliopsida > Asterales > Asteraceae > Artemisia > Artemisia tridentata. The sequence goes on along the minus strand of CP139506.1, from coordinate 186,294,330 downwards.
TTTTAGATATTTTTGTTTGCATATGTTATGTGAAAATCTTACATATCTTACTTAGATATGTGAACTAAGTGAAACTAGTTTAGAGTCTTATAATGTATTGTCTTGCACAAACCCTCACTTAATGTCAAGTGTTAAAATGCGTAAACATGTAGTATCTATGAAAGAGTGTTTGGCATAAGAATATTTCAAACAATGATATGATGACGTGTTGTGCTATTAGGATAGAAACTTATCTTTGAATAATCATGTGAACTAATCATGTCATGCAGGACGATAACATTTTTGTTATCAAGTTTCCATGTTTAAGTCATTGTTTGGCTTAACATCCATTTATGGTAAGTGATTATCATCTGATTGATATATGTGCAAACGTGTGTTAGAATATGTGTTTTTAGATTTACTCTATCACATATTAGTAGTCATTTATGTTTTAGGAGAATTTCTGGAATTTGAGCGGGTAACGCAAAATATGCATATCTCTCTGTTAAGAATTAGGATTTCCCCATGGCGGATATGACGGATCCCAAACTTTGGATCCGCCTGTTGTATTCTTTGGTTCCGCCAGTCTTAAACCTGCGGATCCCACATAATCAAAATTTTGGTTTCGCCAGTATTGTGATTTGGATCCGCCAGTACTAACAGCTAGTTTTTCAAATTTTCGTTTAAATCTCGCACTGAAAAATCACTCACGCTTACCACTAGGATTCCATTCACTAATACTTACTCTTATTAGGATCGAGACATCACACTTACACCAATAGGATAATCACATCTAATCAAAGTTTCAAATTTCATAAAAAATGCTCCAAGGCATCTCTTCCGTAAACCACTGTGTATTTATGATCAGTACACACATTCACTGCATCTTCTCGTCCTTTACTCATTCACTAGCTTGATTTGTAAATTGACAACTTCCAAACTAATCCAGACTCACTGTTTGCAAATATATCATAGATTACAAACCCAACTCATGACTGTGGATATTGTCTAATACTCACATATGTTGCCTGGCTTGGTTAACATGTCATCTTTCAAGACAATTAAGATTTACATCGAGTCATAACTCACACTTAGGTTATAGATCTAATTATCATGTCTTGTTACTCTTTTCTCCAAGTAGGATTGACAACTTAAGTATTTCGTCCGAAATATTCAAGCATATCTGACTTACGATTGTAGTCATTGAAAGTCATATCCGAAACAATCAACTCCCAAGTATTTTAACAATATATGTTAAAACTCACATCCCATCATAACTAGAACATGTGTTCTTTTATCAACCCGTCACATTCAGCCCCTAGGTTTCACAAACATAACCAAACACTTCATCCGCTAGTAAACCACAAGAATTAGTATCCATTCTTGTAATCTTCAACATTCATGAAACCCAAAAGTTCATCCATAGTATAACAAAATCCTACATCACCATAATTCACGCCATTGAGTGCATTGCTCAAAAAGCCCTTAGTCCAACACTCATACCAAATCAAATACACGTTGAATCAACTCAACAATACCTTGCCACCTATAGAATTAGAACTTCAATCATCAAATGAGCATGATATTCACATTCAGTGTTTATCAATTTCCACTAGTAGTACCACTTTCACAAGTAATCAAAGTATTAGTAATACTTTGTCACCAAGCTTCTGAATAAGTCTCGTTAACCCTTAAATCAGTATTTTAACAACATATATTGAAATGCAATGACAACCTCATACACCCCAAGAAACAATGACACTTGAGAAGTATATATAAGAAACTCAAAGTGAATTCATCCAGTAAACTTAGGATAGGTCTATCCAAACAATTAAGCTTCATATCTTCATTTATGATGTTTCGGAAAAACATTATGTATTTGGTTTTCATAAAAGGATAACATATATCCTATGCATCATTATTTTCTTGCAACATGAACGGTTATGTTACAAGAGATTTCATTACACCTCATCGGGCAAATGATCTTAAAACAAACATCCACTAGTTCTATGAACTATCTTCCTCATTGAGCACTGGTTAAATCTTACTTGTTGAAAGATACCATACGTATCTATTTCCTTTCAAGCGTACATTAAACCTTGGTCAAACCTTGTGCATATCCACATCTCTGGAGCATACACAAGACCTATTAAAGTTGGTAACTTTATTTAGATTCTTTTTCCAAAGAACTTTCTTCAGAACGTTCATGACATATCCCATTACCACACACAAACACATGTCTTGATCTTAGATCACTTGCATAACTCATACTTAAACTCAACTCAAAAGATGTCACCCTTTAGATCATTCAACCTTAGATTCCAAACACAATGATTAAAATCTGTTGACACATATTTGTCAAATTTACGTGTATAACATGACATCTTCATCACACTAGTTTTAATAGAAATAGTTGAGTCTCATTAAGTCATGTATTGGTAAATTATCTTGTCTTAGGAATAATTAATAAAATCACTTGCATTACATATACATGTATTGATTACATGATATTTGTTTGATATCTTGATGTTATAATAATTATTTGATTGATTGTCAAATGTGTAAACCTTGAAAAGGTTTTTGTCTGCATGATTATATGCTTCATGTTAACATGATTTGAATAGTATGTTCATTCTTTCGTTATATGATATTTCGCAAGATTAATGTATTACTTGTTAACTCATGATATGTCATTCTTATATGATGTTTCTATATTTGAAAGCTCGTGTCTTTTGTTGACATTCGTTGAGTCTTTTTCGTAGGATAGTCTAAATAATGCATGCTTCTAAAATGTTAGAATTGTTTGCATGAACCTGTCACACTATTTGTTTGCCATGTGTGCACCTAAACGTCTAAGTGCTTTTTGGTATGATAAACACTTAGAAGTTGTTTTATTAATCACATAGATCATTGTGTTAATTAATGGGTAAGTATGCTTAAGTAACTAAGCCTAACTTCAAAACAATTTCAAAATGTAATATAAAAAACAATGTCATGTCATCTTACAATATGATTATTTGTCTTGATGCCATGTGGTAGCTTTTTGTCTGGTAGATGAATATTTGTTTTTGTTTACATAAGATGTTATGATTTCTATGATATTCACATCTTTTGTCATTAGGACTTATGTCTTGTAGATTGATAACAAATTATTTGCTATTTCTCCTTGTTATGCTTATTTTGCATAATTGTTATCTCATTATTGCTACTTAGATTAGTAATATGTTTATGGGATCCATTTTCTTGCATATAGCTTTAAAAGCTAATAGGATTAAGTTTTAGAGGTTTGAAATTTGTGTTTGGATATCTTTCGATATACCTCTCTCCAAATCGTGTTTTTGCTTCCACTTTCCTAACAATATCTCCATCATCTTTTAGTTAAAACAATACATCTCCCATAAGGAAATCCACATGCCTCATCATGCGATCATCTCGCATTGATAGATGATGAGTGTGTAAATACTCATCATTTTTATCCCATCTGAACTGCAAAAACATTTAAAAACACTCAGAAATGCTTCAAAATACAGAAAATATCCTTGAATTGTGGTTTTATCTGTTTCATATGCAAAAGGATTGAAAACGGGACGAAAACGAACATTTTTGGATTGACTCGGCAATAATTGTGCATTTGATCAAGTGAAGACGAAAGTCAAAGACGGAGTCAAAGTCAACCCCCAAAATACCAAAAATAACACAAATGGTCCCTGGAATTAATTTTCACTATTGGCAACTTTGGTCCTTGGATTTTCAGCATTGTACAATTTTAGTCCCTAAGGTTTATCTAAAATCCAAATCCTATCCTAAATAAACTAAACCCAGGAATAAACTAAACCCAGTTACCAAGCCCAATCCCTTTAACCCAAGCCCAACTTAAAATAAAAAACCCAACCCCTGATCTTTTTAATTAAACCCAGAGTTTGACTTCGGTCAAACTCTTCTTCTTCAATACCACCATCCCGCCAATACCAAAACCACCTCAACCCACCGCCTTATCTCTGACAAACCCACCACCCTCCTCCTATCCCACTCACCTAACAAGCCAATATGCATTAAATGCTTCTTCCTCAGTACAAGTTATCAGAGATAGTGGATTTTTCCACTATCTCATTTTTGGCGCCAAAAGTGGTTTCAACGATTGAGATGATTTCAAGACCATCCAAAGGTCAAGAAAGATTCAGAGAAAGATATGAGACTTATTCCCATCGTAGTTTAGTATAAATAGAAGCTCTATGTAAGCCTTAAATGGCAGTAGTTAAAAAGTAGTTAATTTAGAGTAATCGTATTTCATATTCAGTCTTTGTAATATTGTAATTTTCAATCCCAGTAATCAATCCTAGTTAATTCAAGTCTGTTTGTTGTTAATCTTTGTCCAATTTCCATTAGCTAATGATAATTCCAAGTTTTTAAATTTTCATGTTGTACTGAGAAATCGAACTAGTTTAAATGTTATTAAAAATAGTCTCTTATCTGTTTCCATAAGCTCATATAAGCTTAATATAGCTTAGTGTGAGCTTATTTTAGTTTAATTCAGTATCATTCCAAGATATCCAAGAAAGTCAACAAAAAGTCAAAGAAGCTCACTATAAGCTCATCTGGTGGAAAAGCTGTTCAGGAGAGTTGAAATTGGGTTTCTAGCTTGTTGTTGACAAGCTAGGGTTGTGTCCTGATCTAGTTCCTTTGTTTCATAAGCCATACAAGTTGTAAGCTTTTTCTTAATTTTTACTTAATTTTCTATAGTACTGTAGAATAGCTTATTCATAGCTTATTTTCAATATTTATTGCTTATTATTAGTTTTTAAACATATTTCATCAGTTTTATAAGTCTTGAATAGCTTTTGCATCATTTTACTTAAAAAACTCATAAAAAGCCAAAATTAGCTAAATATAGTATAGCTTGTTAAACTGCTTATTTATGATTTAAAAGTTGTTAATTATAGTTAAATTAAGTTAGTGAATCAGTAAAGATCAAGAAACCTAATTTAAATAGCCTGTTCCAGTTAAAAAACCAAATCAGTAGCCTATTAAGGGGTGTTTGGTTTAAGCTTGTTTAGGGTCATTATAGCTCTGTACTGTTCATTTGCTTTTCCCTGAGTTTTGTTTGAGCTTATTGAAAGCTAGATAAGCTATTTTCAGTAGAGGTTAAGTGTATTCAAAGCTTTTTGAGGTTTTGAGTGTGTAGGGTGAAAATTGGATGCTTAACTGTCCAAATAAGCCATTAAAAGCAATAAGCTCATTTGGACCTCATCTATGGCTTTTCTGAGGTCTTTTGAATCCACTTAGAGTAAACACAAGATTTGGTTTAAGATCCTTTGGTTTGTGCACATCTGCACAAATCTGCATAAGCAGACTCAGTATATACTGAGCAGATCTGACCCCTAATGGCCCTTCTTCTCAGCTCATTTGTGGCTTATCTAGATAAGCTGAGGCCTTGAATTTTGGTTTGCTTATAGGTCATAGTACTGGCTTTAAGATTCTGTGCTTGGATTCCACTTCATAGCTTATTTAAATAGCTTAATTTGATCTGCAAATTCCCCCAATTCACTTATTCAAACCCTGCATTAGATTTGGTGTTCTTCAAGCATCTGATCTAGTGTCAAATTAGAGTTCAATTGGGCAGTTAGATTTGGGGCTTTTTTGTTTTTAGAGTAGCCAGTAGTACTAGCAATCTTTTGCCCCCATAAAGTTCCCACTTTTCTGCTTATTTATCAGCTTAATCTGATCTGCAAGTTGGCCATTTTACTGTCATTTTCTGCATAATCTTGAAACTGCTCAAGTGCTTAATTGGCTTATTCTATGGGTTAATCTGTTTTATTTAAGTTGTTTTATACTTAAAAAGTTGTTTAAATTAGTCCTGAGCCTTTGGTAAATTTTTGAGCTTTTTAGCTTATTTTTGGGCTTATTCCCAAACTGCTTATTAGCCCAACTGCTTATTAGGGTTTAGAAAAGTTCTAATTTTATTTTTCCTAGATTAAGAATAATATTTTAGATTTTCCTGCAAAATTTCAGATTTTTATAAATAGGTTTAGTATTTTTTATAATTTAATTAGTTTAAAATAGTTATTAATTCATAATAAAAAATATAAAAGCCAGAAAAATATAAATCTTTTTTCTAAAATTTTCTTTTGTCATTATATAACTTAGGAAAAATAAATTAGTACTTATAGGGCTTAATTTTATAGAATTCACTTTTTAAATCGCGTTTTTAGATTTCCCGTTTTGCGTTTTTAGTTTATTTAATTCGCGTTTAATTTTCTTTCGTATATTTGTTTTTCATATTTTAATTAGAAATAAAAAAAGAAAAAATTCCATATTCCATATCATCAGTCACTCTAATTCCAAAACTTAAACAATTTGCCCATTAACACCTCGTTGGGAAACGACCCGGGTAATCACTTACCTGGTTTCACACTACACACAAACGTGAGTTTTTGCAAGTATCCTTTTTCACAAAGGGGTGATTTGTATTTATTCACGTGTATCCGTCATTGCATAATATTTATATATACGTTTTAGCACGGATCAAATTTTGGCGCCGCTGCCGGGGAGGTTGTGTTGCGACAATATTGTTTAAAGTTTAAGCGATTAGTGATTTGAGATCCTTCCTTGTGAAGTTCCTATTTCCCATAAACCCAATATAAAAAACAAAAATATTTTCCTTTTCTTATATATATATAATATCATATAAAAAATAAAAAACCAAAAACATTTCCTTTTTATTGTAAAATAAAAGATTAAAAGCAAAATTAATATAATATTCCTCAACTTGGGTATTATCATAATAAGTTCCCAAACCAAAGATTAAAACTTGCCTTTGTGTCGCTTGCAAATTCGGCTCACCTTTGATTGATAAACAAACTATAACGGAGGTTTAAGGATAGTTTGACATTAAATTGTCGAACTGAAAGAAGCGGGTTTTTAAGGAGCATTAATTGCCCACCTTTGCTTCTCCGCCCCTCTGTGCGTTTTTCAGTCAGAGAGCTACCGTACGCTGGTTGATTTAAGGTTTAAGTTCCTTGTGTTTTGCTTCGATCTTGATTTAATTGAAATATTTTATTTAGTGCATGCGCACTCGTTCTTCCACGTCGACAAGTCCTTTACGTGAACTCGTAGATATTCCGAGAAGACGTAATCGTAGACGTGCTGCCCGAATAGTCGAACCCGAGATTCGTACTGTTCCCACTGATAATATGGCAGACAATCGCACAATGGCGGAGATGCTCCAAGCACCCACCGAGGGTTACGGAGATGCCATTGTTTTACCACCAATCGACTCTGATCATTTTGAACTGAAAACGCATTTGATTCAGCTCGTTTCTACAAACCAATTCCACAGGTTTGAACGAGAAGATCCGTATGCACACATCCTTTGGTTCAACAAATTGACCTCTACAATCAATTACAAAGATGTGCCGCATAAAGTTATCAAATTGATGCTATTTCCGTTTTCACTCGAAGGGGCAGCCCGGATTTGGCTGGATAAAGAACCCCCTCGATCCATTGAAACTTGGGAAGATCTCGTAAAGAAATTTGTCAATTATTTCTTCCCTCCATCAAAGAAGACTAATCTGAAAAATGAAATTTCTGGATTTCGTCAAGGTTTCGATGAAAACTTCGGAGAGGCATGGGACAGATTTAAAGATCTCCTAAGAAAATGCCCGCATCATGATTTCACGGAATTACAACAGATCAATACGTTTTATAATGGGTTGAATGGAAACGATCAAGATTCTCTCAACGCTGCTGCCGGTGGCAATATCTTGAATCGTCGACCTAAAGAGGTGATTGAAATTTGTGAAAATAAATAAAAAGTTCCTATTTCTCGAAATAAAGTGAATGTTCCTGTCACTCCTGCTTCTTCATCCGGTAACTCATCAGAGTTAGCCTTTCTAACGGACGCAATGCGTTGCATGATGAAGGAAATGAAAGAAATGAAAGAAATGAAGAGTGAAAGTCATAAACCGGAACAAATCAAAGCCATAAACAAAGTGTGTGAAACTTGTGGTGGCCCACATGCATATTACGATTGTCAAGCAACCGATGCTTCTCTTTACCCAGCTCCCATAGCTGCAGTAAACTACAATCAAAACCGACCGCATGCTGAAACTCATTACCAAGCACCAAATGCTATGGTACCACCTGATTTTCCACCCGTTCCAAATCAAAATAATCAAAATCGCTTTGTTCAAAATCAAGGACAAAATTTCAATCAAAACCGAGGTCAAAATCAGGGGAATTTTAACCAAAAGCCATGGAATGTCCAAAACCAAAATCAGACGTCCTCGGATGAGTTGCTTAAGCAATTCATAAAATCCCAAGAGGAGACAAATAGGACCCAATATGAGACAAACCGGTTATTGGTTACCCAAATAAATGAGATCAAAAAGTCTTTAAATGATCGACCCTCGGGCTCAGGAACTCTTCCTAGCAACACGATCGCTAACCCAAGGGGCGATTTGAAGGCGATCACCACAAGAAGTGGTAAGAAAGTTGATAGACCCTCGACTCCTATGCCCCCTCCACCGAGGGAAGTGACTCGAGATACTGAGGTGACAACGGACAAGGTGCATTTCTCAAGCCCACAAAGTACCGCACACGTCGAACCTCCGGTCATCCAATCTTCAATTCCGGAACCCGATGTTCCGAAGACAAATCCTAAGCCTTCAATTCCATATCCTTCAAGGCTTAATGATCAAAGGCTCCATGAGAAAACTAACAACCAAATGATGAAATTTCTGGAAATTTTCCAGAAATTACATTTCGATATTAGTTTTGTTGATGCCTTGCTGTATATGCCAAAATTCGCTTCTCAATTCAAGAGTCTCCTTAGCAATAAGGAAAAATTGTTGGAATTGGCAAAGACTCCATTAAATGAGAATTGCTCAGCTGTGCTCCTTAAGAAACTTCCAGAAAAATTAGGAGACCCTGGTAAATTTCTCATCCCTTGTGATTTCCCGGGGATGGTTAAATGCTACGCCTTGGCCGATCTTGGTGCAAGCATCAACCTGATGCCGCTTTCCTTGTGGAAAAGGCTTTCACTCCCGGAACTTACTTCCACAAAAATGACTCTTGAATTGACAGACCGCACTGTTACTATTCCTAAAGGCGTTGCTGAAGATGTTTTTGTCAAAATAGGAAAGTTTCATTTCCCCGCCGATTTTGTAGTTGTGGATTTTGAATGCGATCCCCTTGTACCTCTCATTCTTGGGAGATCCTTTTTAAGGACCGGCCGTGCTTTGATCGATGTTTATGGCGAAGAAATAACACTTCGAGTTGATAACGAAGCAGTCACGTTTAACATCAATGCGAACTCTAAATCTCTAACCACCAAAGGCAACGTTGCTGTGGTCAATCAAAAATCTGATATCAAAATTGCTTCCAAAAGAAGTGATTCGATACTTTCAAGATTTGAGGTTAAGAGTCTTTCACAAAAACGTGCTGAGCTCAAAGCAAGGGGAATTACCCCTGGTTCAAACAAATGGTTTGAAAGTTGTACCACAGAAGTTAAAAATGTTTTTGACTATGATGAACAAGAATCGGAGTTCACATCGGAAGTGGTGGAAACTGCTAGCTCTAAGAGCACACCACTTGTCCCACCTCCGGAAACAGTTTATCGTGTTGAAATGGTTAATTCTGTGGATGATCCAACCATTGCTCTCTCTTCCTACCCTTCTCTCACACCGGTTGAGGGAAGTGATCCCTTTTGGGATGAGGTCGATGCTTTTCTTGCAAGTGATGATTCAATTCCGACAAGGATTGATGATACTTACTATGATTCAGAGGGGGACAACCTTTTTCTTGAAAATTTATTGAACGAAGAGCCGTCCCCAACCCTCCTTCCTGGAAATTTTGTTTAAAATTACCATCCAAGCTTCAAGGTTAAGCTACAAGTTCAAACAAATGGTGATTTTCTTTTTATGGATGAAGAATGGATTTTCATTGTGATACACACCTTTTTACCATTCATCACATATTGCGTGATTTCTCTTTCCCTTTTCTCCTATGGGAATGAGGACACTATCCTTGACCCCGGTATCTTCCTTAATAGTTTCTACTGTTAAAATACCGTGGGTATCTCATCGGTGTGGAACTTTCTTATGTTCAATTGATTATCCAAACACATTGAATGAAAGTCCGATGGAGATGGTTCCTTCCATTTGCTTCCCCAAGAACAAATGAATGCGGGTCGAGTTAAGCTAGTGACTCGGTTAACAAAAACATTAGCATTGCATGGGTAAACGCCCATGTTTCTGACTTCTTTCTCTTTTCTAACACCTAAGTGTGGGGGGGTTGCCCCTGCTGTTGTTATATATATATATATATATATATATATATATATATATATATATATATATATATATATATATATATATATATATATATATATATATATATAAGTTATAGTAAAAAAAAATAAAAAAAAAATGATAATAATAATTGTTGTGTTTCCACTCTTGGCTAGTAGAATTACCTTTTTACGTTCTAAGTGTCGGCATACTAGCCGGTGCTTTGAATATTGAGGGAAATATTCAATTCTAAGTGTGGGGGAGGAGAAATTCTGGCGAATTTGATCAAATGAGTACCTTTTAGTGCCCTAATTCCCCCGTTTTGGCCAAAATTTTAATTTTTTTTCATTTGGTGGAAGTGCTTTGCACTAACACAACAAATGGTTATCAGTCCACCATGTCTAACCCACATAAGGACTGGCTAATCCGAGAGCAAACGGCTCTTGGTAAAGATATCTCAAATCCGTTTATGGCTTACAATTTGCCAAAAATTGTATGGTATTCAACTCCCCATATCTTTATAAGTGAAGAGTTGGCTAGCCCGCAAGGTTATGGCTTGTGGTAAAGGCATTGGAAAACCATAATTGGTAATCAGCTCACCAAGATGTTAACTGTATTCAATCTAAGAGTTGGCTAGTCCAGAAGCAAACGACTTTTGGTAAAGACAAATCAAATCCGTTGACAGCTGATGATTTGCTCAAAATCATTTGGTTATCAATGTACCAAAGTATCATACTAAAACATTGGCTACTCCAGAAGTAATGGCTTTTGGTAAAGAGACATAAAATCCATTAAATTTTCATAAAAGATTGCTAGGGACTAGCAATAGTTTAGTGTGGGGGATTGATGAGTTTGTAAATACTCATCATTTTTTTCCCATCTAAACTGCAAAAACATTTAAAAACACTCAGAAATGCTTCAAAATACAGAAAATATCCTTGAATTGTGGTTTTATCTGTTTCATATGCAAAAGATTGAAAACGGGACGAAAACGAACATTTTTGGATTGACTCGGCAATAATTGTGCATTTGATCAAGTGAAGACGAAAGTCAAAGACGGAGTCAAAGTCAACCCCCAAAATACCAAAAATAACACAAATGGTCCGTGGAATTAATTTTCACTATTGGCAAATTTGGTCCTTGGATTTTCAGCATTGTACAATTTTAGTCCCTAAGGTTTATCTAAAATCCAAATCCTATCCTAAATAAACTAAACCCAGCAATAAACTAAACCCAGTTACCAAGCCCAATCCCTTTAACCCAAGCCCAACTTAAAATAAAAAACCCAACCCCTGATCTTTTTAGTTAAACCCAGAGTTTGACTTCGGTTAAACTCTTCTTCTTCAATACCACCATCCCGTCAATACCAAAACCACCTCAACCCACCGCCTTATCTCTGACAAACCCACCACCCTCCTCCTATCCCACTCACCTAACAAGACAATATGCATTAAATGCTTCTTCCTCAGTACAAGTTATCAGAGATAGTGGATTTTCCATTATCTCATTTTTGGTGCCAAAAGTTGTTTCAACGATTGAGATGATTTCAAGACCATCCAAAGGTCAAGAAAGATTCAGAGAAAGATATGAGACTTATCCCATCATAGTTTAGTATAAATAGAAGCTCTATGTAAGCCTTAAATGGCAGTAGTTAAAAAGTAGTTAATTTAGAGTAATCGTATTTCATATTCAATCTTTGTAATATTGTAATTTTCAATCCCAGTAATCAATCCTAGTTAATTCAAGTCTGTTTGTTGTTAATCTTTGTCCAAATTCCATTAGCTAATGATAATTTCAAGTTTTTAAATTTTCAAATGTTGTATTGAGAAATCGAACTAGTTTAAATGTTATTAAAAATAGTCTCTTATCTGTTTCCATAAGCTCATATAAGCTTAATATAGCTTAGTGTGAGCTTATTTTAGTTTAATTCAGTATCATTCCAAGATATCCAAGAAAGTCAACAAAAAGTCAAAGAAGCTCACTATAAGCTCATCTGGTGGAAAAGCTGTTCAGGAGAGTTGAAATTGGGTTTCTAGCTTGTTGTTGACAAGCTAGGGTTGTGTCCTGATCTAGTTCCTTTGTTTCATAAGCCATACAAGTTGTAAGCTTTTTCTTAATTTTTACTTAATTTTCTATAGTACTGTAGAATAGCTTATTCATAGCTTATTTTCAATATTTATTGCTTATTATTAGTTTTTAAACATATTTCATCAGTTTTATAAGTCTTGAATAGCTTTTGCATCATTTTACTTAAAAAACTCATAAAAAGCCAAAATTAGCTAAATATAGTATAGCTTGTTAAACTGCTTATTTCTGATTTAAAAGTTGTTAATTATAGTTAAATTAAGTTAGTGAATCAGTAAAGATCAAGAAACCTAGTTTAAATAGCCTGTTCCAGTTAAAAAACCAAATCAGTAGCCTATTAAGGGGTGTTTGGTTTAAGCTTGTTTAGGGTCATTATAGCTCTGTACTGTTCATTTGCTTTTCCCTGAGTTTTGTTTGAGCTTATTGAAAGCTAGATAAGCTATTTTCAGTAGAGGTTAAGTGTATTCAAAGCTTTTTGAGGTTTTGAGTGTGTAGGGTGAAAATTGGATGCTTAACTGTCCAAATAAGCCATTAAAAGCAATAAGCTCATTTGGACCTTATCTATGGCTTTTCTGAGGTCTTTTGAATCCACTTAGAGTAAACACCAGAGTTGGTTTAAGATCCTTTGGTTTGTGCACATCTGCACAAATCTGCATAAGCAGACTCAGTATATACTGAGCAGATCTGACCCCTAATGGCCCTTCTTCTCAGCTTATTTGTGGCTTATCTAGATAAGCTGAGGCCTTGAATTTTGGTTTGCTTATAGGTCATAGTACTGGCTTTAAGATTCTGTGCTTGGATTCCACTTCATAGCTTATTTAAATAGCTTAATTTGATCTGCAAATTCCCCCAATTCACTGATTCAAACCCTGCATCAGATTTGGTGTTCTTCAAGCATCTGATCTAGTGTCAAATTAGAGTTCAATTGGGCAGTTAGATTTGGGGCTTTTTGGTTTTTAGAGTAGCCAGTAGTACTAGCAATCTTTTGCCCCCATAAAGTTCCCACTTTTCTGCTTATTTATCAGCTTAATCTGATCTGCAAGTTGGCCATTTTACTGTCATTTTCTGCATAATCTTGAAACTGCTCAAGTGCTTAATTGGCTTATTTTATGGGTTAAGCTGTTTGATTTAAGTTGTTTTATACTTAAAAAAGTTGTTTAAATTAGTCCTGAGCCTTTGGTAAATTTTTGAGCTTTTTAGCTTATTTTTGGGCTTATTCCCAAACTGCTTATTAGCCCAACTGCTTATTAGGGTTTAGAAAAGTTCTAATTTTATTTTTACTAGATTAAGAATAGTATTTTAGATTTTCCTGCAAAATTTCAGATTTTTCTAAATAGGTTTAATATTTTGTATAATTTAATTAGTTTAAAATAGTTATTAATTCATAATAAAAAATATAAAAGCCAGAAAAATATAAATCTTTTTTCTAAAATTTTCTTTTGTCATTTATAACTTAGGAAAAATAAATTAGTACTTATAGGGCTTAATTTTATAGAATTCACTTTTTAAATCGCGTTTTTAGATTTCCCGTTTTGCGTTTTTAGTTTATTTTATTCGCGTTTAATTTTCTTTTGTATATTTGTTTTTCATTTGTTAATTAGAAATAAAAAAGAAAAAAAATTCCATATTCCATATCATCAGTCACTCTAATTCCAAAACTTAAACAATTTGCCCATTCACACCTCGTTGGGAAACGACCCGGGTAATCACTTACCTGGTTTCACACTACACACAAACGTGAGTTTTTGCAAGCATCCTTTTTCTCAAAGGGGTGATTTGTATTTATTCACGTGTATCCGTCATTGCATAATATTTATATATACGTTTTAGCACGGATCAATAGAGAAGAGCTACGTGACTTCTAGGATGAAGTTCTTTGTATGCTAACCAATATCCACAAAAACATTGCTAAGTTCATCGCTTTCATTAATCTGCAACACTTTACCTTCATTCTTCATAAATTATGTTGAATGTCCACCAATTAAGGAGGAGAGAAATTCAATCGCATAATTTTCTTTTCGCATTAAAGAACATGTACTCATGTTTCTTATACCAACATGTAGGTTCAAATCACTTAGTTAAATCAGTTCACAAAATCACAAAGTGTTTCAAACCTTATTAGCTCAACATCACTGTTCTGCACCAATACCTCATTAAATGAAAAACACATCATGTGTTTGTCAAACCTCTTAAATGAGATACATTAAGTTTCCTTATAATTTGACTAGGATTAGTGAAACCAAATCAGTAGTTATAAGTAAATAGACCTTAGCTTGAACCTTTGTTTGATCAAAAACGACAAAACATGACCAAATCATTTTTGGTCTCATGGAACCCTTTGATAAGAAGGACGGAACCAAAATTTTTGCTTCCGCTCAATCCGCGGGTACCTGGTTCAGTTTTAATCATTCATAAACAGACAACCATCTTCCCCACAAACTTCTTCACCCACTCAAGTCAAAGCGGTGGAAGAAACTTGTGTCACTTATGGTGGTCCTCATGCATACTACAATTGTACTTCCACCGATGGTAGTCGAATTGAAGTTAATGCGGTAGCCGGGGCTTACAACCAAGGAGGTAACCAATACCGTCCTCAAATTGACCCGAACTATCGTATTAGTAATCAAAGTGGACCACCTGGATTTTCTCAACCCAACAATCCAAATAGATTCAACCAAAACCAACCGAGAGGGCAAGATGTTCGAAACCAATTTCAAGCCCCGGTAAATCAATACCCAACCCAAGGGGGTAATTTCAATCAAGGCTTTCAAGCTTCTAATTACCAAGCCCCCGTTGGTCCCTCAAATGAACTTGCTAATTACATCAAGTCAAATGAGGCCAACATGAGGTCAATGCAAAATCAAATCACCACTTTGAAAAATGATTTTCAAACCTCAATAATAAAACAAGGTCATGAGCTCAAAAATGAACTTAGAACAACAAATCATAAAATTGAGCAATCTCAAAGTAAAATTAAGAACATGTTTGCTAGTCTCATGAACCAAATGAATCAAGCTTCAACTTCGGGAGGTCTTCCGGGAAATACCATTCCCAACCCGAAGGGTGAGTTGAAAGCCGTCACCACTCGAAGTGGTAAGACGCATAATGGACCCTCGACTCCTATGCCCCCTCCACCGGGGGAAGTGAATCGAGAGACCGAGGTGACAAAGGACAAAGTGAAAAATACAAGCCCACGAAGTACCGCACACGTCCAACCTCCGGTCGTCCAATCTCAAATTCCGGAACCCGATGTTCCGAAGACCAATCCTAAGCCTTCAATTCCATATCCTTCAAGGCTTAATGAACAAAAGCTCCATGATAAAACAAATCAACAAATGGAGAAATTTTTTAAAATCTTCAATGAATTGCACTTTGATATAAGCTTCGCTGATGCTCTCGTTCTTATGCCCAAATTTGCATCTACACTCAAAAGTTTGCTAAGCAACAAAGATAAGTTGACTGAGATGGCAAAAACCCCACTTAATGAGCAATGCTCGGCGGTTCTCCTCAAGAAGCTTCCCGAAAAGCTCGGAGACCCCGGCAAGTTTTTAATCCCATGTGATTTCTCAGGGATGGTTCAGTGCTCCGCCTTGGCCGATCTTGGCGCAAGCATTAACCTTATGCCACTCTCGGTATGGAAGAAATTATCTCTTCCGAAGCTTACATCCACTTTCATGACACTCGAGCTAGCGGACCGTACTGTAACTCATCCGCTTGGAATAGCCGAGGATGTTGTTGTGAAAGTAGGAAAGTTCCACTTTCCTACTGATTTTGTTGTGGTAGACTTTGATGCCGATCCTAGAGTTCCCCTCATTTTGGGGAGAGCTTTCTTAAGAACGAGTCGTGCTCTCATTGATGTATATGCTGAAGAGTTAACCATTCGTGTTGAAAAGGAAGAAGTCACGTTTAACATAAATCAGAACTCTAAACCTCTAACCAAATGCAATGTTGCTACGGTGAATCAAAAATCTGATCTCGTAATTGCTTCCAAAAGAAGTGATTCGATACTTTCAAGATTCGAGGTTAAGAGTACTTCAAACAAACGTGCTGAGCTCAAATCAATGAAAATTACCCCTGGCATAAGCAAATGGTTTGAGAAATGTGCTGGGGAAGTAAAGAGTGTTTTTGATTACGATGAACAAGAACCAGAGATCACAACGGAAGTGGTGAAAATTGCTAGCTCTAAGAGCACACCACTTGTCCCACCTCCGGAATCGGTTTGTCGTATCGAGATTGTTGATTCTATGGATGGAACTAAAAATTCCACTCCTATTTCTGCACCAATCATTTCCGACTCTTCCATTACTTCTCCTCCGATTGAGGGAAGTGATATCTATATGGAAGAGCTCGAGGTGTTCTTATTTGATGCTCCAATTTCGCCGGAAATTGTTGAGCCCGATGGTGATCCGGGGGGAGATGCTCCTTTATTAGAAAAAATGATATTTAATGAACCGTTATTTTTTCTCCCCCCGAAGGAAGTTATTGTTGAAGATAAGCCGTCAGATCCTTTGGAGCACGAGCTCGAGGATCTTGTTACCGAATATGAGAGTTTTATCTTTGACACGGCTGAAGAGAGTAGTGGCAATCCCACTTCTCATTCTGATTTTTCTCTCCCGGCTTATGAAGCCTTTTCTTTTGATATCAATCTGTTGGAAGAGACGAGTAGTGGCAGTACCACTTCTTATACTTATATCTCTCTTCCCGAGTATGACTCGTTTCTCTTTGATAAAAATGATCCGGTTATCTTTGAAGAGTTCTCCGGTGAACTCTCTCAGCCAGAATTTGATCATTTTTATTTCGAGATTGAGAATGACTCTAGTGTGGGGGGAGATGTTATTGATCATAAGGATTTGGTTCTTGAAGATTTCATCCCGACCGTCCCTCCCGTTGAAGACGATATGGCCTTTGATGATGAAGAGTTTTTTATGATAATCATAAAAATCTTGCTTCTCTTCATCACATATGCTGTGATTTCTCTTTCCCTTTTCTCCTACGGGAATGAGGACACCATCTTTGACCCCGGTATCGTCCCTAATAGTTTCTACTATTAAAATACCGTGGGTATCTCGTCGGTGTGGAACTTTCTTATGTTCAAATGTTTATCCAAACACATTGAATGAAAGTCCGATGGAGATTGTTTCTTCCACTTGCTTCCCCATGGACAAATGAATTCGGGGTCGAGTCAAGCTAGTGACTCGGTTAACAAAAACATTAGCACCACATGGGTGACAACCCATGTTTCTGACTTCTTTCTTTTTTCTAACAACTAAGTGTGGGGGAATCCCACTGTGCTTGGATTTTGTGTTGTTTGCTCTGATTTTCAGGTTTCCCTTAGATCGTGATGATTGATGCGCCTGTTTTCAATCCAGCCGCCCAATATCCGATCTTGTTGCTAACGTTTATCTAGGGATATCTTTTCAACCTTTTTTGTGAAAAATGGAGATTTCTGTTCCACACTTGGCTAGTGGTATTACCTTTTTACGTTCTAAGTGGCGGCATAATAGCCGGTACTTTGAATATTGAGGGCAATATTCAATTCTAAGTGTGGGGGGGAATTCTCGCGAATTTTGTCACATAAGTACCTTCTAGTTCCCTAGTACCCCCGTTTTTGACCAAAATTTTAAAATTTTTGTCATATAAAAAAAAAATTCATCAATAAAAGTGTGTTAGTCTTGATTAGGTTAGAACAAGGGGAATCCCGACTCTGCTAGAGTGTTGATCTAGCTGTTTCCTTAACGATTAGACTAAGTTTTTACGATATGTGCAAATGAAAATGCTAAGCGTAGAATAGTTGGTTTTCTTTTGAGCTTATATAAGTAATCTATGGCTTTTCCTCCCAGGAGATAACTAATCTGACTTAATAAGTGCTTATTTTCAAACGTTTGAACACACAAAATCATTTTTTTCATACGATTTTGAAAAATACTAGTTCAAAGATTTATTTAAACTTCGGAACAAGCATATGTCAGAATAATGCAAAATGAAAGTGAGACGTTGCTTGAAAGTTGCAAAAAGTTTAGTAATAAATAAATGTGCTAAAAAGCTAAGGTTCAAGATCGGCCCTTGGATCCTTATTTCCGGAAGGCGTTTAGGTCTTGGCTACCCTCTTACACCGGCCCTTGGACCCTTAATTCTGAAAGGCGTTAAGGTCTTGGAACTCTCCGTTGTAACGGCCCTTGGATCCTTTATTCCAGGAAGGTGTAAGGTCTTGGTTCCCGTGAAACTCCGTTAGTTTATGTTGCACAAGTAAATATTAAAAAAAATAATAATAAAATAAAAAAATAAAATAAAATGGAATGATATTGCAAAATGCAATAAAGTTTTGAAACTTGCTTGTTGTGAATTTTAAATCTATCTTTCAACTAGTATTAGTCAAAATTTTATATAAACGTCGATTTTTGTGATCAAAATTTTGAAAATCAAGCACATTCACCTAACTTAAATAAATGTGGGAGTGAAAAGTTAAGTCTCGGCTTACATAGATTATTAGTATAAGTAGCGTTGGCATTTTACAAAAACGTTTGCACATTGAGTTTAAGCTTTGTTGGGAGTATTAAAAAGAGGATGACGATTTCAATTCCCTGGAGACACCCATTTTGTGTGAATCCCGTTCCATGATACCATTTTTGAAAATCAAGCATTTTATCTATTTTTGTTTAAATTTCTTGCATTGAATAAAAAGTCGAAACGGGGTATACTTGGTTCCTTTCATTACTTCATATGATCGGATTGCTAGGGACTAGCAATAGCTTAGTGTGGGGGATTGATGAGTGTGTAAATACTCATCATTTTACACCCATTAAAGACACAAAAATGACCAAAAACACCCAAAATATACTGCAGATATCCTTGGTTTGTGTTTTTATGTGTTTCAGGTACAAAGGATTGAAAACGGAGCGAAAACGGGCATTTTTGGATCGACTCGACAACAATTGTGCATTTGATCAAGTGAAGACAAAAGTCAAAGTCAAAAGTCAAAGTCAACTCCCAAAAATACCAAAATAACACAAATGGTCCTTGGAATTAATTTTCAATTGTGGCAGCCTAGGTCCCTGGATTTTCAGCCTTGGCAAATTTGGTCCTCAAAGTTTAATAACATCCCATTTCTAATCCACTAAATCCAAACCTTTATATCCTAACTTAACCCAACCCACAACAACCTAAAACCTTAACTATCCGGCCCAAATTCCCAAAGCCCAAAATATAAAAAAAAAACCCATACCCGGCTTTTTAGCTAACATCACAGTCAAACAACAAAGTCAAAACCACCCTCACCCCAAAACCGTTTGCCGCCATTTCCATTACCACTTACCTTTTCCCCTTCCCCATACCTTTTCACCTCAACCCAAGGACTGCTCCAGCCACCCTATTCCCACCATCCCCCATGTCCAAGTACCTCTTCACAAGATGCCATCCACGCTGGCAATCCGAGTGGATAAAATGAGCGCCAAAACCCATTTGAGGGCTGAGATTACTTCTGAGCTAATCCAAGGGTCCATAGACATCCAAAGAAAGCACGTGAGTATTCCAAGGCAGTTTTGTCTCACAAAACTAGCACAAGTGGAAGACCTTAGTTTATATATATTTTTTAGTATAAATAGATTAGATTTTCTCAGTTGTAAGTAGGTTTAATTTAGCTTAAAAATATTAAGGTACTTGTATTTTTTTTACTTTTCCAGAATTGTAATTCCATTTTTAGTTAATGAAGTTCTAATTTTTCTGAATTCAACGAAAGTCAAACTAGTGTGCTACTGTTTAATGATTGCTTATTTTAGTATTTTCATGTTTCTGTGCTTATTCATGTTTGCAAGAATCAGCTTGATAGTAATTTAGTGCTTAAAAAAATTGGAAAGAGTTAATTCAGTTAGAGCTTGGTTAGGGACTGTTATGGGACAAAAATCCCCTAGCACTGTTCATGTGCATTTTTCCCAACTTTGGTCTTAATTTCTTCAGTTGTATGAGTAAAGAGTGAAAAACCTGCTTGCATCAGTTAAACATGCTCATCACCATCTGATCTAGTGCTAAATTAAAGTTCAGTTTGATTGTAAAAATTGGGGCTTTTTGCATTTTAGTGTTGCCTGATGTACTAGGTAACTTTTGCCCCCCATAAGTGGCCATTATCCAGCTTATTGAGTGCTTAATTTTGATCTGCAAGTAGTGACTTTAGCTATCAGTTCTATCTTAAACTTGAATCTGTGCAACTGCTTATTTGGCTTATTCTGTGAGTTCAACTGTTTGAATTAAGTCAATTTGTGCTTAAATTAGTTGTTTGAACTGTTTCTGAGCTTGTGGTATCTGTTAGTGCTTAAGTGCTTATTTTTGTGCTTATTGGCCTATACTGCTTATTTAGGTTGAATTAAGCTCTGTAATTATTTTTCCTAGCTTTAGAATAACATTTTAGGTTTTTCTGCAAAATTTCAGATTTTTCCAAAGTCATTTTCTATTTTTAAATCATTTAATTAGTTTCTATTAGTTTTAATTCATAATAAAAAATTATAAAAGTCAAAAAAATATAATTCTTTTTTCTAAAATTTTCTTTTATCATTTAGAACTTAGGAAAAAATAAATTTGAACTTGTAGGTTTTATTTTTATAGATTTCACTTTTATAGCTCGTTTTTAGATTTCCCGATTCGCGTTTTCTAGTTTAATTAGTTTGTGCTTAATTTTGCTTTGTAGACTTATATGTTTAGGTTTCCCTTAGCCTATTTATGCTTCCCGTAATTGTAGGATATTTAATCAAACACCAAAATCCAAAATCCAATCATCAAGCATTTTAATTCCGAACCTCAAACGATATATTCCATTCACACCTCGTTGGGACACGACCCGGGTGATCACTTGCCCGGTATCACACACATCACATTCACGGGTTTTACAAGTTGGTCTTTTTCCTAAAGGGTTGACTTGTTGAATCTCGTGTATCACGTGCATCCGATACTATATATTTATATATATACTCACACACGGATCAGCAGGTGTGATTGTGGATGATCCACTGGCCTCGTCTGTGGACTTTGGACCTCTAGTGGGAGTAGTATGATTAGATTCGGAGGAGGTTATTGAGATAGGATGTGGTGATGTTAATGTTGATAGTGGTGGTGCGACCGGTAGTTCCTCCTCTTCTTCCTCGTCTTTCTCCATTTCAGGTTCCTCGTACGGATCTTCTTCCGGTTCTTCCTCTTTGTCACTGACTATATCCTCGTAAGGTTCTTCTTCGTCATAGTCGAGTGCTTCAATATAGGGATCATTGAGTTCGGGAAGAAATGGTAAGTGATCGGGTATAGCGGGAATGTGATCGGGAGATGGAGGTACAGACATGATGTCTACAATAAGAATTATGATGTCAAAAACAATTCGAGTGTCATAAAATGGTCGAAAGGGTGTCGAGTGTATACATTAATATACTCGATATTCGGGTAGCATAAAATACTTAGAAATCCCATAATCGTTCGGAAGGCGTAGGGCACGGAGAGTGGAAGGCTATAAAATATTTTTGTGGAAAAGTAGCTATAGTTATGGTCTAAATTAGACCCGTTTCTCTATAGCTATAGCTCTGATACCAATCTGTAACACCCCCAATTTCATGAATGCAGCAGAATTCAAACTGGGTGTTACTTGTTGGTACAACAGTTATAATAACAGAAAATGTACTCTAATCGAGTCGTTTTAAAACACTTATCATTCGATTTATTTAAACATCAGAGTTTACAAAATATATAGGTCCAAGTAGTTTTGCGGATTACATAATACAAAGTTTCGAATGATAATAAAAGTTTCATAGCCCTCTAAATTTCCATGCTCCTCCATGCCGTCTTCGTACCTTATAGACCTGAGATAACATGCTTACAAAGTCAACACAAAGGTTGAGTGGAATTCGTAGGTTAAGTTAAATTGTTTGAACACAAAATTCGTAGCGTGAGGTAATTAATCTGACGTTCATAGTTAGAAAACAAAACAATTATTATTTCACTAAGCTCATGCAACCAAAGCGTTAACATAGACATAATAGTAACATAGAAGCCCTACCAAAGTAATTTGCCATTTACCTCTAGACCTCAAATATAGTGTGTTTGATTGCCTAATAGTTAAATACAAACTGGATTTGTCAATCCCAATAAGCCTATTCACAATATTCGCGCTCACTAAGCTTGTGACTAATGGTTCATGATATAGGGACTTTGAACATGGCAATCGTTACTTAGTGACAATAAAACATAGTCGGGTAAGCATATAGTAGAAAGCATTGTGTTCAAGTAGAAAAATAATAGCATGTATCCCCCCCACGGGTTTGTAAAATAGTTAAACAATAGAGAGTGGGGCTACGAACTCACCGCGAGTTATTGATGTTTTAGTGCTTAACGAATCGGATGGATAGGTCGGGAAACCTCTAAGTGCAACCTAAAATAGAATGTTGAGACTTAGGTTTGGAACTATGTCTAAGAAAACATAAATGAGCCTATATATGTCTTTATATTCATCATGATGTAGTACTTGGTAGGTTGTGTATGTCGTTTTATAGAAATGGTTTATGAAACATGTTTAGTTTATATATCTTGTACTACCGTTCGGGCCATCATAATTCAGAGGTCATGCAGTAAACGTTCGAGGAGCCAAGACACATTAATTCGTCAATCCAGCAAACTCGTCGATCCGTTTACTCTAATGAACCCCTCACACAAAATTCCCTAGTGTTGTAGCACTCGATATGGAAAATATGTATTGTTGGTTGGTTTACATGTTTTCGTTAATTACAAAAATAGTCATTCCATAGTATGAGTATATGATGTTATTTGATGAACTCAATATTTGTAAATATGTGATGATATTTGTGAAGTTTCATGGGTTATCGAGGTTGGGAGTAGGTCCTTTAATGAAATCGTTTTGTGTTGTTTTGCTAAGGCTAAGGCCTTGGCTAATGGTCTCGGCTTAGAAAGCCTTGAGGCCTTAGCCGTGGTCTTGCCATGGCTTTAGTCTCGGCTACCATGGCCTTGAGACCTCATCCTTGGCCTTAGCCGCGGCTTTGGTCTTGGCTACCATGGCCTTGAGACCTCAGCCTTGGCCTTAGCCGCGGCTGTGGTCTCGGCCTAAGGCCTTTAGGCCGTTTGGTTTGCCTTAGCCGTGTGACAAAGTGTATAGCCGTGCGGCTATATAGGGCTGTTAAGATTTTGAAAAAAATAGCCCTAGTTATGCGTTTTCTGGACCCGTGCACCTGATTTTTGAAGAAAACATCGTTCCAGACAACTTTCCTGATTTAACTTTTCGATGAATCAGACCAAATATGCCTCGTAAATCGTGTTCTTTTATTCTTTCACATAAACTTTTTCCAGCTTTCACTTTTGATTTTGGTAACTTCATTTGGCCATATCTTATGACTCGTGTACTCGTTTTGGGTGATTCAAATTGCTACGTTTTAATTTTAACCTTGTATACAACAATATATAATTTACGAAGTCTATATATGGTTGGTTTTGCAGAAAAATGGTACATAAGTTCATCATGTTTACACTAATTGACATAAATTAGCACATAAGTTTTATAAGTTTTAGACTTGTTTTTATAAACTTGTACATCTTGATCCAATATAGAGAGCATATATACTATAGCCTAAACATGAAAACAAGTAACTGATGATGTTTAAAGAAACGTAAACTAGGGCTTACAAGGATTGGTTTTGGAAAAAACTAGAAAAAGGACAAACAATGAACAAGCTTAGAGCAATCTTCACCCTAGAACTCTTCTCCTTCTCTTATGAATTGTGCTAATCTTTTTGCTACTTAAGTGTCTTTAAACTTATGAATATCACTAAAAGAGAGCAAGTAGTTGTTGTAGTTTTCAAAGGACTTTGATCTAGGAATAATACTTGAAGAAGAAAACAAATGAAAGGTGTGTTTGTGTGTGTAATATGGGACGGCAACAAAGGGGGGGGGGTTTATAGTGCCTTGAGAAGGTGGAGAAATGCAAGAGTCATCATACTTCCAAGTTAAGTCTTGATATGTGTTCAAGGATTAGGCAAGGTTGCATTTGATTAACTACAAGTGTCCTAATGAATCATCCAAGAGTAAGAGGTTGTCAAATCGAGTTCTTCCTCTATGAATGAGGTGTGTTATTGCATTGAATGTGTTACTTGGAAATTAAGGGTGGTGTTGTGATTGGTCCTTGAGTTGTGATTCATCACCATGACTGAAAGTCTTGGTGATTCATCCCATTTAAACGCCCCATATGGAAAGAGGAGGGGGAAAATGAGGTGGAAAGGATGCTAGTTTATTTATTTGGTGACTTAGTCTAGGTTATTTTGTTAGTGACATGTTTTGTTGATTTATAATTTGAACTAGAGATTTAATTGTTGTTAAGTATTCTAAGTATAATACATAAAATGGAAATGAGGTAAACACAAGTTACCTAGGAAATGTTTAATGTTCTAAAATATACTACATCATAGTATATTAGACGAAAGTTGTGTAATCGTTGTTAAACCTAAAATCGTAGGTTCGGGTTTACATGGACTTATTAATCACATAATGTTTCCATAAAAAAATGAAACTCGTAAAATATTTACTAAACAAAATATTTAAATGACGTAATAAATGGAATAGTGATGTCGTATTTTGTGAAAGGTTATAGTAAGACAAGATTGGATGTTGATGAAATGTCACCAAAGTCAATTAGGATAGTTATTGCTGATGTGGATGCATCAAAGAAGAGTGCAACTCTTGCTGTTGTTCTATATTGCTCAAAAAAATTGTTCTTAGAAAACATTGTTAAAGAGCCTGTGGTAGAGGCTTTAAGTCAAGTCACACAACCACCTTTGGAAATCAATACTTTGGTATAATCTAGTTAGTTGCTAGAAATTGAACCCTTGATGACCATAGATACACCTATTGAGCACATGCAAAAAGATAGTCCTATTAGTGTTGACCATAGCCAAAAAGATAGTCATGTTAGTGTTGACCATAGCCAAAAAGGTAGTCCTGTAGACGTTTGTGAAACTGAACAAGAGTTTGGTCATCAAGACGAGGAAATAGATACACCTATTGAGCGTATGCAAAAAGGTAAATCCGTAGAGTTCTGTGAGACTGATGAAGAGTTAGGTGATGACAATGTGAGTGATACAGATAGTGTTGGGAATTATAGTACTTCACACTTAGTACTGCCAAGCCAAGAAGGTATTGTCAAGCCAAAAGTTAAAACTGTTAAAGTTATAACTAATAGTACTAACTGAGTTAGTACTGCTAGTGTAAATGTTAGTACTGCCAGACTAACAAAAGACTGCTGATGAAGATGGTACTACCAAGGTTTTGAAGACATGTGATGTGATATGTATAGAAGATATTTCGTGTATTGATGCGTGGTTTTGCAACCTTACAACAGGTTTTACCTCTCGAGGGATCTCAAGAGGCTTACAACCCCACCAGGCAGTGTACCTGACCGATGTAGTATAGTGTAGTGGTAAGTACGGGGGATTGATCGTTCTCCACAGGGAATAGTGTTCGTTAGGTATGAAAAACTACTCTAATTAGGTCTAAGGGTGAAGGAAGATTATTTTTTTTGTATTTTTTTATATTTTATGGAAAGCAAGTAAAAATCTCTGGTTTTGGAAGAAGGGGCGGAATTAGTTGCTAATCAACTAACCCAAAAGCTACTAATTAAACTAATATGCAAGAAAAATAAACTAGGGTTCTACAAGGGAAATGAAGCATGTCTACCTATGATATGTTACTCCTTGCTAGCTATCCAATTCTACCTATTGAATTGTCACACCTTGTTTTAATTGACGGGTTGTATTCCTTAATACCAATCGTGGGGTGGCGTACGTACTTCCCCAACTCTATAAGCTCCTACTTCACTCCTATGTCGAGCCGGCTAAGAAGCTCCTAACATGGGATCACTAGAATTCGCTCATGCATTAAATACAACCAAATAAACCTAGTACGCATTGGTTCATGTTTCTTAAGACGTTCAAGCAAGTTACCGAATAGGAAGTTAGCCAGTTTTCTTAAGCCTAACATCGATATCACCCAATCAAACAAGAGACAATAGGAAACAAGAATTATAAACTAAACCAACTAGATCTATTGAAGTTGTCACGCCCTAATTGATGGAGATGGACACACACATCAACAAGAAATCAATAAGATTTAATTAGTTATACACAAGTTTCACACAATCATAAGTAGACACAAGGTGATTTAGCCAAGCATAATTAATGAAGAGCAATCAACAATAATCATAATTGAAGACATAACATAAGATTGAATCGATAAACAAACCATTACAAGATGTTTATGGCATGATTAGGACCCTCTAAGTTGCTGGAAAAACACCTACCTAAACCCTAGAATCGGACTTAGGGTTTAGGGCTTACAAATAATGAAGTTATGATGTTGTATTTATAGGCAGTTTGCTGTCCGAGGGGTTCTGACGGCGTCAGCCTTAACAAGTGACGCCGTCACATCCAATTTTTCACCAAATTGTAGATCTTTTCGTCCCGATCGCGTGGCCTTTTGAATCACCTAAATCCGAGTTCGTATGAGGATTTTATGGCCAAAACAGTAACAGCTACCGCGCGCGCAAGTTGTGACTAGATAATACGTGATGGCCTTCTTGACGCCGTCTCCCTTAAAACCTCCAAAATCCGTTCTGGCCTATCAGAAGCTGACGCCGTCAGAATATAGGCATGACGCCGTCCCTCTTTAAATTAAGCCGTGACGACCTTGATCACTCCAAAGGGTGACGCCGTCAGAATTCCCATGCAAATTTCTCTGGCTTATCATGAGTAAATTTCACATCCACCTTTTTTGCCAAGCCATGACGCCGTCCAGAGTAAAATCTGACGCCGTCAAAGGTAACTTTTAGCCGATTTTTGAGACTTTGTCGTTTTCTTCACTTTTATGCTCCAAAAACGTCCAAAATGCCTCCTTTTCCAGATTTCTCCTCAAAAGTACCTAAAATGACAAAAGGAACGATTTAGGGCAATATTTGATCAAATAAATACGATTTAGGGCTTAAATGACCCCTTAAAAGCGGTACACTTTTCGCTTCATCAAATACCCTTACACTTGAGATTTGCTTGTCCTCAAGCAAATGCGCTTTTATTCTAATCAAAATACAGGTTAGGGGTCATTTAATGAAAACATAAAAGTAATTACAACAAATAATCGTTCCACTTCAATCATAATAAGCACGGAGATTATAAACTAGCACCTCACAAGTAGTGTTTAGATACTCACATCTCTCAAGTGTCATCAAAATAAATCTCATAAATGAAAACGGATAATATCTCTCACTACCTGTCATAGCAAATAGATTACCATAGGCTTGGGAAAGGATCGAAAACCTCCTCCACTAGGCGTAAGCACCAAAGATAAACTATCAAAGAGGGCTTTTAAATGGGCAATAACGTTAGGTGTAGGGAAAAGGAAAACACGGTTTTGTTGGATAAGGGATATTTTACTGGTGGCTAGTTAAAGATCTTGATCAATTACATGTACTATACAATGTTGCTAAGCCAAGACTAGACTCGATCTTAAGCTAATGAAAGAAAATAACAAAACATAAACAAAAAAAAATAAACATAAAATGAAACGGGATGGTAGTCCGTATGTTTTTTCTATTTTTCATTTTCTCATTTTTTTGTATTTTTCTTGATTTTTCGATTTTTTTTTTTTTTTTTTTTTTTTTTTTTTTTTTTTTTTTTTTTGACATACACTTTTGCCCTACCATCCAAAATAATACATCATAGGGGCATTGCATTCCCCTTACACTTGAACTTTTACATAACTTTACAAATAACTATTCTAATGACTCGAATTAAGATAATTGAAAAACTTGGAGTACTTTTAAAAATGTTTAGCACATATGGGGGTAATAAATGATGTTCATCCCCATTACTCCATTACACTAGTACTTTACCCATGAGTCCCAATCGTCCCAAAACAATATGTACAAGGATATGACTCGACTTAGAAACCATGTAATCAACTAGATAATTAACTTGGGTTTAAACAAATGTTGTAACAATAATGCACTAAAAATGAGTGCATACAAGGTAGGCTAAGGCGATTTGGGTGTACATTTAAGTGGGGTGTAAACAAATTCTTACTTTAAGTAAAATGCTTAAAGTTAGAAACGAAAAGATAGGCTCTGAGGGGTGTACTAGGGGTATCGTGTACTAAAAATGAGTACAACGCAAAGGGTGTGGGAGAATTACTTGACCAATGTAGCCAATGTAATTATAACAAAAGCACAGGTGTAAAACAATGGGTTAATCCTAATGCCTCTTATCATGTAGTAAATCTAACTACACGAATGTAGTCTCACTTGTGGCCTCGGAATGGTCCTAACGCAAGTTCTAGAATCTAAGTGCTACCGGTACACACATCATAGCATAAATGCTTTTCCTACCAATTCTAGGGGCGAACCTCACATATTTGGGGGTGGAAAATTTTTTTAGTGGTACGGTTTTTTGTGCTAGTCATATAACTCCTATCCATGAGACGTTCATTAAGACCAAAGTTTCACTCCTATATGTTGTAAAAAATTTTAAATTTGGCACTAAAATTGCCTTAACAGGTATTTCTCTCAGTTTTATTACACATCTACCATTAAACAAACAAAAATCAAGCGTAATTATATTCTCTAAAGTATCGTACTTTTACCCCCCCCCCCCTTACACTTAAGATGAACATTGTCCCCAATGTTCAAATAACAAGATGTAAAAGTGAAAAGGTAAAAGAATGAAATCAAATACTCCCCTGATTCGTTCGGTGGATAAAGAGGTAACATGGTTAGATCTTCTTCCAAGGTAATGTAGAAGCTTCAAGACTAATGCATCGCCAAAAGCTTGATTCCACATACATCTCCTTGTCCAAAATAACCTGTTAATCCTGAGAAAACAAACAAGAAAAACCAAAGCATCAAACCGAACAAAGACAACTCACAACTAGGTGTAATTCCAGACTTAGAAATAAAACAATTAAAGATATAATGCTTGCGGAATGAATGTTTTGCAGATTCCTGGAGTTTATAAGTTAGAGATTTAATAAAAACATTTTATGATTCCGGTAGAAAAACAAAACTTTCAAAAATTTCAGAAAATTAAAACCTGACGCCGTCAGGTTGTAAGGCCTGACGCCGTCAGAAATGATCTGACAGAATTCTCATGTTAAGTTTCCGGAAAATTTCTGGAAAAACCTATACCTTACTTCCTGGAATTCCTGCAAAACTTCATTATGACTCGATACAAGCATTTGACTCAAACAAATACTAATATGCATGCTTATATCTCATTGTTATCGTTCATGTTCAATCTTGTTCTTAAAAACAAATTTGGATTTCCCTTACACTTATCTTTTGCAAAATACCTTTATATGTAGTTAAGACGAAGTTAAAAACAAAATAAAGCATTTTCATAATTTATATTTGAGACATGAACAGTAAACAAAAAGAATAAGAAATGCATACGGAAACAAATAAAATTAAATAAACAAACAATCAAACAAATAAAGCAAATAAAGCAAATAAAGCTTGGGTTGCCTCCCAAGAAGCGCTTTTCTTTATTGACGAGTCTTGTAGCTAGACTCAAAGTCACGTACATTACGTGACTCCGTTTTGCATAAAGAATATGGTTTTAAAGCTTTGTATCACTCTTTCATCCCACTTGTATTCCGGACCTAAGGCCAAACACATCGAATACTTAACTCTAGCCCTTCCTTGGTTATTGTTATCAACCTCGAGTGCTGGGATATTATCGACATCCAAGCCCTTAATGCCCTTAAATTTTGGTTCGAACTTAGAGAAACGAGACACATTATGGGGCATCAGGTACTTGATGCATCCTATTTCGCTGGAGAATGTCACACTACCTTCATTCTTATCATAAATTGCTTGGGACGTTCTTATGAAGGGTTCTCCTAAAACTATCTCGCCTAAATACGGATCTATAATCCCCCTTATATCTTCTAGGATCACAAAATCACATTGGTAAACGAAATCTCCGATAAAGACGTGTAAACCACTTGCTAGACCTACAAAATTGCACATCTGATTGGGGTCATACGGGTCTTGTCTAGGGTTCAGCTCATTGCTCATGATCCAGTTATAGTAAAGCCTAGACATGAAATTCATTGGTGCCTTGAGATCAATATAGGTATGCTCCCTAAACATGTGACCAATCATGCATGGAACCTTCACATTAAAATAACCCCCCTTTCTAATCCATGGGTACTTACGATTTTTAGCGGGGCAAGGACATTTAAAGATAAACTTATGGTGACTTAATCCTTCTAGAATTGGTGAGGAATTGTGAACTAACATTAAGTCATCTCTAAGCTCAATCTCACTGCTCGTGCTAAGGCGGGCGAGTCTCTTCTCTCTGTCAATTAACTCATTAAGCTCATTGAATGCCTTAATCTCCCTATCCATAGTGACGAACCAATTACGAACAAACACACAAAGAAAGTAGATAGACTAAAGAAAACCTAGAAAAATAAAATAAAAATCTCACTAGAAAGGAATCTAGTGAGTAGACCTAATAGAAATAAAAATTCAACCTAAACAATAACTATTCCCCGGCAGCGGCGCCAAAAACTTGATGCGTGGTTTTGCAACCTTACAACAGGTTTTACCTCTCGAGGGATCTCAAGAGGCTTACAACCCCACCAGGCAGTGTACCTGACCGATGTAGTATAGTGTAGTGGTAAGTACGGGGGATTGATCGTTCTCCACAGGGAATAGTGTTCGTTAGGTATGAAAAACTACTCTAATTAGGTCTAAGGGTGAAGGAAGATTATTTTTTTTGTATTTTTTATATTTTATGGAAAGCAAGTAAAAATCTCTGGTTTTGGAAGAAGGGGCGGAATTAGTTGCTAATCAACTAACCCAAAAACTACTAATTAAACTAATATGCAAGAAAAGTAAACTAGGGTTCTACAAGGGAAATGAAGCATGTCTACCTATGATATGTTACTCCTTGCTAGCTATCCAATTCTACCTATTGAATTGTCACACCTTGTTTTAATTGACGGGTTGTATTCCTTAATACCAATCGTGGGGTGGCGTACGTACTTCCCCAACTCTATAAGCTCCTACTTCACTCCTATGTCGAGCCGGCTAAGAAGCTCCTAACATGGGATCACTAGAATTCGCTCATGCATTAAATACAACCAAATAAACCTAGTACGCATTGGTTCATGTTTCTTAAGACGTTCAAGCAAGTTACCGAATAGGAAGTTAGCCAGTTTTCTTAAGCCTAACATCGATATCACCCAATCAAACAAGAGACAATAGGAAACAAGAATTATAAACTAAACCAACTAGATCTATTGAAGTTGTCACGCCCTAATTGATGGAGATGGACACACACATCAACAAGAAATCAATAAGATTTAATTAGTTATACACAAGTTTCACACAATCATAAGTAGACACAAGGTGATTTAGCCAAGCATAATTAATGAAGAGCAATCAACAATAATCATAATTGAAGACATAACATAAGATTGAATCGATAAACAAACCATTACAAGATGTTTATGGCATGATTAGGACCCTCTAAGTTGCTGGAAAAACACCTACCTAAACCCTAGAATCGGACTTAGGGTTTAGGGCTTACAAATAATGAAGTTATGATGTTGTATTTATAGGCAGTTTGCTGTCCGAGGGGTTCTGACGGCGTCAGCCTTAACAAGTGACGCCGTCACATCCAATTTTTCACCAAATTGTAGATCTTTTCGTCCCGATCGCGTGGCCTTTTGAATCACCTAAATCCGAGTTCGTATGAGGATTTTATGGCCAAAACAGTAACAGCTACCGCGCGCGCAAGTTGTGACTAGATAATACGTGATGGCCTTCTTGACGCCGTCTCCCTTAAAACCTCTAAAATCCGTTCTGGCCTATCAGAAGCTGACGCCGTCAGAATATAGGCATGACGCCGTCCCTCTTTAAATTAAGCCGTGACGACCTTGATCACTCCAAAGGGTGACGCCGTCAGAATTCCCATGCAAATTTCTCTGGCTTATCATGAGTAAATTTCACATCCACCACTTTTGCCAAGCCATGACGCCGTCCAGAGTAAAATCTGACGCCGTCAAAGGTAACTTTTAGCCGATTTTTGAGACTTTGTCGTTTTCTTCACTTTTATGCTCCAAAAACGTCCAAAATGCCTCCTTTTCCAGATTTCTCCTCAAAAGTACCTAAAATGACAAAAGGAACGATTTAGGGCAATATTTGATCAAATAAATACGATTTAGGGCTTAAATGACCCCTTAAAAGCGGTACACTTTTCGCTTCATCATGTATATCTTATATGTTTAGAAAGATACGTATATTGTAGATTTATAGTTATCTTGTAAAGGACTCCTTGTGCCTATAAAAGGAGGTCCTAGGTTAAGCTGTTAGTATGATCAATTTAATCTCTCACGTATAAGCTTCAAGGTTGTAAATCCTAGTGCTATTCAGAGTACTCGTATTATTATTCTAATAATATTGAAGCGTTTGGTTATATTGTTTGTTCAAGTTTATTGTTTCATTAACATTGTTAATATTCTTCCAATTGTTAAAGAGTAGATTCCACATACTCTTTGGCATTCACAAAGTTTCAAACAAGGTTTTTTAGGATTTATCCAAGGTAACTTAACCTTACAAGCTCAAGGAATCGGTCTGTGTTTGGGATCAACAAGTGGTATCAGAGCTTAGGTTCTAAAACTTTGATCTAGAAGAAACATACCAGAAGAACTCTCTACTTTCATTGAAGCAATGGATCTCGAAACAACTCAAACCACTACCGCTGCTAAACTGCCTATTCTCAAGCAGGGGTGATTCTGAGATGTGGAGGCTCAGAATTGAGCAATACTTTCAAGCGCAGGACTATGCTCTATAGAATATCATAGAGAATGGTAACTCATTCAAACCTACAATCAAAGCTGGTACAAGTGAAGGTGGTGCCCCAACTGTATCAGGTCCTGTTACTGCAGAAGAGAAGCTTCAGAAGAAGAATGATGTCAAGGCTAGAAGTATGTTGCTGATGGCTCTTCCCAATGAGCAACTGTTGACTTTTAGCAAGCACAAGGATGGAAAGACCTTGTTTGAGGCTATAACAACAAGGTTTGGAGGCAATGAAGCAACTAAGAAGACACAGAAGACTCTTCTTAAACAGATGTATGAGAACTTTAGTGCTTCAAGCACTTAGTCTCTTGATTCTATCTTCAACAAGCTTTAGAAGATTGTGAGCCAACTGGCTGTCTTGGGTGTAGAGATTTCACAAGAAGATCTCAATTTAAAATTCTTGAGAAGTCTACCTTCTGAATGGAATACTCATGTGGTGGTCTGGAGAAACAAGCCTGATCTAGACACTATGAGTTTTGATGATCTCTACAACAACTTCAAGATTGTAGAACAAGAGGTGAAAAGGCCTGCAGGATCAAGCTCAAGCTCTCAGAACATGGCTTTTGTGTCATCTCCAAGCACAAGCAGTACTGAGGAGGTTAATACTGCTTATGGAATTAGTACTGCTAACCCTAAAGTTAGTACTGCTAGTTCACAGTCAAGCTAATGGGTCTCAGCTTGTGCATGAAGACCTTATACAAATCCATGAAGATGACCTGGAGGAGATGGATTTGAAGTGGCAGTTAGTTTGCTGAGCATGAGGGCCAAGAGGTTTTTCCAGAAGACTGGAAAGAAGATCACCATCAATGGAAGTGATACTACTGGGTATGATAAATCAAAAGTAGAGTGTTACAACTGTCATAAGTTGGGACACTTTGCTAGGGAATGCAGAGGGCCAAGGAACCAGGACAACAGGAGCAGGAATCAAGACAACAGAGGTTCTAGGAATGAAGAAAGCACCAGGAAGGCTGTGAGTTTGGAAGAATCTTCTTCCAAAGCTATGGTGGCCATTGATGGCCTTGGATTTGATTGGAGCTTTATGGCTGAAGAGGAAGCTCCTACCAACATGGCACTGATGGTTTTTTCTGACTCAGAGGTATACATAAATAATGCGTGTTCAAAATCTTGTGTAGCTTTAAAAAGCTATGAAATTCTTAAAAAGCATTATGATGATCTAAGAATAGAGTTTAAACCAATCTGAGTTTAATTTGGCAAATTATAAGAGAGGTTTAGCTGTTGTAAAAGAACAACTTGTTTTTTATAAAAAGAATGAAACTCTATTTACTGAGGATATAGCTGTGTTAAAAAGAGATATTACTTTTAAAGACTTAGAAATCAATGAGCTTAAAAATGAATTAGAAAAGCTTAAAAAGGAAAAAGACAACATTGAAGTTAATATAGAGAGATATGTTGGGTCATCTAAAAGTATAGATAGGATTGTTCAGTGTCAGCTTATTGATAAATTTAAGACAGGTATAGGATATAAGGTTGTTGCACCTCCTCATACTGGGTTATTTCCAACCCCAAAACTTGATTTGTCAAATACTAGTGTAGAGGAGCTCAAAAAGCCTGAGACTGAATGTAAAAGTGATAGTGAAGAGAGTTTTAAAGAGGTTAGTGAATCATTTGATACCCCATTAGTTGAGAAATTGGTGTCAGATGATAAGGTAGAGAAGAAAAGTACCTTTCCTGCTGTTGCTAAGGTAGAATCTGTTAAACCTAAACAACAAGAGAAACCAGCTAGGAAAACAGTTAAGTATGCAGAGATATACAGGTCACATAGTCCTAGGGGAAATCAAAGAAATTAGAATAATCAGAAGTCCCAGCAACTAGGAAGTGAATTTGTAATGTACAATAAAGCCTGTTTTGTTTATGGTAGTTTTGACCATTTGCAGGCTTACTGTAATAACCATCAAGGGGATATGATGGTATATGGGAATACAAGGGCATCTGAGAACACTTTTAAGAGGGTGAATCACAATTATTCTTCTAAACAAACTCACCCTAGTGTTAACAGAAACATGGCTCCAAGAGCTGTTTTAATAAAGTCTGGCATTAAACCACTTAATACTGCTAGACCTGTTAATACTGCTCACCCCAAATCAACAGTTTATAGTGCTAGAACAATGTCATGTTATTCTAAACCAGCACAACAAACTGTTAAATGGCCTTTTCAAAACAAAACTGCATTAACTACCAGGAAATTTGGCCAAAAAGTTAATACTGCTAGGCCAGCAGTTAGTACTGCTAGGCCAGTAGTTAGTACTGCTAGGCCAGTAAATGTTGTTAGGGCAAATGCTGTTAGGGAAAATGGGGGCAATGCTGTTAAGGCCTCAGCATGTTGGGTTTGGAGACCTACCAAACTTGATAGTGCATCAATTGTATTAAAGAAACATATCTATATTGATGCACGAGGTAGATCCAAGTCAGTAATGGCTTGGGTCCCCAAAGGAAACTAATTTCCTTTATTTTATGTGCAGGAACATCCACAAAAGGAAGAAGAAGATCCAGGATATTTTGACAATGGATGCTCCAGGCACATGACAGGAAACATGTCCTATCTCACAAATTTTATTGCATTTGATGGAGGATATGTTGCCTTTGGGGGAGGAGCCAGAGGAGAAAGAATTACTGGTAAAGGTATAATCAGGACTGGTAAGCTTGATTTTGAAGATGTGTACTTTGTTCAAGAGTTAAAGTTTAACCAGTTTAGTGTCTCACAGATGTGTGACAAAAAGAACAATGTTCTTTTTACTGAAACTGAATGTTTTTTTCTGTCTCCTGACTTTAAGTTGACTGATGAGAGTCATGTCTTACTTAAAGTTCCTAGGAAGAACAACATGTACAGTGTTTACATAAAGAACATTGTTCCTAAAGAGAGTTTAACTTGTCTTGTTGCAAAGGCCACATTAGATGAATCAATGATATGGCATAGGATGCTTGGTCATGTTAAATTTAAAAATATTAATAAACTTGTTAAGGATAATCTTGTAAGAGGTTTACCTTTAAAACATTTTGAAAATGACCAAACTTGTGTGGCTTTTCTTTAGGGAATGCAACACAAAGCTTCTTGTAAGTCCAAGACTCAAAACTCTATTACTCAGCTATTATTCATGTTGCATATGGACTTGTTTGGTCCAACTTCTGTGGGTAGTTTAATGAATAAGAAATACTTTCTTGTTGTCACTGATGATTATAGCAGGTTTACTTGGGTTTTCTTTTTAGCAACTAAGGATGAGACCAGTAGCATTCTTAAGAGTTTTATTACTGAGATAGAAAACCTTGTTGATAAGAAAGTAAAGGTAATCAGATGTGATAATGGAACAGAATTTAAGAATAGAGTTATGAATGATTTTTGTGATCTAAAAGGTATTAAAAGGGAATTTAGTGTAGCTAGAACTCCTCAGCAGAATGGTGTTGCTGAAAGGAGGAATAGGACACTGATTGAGGCAGCTAGAACTATGTTAGCAGACTCTAAGTTACCTACTACAATTTGGGCTGAAGCAGTTAATACTGCTTGCTATGTGCAGAACATGGTATTAGTAGTCAAACCTCACAACAAGACACCTTATTAACTCTTTAGAGGTAGAAAACCAGCTCTATGCTTCATGAGACCATTTGGATGTCATGTTACAATTCTAAATACCTTAGATCATTTGGGCAAGTTTGATGGAAAGTCTGATGATGGATTCTTCATTAGGTACTCTATGAATAACAAGGCTTTTAGGGTATACAACATTAGAACCAGGAAAGTAGAAGAAAACTTGCATGTAGAGTTCTTGGAGAATAAGCCTAGTGTTGCAGGAGAAGGTCCTAAGTGGCTGTTTGATATTGATGTGCTAACCGAATCAATAAATTATGTGCTAGTTGTTGCAGGTACAAACTCTAATGATTTTGCAGGTACAGAAGATAGTTTTGATGCAGGTCAATCCAGCATG
Organism: Artemisia tridentata subsp. tridentata; assembly: GCA_021014915.2. Taxonomy (NCBI): domain Eukaryota; kingdom Viridiplantae; phylum Streptophyta; class Magnoliopsida; order Asterales; family Asteraceae; genus Artemisia; species Artemisia tridentata. The sequence goes on along the minus strand of CP139506.1, from coordinate 186,257,161 downwards.
GTGACAGGATCTTGTCAAGACTACATGTTTATGCCACTGTGGAAGGATGGTTCAATGTTTGATACATCTTCAAAGAATGATAGCAATTATGAACCACAACCTTCTTGTGATTCTGAAAAAGAGGATGATGAAGGTGTCAATAAAGAAAGTGGAGTTGATAATCAATAGAGGCCTGAAAGCAGTACTAAAGATGTTAATACTGTTGAGCATGTTAGTAGTGTTGAGCCAGATGATAGTACTGTTAGGCCAAATGATAATACTGCTAGCCCAACAGTTACTAATGATGCTGATTTTTCTGATGATGAAGTGGATCTGAACAACATGCCTAACACCTATCAAACTCATACAACTCCAAATACAAGAATTCAAAAAGATCATTCACTTGATCTTGTGATTGGTGATGTACAGTCTGGTGTAAAGACAAGAAGAATGACAATGACACAACCTACATATGAACAAGGTTTCCTTACTGTTGTGTATGAAGGAAAAACACATGAAGACCTTCATACTTGTTTATTTAATTGTTTCTTATCTTAGGAAGAACCCAAGAAAATTGCCAAAGCTCTAAATGACCCATCATGGGTAGAAGCAATGTAAGAGGAGCTTTTACAGTTTAAGCTTCAAAAGGTTTGGGTTCTATTAGATTTGCCTAAGGGAAAGTGGGCAATTGGTACAAAATGGGTTTTAGGAACAAGAAAGATGAGAGAGGCATTGTCATTAGGAATAAAGAAAGGCTGGTTGCACAGGGTTTTACTCAAGAAGAAGGCATAGACTATGATGAAGTTTTTGCCCCTGTAGCAAGAATTGAGGCTATAAGGCTGTTTTTAGCTTATGCTTCTTTTATGGGATTCATGGTGTATCAGATGGATGTGAAGAGTGCTTTCTTGTATGGTACAATTGATGAAGAGGTTTATGTTACTCAACCACCAGGGTTTGAAGATCCTGACTATCCAGACAAAGTCTACAAGGTGGTGAAAGCTCTCTATGGTTTGCATCAAGCTCCAAGAGCCTGGTATGAAACCTTGGCCAAATACTTATTGGACAATGGGTTTCACAGAGGAAAGATAGACCAGACATTGTTTATCAAGAAGCAAAAAGGGGATATTTTGCTTGTCCAGGTCTATGTTGATGACATTATTTTTGGCTTTACAAAGAAGGAGATGTGTACTGAGTTTGAGAAACTGATGCATGACAAGTTTCAAATGAGTTCCATGGGAGAACTAAATTTTTTCTTAGGGATACAAGTCAAAAAAAGGAAGATGGTATATTTATCTGTCAGGATAAATATGTAGCTGATATCTTGAAGAAATTTGGGTATACTTATGTAAAGACAGCTAGCACCCCAATGGATCCAGACAAGCCTTTTCTCAAAGACTTAGATGGTGATGATGTCGATGTTCATCTCTATAGGTCAATGATTGGATCATTGATGTATCTTACATCATATAGACCAGATATTATGTTTGCAGTATGTGCATGTGCAAGGTTTCAAGTCACACCTAAGGTTTCACACTTACATGCTGTGAAAAGGATCTTTAGGTATCTAAAAGGCCAACCCAAATTAGGTCTTTGGTATCCTAGAGAATCTCCCTTTGATCTGGTGGCATATAGTGATAGTGACTATGCTGGTGCAAGTTTAGATAGGAAGTCAACAACAGGTGGTTGTCAGTTCCTAGGATGCAGGTTGATATCATGGCAGTGTAAGAAGCAAACTGTGGTGGCAAATTCTACAACTGAAGCTGAATATGTGGCTGCTGCTAGTTGCTGTAGACAAGTACTCTGGATTCAGAATTAAATGGTGGACTATGGGTACAATTTTATGCACACCATGATTTTTATTGACAATAATAGTACTATATGTATTATTAGAAATCCTTTTTTACACTCTAAAACAAAACATATAGAGATTAGACATCATTTTATAAGAGACTGCAATCACAAAAAGTTAATTCAAGTTGTTAAAATACAGACGGATAACAATTTTGCAGATTTACTTACAAAAGGTTTTGATGTTGGAAGGTTTCAGTACTTGGTTGCAAGTATTGGAATGCTAAATCCATAAAGTTTTAATCTCTTTGTGTCTTTGTGAAGTTTTGTAAAGGATTAGTACTGTTAGATGTTAATACTGCTAGACTGTTGAGTTAATACTGCTAGTACAAATTAGTACTGCTGAGTTAAAACTGTTAGTCATTCTTAATACTGTTATATAGAAAATGCTTTGGATTGTGTTTTCTTGGTTTTAGACTAACATTTTCAGGATAAGTAAGCAGTATGATTGGAATTAATGCTATGTGAGAAGCAGATGTAGTGAATTGTTTGCTGTCATAATTGATTCATGATAGAGAGGATTTGGGGATCACTTGACAAAGGTTTATACCTGAGTTGAGAGGTTCTTTAAAATCTTTTTCTTGAAATCAACTTATGTCTATTAGGTGGTATACTAAACATGAATTGATGGTCATAGTTAGTCAAATTGTAACTGAGCTAACTCACTCTTTACCATTCTATACTCAGTATAGTGTGTTAGTCCAAGGACATCTGGTATAGAGAACATCGAGCAAAAGTGAACCTAATAAATTTGTGTTAGAGGTAACACCTGCCACGAGCTGGAAACCCTGTCAAGAAGGCTCTTTTAATGAGTCTATCTGATCACAGGCAGTATTTATACTGAAAACATTGGTTCTCACACAACCAGAGGTTAATTGCAACCAAAATTTGATTGAGTGTCTTCCTTTACACTTAATCTCTTCAAAAAGTTTGAGTGCAGTATTGTTTTAAAAGAAAATTGAGTTAATACTGCTGAGAAAAAGTTTTTCCAAAAATTAGTACTGCTAGGCAAAACTTTGTACTGCTGGGTAACCGTTGGTACTGTTTGGTCATAACCGTTTTTTAAATATAGCCGTTGAGAAAATTTTGGTCAATTACTTTACTTAAGGGTTTTCTAAATTGGATAATTCACACTTTTTATCTGATTATACGATTTCTTCAACCTAAAGAAATAATTTATTGAAGTCGGTCCAATCAAAACCCTAAGTGTTCACTATAAAATCTCAATTGGCTTTACCAAACATACAATTCTCTCATAAACGATCATAACCCAGCACTATAATCAAACTTTTAATCAATTTTAATGGCGAATTTAGAATTTTGTGATAAGCACAACATGGTTGCATTCTTGGAGAAACCAGAGGGGAGTCAAGACTTCCATCAGATAGTAGATTTTCTTAATACTACCCACATCAGGTATGCTCTTATAGTAAAGCCTACTATCTATAGTTCTCAAATTCAAAAGTTTTGGCCGACTGCTACTGCCAATACACTTTGACATTGGAGAACAACAAATAATTGCAAAAGTTGATGGCAAAACTTTGACTATTATAGAGTCATCTGTTAGGAGACATCTCCATTTAGCAGATGATGATGATGGTATTAGTTTTTTGCCTAACACTGAAATTTTGAACATCTTTCCAAAATGGGGTATGAGTCAGATTCTGCCAAACTAACTTTTCAAAAAGGACATTTTGCCCCACAATGGAGACTCTTCATTCATATTATCTTGCATTGTTTAAGTCCAAAGAAAGCTTCATGGGAGCAATTCAGTAGCAATATTTCAACTGCTCTTCTTTGCTTAGCAACAAAAAAGGACTTTTCACTTTTCTAAATTGATTTTTGATAGTATGGTGAAAAACTTGGATAGCAAATACAAGTTTTTAATGTATCCAAGATTTATTCAAATATTTTTGAGCAAACACAAAAATTTGCTTCTATCTCATAAAAATGTTTATCCAACTCCTTGCCTTAATAAAAAACTTTTCAGTAACACGAGAATGCCTTCTAAGGGTTATAATGGGATAGAAGTACCATTATTTGAAACTAAGCTTGTTCAAAGTGAAAATATTCAGGATGAAGGATCAATAAGCCCAGTTGAGTCCTATCACACACCCACAAGTTCCTCAAGTACTCAATCAGCCTCACAACCAACTTCATCACCCTATAGGAGTTCATCTGGACAGGAATATGATGTTCCACAACACAGATCTCCTACTTCACCACATGAAGCAGATGAGGCTGTCTCTGATAGAATGGTTAGGGTTACTACTATTGTCTCTAGCTTAGTAGCAGGACAGGTCAGTAGTAACATTGATAAGACCCAACCCATGACAACATCTAATGTGTCAAGCTCAAATGAACTTGGTACAGGTGATGGACTCCCCAGCCACCAAGATACAATGGGGGACATGCCCCATGATTCACCTCTCCCAAGAGTTAACACACTTGGAAGTGATGAGGGCAGTTTGACAATAAAGGAATTGATGAAAATTTCTACCAAATTGACAGAAAGGGTGAGTCGCTTAGAGAAATAATTGAAGGAAACAAAGTAACTCTATGGAGGTGCTTATACAAAGCTTATTCTGAAGGTGAAGAAGCTACAAGAAAAGGTCAAGTCACTCAAAGCTAAGAGAAGGGAAAATATTGTGGAATCTACTAGTTCAGATGATGATTCAGATGATGACTTGGATGATTCTTCCAAACAGGGGAGGAATATTGCTGATATAGATCAAGATCAAACCATCTCATTGGTTCAAGAAGGTGTTGAACTTCAAGGGAGGCAAGATGTTGGTATGGATGCTGAAACTGTTAGTACTGCTGATCCACTTAGTACTGTTGGTGTGACAAATCGTAATTCCAGGTCATTTTCCAAACTTTGAAATTTACTATTCATGGAATACTATTCATTATTTCACTATTCATCATTTTTGAAGTCAGTTTGCGACTTTGAAACATTATCAAAAAATTTACTATTCACAAAACAATATTCATTCCCAGAGGGAAATCACTATTTATGGTTATCGTTCATCATTTCGTAAACTAGGTTTACGGGTATTCAAAATTCGCGTAACCGTAAGGGTTTAGTTGCATATTCATGAAACATCACTAAGGACACATCATATAGACTAGAGTAGTCTACATATCATCAGTAACATCATCTTCATGTTAGGTCATTCACGGGTTTATATAATTTCAGTTCACGTATATTTATTTGTTAAATAAACGTTATCACTCAATCATTTACTACGAACAATATACCCGACACTCCCGACTATGATCCTAATATATTTCCACACTCATTACAGCGCTATAAAAATTATATTACTGGTTTACCCGATGTTTTGAAATTATTTACTATATATACCGTTAAAGGCTTATAACTACGACGGTTTACGAAATTTCAACGCGAAAATTATTTGAACACCCGATAATTGCAAGGAATGTGATTTTATATTTTTTTTGACTTTGTCATACTTTATTTTGTTCCATCAAAATTTATTTCTAGCTAACTAGTACCCGATAACACAATATCCTAGCTAAAAACTAACCTAACTACATCTAAATCTAACTAAAACACTTGAGACAAGATCATTTATTAGCACACACACCTCATCCCCCCTTTCCCCATTTTTACGTCCTATGCGCCCCCCCCCCCCCCCCCCCCAAGTCTTGAATTACTTGATTACTTTGACCAAAATTTCATTAACTAGATATTATACTTATAAATATCACATAATACTTCAAGTAACAAAAGAAAAGCTCCATCCTCTTCCTCTATTCGGCCAAGACCAAGAACAAGGAGGAACCATACCATTTTCAAGATCAAATATTTTCCTAGCTCCATTAGTGTTTCTTGTTTGGGTTTTGAAATAAAAACCTAGAAATAACTAAGTCATTAACCTCAAAAATTCATCCATCTCAAGTAAGTGTTCTAAGTATTTTTCCTACTCATTTATACTTCTACTTAATTTATTTTTATGAGCTACTGTAGTAGCAAAGCATACAAATATAGTTATGTTATATACCACTTAACACTTATTTTTGTCACTAAAATGAATTTAAAGACTTTTATTAGTGATCTTGTGAGCTCCATCATTTTTGGTAAAGATTAGGAACCTATGACACCCTAAGAAGGTGTATGGTAGGTTTAGAATAGCTTTGGTGTTGATTGGAAGGGATTTGTTCAAGCCTTGAACTAGTAAAAATGATTTTAACAAGATATAAATAAGGTTCTGTCCATTTTTGCAATTTCCGGAAAAATCAGTAGATCAGGGCTTATTTTGGTTTACATATTTATAAAATACACTCAAAAACGAAGCCGTGGCCGCTGGAATGAGTAAAAACGAGCTTACGACGAGAAAGATACGTTAATTATAAGTTTAACGACGAAAACTATTTTTCTGAAAAATAACAAGCTGTCACACGATTTTTAATGGTTAAAACGAGGCATTGAACGCAATCTAGACGTGCCGACATATCAAAAATATATTAGTTCACTGTAATACGAATCCGAGGACATAAAGAACGTAGAAAACGAGCTTATAACGACCGAGATACAAGCGTTTGAAACCCGACGTTCACAACACATTTTTATCAGCTTTTTATTAAAAATGTTTCTAAGTGTAAAACTGTTTTTGCGAGCAACCATGTTGAGAGCCCTTTTTCTCATTGATCGAGTCAGTTTGAGACATTAACACTTTGAAGTAAAATCAAGTACTCCCGGCCTATTTTCCAAATTGACCAGCCGTTCGTCAACCGGACTTGTAACGAGTAAGATACGACCTTCCAAATATACCCGAAAACTACACAAAAACAGCCAATTTAGCTCGACTAACTAACTTAACCATTATTTTTCTTTATGATCGGGACTCGTATGGACAAAATTTCGATGATACGAATTTAAGATGTTGTTACAAGCTTTCTAAAACCACGGAGATCGTTTCCTAACACTCAATATTCAACAACTTACGACTAGCTTTGCGAGGCTACTTAGTAATTTTCAGAAATTATCAAAGTGTTCTAATTGCGACGAAATATATTTTTCGACGATAAACATTATTTCCAAATTTCACGAGTGGTATCGATAACATACGTATTTGCATGTGTAACATCATTTCATGACTTACATTAGATCATATCATTCATATTAGGTTGCGGTTAGAGATCGTGCCTCATTTCAGTGTATCCACTTTTGTCATCATAACTATTGCATCAGGTGAGTTTTCATAGCCCCGTTTTTCAAGTTAATATTTCATTTCAAACCTACCGGGGGGGGGGGGGAATACATTGCACATCATTTTATTGCGAGTCCAAGTACATTAAATTCATTTACATTGCTTAAGTTACCACATTGCCAAGTTAAAGTCCCTTTTTTATTTTATCATCAACCGTTAATTGACATTAAGCTGGGGTGAGTGAATAGATCTATTGAGGGTGACTCCTCCGTTCGGGTTGGTAGCTCCAACTAAGTCAACAAATGCATTTCATTTGAATTATAATAGAGTGTCTGGCAAAACACTCAGTTGGGACATACATTATTAGTCTAGCTTCGGGGTCATGAGCTTATAGCAATTGTATTATTTTAATTATATGGCGACATTGTCACACTTAACATTTTATGGCGACATTGTCACAATTAACTTTATACTTGTGGATATCGTACAAAACAATTACATAAACAGGGCAGCTATCCCAGAAGAAGAAAGTGAAAATGCTCTTAATGATCTGTTTGAAGTGATTAGAAAAAGTCAGAGTGCAAAGGAGGCTGCTGTAAGAAGAAATAAACCTCCAACTCAAGCAAAAAAGATGAAGCATATGAAGGAATATCTGAAGAATCAGGATCATTACACTGCTACTCAATTAAAAAGAAGGTCTTATGAAGAAATTGGAAGACTGTACTTCAAGGCTTATAAGAAAGTACAAGATTTCATTCCTATGGATAAAGAAGAAGAGAGCAGAAGTACAAAAAGTGATGGATTAACTTTAGAGTCAGAGTCTTTAAAAGGTAGAAAGTTGGTGAAGAAGGAGAAGAAGAAGAAGAGGAAGAAGAAGAATTGACAGAAGAACAACTTCAACAGATGATGATTGTCATTCCAGAAGCAGGACTGAATGTTGAAGCATTACAGGCAAAGTATCCAATCATAGACTGGGAGGTCTATGTTGCAGACATAGGAAGGTTCTTGAAGATAATCAGAGTTGGAAATAATTTTGAATTATATCAACACTTTGAAGATATGTTGAAGTCTTTTGATAGAGATGATCTGATGCAGCTATGGGGATTAGTCAAAGGAAGGTTTCAGTCAATAGATCCTTCAGATGACAAAGACAAGTTATTGTGGGTTGAGTTGAAAAGAATTTTTGAACCAGATCCAGATGATAGTCTATGGAAGTTTCAAGCAAACAATCTAGGATTGAAATGGAAGTTGTATGATACATGTGGAGTTCACCATGTATCTACAAAAGCTGGAGTTGACGTATACATGCTTGTTGAAAAAGAACATCCATTGAGAAAAGGAATTCTCATTGTGATGTTATCTGCTAAACTTACAGTGGACGAATAGACAGAGATGGCAAGAGAACTGCTGAGAAAGATCTTCACACAAGCAGAAAGAAAATGAAGTGTTTGGAAGAGTCCTCTTAAGCTTAAAGGTTTAATTTAGAAACTTGATGATTTGGAGGTAAACCACAAGTTTAGGGGAGGATTTTTGGGAATTATAGTACTTCACACTTAGTACTACTAAGCCAAGAAGGTACTGTCAAGCCGAAAGTTAAAACTGTTAAAGTTATAACTAACAGTACTAACTGAGTTAGTACTGCTAGTGTAAATGTTAGTTCTACCAGACTAACAGAAGACTGCTAATGAAGATGGTACTGCCAAGGTTATGAAGACGTGTGATGTAATATGTATAGAAGATATTTAGTGTACATCTTATATGTTTAGAAAGATACGTATATTGTAGATTTATAGTTATCTTATAAAGGACTCCTTGTACCTATAAAAGGAGTTCTTAGGTTATGCTGTTAGTATGATCAATTTAATCTCTCACGTATAAGCTTCAAGGTTGTAAACCCTAGTGCTATTCAGAGTACTCATATTATTATTCTAATAATATTGAAGCGTTTGGTTATATTGTTTGTTCAAGTTTACTGTTTCATTAACATTGTTAATATTCTTCTAAGTGTTAAAGAGTAGATTCCGCATACTCTTTGGCATTCACAAAGTTTCAAACAAAGTTGTTTTGGATTTATCCAAGGTAACTTAACCTTATAAGCTCAAGGAATCGGTTAGTGTTTGGGATCAACAGATAGTTACGAGAGTGATGTCGATGTTATTGAGAACATTCACAATGGAAACATAGTTATTGATGAGGAGAATACTTTTGAGGAGCCTGATGTTGATGTTGCTTTGTTCAAATTGATTGAGACTACAAAGTTACCCACTATAGGTAGCTCTAGCCAGATACCAGATGATTTTTTTAAGAAAAATGAGATACAAGATTTCTGTAATGATAATGAGTTTGAAAGTGGTTCTGAGAATGAGAATGAGTATGTGTTAGGTCACCATAATATAAGAACACAAGTATAGAAATGAGATAGAGATGAGAGGTGGATGATTACTTCAATATGAAAGATAAATGGACAAAGGTTTAAATGAGATAGAGATGAGAGGTGGATGATTACTTCAATATGAAAGATAAATGGACAAAGGTTTAGTGTAGATAATGAAATAACCAACAATAATAATGTATGTTACATGTTCTATTTATAGGAGAAGGAAGCTAGGGCAACACACCCTCTCCCTTCCTTTCACGAAATGGGCCTAAGACATAGGCTCATGGGCTTACTTCATAAGCCTACTAATTTAAACTAACATATAAGCCTTAAAAATAAGCAACCTATTACATGATTAATATGACCAAGACTGGATACTAGTTAAACGTATTCCCAACAATCTCCCCCTAAGGGTTGGTCATCAAAGGTTGATTGACGTCTTCTTTGCTTCATTGGCTTTGACGTCTCTTCAATCTTCATTCTTTGTTCTTGTTCTTTGTGATATGATACTGTCGTGGTCTGCCTTTCATCAACGTCTTCGTTTGTGGTGTCTTTACGTCTTCATCCAACATGCTCATACTTCATTTGACTTTGAATCTTCATACTTAAGTAATTTTCTTTTCTTTTTTTTTTTTTTTTTTTTTTTTTTTTTTTTTTTTTTTTTTTTATCTTTGTCTTTTAACTTTGTAGATTCTTCTTTGTGATGTAGAATCTTTCTCTGAACTTTGCTTTGCTTTGATCATAGTGAGAACTTTCTTTGTGATGTTTGTATGAGCATGTGGAAACTAATGTAATGTTGATGATGGTAATGGTGGTAGTGGAACTCCCGGTCTCCATAAGTACCTGCATGAAAGCAGTTAGCAATAAAGTATCCAGCACTTACAGGTTCGGACTTCGAGATCATTAACAGCATAGTGTGAAAACTTTCTCTAATCATTGCCAAGGTAAACTTTCTCTAATCCTTGCCAAGGCTGTTCCTGAACCGGATACCCCCAAGAGGGCTTACTCAGATACACCGAAGTGTATCAACGATTCAGGTGAGCCGCTGAAGCATACCGAAGTATCACTCCATGACTGTAGACCGTTTGAAACCACCGTGAACACTAAGCGTAACCCACAAGGGATTACCGAAGTGACCTGCTGTCAGGGTTGTTCGATGTTGACCCTAGCAAGAATTTCCATTCAATCACTGAGAATTACATTTGTAAATCCTCTCATAAATGTTCTAGCAGATTGCTAAGATCTGCGTAGGACTCAAATATTTACAACTAGCGTTCTTATTGTTGAACAACAAGTGTAGAAATGTTTAAGTGTTCCTAAGAGATCTTTTGATGAATCTCGTGGCTCTAGACTCGATTTGTGCGTTTTGATTTTAGTAGTCAGAGGCATGGAGCAGAGTGCCTCCTTTTCAATATCAACACATCTCGGAATGAGAGGTCGATAGACTATGCGAGGTTCTCCGTGAGAAATGAAACATGTACCTTTTGAGAGATACTTGAGTGGCTAGAAAGTTAAGTGCAGTGCGTCACTGGGTCCATGACGTCTTTATCTTCAATACCGGTGTTACCTTAGTAATAACCAGTATCATACAAATGGAACCCAGTTTCTGCCCTAAGGTTGAATATTTGGAGGGCTATTTCTTTTCACCCTTTTTTCATAACTTTTCTTTTTAATTCTTCAACCCCTTCTTTCTCCTTTCTCATATTTTCTCCTTTTTTCAATCATACCTAAGGACTTTCTAGTACTAAACTATTTGGTGTTGTCCTTGGGTAGATCCCTCCGACTCTGGTGGATCATAGGACGTATTTCCTAACCTTAGACACCTTATAACTCCATGACTATCCTATGTTGCCATGAAACCATTCATTTGAAAATTTCTCAAAGTATTTATTAATATAAGATACGTTTTGTTAACACTTTGAGAGTTTTGGATTTTCATAAATACTCCCCCTTCACATGTGCTCATGAGTTATAAATGGAAATTTACACATGTTGGGTGGAGTTTGCACATTTGAATTGATTGAATCTCAGTGAACATGACAGATTCGAGACACGCTTACATCACTAGATAAACTAGCTTGAAATTATTACCCGTCCTGGTCATATTTAATGAAAATCTCTCGAAACAGTACACTCTACTTAGACAAGTCATATTCGAGACACGCTTACATCACTGGTTAGACCAGCTTGAAATTATTACCCATCCAGGACAAGTCCTTTCGTTTAGTGACAATTTAGTTTCGTCAATTCGTTGGTCAAATCTGAGTCGAGCTCATATGAGATTCCACATTTGTTACCATATTTTAATCACTTTCGTTTTTCTCCCTGATGAACTCAAATAAGTACATTTTATTACTATCATTTATCCTATTAATTTGACTTGTTTTATTATATTATGTATGAGGATTGATACTTAATCGTTTACTTTTGTAATTCTCAGGTAAAAACAAGCATTTGGTGAAACTTGGCGATTTTGGACTAATTATTGAGCAAAACATGCAAGAAGTTTAGAGTCTACTGAAATGGACAAGATCAAGACGAATCTGCTCCAGATGCGCCGCATCTCGCTTATCACATACGGCGCATCACTATCAATATTTCACCAGATACGATCCAAGATACAAGAGGACATGCGCCGCATCTATAAATGGAGTTACGCCGCATCTTCTGACGGTGTACGAATATTCCTGAATATTATAATCTTGGACCCCACGCGAAGTTAAGTCAATGCGCCGCATCTACTTACTAGATGCGCCGCATCTTACCCTCAGACAGAAACTATAAATACCCCAAAGACCAGACGAGTTCAGAGTTCCGAAGTTTCGACAGAAGACCGAAGTACAGAAACCTAAGGCCGAATTCAGACGAATAGGCAGCACAAGACACACCCAAACAAAGATACAAGAGCTGTAAGAAGGTGTTGCATGTGTTTAATTCATTAAGTAGTTTTGTTTTATTGTGTTAGTAAACTTTAATTCATCAAGATTGGTGGCTTGTGTAATGTGACAACGAAAAGATTGCACTCCCTTAAAACTGCTTTCTCATTAATTAAAGTTTATATGTTGATGTCATTGGTGACTTTTATTAGTGCATTGATAACCTCTGTGTCTAGCTGAGCGTTGATCGGGTCGCCATGCCTCTGCCCTCGCCTATTTATTAGATCGCCTATGCATTCTATGGTCTGTAGAAAAGTAGGAAGAAAGATAAATAGGATAGTCATAAGTAATCATTAAGGGTTTACTCACCGATAAGATTAGAACCAACGAGAAAGGACTTAATCTCGGTGCGTTGCATCGAACTATACACTTCATATAAAACTAGCAATAAAACAAGTGACAAACTACTTATCTATCAGGACAGCCTTCTTATTGTCTCAAGTATTTATCTGTGTACGTGTGTGCTATTCGCTGATTCGTGCCTATTGGTTTAGTTTATTATTTAATTGCAACCGAATCGTGCCAGTCTCTCAGGCTGAACCCCCTTGCGTTAGAATAGGTTGTATAGCTAACTTAATATATTAAAATACTGATTAGAATAACTAGATAATACGTTCCACTCTTAGTGATCGACACTCTGCTTACCATTATATTCATACTGACCGGGTACACTGCTCGTTACGTGTGTGTGTTATTGATAAGTCGGCTAAATATAAATTTAAAACTTGAGTAGGCATTAATACTGCTAAACCGCAACGACATACACGCGCACCAAGTTTTTGGCGCCGTTGCCGGGGAGTGAATTGTTATTATCTGTTAATTTGATTAGTATTTTAATTATGTTTTTAATTTTTTTATCTAACCGCTAATTCTGTTGTGTATTAGATTAATTTGCATTCATTGTATTATTTTGCATATTTTCTGTTTTTGTGTGCTATTTGTTTTCTTTGTGTTTATTTTCGTTTGTGTTTTTAGTTGTTTTTATTTTTCGTATTTTATGTGTTCTGCTATCGTTGTACTGAGCTAAATCAAACGATACGGCGCATCTGATTTCTCAGATACGGCGTATTGCGTTTAATTTTTATAAAATACAACGCGTTTAATTAATTCGATACGACGCATCTTTTCCAAGATACGGCGTATCTGTTTTTAATAAGAAATTTTTTTCTAAACGTTAACGAGATACGCCGCATCTGTTTTTACAGATACGGCACATTAATTATTAAAAACAGTTTTCGAATTCATTAAATAACGAAAAGCGACGCATCGATTTTGTCGATACGGCGCATCTTTTATAATAATCAAAAATCTTATATTTTGAAACGTAACGAAGTAACGGCGTATTAGTTTTTGCTGATACGGCGCATTAATTTTTTTTTTAAGTATAACTAATTTTTGATTATTTAAACATACGGCGCATTTGATTTATCGAGCGCGGCGTATTGCTTTTCTGAATAAAAGTTTGACTTATTTTTAACGTATTAAGATACGGCGTATCCCATTTATTGGATACGGCGCATCAACAGCAGATATCAGAAGCTTTTATTTTACTTTGATCGTTTCACCCTTCTTTTGCACGAGTAAGTTTTATTTCAGGGAGATGGACGATCCAGATATTACAATGGAAGAATATATTTGGTTTGAAAAGGAAAGAGCCTTGAGCAATAATCAGATGTATGATTGGAAAAGAGCAAGATATGGTGCACAAGTCATTGAGACGAAAGAAATCACTATGGAAGAATACTTGATTTTAGGACAAGAAAAGTCAAAGAAAGAAAGGAACAAATTGCCGTTTCAACACACTTGGTGTATGTCAAATGATGATGAAGAAGATTCATATACCGTGAAACCAATTCCGGCAATTGTTCTTGATAGTACTTTTTCTCCGGAGATTGCACAAGATGATGTGTATACGGAACCTTACGTTGAAGAATATTCTGCAATCGTATTACCACCATTAGACAATCCAACGGATGAAGATGAAAAGTATTCTAATTTTGATTTCGAACCATTTAACGCCGTAGTTTATGATGACAAACCTCAACCAGATTTTGACCCAACGAGGGGTTTTGAAGAAATCTGGGATTACTTATTTAAGAATGAAATTCGGGATGATGCTGAAATTGCAAGACCACTTGTTGAAGATGGAGATTCAAATGATGAATTGGAGTCACTTACAACACAAAGTGGTACAAATTTATTTAATATTATTAATCCCGTGACTAATAATCTTGCTAGATTTCCTAAACAGGTTGCAAAACATAAAGATGATGAGGTGAAATTTCTTACACTACCTATTGAAGCACCTGTGATCAACCCGTATTTGGTGGAGCTCGAAGAAGAATTTGGTGATGAGCTCTTAAACATTGCTATGATCGAAGATGATGATGATGTCGACCCTATGAAGTATATAGAGGAACTCGAACTATTACTTGCTAAAGACCCTTTCTCATCTTCTGCGGAAGTTAAGGGACGCCTTACTACCAAAGAGGCTAACCAAGAAGAAAGGAGACTAATTTTTCCTCAATGTACTGCTCTTTCAGATGAAATGGTTAAGTCATCCAATTTATCAACCAAACCGGGTAAGAGTAGGAAAGATGTACATATATTGCCAAGGTATGATTTTTATTTATTTCTTCCATCTTTACTAGCAAATTTACACTCTTTTCGTGTTTATTGCTACTATCACCCGCACTTGATCCCAAGTGGGGGGAACAACACCCTATTACATAGTAAATAAGGGTGGAGTCAGGCTCGTGACTCGAACAAAAACAAGCGCTTCGTGGGAGGCAACCCATGCTTATCTTTTATTTTATTTTCGGATTTTGTATTGAGTCAGTCAGGCCGCAGAGGATACGGCGCATCTCAATCCTGAGATGCGACGCATCTCCTGCAATGGTCATATCTTTATTTTTCTGCATTTTTTATTTTCGACTTTAAAACTTTTTATCAGTTTATTTTAATGCGGCGCATCCCTGGTTAAGGATGCGGCGCATCTTCTATTCTGATTCGTATTTATTCCAGGCCCGATACGGCGTATCTTCTTCCATAAGATACGGCGCATCGACTAACCTGATGATTTTCATTTTTAATTTTTATGTTTTATTTTTCCTAACTACTAATGTATTATGCAAGTTTGAACCTTTCTTACCTTAGGTGTGTTTTAAAGCCTTGGTGGTATTATAGATTCCTGCATTTCCTGTGGATACATCTATTATGAAGCTTAAACGTTCTAATCCACAAGAAGATGATTTTTGCTCTTATACTAATGGAGGATCATACCGAGCAAATCTCAGGGGAGTTTTTCTGTTCTAATTCTTTTATTTTCCAGTTTTTAACCTTTGATACAAACAACGAGGACGTTGTTTAACTTAAGTGGGGGGATTGGAGAATTAGAACACTAAACACTTACTTGTCCTAAACTTTTCAAAATATGCTTAAAATGTGCTTAATATATAAAATTTTAAAATTTTTTAGCATGTTTTTGTTTAATCTAAGTTGCATAGCTATACACATAACCTTATTTTCAAAAATTGTGAACTTATAAAAATTCACAAATCTATGAGTGTGCCGGTGACTTGTAAACTTTAGAACTTGGCTTGTATACTATTCGAGACCACCATAATGAGTATTATTGATATAATTGGAATGACTTGTCTAAATTGATAAATTTCTAGGATTACACCCAAATAGCCTTTATATTTTATGTGTTATTAGCTAACTACATTGATTAGTTAACCCCCGTATAAACCCTTTTGTTACTCTCACTTTTAGAGTAAGATACCCCTAGAAAAACACTCAGAGCCATTCCTTTCGTTTCTTACACCTTTGTTAAAATGTTTCGTTACACCCTTACACTTTAGCCTACCCTGTAGATTAGAATCCGTGGTTGGTTAATTGCTATAGGCAAAGTGTGTTTCCTTACATTACCTGTGTTCGCGTGCGTAATTCAGTATCTATGGTTAGGTCGGGAAATTGCACAATGCAATTGGAGTGAAAGTAAATATTGTATATCTTTGAGTTTATTTTTCGTGTGTTTACTACTTTCACTATTACCGTTATTTCTGAAGTTATGAAAAGTATGGAAAAATTATCCAGAATTATCATTATAGTGATGTGGTGAAATTTTACACATCTATGTTTATGTTCAAAAAAAAAAAAAAAAAAAAAAAAAAAAAAAAAAAAAAAAAAAAATCGAAAAAATGAGAAAAGAAAAAGAAAAAAAAGGAAGAGTTGGATGTTTGTTTTAACCAACTTATGTAAAGTTTTGTATTAAGTGGTCGGTATCACCACTAGTTGTTATATATTATACCTATGGATTGAATGGGAGTTGGCAGTTATGGGAGCGCCGACTAAGGTTTATTCTTTGATTAAGAGCTTGTTGAGTATAATTCGTGTCTACCTAAAGCGTGTGTTTCAAGTGTTAAAGCGTGAGTTATTCTATGATATGAGTCTTATTCATGGGATGGTTGGGATAGTGATTAACCACACTTAGGATTTTAATTTATTTGTTTTGTTTATTTTTCATTTTTACACCAATTTATATCCCAAATATTATCCATACCCTGTATTATTCTTTATCCAACCAAACCTTTGATTTATTGAGATTAGGGATTTGAGCAATCTTAAGTATCGTAGTCGTTGATTCGGCTATGTATTTATGATTTTGTCGCCCTTTTTGATATATTATTATTGGTGAAGTTTGGTCCTATCTTTAGCCTATTCGAGTTAAGGATTTGAGCAATTGCAAGTATCGTGTTCGTGGATTCGATCATGTATTTGTGATTTTGTCGCCTTTTCTGGAATTTGAGATCGATAGAGATTAAGGAGAATAATTAACCCTTTAAGCCTCAAAACCCTTTTTACCGCTTTAGACTTGTTATTCCTTGGCTTTAGTGGGGGAGATGTGTATACTTGCCAAGCTTATGATAGAATATTCGTCACGACTGGACAGTTAAACGATTAGATTTGCTTTTATCAAATTATTTTATTTTACTTCTAATTCGTTAAGTGTTTAGTTGTGTGATTATGACAAAAATGAATACATGCTTAAATATAAAAATAAATCCTAATATCTTTTAGGATACATTTTCATAAGATTAATTCTAAGGTTTACTTGGGGACAAGTAAAGTTCAAGTGGGGGGATATTTGATGAACTCAAATAAGTACATTTTATTACTATCATTTATCCTATTAATTTGACTTGTTTTATTATATTATGTATGAGGATTGATACTTAATCATTTACTTTTGTAATTCTCAGGTAAAACAAGCATTTGGTGAAACTTGGCGATTTTGGACTAATTATGGAGCAAAACATGCAAGAAGTTTAGAGTCTACTGAAATGGACAAGATCAAGACGAATCTGCTCCAGATGCGCCGCATCTCGCTTATCACATACGGCGCATCACTATCAATATTTCACCAGATACGATCCAAGATACAAGAGGACATGTGCCGCATCTATAAATGGAGTTACGCCGCATCTTCTGACGGTGTACGAATATTCCTGAATATTATAATCTTGGACCCCACGTGAAGTTAAGTCAATGCGCCGCATCTACTTACTAGATGCGCCGCATCTTACCCTCAGACAGAAACTATAAATACCCCAAAGACCAGACGAGTTCAGAGTTCCGAAGTTTCGACAGAAGACCGAAGTACAGAAACCTAAGGCCGAATTCAGACGAATAGGCTGCACAAGACACACCCAAACAAAGATACAAGAGCTGTAAGAAGGTGCTGCATGTGTTTAATTCATTAAGTAGTTTTGTTTTATTGTGTTAGTAAACTTTAATTCATCAAGATTGGTGGCTTGTGTAATGTGACAACGGAAAGATTGCACTCCCTTAAAACTTCTTTCTCATTAATTAAAGTTTATATGTTGATGTCATTGGTGACTTTTATTAGTGCATTGATAACCTCTGTGTCTAGCTGAGCGTTGATCGGGTCGCCATGCCTCTGCCCTCGCCTATTTATTAGATCGCCTATGCATTCTATGGTCTGTAGAAAAGTAGGAAGAAAGATAAATAGGATAGTCATAAGTAATCATTAAGGGTTTACTCGCCGATAAGATTAGAACCAACGAGAAAGGACTTAATCTCGGTGCGTTGCATCGAACTATACACTTCATATAAAACTAGCAATAAAACAAGTGACAAACTACTTATCTATCAGGACAGCCTTCTTATTGTCTCAAGTATTTATCTGTGTACGTGTGTGCTATTCGCTGATTCATGCCTATTGGTTTAGTTTATTATTTAATTGCAACCAAATCGTGCCAGTCTCTCAGGCTGAACCCCCTTGCGTTAGAATAGGTTGTATAGCTAACTTAATATATTAAAATACTGATTAGAATAACTAGATAATACGTTCCACTCTTAGTGATCGACACTCTACTTACCATTATATTCATACTGACCGGGTACACTGCTCGTTAAGTGTGTGTGTTATTGATAAGTCGGCTAAATATAAATTTAAAACTTGAGTAGGCATTAATACTGCTAAACCGCAACGACATACACGCGCATCACTCCCCCTCAAAAATAGCATATTGATGTTGTTTTTGAAGAACATTTTGATTAAAATATGCTTTTTTAGGTTTGTGGGAAGAAACGAACAAGAACTTATAGTTTTGAACAAAGATTGTTTCAAATACTCCCCCTCAATAAGTGAAATAACTTTTTGAGGTTTTGATTGCGAGAGGGAATACTTGTTCTTTTGAGCAGAATTATGAAAAACTTAAGAAATTTGATTAATTCTACTCAAAAGTAAGAAGCCTTCACGCCTTATATTAGGATTGAGGCACTGAAGCGTACCTCAAGGTCCTTCCTTTACAAAGAACGGGTTGTGCACTGTTATATGTGCACAAGCCATTATTTTTTTTACAAATCAATCAAAAGAATTCACAGTTTACTCACAAACTTAAACGTTACTCAGACCGTTGGAATGTACGGATAGGGAAGCTCGGTCTTCCTCCAACATAGCTCTCTAGTCGTCTGATCTGGTCACGTCGTTTCAACCTTTCTTCAATCTTCTTGATGAAGTTTCAAACCTCCCTTGACTCTTTAGAATTCAACCTTTGACTCTTTCCAAGTGTTATATCATTCAACCTATAATTCAAGCCATCTCGAACCTTCTTCAGCGTATCATCACAGAACTTGTGGATCTCATCAAATCGCATAAAGCTGACATTTCCATGAGCACCCCTGTAGGTGAAACCGAAGGCAGGTTCTCTTTTCATCTGATATTGTGATGCTTCATGAATTCCTGGATACTTAAGTTGTGGTGTTGTCATGTTGAGTCTTCGTTGGTAGCTTTCAACACCTAACTGGAGATCTTCAACTCTCTCTTGAATAATTGTACGCCTTATGAAGACCAGAAGAGATGTGATGAACTTGTATTGTAGATCAGTTGAAAATCTTCGCATTCTTCCTTGAACTTTCTCTAGATACATGTCTTCGATATCGTTCAAATTCAAATTTGGGAAGTCAGCTTCGCAGAACATATACTCCTTTTCATCTTGTCGTTTGACAACGATCTTCTGCATGTAATCATAACCGAACTTTGTTGCAGATTCGAGAGACATGATGGCGAAAATTTGCTTCGTGCTTTTAACATCATGTCTTGACTTTACCCTGCTGCGATAGTAGAGCTATCGACGTTCAGGCCAATGGTGAATCCCAAGCAGTGCATCACTGTCATATGGGACTACCTCATCAATAAATATCTCAGCAGTAGTTTCTTTAATTGCAGGGTGGTTGAGTCTTGCAGTGGGTATCCGGTATGTCAAGGAGGTTGCATATTTATGTTCAGTCTGATTCCCATTGTGAAGGTATTCCAGGTCTGTGTTGAAGAAGAATCTGAAGGGAATCTTGGGTGGTATGTGTAAATTCACATACCTTTTCTTTATACAAAACGGACTCAAAAGACCAAAAACGTATCATAAATGCCAAATATATGCTTATTTTTGTGTTTGTGTGTGTGTGCATGTAACGGATATGAGAAAGGACAAAATGGACAAAAACGAGCACGAGATTGGAAAGAGCGTGAAAAGCCGAAGATGGGAATGAAAGTCTACATTTTGGATCACGCCTAAACCCCAAAACTATTTAACCTAAACCTTATTGTTAAATCATTTTCACCCTAAGTCCTAAACCCTTTCACCATTAGTCCTAAACTAATTACAAAGTTAGTCCTAAACTAACGGTTGTAAATCCTATAACTAATAAACATGTCCAGCCCAATCCTATATAAACCCAAGCCCAAAAACAAATCCCATAACCCGACCAGCCCACCCCCTTTCCATTAAACTAAACCAGTTAAAGAAGGACGCCAAAACCTGTTTTACTATGCACCCTTCTTCCCCATTTACCCTGCACACGCTCAACAATTACCTACACACGCACCTTTCTAGAAGGCTGACAAGACAGAGTTATGACATCTAAAGAGGCCACGTTGGCAATCACAACGAATTTGATTGGTCGAAGTGAGTTGGCACATGATCCAAGGGTGATGATTAGAGATTAAAGATTGGGATTGATTGAAGGGCTGAGATTGATGATGAGAAGCTCCTCCAAACCCCTAGAAGCATCCCAAGCTGCCTATAAATAGGACCTCACTCACCTCACACGAGTCGTCCATTAGTGTCCAATTTACTGTCTTGTTTTAGCTTATTCTATTGCTTATTTAGTTTATTATCTTTAAATTAAAGTTGTATTTTCATTTCAAGTATTGTAATTCCTTTAAGATTTTAATAAAAGTAATTTTGTTTTAATTATTGTCTATTTACTTTAATGCATTTAAAATGTTGTTTATCTTTGGTTAAATAAGCTGTCAAATAAGCTCTTATTCGTTTACATAAGCTCAATCAAGCTTCTCAATAGCTTGCTTGAGTTTGTTTAGCTTTTACTTTCATAAATCTGTTTTAAAAACAAAATAATCTATTTGGAAGATAAGCCAAAAATGGAAGGGATTATAGGGTCTTACCAGATTATCATCTGATAAGCTGGAGCTTGCAGAGTAGCTCCTCGAGCTTATTTGATCCTTATTGAGCTAGGATCAAGGTATTCTTCATTTTCAGCTTCTAAACTGCTTATTGCTTATCTGCTTATTTGCTTGCTTATTTACTGCTTTTTCATTAAGTTATTGCTTAATAGTCCTGATTTTGTTCATATCTTTTATATTCATTTAGTTTAAATCTGTTTTAGTCTATTTTTATAAAATCAGTCTTCAAATAGTTTAAGTCTACTTTTTCTTACAGCTTATTATTAAGTGCTTTTTAGTAGTTGTCATTTGCTTATTAGACCTTTATTAAGTTAGTTTATTATCTGTTTTTATAAGTCTAAGCTTAATCTAGTCTTAATCTGTTTTAAAATCAATTTTTAGTTTTTTAAAGGAGTGTTTGGATTTGGATTTTAGAAATGGTTAAAACCTGTCTTAGTGTGTTTTGGTCATAAATTCAAATTGATTTAGCTTATTTTCAGTCTAAGTAATAGTTATTTAGTAGTTTAAAGCATTTTCACATAGTTTTGTAGGTTTTGTTTAAGTTTTCTAAATTTTATGATCTTATGCTGTCTACATCAGCTTATTTTGCAAAAAAGTCATCCATAGTTTTTTTTAGGTTACAAAAAATCAGTCTAATATGCATATTTTCCTATTCTAGTTAAGTGTCAACAATCTTTGAGTCTTAAATTAGGTTTGCAAGTCTTTGTTTAAAATCAGAAAAGCAATAAAAAAAAATAGTTTAAGTGTCTGTCTCATCAGCTTATTTTTAAGCTTATTTTTTATTCAAATTGTCTAAAAATAGGTATATGAGTTCTTTAGTTGTTGTTCTATGCTGTTTTATAGTTTTTAGCTTCTTCCATTAGCTTATGATAGCTTTTTCTTTTCTTTAAAAGTAGGGGTTCAGGTCTGTTAGTGTTTTATAAAAATCCAAAAAAAAACTATCTAAACTGTCCTTCTTATCAGTTAGTTTTTAAGCTTATTTTTAATCTAAATTGTCTAAAAATTCTTCTATGTGTTCCTTGGTAGGTAGCCTATGCTGTTTTGAAGTTTTCATGGTTTAACTTATTAGTTTTGTAGCTTATTTAGTAGCTTATAGTTGCCCTCTT
Organism: Artemisia tridentata subsp. tridentata; assembly: GCA_021014915.2. Classification (NCBI taxonomy): domain Eukaryota; kingdom Viridiplantae; phylum Streptophyta; class Magnoliopsida; order Asterales; family Asteraceae; genus Artemisia; species Artemisia tridentata. Next base: position 186,234,731 of record CP139506.1, on the reverse strand, counting down.
AGGCTGTTTTGGTTAGCAGATTTTAGCTTATAGATTAGTTTTGATTTTAGAGCTTTTTACTTATTGTTTCTGCTTATTTAGGATATCTAGTGCATATTAGGATTAGGTTTATAGATTAGATCAACTTTAGTGCTTAATTGTATTGCTTATTCAGTTTTAAATTCTAGCTTATAGCAGCATGGTAGGATCCTTTTAGCTTTTTAGTTTTAAAGTTTTGGTTTTAATCAGCTTTTTCTAGCTTCTTTTCAAAGTTTTAAAAATTTTGATTTTACAAAAAGTGTTTGTTTTCAGTTTATTAATAAAGTTTTAAAAGTAAGTTTTGCAAAATAAAAAGTATTGGGAAAGGGGAAGTCTCAGGCTCGAACCCGAGACCTCAACCCTCTCAACCAACACCTTTAACACACACCAAACCAACTGCGCCCTTGGGTCTTTTCCGTTAGGGATTGCATTGGTTATTTACTTATAGTCCTTTTTCAGTTTTGCTTATCAACTCTTTTTTGCTTATTTCCAGCTTATTTGAATAAGCTGGTTGTTCCACTTTATTTTTCCTAGATTCTAAACACTTTAAAGTACTTTTCCTTAAAATTCAGATTTTTCTTTATTAGTTTAACATTTTTAATAATATTTTTAGATTAAAAGTGTTTTTAATTCATAATAAATAAACTAAAAATCAAAAAAATATAATTCTTTTTTCTATAATTATTTTTAATCATTTAGGACTTTTAGAAATTAAACTTGCATTTCTAGGGTTAAAATTTGATAATTTAGATTTTTAGGCCCGTTACATTCCTGTTTAAGGCTCGTTTTTAGTTTTTATTGCGTTAGAACTTATTTGTGCTTTGTTTTCTTGTTTTATGTGCTTATTATTTACTTCTTTGTTTACGTATTCTATTTTAAGTAGCATAATTCCAAAATATCTTGCTTATTCAAATCACCCGATCACGAACCGAATCCGATTTTCCTTTCACACTTCGTTGGGACATCAACGACCCGGGAATATCTAATACTTCCAGAAATATATATAGTTTGACTTTCTTTGACCGTTTAGGATTTTCGCTCTTGGTTAGAGAGCGAATTGACTAATTGGTCGGTTTTTTACTATATATATATATATATATATATATATATATATATATATATATATATTACACACACATATAGAGAGAGGTTGTTTCATAGGAAAAGCTAGGTTTGCAAGTTTTGCTTATCAACTCCTTTTTGCTTATTTCTAGCTTATTTGAATAAGCTAGTTGTTCCACTTTATTTTTCCTAGATTCTAAACACTTTAAAGTACTTTTCCTTAAAATTTCAGATTTTTCTTTAATAGTTTAATATTTTTAATAATATTTTTAGATTAAAAATGTTTTTAATTCATAATAAATAAAATAAAAATCAGAAAAATTTAATTCTTTTTTCTAAAATTATTTTAATCATTTAGGACTTTTAGAAATTAAATTTGCATTTCTAAGGTCAAAATTTGATAATTTAGGTTTTTAGACCCGTTACATTCCCGTTTAGGGCTCGTTTTTAGTTTATATTACGTTAGGACTTATTTGTGCTTTGTTTTCTTATTTTATGTGCTTATCATTTACTTCTTTGTTTATGTATTCTATTTTAAGTAGCATATTCCAAAATATCTTGCTTATTCAAATCACCCGATCACGAAACGAATCCGATTTTCCATTCACACTTCGTTGGGACATAAACGAACCGGGAATATCTAATACTTTCGAAAATATATATCGTTTGACTTTCTTTGACCATTTTGGATTTTCGCTCTTGGTTAGAGAGCGAATTGACTAATTGGTTGGTTTCTTACTATCTCTAAATTATATATAACAGGAGGCGTTACACGTAGATAATGCCACATAAGTCCACGTCATTGCCATGTAATTGTTATTAAAAGTCATGTCATCACATTTAGTCCACCTAAGCAACTATTAATCAACTAAAATTTGGATTAATTAAAATGTTCAAAATTTTAGTCCATTACAAGATTCGAACCCGGATCTTACCGTCCACACACAAGTGCTTCAACCAGTGGAGCATGCAAATTTGTGTGATATACCATTGCATTCCCAAATTGATATACGCATACTAATCTTGCTAATCCTTTCATTAACTGCATCCCTACAATTTTGCACTAACATTAAATCTTAATCGCCCTTTTTCTCAGCAGGAAACCTGTTGATCCCAGTTGAGCTTCACGATCTTATTAATTACTTTAGATATAAACCTAAAGCAATCGGTATAGAAACTGATCTTGAGTTGTATATCAAATATTATGCGGAACTTAATATTTGATCTTAAGAAGAATTAAACACAAAACGAATTCTCAAACAACACTTCAATATATTAATACGATTGCTCGATAGCAATAGGGTTACAAGAAACCTTGAAGTGTAAAACAATAATGATACGTATCGCTAACCTAACCCTAGATCCTCCTTTTATAGCGTAAGGAGTCCTAGTCGGTTTACAAGACTTTCTATACAAGAAAAATATCTTTACGTATCTTTTCTATACTTATCCTTAACATACTATACATATCTAATAAGCAGCAGAGTAACTAGTCTAGCAGCAGAGTCTTCGTGGGCTAGCAGCAGAGTTACACCTTGCTTATTATCTCAATCCAGCAGAGTTACAAAACAGCAGAGTTATAGTCTAATCAGCAGAGTCACTGAACAAATCAGCAGAGTCACTGAACTAATCAGCAGAGTTATACTTAGTGTATTTCTCGAACAATAGCATCTTTAGACCCAACAATCCTCCCCTAAACTTGATATTTTTCTCAAAAAATCATCAAGTTTCTTTTAAACCCAGCTAATCACCAGGAGGATGCTTCCAAACACTTTACTGTTTTGAAATCTTCTTTTGCAGAATCTTTCTATACTTCTCAATTAGCACACCTGCTTGATAATCTGATACAAATGGTCTTTGCAACATCAACTTTCCTGGTTGCATCATATCAGTGAGAACATCAACATTGTTGTAGAAAGGATAATCTTTTTCTATCAACATGTAAACACCAATTCCACCATCTCCAATCAGTTCATGTACTCCACATGACTGATATAAGTACCACTTAACAACTTTCTTTGACCTTCATAATTTTTCCCATTCATTATACATTGCATCAGGCTCAAACATGTTACTCAACCAAAGATAATGTACTCTTTCAGGCACTGACTCTGGTTTCTTGTCACCATATCTTTCCTTGTAAAGTTCCCAGAGTTTTACAATATCATCTCTATCCATGTACTCCAGCATCTGATCAAATCTAACATATTTTTCACATTTCAAATTAGATCTCATAACCTCCCATTTAGCATCACAGACATCAAACACATCAGCAGTATAAGATATAATTGGATACTTTGTTGATAAGGGGACTGCATTGATTATCTCAAGTTCTGGCTGTGGTTTAGGTACTGGTTGTGGTTTATGAACTGTGAAGTCCATAATAGCTTTCATAACATCAGCTTCTTCTTGTTTGTTCTTATAACAATCTTCAGTTTGAACTCTTCTTTTCTTTCTTGCACTCATCTTACTTCTTGTACCAGTCCTCTTATAACCAATGACTTCCTTAACTTCTTCCCTCTCAACCTCCATGGTTTGCTTGTCATCTTGATTCTCCAAAACACTTCCAGATGCTTTCACATTATCAAATTCCATAACCTCTGGCTTTCTCTTCTTTTCAGTTTTTAAACCTTTTCTTGGATTCAGCATAGCATAGGTTTCATAAAATTCCTTTGTAATTATGGCATCTGATTTTCCCTTGAAATCCTTCATCTGATAATTTCTTGCATTCTTCAAATAATACTTCATATCATTAACTAATGCTTTCTTTGTAGATGACTTTGGTTTGTATCCATGCTTCTGTCCTTCTTTAATTCTCAGAATCAGCTCTTCCCACTTAGCTACTCTATTCATTCTGAGTATAAACTCCACAATCTGTTCTGTCTTTTCACTTGCATCCAACTGCTCATCTTTCATTATCAAGGAAGCTTGTCCTCTTACAATCATATCAGAATCTAAGAAATATTGCAACTGTTCATTGAACTCTTCTTGATTAACCTCTTTAGATTTGGAGCTTTCCATAAATTCAAACATATTTCTTTCCTCATCAGCTGCCACACTCCTTGCATATTCCTCATCATGAGCAATCTGAGCTTTTTCATCAGCCAAGTCCTTTTCTTGAAGTTGCCTTGTAACCTCTGCATCAAAAGCTATTTGCTTCTTAGTTTTTGGTTTCAACTTTTGCATCCTTTCAAGTTCTTCAGCAGCTTCTTTATCATGATGTGTAGATTCAGCAGCAGGTTGTTGTTGTGATGGTGTGGGTGTTTTAGTTCCAATGTTCAAAAGTACTTGAGCTAAGGTCATCTTTTCATCATCTGATTCAGCAGATTCCTTTTCTCCTGCACTCTTCTCTGTATCAACAGCAGAGTCCTTTAACCCATCAGCAGAGTCAATCTTTTCACTCTTATCACCAATAACAGCAACATTTTCACCTGATTCCTTGACAACCTCCCCTGAACCTATTATAACCTCCTGATCCTGATCATTCCTCCCCTGTTTGGAAGCATCCTCTTCCAAACATGGTTTGGAACTCTTCTTCAGCATCCCCTCAAGATGTGTAACCCTGAGCTTAAGTCTTCTGATTTCAGCACCCTGAGAAGCTTTGACTGTTTTTAACTCCTTTCTAAGACCAAGAACCTCCTGTGACAATTTTGTACATGTATTCGTCAATTCCTATAATTGTTTCATGATATCCTCACAACTTCGGTCTGTGTGACCTGACCCGAGAGGTTGATCACTAGAATTGGCATTGTGTACAGGTGTGTTAACCGTCAAATCCTCTGTTTCAAGTTCAATGCTAGCCTCAACACTTCGACTTGTGTTACCTGGTCCGAGAGGTGTATCATGGGCATTGTCATTTTGTACATCAGTGTCCATCAATTCATGTGTTTCATCCCTGTCCTCATCACTTCGAGATGTGTTACCTTCTCCGAGAGGTGAATCTTGGGACAAAAACTCAGTCTCAACCCTAGGTTGAACATCTGAGCCCCCTATATTAGCCATTTGGCTGGGGTTACCATCGGTTGTATTAGGTTCTTGAGAACCTTCTACAATAGATGTTGCCATGGTTGAGGTCTTAGGTATGTTAGCACTGTCCTGTTCAACTACTAAGTTGGAAACAGTAGTGTCAGCCTCATCCATCATGGTACCTACATCACCTGTACCAGCCTCATCTGCATCCATACTGACATTGGTCTGAGGTGTCACAATGTCCTCTTGTTGTGAAGTCCTAGGTGATTGGGTATTTTGGGGTTCATGGGATGATGATACATTCAAACTTGTAGATGAGGATGTGTGATGGGAAGCTGTGGGAGTTCCAGCCTCTTCATCCTCATTCACTGCAGCCACAATATTCAAAATGTGTTCAGATAGGGGAGTTATAGCACCAGAAAAACCTTTTCCATTCTTCTTCAGAAAAGCAAACATCTTGATTGCCATTCTGCTACTTGGCTCAATGTTGTTATGTTCCAAGGGTTCTTTTAGTTGATTGTTGATAATGAGCTGCAAAAACCTTGGATACAAATAAAATTGCATCTTAACATACTTCTTCATACCCTCAAAAATCATTGATGAAAAATAAAATGGTTGTCCAGTGGCCAAACAAACTAAGGCCATTGCTTGAGGAGCACTAAACTCATTCCATCCTCCTACTTTGGGAAACAAGCAGTGTTGAAGAGTTTGCAACAAAAACTTCCAATGTGGGCAAAGCAGACCTTTATAAAAAGTTCCAGTAGTCTCAGGCCTCTCATACCCAATTTTCTCAAGCTCAGTTAAAATAACCTCAGTGGTAAAATTAGGAGGTGTTGGAACACCTGATAGACGAAGGCCTCTCTCAAGATTTGTTTCACTAACGACAATAGGCTCTCCATCTACACTACCTATTAACCTTTCCTCCCCGTCGAGTGTATCTAGCTTAACAGTTGACCAAAATTGGTGCATATGAGATTTAATAATGGGTGGATCAACTGTTAAAGCATACCTTAGTCGAGATGCACTAAGAAAATCCATAACTTCAAGAAATCCTTCAACTGCAGAAACCTTACTAAGAAATGCAATCTGATTATGCTCATCAGGAAACTTTCGTCGAGCCATAATGATTTGGGGGTTTTGGATTTAATGAGATGAATGAGTGTTCTTGGGTGAGAATTGAATGTAACTTTGAGCAATTAAAAGTTAATGAGATCGAAATGGTGTGTGAGACCGTTTTGATCTAATTAGGTTTTAAGACGCGCCAAAATTTTCAATATGACCCCTTTACTTTCAAACTCAGCAGCAGAGTCATGAAAAGTTTGACTAAAAGTCAACTTTCCCAAAATCTCCAAATTTAATCCCTTAAACAGCTTAAATGCAACACCAACTCCTCATTAAATTCTATAAATCCCTCAATCGCTTAACAAATCCCCAATTTCACAAACCCTAACACCAAAAACAAATAACCATGAGTTCATCCAAAGCACCGATCATTGACATTTCATCAGATTCCTCTTCAGATAATTCACAAGGATGGGCAAATTATTTTCCTCCAAGTTCATCTTCAGCACAAAAAAAAGGCAAAGCGATTGTTGAAGAAGAATATTCTGACCCGCTTCCATCGACTCCTTCTTCCTTTGTAGATTCTAGTGATGATGAAGAAGCAACAGCATGGCCAAAATCCATGACATACTATCAAGGTTCTTGGGAAATCAATCCTCCTAATCATCCTTTGACGGTCGAGCTTCAGCGAAAAATGGAGAAAGCTGCTGCCGCCTTTGCGAAGAGTGTCAATCAGCCTTGTCCAAAGCCAAGTACAGTGGAGCAGGAAGTCCCTGTTCCAAAGAAAAAGCAGGAGAAGAAACAAGCTCCATCTTCCAGCCAACAACAGAGTCCAGCTCCACGACCAGTGATACTTGCACTTCCCTGTCCTAGAGTGTCAGAAGCCATGGGTACCAGAAGACCTCGCAGAAAAGTGATGCCAGACTTTGTTGGGAAGGGAAAGGAAAAAGCTTGATTTGGGATAGGTTGTTTAGGTTGTGAAATCTTTGGCCTTGGTTTCTTTTGATCTTCTTTTGAACAATGGATGTAAGAAAACTTTATTATGTACTTTGCTTTTGTGATCAATGAACTTTATCTTTCCTTGCTTTACTTGATTGTGTATTCATGTATATCTGCAAAAGATTAGTAGAAAACCACAAACACAAGCAAGAATATCTCACAATAGCAGCAGACAACCAAACAGCAAACAATTTAAGAAACAGCAAATTTTGACTAAACACCAGACTTTGACTGAACAACAACACAAATCCTTACAAAAGTTGTACAAAAACATACAGAGATAAGATGTTTAAAGATTAAAGATTTATCATGCCAATACTAGCAACTAAAAATTGAAACCTACTTATATCAAAACTTTTGGTAAGTAGATCAGCAACATTATTGTCAGTATGTATTTTAACCACTTGAATTAACTTTTTCTCATAACAATCTCTAATAAAATGATGTCTTATCTCTATGTGTTTTGTTTTAGAATGAAAAACAGGATTCTTGATAATACACATTGTGCTGTTGTTGTCAATGAAAATTTTTGTGTTCATGAAATTGTACCCATAATCCAGCAGTTGGTTCTGAATCCAGAGCACTTGTCCACAGCAGCTAGAAGCAGCAACATATTCTGCTTCAATTGTTGAGTTAGCCACAACAATCTGTTTCTTGCATTGCCATGAGATTAGCCTATGACCAAGGTACTGACAGCCTCTAGTGGTTGACTTTCTATCCAAACTAGCTCCAGCATAGTCACTCTCTGAGTATGCTATCAAGTCAAAGGGTGAATTATTAGGATACCAAAGGCCCAATTTAGGTTGACCCTTTAGGTACCTAAAAATTCTTTTGACCACTTCCAAGTGTGAAACTTTTGGGGACACTTGAAATCTAGCACAAGCACACACAGAAAACATGATATATGGCCTTGAAGCAGTCAGATACATCAATGAACCAATCATTGATCTATAAAGATGTACATCAACCTCTACCCCATCTTCATCCTTGAGCAAAGGCTTGTTTTTATCCATTGGTGTCTTAGCTGCTTTCACATCATTGAAACCAAATTTCTTCAACATATCAGCCACATACTTGTCTTGGCTAATAAAAATCCCATCTGATTTCTGCTTGACTTGAAGCCCCAAAAAGAAAGTGAGTTCACCCATAGAACTCATCTCAAACCTATTGTGCATCAGCTTTTCAAATCCTTCACATAACACCTTATTTGTTGACCCAAAAATGATATCATCTACATAAACCTGAACAAGTAGGATATCCTTTTTGTCTTTCTTAATGAACAATGTTTTATCAATGGTTCCTCTGCAAAAACCATTGTTCAACAAATATTTGGATAAGGTGTCATACCAAGCTCTAGGAGCTTGATGTAGTCCATACAGTGCTTTCTTCACTTTGTAAACCCTATCAGGATACTTAGGATCTTCAAAACCAGGTGGTTGCATCACATATACCTCTTCAGGAATCTTTCCATACAAGAAAGCACTTTTCACATCCATTTGATACACAGGAAAATTCTTGTATGAGGCATAGGCCAAGAATAATCTGATAGCCTCAATTCTTGCAACTGGTGCAAATACCTCATCATAATCAATTCCTTCTTCCTGAGTGTATCCCTGAGCCACCAATCTAGCCTTGTTTCTAATAACAATTCCTCTTTCATCTCTTTTGCATCTGAACACCCATTTAGTACCAATTGCTCTTTTTCCATTAGGCAAATCCACCAATGTCCAGACTTCTTGAAGCTTGAACTGCAGTAACTCCTCTTGCATAGCTTCAACCCAACTTTCATCTTTCATTGCCTTGTGAATGGTTTTGGGTTCTTCTTGAGATAGGAAACAGGCAAACATACAATTTTGTAAATCCTTGTGGCTATTCCTCTTCTTAAGTGTTTGAGCAAACAATCCCTGATCAAGCAAATCACTCAACCCTTTTGATTTACTTCTGGTCTGAACAGCAGAGTGAACATCACCAATTATCTGCTCCTTTGGATGATGCTTGTGGATCCTGGTTGTTGGAGTGGGACTAACAGGTATATCAGTCTCTAAATTGGATAAATCAGCTTCAGCACCAAAAACATCAACAATCTCATCATCAGTGTCCACATACACTTCTTCTAATTCAGGCATCTCATTAGAAGAATCATAAGAATCACCATCTTTATCAGCAGTAGAGTCCTTGGGCATAGCAGCAGAGTTACCAAACCTAACAGCAGAGTGTTTTGGCCTGACAGCAGAGTGTTTTGGCCTATCAGCAGAGTGTTTTGGCCTGGCAGCAGAGTTGAGAGAACTGCTGCTTTGTGTATTCCCTTGTTGCCCATCAATTTCTGACTCTTCATTCCTTTCCTTATCATCATTCTTGTCATCATGAGAAGGTTCATCATCACCTTCTGCATTAACCTTTGGTACTTCCTTATGAACAGCATCATCATCTGAACTCTTTCCCTCTTTATCTGTTGGAGAGAAGTACTGATCAAACTTCCACTTTTCAATCAAAACAAACTCCTATGCAGATCCATCCTTCTTTGCTTGTGTACTTGCATTAGGGTTAGTTTGTGTACCTACAGACATGTTAGTAGTACCTGCAATGACTGGTTGATAATTCATACTTTTGGTTAAGGAATCAATATCAAACATCCATTTAGGACCTTTTCCATCAACATTAGGTGTGGTTTCTCTAATTTTAACATGCAAATTTTCCACCACATGCCCAGTCCTTTGATTGAAGACCCTAAAAGCCTTACTTTCAGTGGAATATCCAACAAAGTAACCTATGTCTGCTTTCTCACTAAACTTTCCTAAGTGGTCAATGGTGTTTAAGATAGTGACAGGACACCCAAATGGTCTAAAGAAATCAATCAGTGGTTTCCTACCATGCAATAACTCATAAGGGGTCTTATTGTGAGGCTTAACTATCTTACTTCTATTTTGCACATAGCAAGCAGTGTTGACTGCTTCAGCCCAAAAGATAGTGGGTAACTTAGACTCTGACAACATGGTCCTAGCAGCCTCAATTAATGTTCTATTTCTCCTCTCAGCAACACCATTTTGCTGAGGAGTTCTAGCCACACTAAATTGTCTAGTTATACCCTTTTCCTCATAGAACTGATTCATTACTTGATTCTTAAATTCAGTTACATTGTCACATCTGATGATCTTAACTTTGTGATTAAATAGGTTTTCTATCCTTGTAATAAAAGCCTTAAGAATGCCAGGTGTCTCATCCTTAGTTGCTAAGAAGAATACCCAAGTAAATCTACTAAAATCATCAGTGACCACTAAGCCATACATCTTTTTGTTCAAACTTTTCACATAAGTAGGTCCAAATAGGTCCATGTGTAACATAAACAAGGGTTCAGTAATAGAATTCACCAATTTGGACTTACAAGATGCTCTATGTTGTTTTCCCATCTGACAAGCAACACATACTTCAGGATTCTCAAAAGCCTTTGAAGGTAATCCTCTGACCAAGTTTCCTTTCACCAACTTGTTGATAGCCTTGTAGTTCAAATGGCCAAGCCTTCTGTGCCATAGTTTGGATTCATCAATAGTGGCTTTGGCAAACAGACAAGTTAAATCTCTTTTGGGAATAATGTTCTTTATGTCCACACTGTATATGTTGTCATTTCTAGGGACTTTAAGAAGTACTAATTTATCATCAGGTATCTTATAGTCGGGAGATAAGACAAGACATTCAGTGTCTGTAAAAAGAACAAAATTCTTTCTGTCACACATTTGTGAGACACTAAAAAGATTGAACTTTAGTCCATTAACCAAATACACTTTCTCAAAATCCAATTTTCCAGTTCTGATGATGCCTTTACCAACAATTTTACCTCCTTTAGGATCATTCCCAAAGGCAACATATCCACCATCCAAAGCTTCAAAGTTTTCCAAATTGCTTTGGTCTCCAGTCATATGTGAAGAGCATCCACTATCAAAAATGCATTTATCCTTTAACTCCTTTTGTAGATTGCCCTGCACAAAAAGTAAGAGAATTAGTTTCTCTTTGGGACCCAAGCCATTACTGACTTGGATCTGCCTTGTGCATTAAAGTAGTCAAATTTCTTCAACTGCATTGATGCACTACTGTGTCTGAGAACATGATCTATAACTTTAACTTTAGGTTTCCAGACCCAGCAAGCTGAGGCCTTAACAGCATAAAAATGGTTGCCCACAACAGTATCAGTAACAACTTTAGGCAAAACAGCAGAGTCTGTCTTAGCAGCAGAGTTTGCCTTAACAGCAGAATCAACTATGTCCTTCTTTATGGGCCCTTTTGGTGCAATAGGAGAGATAACTCTAGAAACACCATCTCTCATCAAAACTTCCTTGGGAACCATGTTTCTTTTGGGATGAGGGTGAGTTTTTCTAGCAAAATTTCTATGGTTCACCCTTGTATATTGGTTCCAAACTGGTTTCTGATAGTAGTAGCACTCATCTTGCAGATGTTCAAAACTACCACAACTATAACATGCCTTCTTAAGTAATTGAAAATCAGTACCTAATCTTTGTGAAACTAGGTTGTTCCAATTTCTCTGGTTTCCTCTAGGCAAGTTATTGGTTTTCTTAGGATATACTCTAGGTGTGTTATTATACTCAGCCATCTTCCTAGAGATACCTTTACCTAACTTAGGCTTAATAAACTCAACCTTTTTAGCCTTAGGTACTTTAGATTCAACAACAGCAGGAATTTCTTCCTTTTTGTTCTTAGGGGTTGAATCAGATTCCACAACTTCATCATCACTGTCAGACTCCCAATCTTCAATAAGGGGTGCATCAGACCACTTTTTCTCAACCTTAGGTGACTCTATTTTAGTTTCACTAGTTTCACCTACAGGTTTGGCCTCAGACTCAGGTATGAAAGACAATGTCCTAGTAGGAGGGGCATTGGCACTAAGTTTCTTAGGGTGAGCAACAGCATTATATCCTAGACCACTTCCTGAGTCTGCAAAGTGTCTTCCTATTGGTTTACTGAGAATGTCAGTGGCAAATTGTTGTTTTTCCACCCTAACAATATGTTTTTCAGTCTCACTTATAGCTATTTTTCAGCCTTTTTATAAAATTCAAGCTTCTCTTCTAAATTCTTTAAACCATATTCATAACTAAGATTGTCTAACTTAAGTGTTTCATTCTCCATTTTAAGGTTTCCATTGCTAGACTTAAGTATTTCAATTGTATCAGAACATGATTTAAAAGAACAAGATGATTCATTGGATACCTCAGAGTCTGATCCAGAGGAAGAGTAGGCCATGAGAGCAAAATGTTGTTCTTGAGGTTCTTCATCAGCCACCAATGCATAGTTAGGACCATCTTCAGCATGATCACTCCAGTCATACTCTCCTAACCCATCACATGACACCATAGCAGTAGTAGGATTTGGCTCTTCATCAGTAGACTTCTTGACATTCTCATTGTTCCTTTTTGGTGCTCTGCACTCTCTAGCAAAGTGTCCCTTCTTATGACAGTTGAAACATTCAGCCTTTGATTTGTCAAATCCCACATTCTTGTTCCTTCTGAACTTCATCTCTTTACCAGTTCTTTTAAGAAACCTTCTTGCCCTCATAGTTAGCATTGCAAACTGCCATTGCATATCAATCTCTTCAACATCATCAGGATCAAGTTCATCCAGATCTTGAGGCATAACTGAAGTACTTGTAGTAAGTTCAGCCAAATAAGCACAAATAGCAGCATCACTGATGGTGTTGGTGTTGGTAGAGTCAGCAGCAGAGACATGTGAACCAGCAGCAGGAACAAAAGTACCAGCAGCAGAGTGCTGTTCTTGATGACTACCAGAATTCTTGTTGCTTGAGGAAACAAAAGCAAGATTGTTTGTGGTAGAAGATGAACTTGACAATCCCTTAACTTCAGATTCATATACTTTCAAGTTGTTATACAGATCATCCAAAGTCATCTTCTCAAAATCTTCCTTGTGCCTCCAAATCACTGTGTGAGTGTTCCATTCAGAAGATAGACTTCTCAGAAATTTTAGATTGATATCTTCTTGAGATACATCAATCTTCAATAGAGCCATCTGACTGGTCAACTTATGAAGCCTATCATAAGTTCCCTCAATGTTCTCAGAACTCAAAGCAGTAAAAGTTTCGAACTGATGCTTCAGTAGATTCTTTCTTGATTTCTTGGTAGCTTCATTCCCACCAAATCGAAGTTCAATAGCTTCCCATAAATCCTTAGCAGACTCAATATGATTAAAACTTAGTTGATAATCATTAGGTATTCCCATCATGAGAATACTGTGAGCCTTGACCTCCAATCTTCTCTGTGCTTTCTCCTCACTTGTCTTGAGAGTCAAGACTGATCCAGTAGCAGTCTTGGCTGGTTGACTGTCGCCATGTAGAACAACTTCCCAAAGTGAGTAATCAACCATTCTCATGTATTGTTGAATTCTCATCTTCCAGATCTCGTACTCTCCAGTCTTGAGCATGGGAACTCTTGATGCAGTAACCATGTGTGTTGAATCGGATTCCATTGCTTACTTTGATGATTAACAGATCTTGTATTCAGTAATCCTTCTTGGTACCATTTTCTAGATCACAAGCTCTGATACCACTTGTTGATCCCAGTTGAGCTTCACGATCTTATTAATTACTTTAGATATAAACCTAAAGCAATCGGTATAGAAACTGATCTTGAGTTGTATATCAAATATTATGCGGAACTTAATATTTGATCTTAAGAAGAATTAAACACAAAACGAATTCTCAAACAACACTTCAATATATTAATACGATTGCTCGATAGCAATAGGGTTACAAGAAACCTTGAAGTGTAAAACAATAATGATACGTATCGCTAACCTAACCCTAGATCCTCCTTTTATAGTGTAAGGAGTCCTAGTCGGTTTACAAGACTTTCTATACAAGAAAAATATCTTTACGTATCTTTTCTATACTTATCCTAAACATACTATACATATCTAATAAGCAGCAGAGTAACTAGTCTAGCAGCAGAGTCTTCGTGGGCTAGCAGCAGAGTTACACCTTGCTTATTATCTCAATCTAGCAGAGTTACAAAACAACAGAGTTATAGTCTAATCAGCAGAGTCACTGAACGAATCAGCAGAGTCACTGAACAAATCAGCAGAGTTATACTTAGTGTATTTCTCGAACAGCAACATCTTTAGACCCAACAAAACCCTAATGTCCTTCTTTTTCATTCGTGCACCATTCTATCCCTCCCAAATTCCTAAAACCCTAATTACTTGCAATGACCCTGCACCACACCATTATAAGAGCCTGACCCTGCACCACACGCTGCTTCCCACATCAATTCATATATATATATATATATATAATAAAAAGACAAATATCCATACACTACGTAAAAAGAATTTTTTTTTTTTTTAACGTTAGCGAAAAAATCCAAAAAAATTCTACAAGATCGGGTATGTTGGTGCATAAAACTTTTGTGAAAGAAGTTTTTCTGATTTTGAGTTTTTATACGTTTTTTTTAATACACAAAAAACGAATTTTGGTGCGCAAAAAAATTTTGATGCACAAAATTTTCAACTTGTTTTAGTTAGATGCGCAATGTTATTTTGATTAAAAAAGTCAAAAGAACTTGGGTGCAAAAATGAATTTTTGATGCACGAAAAAGCGATTTAATGCACAACTTTTTCTTGCGCCAACACACCAGATCTTATGGAATTTTTTTGGAATTTTTCGAGAAAATTTTGAAAAAAAAAATCTTCTTACGTAATGTACGGATATTTGTCTTTTTATTTGATCTTTATCCTATATATATATGTCACACCCCCAAAATCGGGTCCAGCGGAAGCATACAAGTCACTGGGGTTCTACTAAATTGGTATCACAACACTGGGTACTAAGAACGGTTTTACCTCAACCGTTAGAAGAAAATTTATTAACAAAAATGTTAAATTTAAATTATTCCAAAGAAATGCGGAAATAGGCCCATAAAATAAATAAAGCGGTCCCAACAAATATACCAGAGTCGTCTATGACCATGCCCCTTGCCAAGCGCCTCCAAAGATAAGTTATCGTCTTAACCTGAAAATACATGCTAAAAGTGTCAACACAAGGTTGGTGAGTTCACAAGTTTAGTTTAAAACAATATGGGTGAACCACAAGGTTCCGAGTTCAAAACATCTTTCACAAACAAGTCAAATTCAACGAAAGCTCACACTGCCTAAATCACAGTATGAAAACAAATTCGGAAACAATATCATAATTCAAAACATCTCGTGCCATAATCAATCATACAGATACTACACTCAAATAGTGACGCGTCAACTGAACCTCAGACTACAAACACGCATAAATGATCCACACATAGATTGGGTGCCACTTCCCAAATCTATATTGGGTGCCACTTCCCAAAATGTATATTGGGTGCCACTTCCCAAAATATATACTGGGTGCCACTTCCCAAAATATATACTATCAATGCATCACTACACAGTTGCACACGTTCAAGCCAAGTCACACAAATTGAGTTCACACAATAAGGCACATATTGCAATCAAAACACACTTATTGTCCAATATCCAAAGTCAAGTCCATATTCGTAAATCAATGTCCGATAATTAATCTTGTTGTCCAAATCTAAATGTAACAATCCAAAAATAACCGAAACATACCACGGAACACAAGGTCAAAACAATTAAAATACGTTAGTCCGATAATTTAATAACCAAATATATATTACCAACTAATTAAAGTTATGACAACATAAAATTCTTTTACCTTCAACCAAACACACTAATTTAAAATTTTATGTGGCTCACTTGTGGTTAAACCAAACACACCCTTAGTTTATACTTGGGCTCGGCCCACACTTAAACAAACAAACACACCCTTAAACTGTTTTGGGCTTATGAGGCCATTCCGTTTCCCACTTCTGGCAAACGACACAAACGTAACGAACTAAAACAAAACCCGGTTCAAGATTAGCTCTTGACACCCTTTGGTGGTGTCTTGAGCCGAGATTAGCAAAGCACCGATACACCCTCTTGGGTGCTCCTTGGCGGATCGAGACAACAAGCACAACTCACCCTTAGACCAAGCAATAAACTACTAAACCCAAATCCACATTCCCTCGGCTGATAACAAGACACAAACACGAAACCACATATAACAAATCCGAACCCATAACCAACAACAACTGTTAACACTTACTTACCATGCCGAGATAAGCAACCAAACGTACCACCCTTGTGGTTTTTGCTTTTAGACATTAAACCGAACCAAGCGCACCCTACGTGAGTGACTCACCTGAACCGTGACCACTAAACACAAATCCAACACATCTGTAATTCACATCCGGGTCCAACACGACCCGTTTTCAAACCCGAATCAAACAACCAATTTCTTAAACAAGTTCTTACCTCACGACACAGTACCAAACACGTGTAAATCCGGTTTTAAATCACGAAAACTAATATCCTTATTTCGAACAACGGTTTAAATCCACGAAACCAATGACAAAATAAATAAGAATCGGTTTATAAAATAAAGAACACGAGTGGTTTTACCATTCCACTCGGGCGAACGAGGAAGAGAAGAGAATGAGGCGGAGGAGGTGGCAACAGCGATGGCGACACGGCGGCGGTGATAACCACAACCAAACAAAACTTAGAGTAACTCCAAAACTCGATCTAAAAACGTCTTCAAATCTCTTAGATTTATACAATCTTGACCAACAGTGGTGGTGGTAGCGCGTGTGCTATATAGAAATGATGGGAATGATGAGATGAGCAAGGTGGTGATGGCGGTGTATGGTGGTGACTGGCGGTGAGAGCTCAAACGGCCGGAGATTGGCCGAAAAATATGGAGGAGGTGGGCGGCTGGTAAAAGGGAGGAGAAGTATCAAACCCTAGGTGGGTTATTAGTGTGGTATATATAGGGCATGTGGGGACTTGTGGTAAACCCTAGCGCGCCCTCAGGGACTGAAAGTGTAAATGTTCTTATATTTTTAACGAAACGCAAACAAGACCTAATAATCGTGTTATAATTATTTCCCAAGCATCCAAAAGTTATTCCATTGAGTTTAAAATTATTTTTCCATTAAATTAGATTATAAATACGTATATTTTTATTTTTCGTCGCCCGAATTAATTAATATTCACGTTTTATCCGTTATTGTGCCAAGTCACGCGTTGTGTACAAATTCCACGTTTCGCGAGATAACTTCATGTTTTTAAACCCAAATGAGTTCAAGAAAGTTCATATATGAAAAACAGGGATAATCTCGTATAAAAATACGTTTGGAAAATTACGGGTTGTCACAGTCTCACCTCCTTAACGGAATCGCGACCTCGTGATTTAATTCAAGAGGTTTACGTCGCTTTTCACCATAACTCTTCTGACAATTTGTGAACAGCTTGCAACTCGATTCTGATTTGAACGATCTTCTCGGTAGTCACATGAACAAGTTCAGGGTTAGTAAGTTGGGTATCTCCAACTTCTACTTAACAATTCGGCGATCGACCACAAATCACCTCTCACAGTGCCGTTTGAAATACTAGAATCGTAGACATCGTCATAAAAGAATTTCGCCAACTGGAGGTACCTATCCCAAACATTGCCACACTCGATTAATTAGGTAGAGATGCGTGGTTCGCTCCGGAGGTCTAGCTTCTGATATAGTAGCAAAACAGCAAATCGTCTTACAAAATGATTTGTCAAATGATTTGTGAAGCAGCTTATAGGATAATAGGAAAACAATTTCATCGTTTATAAAATTTTAGCAAGGTCAAAATTTTGATTTTTAGTTTGATTCATAACATCGCAACAGGAAAGCAGTTCGCCATTTATAATATGGTAGTAAGATCAAAATTTTGATTTTCCTGAAATAGCAGTAAAACATTTTGTAGGATGACTGCTATTGGTCGGTAGAAAAATCAAAGGTAGTTTGTAAATTAATGGCAAAGCAGTTTGTTATCCTATAAGAGGTTAGCAAAGATAACTGTATTCCCGAGGGACGAAAGGAGAATTAGGTGATTGTCCCAAGGAACGCGGTTCAGGTTACTCCTTAAGGTCTTAAAATTTCCTTTGGGAGCGGAATCTCTCTGCCAAATGGAGAGTTTAGTGAGTTCAGAGTACAACTCTGAGGGAAGATGTTGATTGCTACCAGCAATCAATTGGTTGAATCAGCAATGTACATAGTACTTAAAGCGGAAGGTACAACATTGATTGAACAACTTCGATTGAACAACATTGATTGAGTACAAGGCTTAGGGTAGAGGCGACTGTAACAAGGCCACAACAAAAACAAGGCCGAATAACAAATCCAAATCTAGGATGACGTCCAAAATCAAAAAAATCAGACAATCCAAATTCAATCAGAATCAAAACCAATCCAAACATAGCCAATATCAATTTTGAACGTAGCCAAAATAAAATCCAAACGTAGCCAAAATCAAGTCCAAACACTCCAATAAGCTCAAACAGCTTATTATACTCTTAAGGGGTTACAAATAAGTAACTCGGATTCAAACGGTGCCAATCGGGTCTAACCCGACCCGATGTAAACTATGGCCAGACGGCGACAAACAGGAATTCCATATAACAGAGGCATATAGCGGTGCCAGAAGTATTACAGTTCATGCGGTGTTGTGATGCCAGTGTGTTGTGTGTGTGGAAGTAATATTCCATGTCCGTGTACACACGCAAAACGTTACCATTTCCAAAATCAGAAACCAGCCCGGACATAATTCCATTATAACTACTCCAAGTATTGCAAAATTCACCTCTGAGTCGGACATAGGTGATCAGGCTATGTCCCACTGTCCCTGGTTGAATATAGGTGATCAGTCTATATTCACCCGAGGTTCAATGAATTTTGGAATACTAGCCTAGTTATACTAGTAGTATGTCCGTTACATCCAAACTCATTCCCAAAACCACGACAAGTGTACAAACTCGACATTCAATAATGAGATTACGCAAGGAAAAAGCGTAATTCTATGACATGTACGGTGCGTGCATAAGCATATGGAAATGCTTATAGTGAACAGCTAAAACAGGCGGATATAAAATATCCAAAAGTCAGGCACACATCTCAACAAAAATATAATCAAGCATCTCGTCAAACATATCATGAACATCTCATCTAGTATATCATAAACATCTCATCAATTATGTCCTTAAACAAAATCATACGCGAGGCATCAGCTTGGCAGGCAGGCACGTGGCAGTCATAGGGTTAAGTTTTCATGAAAGTGGTTATAGTCCATGTTTTAGAAAATAAACCCAGTTCTCTATAACCTAGCTCTGATGCCAATCTGTCACACCCCCAAAATCGGGTCCAGCGGAAGCATACAAGTCACTGCGGTGCTACTAAATTGGTATCACAACACAGGGTATTAAGAACGGTTTTACCTCAACCGTTTAGAAGAAAATTTATTAACAAAAATGTTAAATTTACATTATTCAAAAGAAATGCGGAAATAGGCCCATAAAATAAATAAAGCGGTCCCAACAAATATATCAGAGTCGTCTATGACCATGCCCCTTGCCAAGCTCCTCCAAAGATAAGTTATCGTTTTAACCTGAAAATACATGCTAAAAGTGTCAACACGAGGTTGGTGAGTTCACAAGTTTAGTTTAAAACAATATGGGTGAACCACAAGGTTCCGAGTTCAAAACATCTTTCACAAACAAGTCAAATTCAACGAAAGCTCACAATGCCTAAATCACAGTATGAAAACAAATCCGCAAACAATATCATAATTCAAAACAACTCGTGCCATAATCAATCATACAGATACTACACTCAAATAGTGACGCGTCAACTGAACCTCAGAATACAAACACGCATAAATGATCCACACATAGATTGGGTGCCACTTCCCAAATCTATATTGGGTGCCACTTCCCAAAATGTATATTGGGTGCCACTTCCCAAAATATATATTGGGTGCCACTTCCCAAAATATATACTATCAATGCATCACTAAACAGTTGCACACGTTCAAGCCAAGTCACACAAATTGAGTTCACACAATAAGGCACATATTGCAATCAAAACACACTTATTATCCAAAATCATGAAACCAGTAGATCACAGCATTAAAGCATTCAAAAGCATTGAGTTTAGTTAAAAACGAGCATGTATTCTCCCCCAAAACGGTTATAAAACAAGTAAAAGTAGGGGCCATGAACTCACCTTAGCCACAGCAATGCAAAGATCACAACTGACACGACTGGCATCGAGAAACAAAACACAACGGTATCCATAAGATAGGTACAACGGTACACGGAGGTACAAGCACAGCGGTACACAAGGGTCTAGGATCGGCACAACCTAATACGTATACAGTTATCTCAAATTACGTCTCGCACAAAAATTAAAGTCTATAAAAGACATCGTGTCGTAGTTTTCGTGGATTACTCAGTTTCAAAACTCATCAAAAGCTTAGTATCAACGTTTCGTGTGGTGTGGTTAGAAAACATAGACTCGACATACAACTCACGCCAAAGAGAAATAGACATCGACAAAGCCGAAAGAATACTGTAGAGAACTCAAACCAAGAAGACAAATCTAGAAGTTAACGACAAATAAACACCTATAATAAAATAAATCAGTTTGTACGTTTCGGTATTTACCCGGATATCCCAAATAGTTTGTATAAAACTTAAATGTCTTATAAAATAGAAAAGAGTTTAACTATTAAAATCAGTTTTCTCAAGTCGTAGAGACTTAAATAAATCAATTTCCTCGCAACAATTTATTAGAATTTAATAAAAAGAAAGTATTCGTTAGTTATTAGACATTATTTCCTTATTGTGTGTCCGTTACGAATCAAATATATTAAAGCCGTCGTGAGTCTAATATACTGTATTCGTCTCCAGTCCAATAAGTCCATATTGTCCAATATCCAAAGTCAAGTCCATATTCGTAAATCAATGTCCGATAATTAATCATGTTGTCCAAATCTAAGAGCGTGTTTGTTTTTTTTCCCCCTCTTAACGCCTCTTAACGGGCTTCACATCTGAATCGGTCAGACATTTTGTCATTCAGACCGTTTGTTTTTTTTTTTTTTCGGTTTAGACGCGTTCAGATGCAGTTAGATCTTAATGGTCAAGACTTGAGAGGGGTGTCTTAACGCGTCTGAATGCCTCTTGTTGACACAAAATAACCAAAAAAAATAAAATTTTCCCGTTCAAACATGATTTTTTTTTTCCGTTCAGATGCGTTCAGATTCAGACATTTACGCCTTAGATTCAGATTCAGATGTGCGGTTCAGATTCAGATTCAGACCCTCTAAAAAAACAAACACCACCTAAATGTAACAATCCAAAAATAACCGAAACATACCACGGAACACAAGGGCAAAACAATTAAAATACGTTAGTCCGATAATTTAATAACCAAATATATATTACCAACTAATTAAAGTTATGACAACATAAAATTGTTTTACCTTCAACCAAACACACTCTTTTAAAATTTTATGTGGCTCACTTGTGGTTAAACCAAACACACCCTTAGTTTATACTTGGGCTCGGCCCACACTTAAACAAACAAATACACCCTTAAACTGTTTTGGGCTTATGAGCCCATTCCGTTTCCCACTTCTGGCAAACGACACAAACGTAATGAACAAAAACAAAACCCGGTTCAAGATTAGCTCTTGACACCCTTTGGTGGTGTCTTTGAGCCGAGATTAGCAAAGCACCGACACACCCTATTAGGTGCTCCTTGGCGAATCGAGACAACAAGCACAGCTCACCCTTAGACCAAGCAGTAACCACTAAACCCAAATCCACATTCCCTCGGCTGATAATAAGACACAAACACGAAACCACATATAACAAATCCGAACCCATAACCAACAACAACTATTAAGACTTACTTACAATGCCGAGATAAGCAACCAAACGTACCACCCTTGTGGGTTTTTCTTTTAGACATTAAACCGAACCAAGCGCACCCTACGTGAGTGACTCACCTGAACCGTGACCACTAAACACAAATCCAACACCATCTGTAATTCACATCCGGGTCCAACACGACCCGTTTTCAAACCCGAATCAAACAACCAATTTCTTAAACAAGTTCTTACCACACGACACATTACCAAACACGTGAAAATCCAGTTTTAAATCACGAAAACTAATATCCTTATTTCGAACAACGGTTTAAATCCACGAAACCAATGACAAAATAAATAAGAATCGATTTATAAAATAAAGAAAACGAGTGGTTTTACAATTCCACTCGGGCGAACGAGGAAGAGAAGAGAATGAGGCGGAGGAGGTGGCAACGGCGATGGCGACACGGCGGCGGTGATAACCACAACCAAACAAAACTTAGAGTAACTCCAAAACTTGATCTAAAAACGTCTTCAAATCTCTTAGATTTATACAATCTTGACCAACAGTGGTAGTGGTAGCGCGTGTGCTATATAGAAATGATGGGAATGATGAGATGAGCGTGGTGGTGGCGGTGTATGGTGGTGACTGGCGGTGAGAGCTCAAACGGCCGGAGATTGGCCGAAAAACATGGAGGAGGTGGGCGGCTGGTAAAAGGGAGGAGAAGTATTGTTAGACCCGTTTCCCGGGTATTGGGACCCCACCCTAGATGAAGTTGATCCGAGCCTAAGTATGTTTGACTAAGAGTATGTGGTTGTCTAAGGGCAAATGGTTATAGTATTAAGTGTTAGTCTGTTATAGCCTAGATGCGGCGTATCCAAGAAGTTACATGCGGCGTATGGTAGAATGGAAAGTATAACCGACTTGTTATAGTCCATGCGCCGTATTGGAGAAGGAGATACGGCATATAAAAGGGGTAGCATGGATGCGGCGTATCTATGCAGATAGATGCGGCACATCGACCTTAAATAAGCAGAATTGACAGAATTGCCCTTGTAGCTTGAAACTTCCCCATTTATCTATAAGTTTCCATACTCTCCTGTAAAAGAGAGTGTGTTTTCTGTGGGTGTCGAACCAAAAGAGAAAGAGAGGGAAAGATGATGAGATGATGATGGTTTAATGGTGATAATTCAAGGGTTAAGTCCATAGCTTGTTCCTAGCATGTTTATCAAGTAAGTAATGATGCTTAATTAGTGTTTAATTGATGATTTAGAATTTAGGGTTTGTGAACCCTAATTTGGGATTAAAGGGTAAATGGTGTTTTAAGATAATTAAGAGGTAATGATGATTATGTGATGAGTTTATAATGGGTTTAAGTTGGTAAATGATGGGATTGATTATCATATAATCAATATATGATTATATGATGATTAGAAGTGTTTAGAGGTTAGTTATGGTTGTATTAACCATGATTATAGTTAATGATTATGTATTATATGTTATGTATGATTATGTGTTTTAGGATGCTTATGAGGATGATGATGATGTTGATGATATCGATGATGATGATATTGATTATGTGCTTAGCGTGGAGCTAAGGTAAGTAAACCGGTATAATGTAAAGTTATAATGATTTCTATGCATTATGTGTTATGTGGCTTATATGTTAAGGTTATGGTTGTTAGCATAGAGATTATAAGTCTAGTGGATGTGTTAGTATGAGTGGATTAAGGAAAGGAAAAGGTTAAGGCTTGGTTGGTTAAGGTATGTGTTTATGCTCAATGATATGGGATTAATGGTTGTATAATATGTAATGTGTTGAATGAAGTATAATGTTAAGTTATACCCGTTTTACTTACTAAGCATTCGTGCTTACGGTTTAAGTGTTTAATGTTTTGTAGGCGAAAGTATTGAGATGAAGGCTTGGATAAGGATTAATGTTGGATATGCGATTGGTAGAAGGAATTGGTAAGAAAGTAGAGCTAGGTAGAATACCGAGCTCAAGTCAAGTTTGTACCCCCGTCGGTCTTTTAATGGATTGTGATGTAAAGTCAAGTGTAAAATGTATGTTAAAGGAGTTATAACGTTTTGGTAGTTATTTGATGAGTCAAAGATTGGTTTATGTGTTTTGAGTAAAGTTAAAGGGGTGTTTGGTTTATGTAGGAAATTACCCATTTTGGGGTTGTAAACAAGTCAATTGCCGTGTATTACAGTTTGTTATGGTTTTGAATGTAAAGTGAGTGTTTTGATACAAGTTATAGTGTTGTATTGAGTTGTGAGTGAGTATTGAGTTTATGCAGGTCTTCCTGCTGATGTTCTGTGTCGGATGGGTAGATACGGCGTATCTAATATATTAGATGCGGCGTATCAGCAGTTTAAGGTGATGCGGCGTATCACTTTAGATGGATACGGCGCATGGTCTCTCAGCTGTGATACGGCGTATCCCTCAAAAGGATACAGCGTATCGGTGGTCACAGAAGGATTGTCTGGTTGTGTTATAAAGTTTTATGTGAAATGTTTTGAAGGGTTTTCGTGTATATGTTCTTGCAAGTATTTTTAAAGGGTTAAATGTTATAGATTCTTGTCTTTGAAAGAAGAGTGAAAGTATGTATGCTTTAGTCAAATGTTTCCGCGTAAAAAGTCAAAGTTTTTGGTATAAACGGGCACGGGGCGTTACAAATTGGTATCAGAGCTTCGGTTTAAGTGAATTAGGTTTCCTTTAGGTTGCCTAGACTTAAACCACTCGTAGAAATGTTGGACGTAGGTGTAAGAAATGCGTAAGTAAAACGTTTAAGTTATAAGAAGGAAAGTGTGATATGTTATGTGGACCAAAGTTGATGAATGATGAATGTGCCTTATGTGCTAATGTGTATGTGATGTAAGTCCAAGGAGGACTTGAAATGTTAAGTGATTAGTTAGCCGTGCACCTTGGTCGGTGCCGGTGATTGGTTGTGATTACATAAACGTATGTTAGCGTAACGGTAATGAAATGAGAATAGGAATGGTATTCGGTATTAGAGATAGGCTAATAAGTAAATCTAAATGTTGATGTTTAAAGTATGGAACATTATAAATGTGCTAAACTATAACGTGAAAAGATAAGATAAGCTAAGGAACTAATGAAGTAGGGTTGGATGGTACGAAAGGTAAAGAATGAGATTAATGAATGACGGCATGTAATGATTATGACCCGTAAGATGTTAACAGCCAATATATGGTCTTGTTATACATATACATGCCTAATGAATGACGTTAAGGTAGTATAGAGACGGGCTAAGGGTAAGTAAGGTACGAGAATCTAGGTATGAATGAAATTGCATAACGAGGATGAATGATATGATAGAACGTAATTGATGAAATTGAATGATACTGCTTAAATGCATAAATAACTAAGATAAGATAAGTCAAGGTATAAGAACAAGAACGAAATGAGTATGCATGAGGTTAAGGTATTGTCTTAAAATCATTATATTACGGCTAAGGCGATTAGCGGTAATTATTATAATGAAAGCATGTGTTGCAGTAAACGATATGTGTAAAGACTTATGTAAAAGAGTTGAGTATACTAACGTGTGATGTAAAAAGATGGAAATGGCTAGCACGGGTTAAAGAATGTAAGCTAGAGTGAAAAGTGTAACGATGTAGAAAATGTGTGAGTAACTAAAACGTGAAAGAAGAACGAATGGTACTAATGAACGAATGTAAGTTAACCTATCCAAGGTTTAAAAGTGGAAAGAGTTGGGTGGACTAAAGGGTAAAGTAAGAGGATGAAAATGACTAAAGCGAATTTAGAATGCAAGACGATAAACACATAGAAGTGTGTAATTATAATAAGCAAGTTCATATGCACTATGAGCTTGCGTTCACAAAATAAAATGGGTGAGATAATGTGTGCGTGTAAAATGTAAGTAGCTTGGATCCAATGCGATAATGTGAAAGTGATAAAGTGTGAATGTTAAAGATCCTCCAGGATGAATGTTAATGATCCTTCGGGATAATGTTAAAGTTGATATCCTTCGGGATGACCAAGTCAATGAATGTTAAAGAATCCTTCGGGATGTGTTAAAGATCCCTCGGGATAAAACGTATTGCCTTCACCGGCAAAGATTGCCTACATCCTTGGCATGTGTAATATTCCCTCTGGGGAAAATGTTAAAGTAAAGTGGATCCAAGCTAGGAAATGAAAAGTTTAAATAATAAATGGAATGAAAATGAAAATGAAAGGTTAAAACGTGAAATAATAATAATGCGAGTGTTATGTCGGAAGTGTATAAGTAGGATGGTTTATGGTTTCTTTATTTAAATGGATTGGGACGCCTTTTCATTTGAATAAAGAAGTCGTAAATCAACGAACCATGAGTTTGTATTTCTTGATTTACATCGTTTGGGATGCCTCTCCATGTAAATGAGGAAGTACAAATGAGTGGGCTTATGTGTTCCCGACATGGCATGAGTAGAGTGGATGGGTAGAAGAAGGAGTCTAGGATGATTAGGAGTAATAAAAAGCTAAGATAGGTGGATAGACAATGAGTTGAATGACGACCCTAGGTGGGAAACGTCAAGTGAAGTATAGGACTTAGGTGTTTTAAGTGTGAGTTGAAACGATTAAAGTTTGTAACGATATGCTTGTTGCAATATGAATTGAAGGAAATGTGGAGTGATGAATGCTAATAAACACTAATATAGACTAAAAGCTCTATAAATTTCGAGAAGAAAAGTAAAGGCGAATGTAATGTATAGTAAAATGTCAATGAGTTAGTGGTAAGGTTGCGATAAAAGTAGAAAGTTAACGAATAACCGACTTATAAGAAGTGAAAAAGGGTATGTAAGGTTCAAGTGACACATAGTCCTTGACGAAAAAGTTAAATGGAACTAGTTAGAAAGGTATGTGATAGACGTAGGGATGTTAAATGGCATGCATTCGTGGCTAGGATTATGCATTGAACGACATAATGATTGAAAAAGAAGTGAAAGAATTGAGAAGTAAGCTAGAAATGAAATGAGCTAGGGGAATGATGTATGCATAGTGGACTTAGAATTGTAAGATCACTTAGATCGAGCAATCAAAAGGGGGATGAAGAATGGAAAGTGCTAAGAATGGAGATAAGGTGAATTAGTTTTGGATAGTGATAGACGAGAGATTTCGGGGACGAAATCTAAATAAGGGGGTAGAATTGTTAGACCCGTTTCCCGGGTATTGGGACCCCACCCTAGATGAAGTTGACCCGAGCCTAAGTATGTTTGACTAAGAGTATGTGGTTGTCTAAGGGCAAATGGTTATAGTGTTAAGTGTTAGTCTGTTATAGCCTAGATGCGGCGTATCCAAGAAGTTACATGCGGCGTATGGTAGAATGGAAAGTAGAACCGACTTGTTATAGTCCATGCGCCGTATTGGAGAAGGAGATACGACGTATAAAAGGGGTAGCATGGATGCGGCGTATCTATGCAGATAGATGCGGCGCATCGACTTTAAATAAGCAGAATTGACAGAATTGCCTTTGTAGCTAGAAACTTCCCCATTTATCTATAAGTTTCCACACTCTCCTGTAAAAGAGAGTGTGTTTTCTGTGGGTGTCAAACCAAAAGAGAAAGAGAGGGAAAGATGATGAGATGATGATGGTTTCATGGTGATAATTCAAGGGTTAAGTCCATAGCTTGTTCCTAGCATGTTTATCAAGTAAGTAATGATGCTTAATTAGTGTTTAATTGATGATTTAGAATTTAGGGTTTGTGAACCCTAATTTGGGATTAAAGGGTAAATGGTGTTTTAAGATAATTAAGAGGTAATGATGATTTTGTGATGGGTTTATAATGGGTTTAAGTTGGTAAATGATGGGATTGATTATCATATAATCAATATATGATTATATGATGATTAGAAGTGTTTAGAGGTTAGTTATGGTTGTATTAACCATGATTATAGTTAATGATTATGTATTATATGTTATGTATGATTATGTGTTTTAGGATGCTTATGAGGATGATGATGATGTTGATGATATTGATGATGATGATATTGATTATGTGCTTAGCGTGGAGCTAAGGTAAGTAAACCGGTATAATGTAAAGTTATAATGATTTCTATGCATTATGTGTTATGTGGCTTATATGTTAAGGTTATGGTTGTTAGCATAGAGATTATAAGTCTAGTGGATGTGTTAGTATGAGTGGATTAAGGAAAGGAAAAGGTTAAGGCTTGGTTGGTTAAGGTATGTGTTTATGCTCAATGATATGGGATTAATGGTTGTATAATATGTAATGTGTTGAATGAAGTATAATGTTAAGTTATACCCGTTTTACTTACTAAGCATTCGTGCTTACGGTTTAAGTGTTTAATGTTTTGTAGGAGAAAGTATTGAGATGAAGGCTTGGATAAGGATTAATGTTGGATATGCGATTGGTAGAAGGAATTGGTAAGAAAGTAGAGCTAGGTAGAATACCGAGCTCAAGTCAAGTTTGTACCCCCGTCGGTCTTTTAATGGATTGTGATGTAAAGTCAAGTGTAAAATGTATGTTAAAGGAGTTATAACGTTTTGGTAGTTATTTGATGAGTCAAAGATTGGTTTATGTGTTTTGAGTAAAGTTAAAGGGGTGTTTGGTTTATGTAGGAAATTACCCATTTTGGGGTTGTAAACGGGTCAATTGCCGTGTATTACAGTTTGTTATGGTTTTGAATGTAAAGTGAGTGTTTTGATACAAGTTATAGTGTTGTATTGAGTTGTGGGTGAGTATTGAGTTTATGCAGGTCTTCCTGCTGATGTTCTGTGTCGGATGGGTAGATACGGCGTATCTAATATATTAGATGCGGCGTATCAGCAGTTTAAGGTGATGCGGCGTATCACTTTAGATGGATACGGCGCATGGTCTCTCAGCTGTGATACGGCGTATCCCTCAAAAGGATACGGCGTATCGGTGGTCACAGAAGGATTGTCTGGTTGTGTTATAAAGTTTTATGTGAAATGTTTTGAAGGGTTTTCGTGTATATGTTCTTGCAAGTATTTTTAAAGGGTTAAATGTTATAGATTCTTGTCTTTGAAAGAAGAGTGAAAGTATGTATGCTTTAGTCAATTGTTTCCGCGTAAAAAGTCAAAGTTTTTGGTATAAACGGGCACGGGGCGTTACAAGTATCAAACCCTAGGTGGGTTATTAGTGTGGTATATATAGGGCATGTGGGGACTTGTGGTAAACCCTAGCACGCCCTCAGGGACTGAAAGTGTAAATGTTCTTATATTTTTATCGAAACGCAAACAAGACCTAATAATCGTGTTATAATTATTTCCCGAGCATCCAAAAGTTATTCCATTGACTTTAAAATTATTTTTCCATTAAATTTGATTATAAATACGTATATTTTTATTTTTCGTCGCCCGAATTAATTAATATTCGCGTTTTATCCATTATTGTGCCAAGTCACGCGTTGTGTACAAATTCCACATTTCGCGAGATAACTTCATGTTTTTAAACCCAAATGAGTTCAAGAAAGTTCATATATGAAAAACAGGGATAATCTCTTATAAAAATACGTTTGGAAAATTACGGGTTGTCACACTATATATATATATATATATATATATATATATATATATATATATATATATATATATATATATATATATATATATATATATATAATCCCAAAAATTGATCTGTATTCCCCTTTCTTTACAGGTCTCGTGTTCCCCCTATTGAACGAAATGCAAAAACCACATACCCACAAACTTGTCAATAAACAATTCTATGTTCAATTTGACTACAAAAAATTCTATGTTCCACTTGACTCCTACCCATACCGTGTTCAGTTGTACAACTACCAATTCAATCTTGAGATTTAGTAAGAATAGCAGAGCGTATACTAGTCAGGACTCTTCTTTTCTATGAACAAGTATATACTTTGATATCACATCACTGAGTTTCTCTGGTCTTCCCACCATTGGTAACGGCTTGGTCCAGTCAGTTAAGTACGGTCCATGCTTTCCGGAGGTGTGATCGATATTAGACTCAGGGTTAAGCCAGTCGATATCATTAGACATTGCACGTGCAATGTTCTCTAAGTGATATTCATGTTCGGCTGCGCTTCCGGATCTTTCTTTAAGAAGGTTGAATGCATCTTTCTTGATCCTTCTTAATTCCTTCTTCGTCATCTTCTTAATACCAAACTCTTTCTTGAGTGTTTGGGTGAATTCAACTGTGCGTCCAGGGAGAGGTTGTAAGATTTAACATATTGATTGTGTGGATGATTCGGGTGGTCTTGGGTTGTGGAAGATTAGATCCATGGTTGTTAGAGAGATGAACTAGAAAGAGAGGTGGAAACCCTTGAGAGAAAACTTGAGATCTATTAGATTCAATGTGTGAAAATAACAAGAGTTCCAACCCTTCCCATGTGTGGGAAGGGTCTTATATAGTTACTAATATTTGTGCCCCTAGTGGGCTGTGGAGTGAGCTGACAGTGGGGAAAGCCCCAACCCACTCCACAAATATAGATACGAATAATCTAATAAAACTAATAATACTAATAATACTAATAATAATAATAAGCCTACGAGCTACATAAATGCTAAATAGATACTCGGGGTGACCGAACCTTCATATGAATATTTATATTCCTAACAATCTCCCCCTAAGGGAGGTCACCCCGGAAATAATATTTCAAATTCTAGCATTTGATCTTTTGATCTTGACTTCATAGCTCGTAGTCTTCGATTCTTCAACGTCTTGAAACTTTGTGCATTCAGCAGTAATCTTTTGATGACTGATCGGTTGTCTTGGATGATCTTTGAGAATTCTTTGAGTTCATCATCCAACGTTTGTCTTCAAGTCATCTTTCAGCAGTATGTCACCACGTGATGTGTTATTCTTTGAGCCGACATGCTCACTCTAGTCAGGGTCATGACTTTCAGCATCAGAGTTTGCAGAAGCTGTGTTGAAGGTCTTTTAGGTTGTCATGACTTCTTTGAATATGATGATGGAGTAGAGTGAACATGTGGTAGAGGATTGGCATCTTTTCTGCAACCAGCTACAACAGCAACCAGCTACAGCATTCCACAGCTACAATCGCCAGAAGTTCCTGCGTACGACAGTTAGCAACAAATCGACCGGTACTTACAGGTTCGGACTTCGAGATTGTTAACAGCATAGTGTGAAAACTCTCTCTAATCCTTACCAAGACCGTTCCTAATCGAAAACCCACAGAGGGCTTTTTAAGATCGAACCGTAGCACATCAACGATTAGGTGAGTCGCTGGAGATCACTCCACGACTGTAGACCGTTAGAAACCGCCGTGACCACTAAGCGTAATCCATAAAGAACTACCGAAGTGACCTGCTTTCAGGGCTGCTTGATGTTGACCCTGGCAGGAATTTCCATTCAATCATTGAGAATTACATTTGTAAATTCCCTCATAAATGTTCTGGCAGATTGCTAAGATCTGTGTAGGACTCTTAAGTTTACAACTGGTGTCCTTAATGTTGAACACCCAGTGTAGAAATAATTCGTGTCCCTATGAGATCTTATTATGCATCTCGTGGCTCTAGACTCAATTGTGCATTTTGATTTGGTGATCGGAGGCTGGAGAGGACTGCCACCTTTTCAATATCATCTAACTCGGAGTGAGAGAGACGATAGAAATGTATTGATCTCCGTGACAAGTGAAACAAGAGTCCTTTGAGGGACCTTGAGTGGCTAGGGAGGGTTGTGCAGCGTATCACTGGGTCCATGATACTTTGTCTTCAATGTCAGCAATCAACTAAGTGATTCTGACAGCATATGTATTGACCCGGTTTCTGCCTAAGTGTAAGGAGGGCTTCTTTCTTTTCACCCTTTACCTTTACATTTCTTTTTCATTCTTCAACCCCTTCAGTGCTTACCGAGACTTCCTTACTAGTACCTTGTTGGGTTTGTTCCAGTACTAGTTCCATCTCAGTCGGCACTCTTCCCTTATTCACTTTTCTCCTCTTTTTTTGATCATACCTAAGGACTTCTACACTAACTAGTGGATTGTCCCTGGGTAGATCCCTCCGGCTCTGGCGGGATCGTGGGAACTTGAGCCTAACCTAACCATCCTTATAACTCCATGCATTCATTAAAATGGTCGGTCTTTGGTGTACATCCACGATAGCCATAAACCAAATCTTTGAAAAATCTCTCAAAGTGTTCATGATTCTGAAACACATTTTTGCAAACACTTGAGAGTTTTATATTTTTCAAATGCTCCCCCTCAACATGTGCTCGATTGATTGTTTTATAAATTTGCACATGTTAGGTGAAGCTCGCACTTTTGAATTGATTGATTTTCCAAGAACATGATCATCGCGAGACGCGCTTACATCACTAGTAAACTAACTTGAAATTATTACCCGTCCATATCACATTCAAGGAAAATCTCTCAAAATCGGTACATTCTACTCAGACACGTCCTTTGCGAGACACGCTTACATCACCAGATAAACTGGCTTGAAATTATTACCCGTCCAGGACATGTCCTTTCGACTACTGACTTTAGCTATCATCAATTCATTTGTCAAGTCTGAGTCACGATCGCTTGCGAGGCCAAATCCTTTTTGTCCATTTGCTCCCCCTCAATATGTGCATCGATATACGAAAGAGTTTAGCACATATGGGAGAGCCTAACGTTTAAGTCCGAAACATCACATTTTCATCAGGTTTCATATTTAAATCACATTCTCTCCCCCGATCAAAAATTTCAAACCTTTTGAGATTTGTGATCCCAATTGATTTAAATAATTTAGAAAACATGGGAGAAAATGTGGTCAGGTTTAACATGTTCTGATGATGAAACATACTTTGCTCCCCCTTAATCTAAGAGGGAGATTCACTGCTCATTTTGCACAAGATAACTGTTAATACAAATATTGTCTCAAAAACGTTATTTATATTCTTCGATCTTTTCTTGGTTTTGTTAATGACAAATAAAAGGAATATCTTTTAGCAAATAATAAATACTAGCTTAAGTCTCTTAAGTACACATTTTACACTTCACATAATAACCAAGAATTACAAGTTTGCTTATTTAGTAACTTGTTTCCTTAAAAGGAAACTTTAATTCTAAAATCATTCCATGACATCATTGCATACATCACATATAATATCTTTGTTAGATCTTGATATATCTTGTTTAGATTTACAAGTTACATAGTTGACATTTGATGATTTGGTAAGATATGGAAGATTTGGAAAGATACACCAAATCCCTTAGCTGTCATCTCCCACGGATCCAAGTCCAATGAAGGACGGATCCCTATTGTGGGATCCGTGAGCTGGATATCAGCTTGCCTATAAATAGCAAGCTGATCATTTGGCTTTCTCATCACTCATATAGCTTAAACACATATATTCATTCAGTACATATCTTACTAACATCATTCATAGTTGCATTTCATTTTGATCTTTCATTTTGTAGAAGAGAGATCAAGCTTTCAAGGATCTACAGAACCGTAATCCTTTAGTTGCATTACTGTGTGATATTGTAGTTTGTTTCACACATCATATCTATCATTTGTAATCAGTAAGTGTGGTTAGTGCTTTAGTCCTCAAAGCACAAAGAGTGTAGGGAGTGGTTGTACCCTTGTAAAGAACTCGACATCTAGCTTAGTGTCGGTAAAGTAAATAGGCGACGTCAGGTTGGTTCTACCTTGTGAAAGAACCCGGTGTTTAGCTTAGTACCGGAAAAGGAAGTAAGCGACGTGTAAAGGTTTTCTCCGCCTAGAAAAGGAGTTTGTTTCTTAGTGAAAGATAAACTCTCGAGTTGGAAGCTCGGGGAGTGGAGTAGGGCAAGGAAGAGAGTCCTTGTAGCCGAACCACTATAAACAACAGTGTTGTGTGGTTTGATCTTTCCTCTCTTTATCTTTTGTTTACATTGTGTGATTATTTATTTGTGATTGTTTCCTTTGAATTAACATATAGTAACAAAGCAAATAAAACTTGAAAAACGGTTAAAACTATTCAACCCCCCTTCTTGTTTTCCACAATTGGCATCAGGAGCTACGTTACTTAAGATTTTTAAAATATATTGTATTTTAAAACGTAAAACGATCCATGGATTTTGAAAACTTTAAAAAAGGGCAATCTATGCAGAGACCACCTCTATTTGAACCAAATTGTTTTATTTATTGGAAAAATCGCTTTGAGACTTATGTAAAGTCAAAGGATATAGATCTATGGTATATAATAGTTGATGGTGATTACAAACCTATTAGTAATAATATTTCGGGTGGTCGGGATGAAGGAGCTTCTCTTACTCGTCACAGTGATGAGCAAAAGAAACTAATTGCCAAAAATAATGAAGCCAAAATGATGCTTTATAATGCCTTACCTAAGAAAGAATATGAAAGAGTTTTTATGTGTAAAACGGCTAAGGATATTTGGCAATCTCTTATTATCACACATCAAGGGAACTCACAAGTAAAAGATAACAAAATTGATCTTCTTGTCCAACAATACGAACAATTTGTTATCTCTGAAGATGGGACCATTGATAGTGCGTTTGCTAAGTTCAATACTATTATTACATCACTTAAAGCACTTGACGAATCTTTTTCTAGTAAGAATTTTGTCAGGAAATTTCTAAGAGCACTCCATCCGAAATGGAGAGCAAATGTGACAGCTATTGAAGAATCTAAGGATCTCTCAAGCATGACACTGGATGAGCTCATAGGAAACCTAACAGTTCACGAAATGATTATGGAAAAAGACTCAGAAATTGTCAAAGGCAAAAAGGAGAAGATTAAGTCTATTGCCTTGAAAGCCAAAGCCGAGTCAAGTGACGATGATGAATCTTGTTCAAACAGTGATGATGAAGAGTATGCAATGGCCGTGAGGGATTTCAAGAAATTCTTCAGGAGACGAGGAAATTTTGTAAGACCACCTCGTGATGAAAAGAAATCCTCTCGAAAAGATCGTGACGATAAGAAAGGTAAGGTTGATAGGAAATGCTATAGGTGTGGTGACTCCAGTCACTTAATAGGAGAATGTCCAAAGCCTCCAAAGACCAAGTCTCAAAGAGCCTTCGTTAGTGGAGCTTGGAGCGATAGTGAAGGAGATGATGATGATGAGCCTAAGAACAACAAAATTGCCCTTATGGCTAATGACACAGAAGAGGTACATTCTGTAATACCTGAAATTCTATAACATGTAAAAATGACCAAATTGCCCCTGGGAATTTGGAACCTAAATAAAACATATGTAAAGCACAAGATAAATTCCAAACTTCTAGCAATGAACAAGTTATGATCCCAAATATTTTTAACAACTCCATTTAACTTTTATACAAGCCACAAAATTACCAAAATGCCCTTGGGCGCCTAATATAGTTTAAATTCAAATATTATGATTTAAATAAGGTAATTAAATGGAATTAAATGGGAAATTAAAAGAGATAATCAATGCATTAATTCCCTTGACCAAATTTCGAAATTATTGGCCATTATCTCTCCCCCATTGACCGGCCACTTCCATTTTAAATCAATCACACATTATTTCCTTCAAACCCTAATTAGCCGATAATCACACACACACAAACAATTCTCTCTAGCTTCAATTCGATCCCCAAAAATTCTAAACACAATTTTCCGTGATAAATCAACATCTAAAGAGCCCTAGAAAAATTATTGTGGAGGTGTTCTTCATTCGTATCATCTTTGGTGAAATTTTCTTTGTCGCGGCTAAGATAATAGGTATAATTCGTTTCTTATTCATTCGACCATAATAAAATTCGTTTCTTATTTTTCTTGTATTCCTCACATCATATGTGACCTGTGAAAATTGGTTTCATGATTTTTAGATCGTTTTTGAAGCCGTGGTGATTTTCGACCCATTTTGGCCATACGCGTATAAAAGAATTCGTACACCTCATTCCACACGTTCAAATCTTGATTTGGTATTTTTCTCAGACCCTATATATGTTATGAACACCAAATAAAATGTAAAAGTCGATCCATGCATGATCTAACAATTATTTGTGAATTAAATCTTAAAAACGTGTATAAACCCTAAATAATTCAATTCGAATTTTTGAGGCTTCATATTTATTTTATTTGGACTCTACATGATCATAATAATCTGAGAAAAATGCTACTTCAAATTATTGGGGCCTAATCGAATTATTATTGGATTTATGTATTTGACCGATTTTAAAGAAATTAAAAAGAAAAAGAAATAAAGTGTAATTCGATTTAGGGTTTGGATTGAGGGCTTGTTCTTGGTCATTTAATGAGGATTTAATGATGGTATAATGATTGGTGAATGATTTGTATTTTAGGGTTAGGGTTTTGATTAAATAAAGTGTTATACGATTTGCTAAAAATGTTTTGGGTGAGTTTTGTAATTTTTAAAGCTTAAGGGTTATTTTTAGAACTTATTTTGGAACATGTACCTACTGTATAAAATATAAAAAGAGGGGGGTCTAGTGTCATTTTTGTATTTTAAAGGATTAAAATGTTTCTAGGGTTTAATTAAGGTACGAATTATAAAATAATTAAATGGAGGGACTAAACTTGTAATTTCTGGAAACTTGGGGCTGTTTTGAGTAATTTAATCTATTCAGGGGGTTATGTGTAAATTTGGTGATTTAATGGGTTAATATGTAATTATTAATAATATAAAGTTGAAATTGTATAATAAGGGACTAAATATGCAACTTTGAAAACTAGAGGGACCTATTGTGTAAATTCTGTAAATTTGAGGATGCATTCTTATAATATGATAAAATAAGTGACCATTGTGAAACTTTGATAAATTAAGGGTCTGAAGTGTAACTTTTGAAACTAAAGGGTGTAAAGTGTAAATTGTGAATTCTTAAGGACCTAATATGTAAATGTGATAAAAGATACCCTAATTCCAGAAATAATGATTTAACTAAGAATGTTGATCCAACTTTCTAAATATGGAAACTTTCTAAAAATGGAAACCTGCTAAAAATAGAAAGTTACTTAATATGGAAATGGGATCTTTAGTAATCATGTCTTTACTCCTCTAGGTGTGAAGAGGGAGTAGTCCTGTGCTCTTTATCATCTTATTCAGTGTGATCCTTGTCAAGCAATAAGGTACAGATATTCTGCTTCTTTGATAAGAGGCCTTCATTCTCTTTTTTTTTATGACTCCGATTATTGAACCATCATGATATTGAACCTTTTATGATTATGAACCTTTCATTCATGAACCTTTGCTTATGAACCTTTGCTTATGAACCATGATTATGAACCATGATTATGAACTTATGAAACATGATATTGACCTATGCAAGTAAACTTAAAACATGATTCATGATACTTGACCTTTACCCTCAGTTTGATACTACGAGCCACTCACTAGGCATGAGGGTTTCATGTCCATGTCAGTCGATGCACCGATGGCATGACTCTAGGGCAGGAGAGTGATGACCTGTCCCGTCCCTGCATGTTATGTTTACGTAGAGGCAGATTATGGCCACCTGGGGCGTATGGATGCATCCTAGATTTGTTCATGTTCATGTTATGTTATGTTATTCATGGTGACTGATGGTGTGTGCGATACACGTCTTTCACACTCTGGGAGCTAGCTACTCCAACCCATGATTGAGGACACCCCTCATATTTACAAGATACCCATGATGAGGACACCCCTCATATTTACAAGATACCCATGATGAGGACACCCCTCATATTTACAGGATACTAAGAGGTCTCCCCTCTACATGTTTATGATTATGATTATGCTTATGATTTCATGTTATGGGCTCGTAGTGGATTACTGACTTTCCCTTACCATGCACCTTTGTCCTTTCCCTTATGATACCATGTATTCTTACCATGTATTCATGCTTCCATTCTCATTTACTCATGTATTATTCATTATGCTACTGCTTTGTTTCCGTTATATCTGTTCACTGGGCTTTTTAAGCTCAGCCGCACGTTTTCTTTTCGTGTGCGGCAGATTATAAGCAGGACGACGGGTTTGGGTATAAGTGAAGAGACTTTTGGACTTAGAAGACTTTGAGTAGAAGCCATTAGAAGAGATGTACTTATGGATTTAATAGGCAGCTTTTATTTTCCTTTGTAACCCTTGTATTGCAAGATTTCATTTGTAACCTTTGAGAACCATTGTATTACTATTGATTGTATGCTATGTTTATCTGATATGAAACCATGTATTTGTGATATCTCTACCCTTGTGGGGTCGGGGTGTTACAATTTATGGTATCAGAGAACAGGCTGACGACTTGTAATACATTTACCCTGTCCTGTGCGTTTAGGACCACTAAGTTTCCACTGTAGGCGCTCATAAGATAACCTGTAAGAAGTTGCTTAAGGATTTCTGGATATGAACCTAAGTTTTGACCAGTGAGGAATGGGTAGACTATAAGGTATTCAAGTATCATCGTTTCCGCATCACTCTGATTCATGCCTTGCTATGATATTGCTTTGGTTAACCTCTGAGACTGTAGAAGTACTAGGTGGACTAAGACAGGTGATTGCTTACGACTTGAGATAAAGTATGATCATCATGAAGGCATAATTATGTGGTGCTAGTATTATTAACGTGATAATACTTACACCATATAACGTGCCCTCATTGTGGCCATAGGATATCTTGGGAAGTACCTAAGAAGTTTAGAACTTGATTTCCGATGGATTATCTGTGATTAGTAAGACCTCAGGTTCATTATACCTATGCGTATACTTTGCCTTCGTTCGTCAAATATCTGGATGAGTTGGGCTCCCGTTTTTATTCTGTTGATCTAAGTTGTAAATCTTGAAGTCATGTAGAACTCCCAACTGTTGATACAGTTGAATTGATTGAAATCTTATTCGCATTCCGTACGAGTATTCCGTTCTCATTTCTCTCCGCTTCTTGCAAATTTCGAGGACGAAATTTTTCTGTTAGTGGGGAAGAAGTTGTAATACCTGAAATTCTATAACATGTAAAAATGACCAAATTGCCCCTGGGAATTTAAAACCTAAATAAAACATACGTAAAGCACAAAATAAATTCCAAACTTCTAGCAATGAACAAGTTATGATCCCAAATATTTTTAACAACTTCATTTAACTTTTATACAAGCCACAAAATTACCAAAATGCCCTTGGGCGCCTAATATAGTTTAAATTCAAATATTATGATTTAAATAAGGTAATTAAATGGAATTAAATGGGAAATTAAAAGAGATAATCAATGCATTAATTCCCTTGACCAAATTTCGAAATTCTTGGCCATTATCTCTCCCCCATTGACCGGCCACTTCCATTTTAAATCAATCACACATTATTTCCTTCAAACCCTAATTAGCCGATAATCACACACACACAAACAATTCTCTCTAGCTTCAATTCGATCCCCAAAAATTCTAAACACAATTTTCCGTGATAAATCAACATCTAAAGAGCCCTAGAAAAATTATTGTGGAGGTGTTCTTCATTCGTATCATCTTTGGTGAAATTTTCTTTGTCGCGGCTAAGATAATAGGTATAATTCGTTTCTTATTCATTCGACCATAATAAAATTCGTTTCTTATTTTTTTTGTATTCCTCACATCATATGTGACCTGTGAAAATTGGTTTCATGATTTTTAGATCGTTTTTGAAGCCGTGGTGATTTTCGACCCATTTTGGCCATACGCGTATAAAAGAATTCGTACACCTCATTCCACACGTTCAAATCTTGATTTGGTATTTTTCTCAGACCCTATATATGTTATGAACACCAAATAAAATGTAAAAGTTGATCCATGCATGATCTAACAATTATTTGTGAATTAAATCTTAAAAACGTGTATAAACCCTAAATAATTCAATTCGAATTTTTGAGGCTTCATATTTATTTTATTTGGACTCTACATGATCATAATAATCTGAGAAAAATGCTATTTCGAATTATTGGGGCTTAATCGAATTATTTGTGGATTTCTTCATTTTACCGATTTTAAAGAAATTAAAAAGAAAAAGAAATAAAGTGTAATTCGATTTAGGGTTTGGATTGAGGGCTTGTTCTTGGTCATTTAATGAGGATTTAATGATGGTATAATGATTGGTGAATGATTTGTATTTTAGGGTTAGGGTTTTGATTAAATAAAGTGTTATACGATTTGCTAAAAATGTTTTGGGTGAGTTTTGTAATTTTTAAAGCTTAAGGGTTATTTTTAGAACTTATTTTGGAACATGTACCTACTGTATAAAATATAAAAAGAGGGGGGTCTAGTGTCATTTTTGTATTTTAAAGGATTAAAATGTTTCTAGGGTTTAATTAAGGTACGAATTATAAAATAATTAAATGGAGGGACTAAACTTGTAATTTCTGGAAACTTGGGGCTGTTTTGAGTAATTTAATCTATTCAGGGGGTTATGTGTAAATTTGGTGATTTAATGGGTTAATATGTAATTATTAATAATATAAAGTTGAAATTGTATAATAAGGGACTAAATATGCAACTTTGAAAACTAGAGGGACCTATTGTGTAAATTCTGTAAATTTGAGGATGCATTCTTATAATATGATAAAATAAGTGACCATTGTGAAACTTTGATAAATTAAGGGTCTGAAGTGTAACTTTTGAAACTAAAGGGTGTAAAGTGTAAATTGTGAATTCTTAAGGACCTAATATGTAAATGTGATAAAAGATACCCTAATTCCAGAAATAATGATTTAACTAAGAATGTTGATCCAACTTTCTAAATATGGAAACTTTCTAAAAATGGAAACCTGCTAAAAATAGAAAGTTACTTAATATGGAAATGGGATCTTTAGTAATCATGTCTTTACTCCTCTAGGTGTGAAGAGGGAGTAGTCCTGTGCTCTTTATCATCTTATTCAGTGTGATCCTTGTCAAGCAATAAGGTACAGATATTCTGCTTCTTTGATAAGAGGCCTTCATTCTCTTTTTATGACTCCGATTATTGAACCATCATGATATTGAACCTTTTATGATTATGAACCTTTCATTCATGAACCTTTGCTTATGAACCTTTGCTTATGAACCATGATTATGAACCATGATTATGAACTTATGAAACATGATATTGACCTATGCAAGTAAACTAAAAACATGATTCATGATACTTGACCTTTACCCTCAGTTTGATACTACGAGCCACTCACTAGGCATGAGGGTTTCATGTCCATGTCAGTCGATGCACCGATGGCATGACTCTAGGGCAGGAGAGTGATGACCTGTCCCGTCCCTGCATGTTATGTTTACGTAGAGGCAGATTATGGCCACCTGGGGCGTATGGATGCATCCTAGATTTGTTCATGTTCATGTTATGTTATGTTATTCATGGTGACTGATGGTGTGTGCGATACACGTCTTTCACACTCTGGGAGCTAGCTACTCCAACCCATGATTGAGGACACCCCTCATATTTACAAGATACCCATGATGAGGACACCCCTCATATTTACAAGATACCCATGATGAGGACACCCCTCATATTTACAGGATACTAAGAGGTC
Source organism: Artemisia tridentata subsp. tridentata (assembly GCA_021014915.2). Lineage (NCBI taxonomy): Eukaryota > Viridiplantae > Streptophyta > Magnoliopsida > Asterales > Asteraceae > Artemisia > Artemisia tridentata. The sequence goes on along the minus strand of CP139506.1, from coordinate 186,193,390 downwards.
TCCCCTCTACATGTTTATGATTATGATTATGCTTATGATTTCATGTTATGGGCTCGTAGTGGATTACTGACTTTCCCTTACCATGCACCTTTGTCCTTTCCCTTATGATACCATGTATTCTTACCATGTATTCATGCTTCCATTCTCATTTACTCATGTATTATTCATTATGCTACTGCTTTGTTTCCGTTATATCTGTTCACTGGGCTTTTTAAGCTCAGCCGCACGTTTTCTTTTCGTGTGCGGCAGATTATAAGCAGGACGACGGGTTTGGGTATAAGTGAAGAGACTTTTGGACTTAGAAGACTTTGAGTAGAAGCCATTAGAAGAGATGTACTTATGGATTTTATAGGCAGCTTTTATTTTCCTTTGTAACCCTTGTATTGCAAGATTTCATTTGTAACCTTTGAGAACCATTGTATTACTATTGATTGTATGCTATGTTTATCTGATATGAAACCATGTATTTGTGATATCTCTACCCTTGTGGGGTCGGGGTGTTACACATTCTGATTCATACTCCTCTATAGATGACGAAACCTTAGAAGTAGAATATAACAAACTGTGTGACGTCACTTTAAAAATCATAAACAAAAAAAAATTTGAAAACAAAGACAACACTTTTAGAAAATGAAGTATTTTGGCTTAAAGAAAAAGCAATACGAATTGAAAAAGGTAAAGATAGTAAAGAAACGGGTGTGTCTTGTCAAGAACTAAAACTTGAACTAGAAACCTTAAAAACCACACAGGAAGAATTAATCAAACAAAATTCAAAGTTTAAAAAAGTTTGATAAAAATGTAAGTTGTGCAGATGAAATAATGAAAATGCAAAAATTACCTCATGATAAAACAGGACTAGGCTTTATGAAACTAGGAACCTTAAGTGACCATAAGGAACAGACTGTGAATAAAACTGTTTCAACCAAGTTAGATAGTCACGAATCCGACGGATCCAATAATTTGGATCCGCCAGTTGTACCCAAGGGATTCGCGGGTACTGAGGCTGAATAGAAGGTTCACAAAGTCGACCGTTCCGAGTTTGTTAAAGTTACTAAGAATCCTAACAGTAATATAACCAATAATAAACACAAACCAGCAGTATCTTTAGGAAGAGGTCAAGCTAGAAATGAATATAGAGTTAAAATGGATCAACAGAGACCTCAAATGAGTTTTCCCAAACACCCATTTCCAAAGAGTATAGTTAATCCACAACACACTTATCAAAATAATTGAAACCAAAACATGCCTAGAAACTTTCAAGGTCCTAACTATATGCCATGGAACAATTGTCCACCATTTCAGTACATAAACCATGATAATGTCATGTTTAACCCAAACGGACCCATGAGATATTGGGGACCAAATGCTTGAGTCTTTTATGAACTTAGGTATGCTTGAAAGTTGATCTTGAACCTGATGAGTGGATCAAAGATAGTGGGTGCTCAAGACACATGACGGGAAACAAAAATCTTTTCTCAACCTACCAAGTGTATGACGGAGGTAATGTCACATTCGGTAGCAAGCTTAAAAGTAAAATCATCGGAAAAGGTACAATCTCTCATGACTCTCTATCTATTGATGATGTTGCTCATGTAGATAATTTAGGATTTAATTTACTTAGTATAAGTCAATTATGCCGCAAAAAGTATAACGTCCTTTTCAGTGAAAATGGAAGTAAAATACTTAAAGATGGCATAACCGTAGGAAAAGGTGTTTTAAAGAATAATGTCTATGTTATGAAATTAGATAAAACACCTAAAGATAAGTTATGTCTTACCACCTTGGACGAAAACTCAACTCTATGGCATCGACGCTTAGGTCATGCTAATATGAGGCTTATTCAATCTTTGTCATCCAAAGAACTCGTTAGGAACCTACCCAAGTTGAAATATGACCAACACTTTTGTGATGCTTGCAAAATTGGGAAACAAGTACATAATAGCCATAAGGCTAAGAACATGGTATCTACATCTAGATGCCTAGAATTATTATATATGGATTTGTTTGGCCCGTCGGCTATACAAAGTTATGGAGGAAATTTCTACACTTTAGTCATAGTAGATGATTACTCTAGATATACATGGACAAAATTTTTGAAAACTAAAAATGAGGCATTCGATAAATTTGAAATTCTAAGTAAGAAAATTCAAAATCAAATAGGAAGTAACATAGTATCTATTAGAACTGACCATGGTCGAGAATTTGATAATGAAATCCAATTTGGAAATTTTTGTGATAATAATGGAATAACTCATAATTTCTCGGCTCCTCGTACACCTCAATCTAATGGTGTAGTAGAACGCAAAAATAGAACAATTCAAGAAATGAGTAGAACTATGTTAAATGAACAAAACATACCTCAAAAGTTTTGGTGTCACGCTGTAGATACTTCCACATATATCCTAAATAGAGTTTTAATTAGACAATTTTTAAATAAAACTCCCTATGAAATCTATCGAGGAAAAAAGCCTACATTAGGATATTTTAGAGTTTTTGGAAGCAAGTGCTTCATTTTGAACACAAAGGATTATCTCACCAAGTTCGACCCAAAGTCGTATGAAGGTGTATTTCTTGGGTACTCACAAAACAGTAAAGCATACATAGTATTAAACAAGGAAACATCAAGAGTCGAGGAATCGTTGAACGTAACATTCAACGAAAGTCCACCTCCCTCTAAGACATCACCTTTGGTAGATGATGACTTAGTTGAAAATCAAATGGCTAATGATATAGAAAACATTGAAAATGACAATGAACCCGTAAAAGGAGAAATAGTCAATATTAAAGAAACTAAAAGTCATCCATTAGAAAACGTCATAGGAAAACTAAATGAAAGAACATTAACATCCAAAGCTCAAAATGAAAGCAATTATTTTTGTTTTATTTCAACGGTTGAGCCTAAAAATATAAACGAGGCAATAAAAGATGAATCTTGGGTAATTGCTATGCAAGAAGAACTAAATCAATTTATTAGAAATGATGTTTGGACATTGGTCCCTCCACCTAAAAACCAAACCATAATCGGCACCAAATGGGTCTTTAGAAATAAAATGGATGAAAATGGTATTGTATCTAGAAATAAAGCTAGGCTAGTAGCTCAAGGCTACAATCAACAAGAAGGTATAGATTACGATGAAACCTTTGCACCCGTAGCTAGACTTGAGTTTATTATGATATTACTTGCATATGCATGTGCACATGATTTTAAGTTATTTCAAATGGATGTCAAAAGTGCTTTCTTAAATGGTTTTATAAATGAAGAAGTATATGTTGCACAACCTCCCGGCTTTGCCGACTTCGAAAAACCAAATTAGGTTTTTAAACTTAAGAAAGCTTTATACGGACTTAAGCAAGCACCAAAGGCTTGGTATGATCGACTTAAGACCTTCCTAGTTGAGCATAAGTATACCATGGGCCTAGTAGACAATACTCTTTTCACCAAGAAAAAGGGATCACATATTATCATAGTCCAGATATATGTGGATGACATTATATTCGGTTTAACTTGCCAAGAGTTATGCGACGATTTCTCAAAAATCATGCATGACGAGTTTGAAATGAGTATGATGGGGGAACTAAACTTTTTCTTAGGTCTCCAAATAAAACAATTAGAAGATGGGATATTCTTCAACCAATCAAAGTATATCAAAGATATGCTTAAGAAGTTTGGTCTTGAAGACTCAAAACCCATGAGAACACCCATGTCCTCCGAAACCAAACTCACAAAGGATGAAGAAAATGAATCCTTAGATTGCACTAAATATAGAGGAATGATTGGTAGTTTACTCTATCTTACGGCTAGTAGGCCTGACATTATGTTTAGTGTTTGTCTATGTGCACGTTTTCAAGAAGATCCAAAAATGTCCCATCTTGAAGCCGTTAAATGGATATTTAGGTACATCAAAGGTACTACACACTTAGGATTATGGTATCCCAAAGGAACGGGTGTAGAAACCATAGTGTATACCGACTCAGATCATGCTGGTGACTATGTTGATAGGAAAAGTACTAGCGGTATTTGTACTTTTGTAGGATATTGTCTCACATCATGGTTCGCTAAGAAACAAACTGCCCTCGCAATCTCAACAACAGAGGCAGAGTATGTGTCTGCAGGAAAGGCGTGTCAACAAGCACTATGGATGAAACAAGCTCTCGTCGACTATGGAATTGAACTCAACAACATTCCCATTCTTTGCGACAACAAAGGTTCTATCGATCTAAGCAAAAATCCAGTCCAACACGCTAGAACCAAACATATTGAAATACGCCATCACTTCCTTCGCGACAATGTACAGAAGGGAATCATCTCAATTGAGAAATTTTCCTCAGAGGACAACATTGCCGATATTCTCACAAAACCACTTAAACCAGAACCTTTCATCTATCTTAGACTTGGATTAGGATTAATGGAACCTAGTGATTAGGTAAAACATTAGTGTAAATATTAGTTTAATCACACTCGACACTAAACCAAAAATTGCGTTCTGTTCCACGGATCCAATCGATAACAAGGACGGATCCTTTGTTTTGGATCCGCCGGATCCGTCGCATGCACAGTCACGTTTATTATAAAATAAACAAGAACAAGTACTATTCATTCCTCACTCCAAAACATATCACCCTACTGTATTCGACACACACTCAATCTCCATCACAATTTAGACCATTTTCTTCCACAAATTTGTGCTTCTAACACCACTGTAAGTATTCTTATCATATTTATACTCCTGATCTGCGTCTAGGATTTCTATTTCATGCACAAAACCAAAACTTGGGGTATATGCATAATGTTTGATAAATCATGAAGCATGTTTACTGCATTACACTTAAAAACATGTTTTTCTTAGTTAGGAATTACATCTCATAGCACATTGTCTAAATTTAACAAAAACCCCTTGAAAATTTTCTTACTAAAACCTTCTAACGACTAGGTAAAATGATCTTTTTGAACATTGTTTATACAAATGCAAAAACGTTATCTTTTAGACATCACTTGCATAATGTCTCTTGAATGCTAAAGGGAATACATAATTAATATGTATTTTCGGGTACATTCAACCGTAGCTACATTGAAATAGGAGCGTTTGGGTTATCTCTTGTTTTTTACACTAAACTTGCATAAACTAAATTTTCATGCATCAAAAAGGGTCGAGATAACCGCACCTCTACATTGTCCCCATGTAGGCACACACTAGGAATTTTACACTTAATTTGATCATTTCAACTAAAACTATGTAACTTTTGTATTTAGGAAAATCATGCCTCCCGCAACCAACTACGATCACAAAAGAACCGTTAACTACTTACCCGAAGTCCACAAAAGCAAAGTTCTAACCAATGCCCAAATCGAAATTTTCAAAGCTTTAGAGAAAAAGTATGTCCATGAGGGTAGAGTCGTAGATTCCTCTTTCTATGAAGGAACACAACTTAGGGAACAATTAGCCGCAATACGATTTGATTCTCTTTTGGATATAGATGAACCAATCGTCCCTAGATTCATTCTTGAGTTCTATGCTAGTATAGGTCTTAGTTCATGTGTCCAAGGTTTCTTAAGTCTTCAGTTTACTTTAAATGGAAATTTTGTCAACATCCCTCTTGATCAATTTGGTGAGGTCTTGGGCATTCCAAGTCAAGGGACATGTATTTACTCGGACAAATGGTCCTTAACAATCTTAGAATCCAATCTCGATAGGACGGCACCATATGTCACTCCTCTCGCATCAAAAGAAGTGATTAGGGAACATCTCTTCATTCCTAAGAACAACCCCACAAGGATGTATCGTGGTCGCGAAGTTGCTAGAGATCCATTTGCAATGGAGCTAAATGAACTCAAACCCGAATTCAAGAAAATGGAAGAGGTCTTAAGGGCTAATGTGATGTGCACCATAGGAAACCGTGATCACATCAATGCTTGTTTGTGTCATATGATGTACAACATCTCTACTCGTCAACCCTTCAATCTTGCTTATTATGTTGCCAAAAGAATGTGTGACATTCCGGTTCAAAGCAAGATTGCAATGCCTTATGGAATGCTCTTAACCCGACTCTATAGAGCCTTTGCACCCGCCCGTCCAAACCCGTTAGGTTTTGTTCCGGAATACAATGAAATTGAACATACCTTCGTTCCTTTGAGTGACTTTAGGGTTAGTGTTGATAAAGGTAAACGTCCTCGTGTACCAACATCATCCTCATCATCTTCAATGAGTGAAGATGATGGTTTGCCAAATTCTAGAATTCCTCCACCCGAATACTTGAGCCATCTTCCTCCAATTCCAAATGAATCCGCTGAGTATCGAAACATTAAAGGAATGGTGAAGAATCTTGGTCGTTGGATGATGAAATTGCACAAAGGAATGAAGAAGTTGAAGAAGAAGCTTAGTTGAAGGAGTGTTTGGATTTGAACAATGTTAGACTATGTGATGTTAAACTCTATGTGTCTCGACTTTATCTGATAATACTTGTTATGTATGTGTAATAACTAACATTTGCAGGTAGATAACCTTCATGGTTATCAATTTTCCGGGTTATAGCCTATGTTTGGCATAACACCTAAAACGGTAAGTTTCTAAGAACGGATTAAACTATGTTAAATCGTGTGTTAATATTATCATATTTAGTTGTTTTGCTATACATATTAGATGTTAAGTAAGGTCTAGGTGAATTTTCGGGTTTTCGTCGAAAAACGCAAAATATGACAAGTCTTCTGTTTAGTTTTAGCAATTAGGACACGGATCCGGCGGATCCCAAACTTTGGCTCCACCAAGGCTTATCGTTGGTTCCGCCATCCGCCTACCTGCGGATTCGGCGGATCTCGAATTTTGGTTCCGCATTTGATACAACTTGGATCCGCAGGTTCCTCAGTAAAATTCTAAAACTTTTTCGACTCATCTCGATTCTTAAATCTTAGTGTTTAGTATCATTTAGGATTCATTCACTGATCATAATTCATCTTAGAATCATTTAGGAATTCTTAGAAACTTAGGAACAAAATTTCCAACCAAAATTTAAATGTTTGAATTTTAGGTGTGAGTTACCAAACTGATACAAAGAAAGAACCCTTTTTAGGGATCCGTCAAATCCGTGGAAATATCAAATCATAAGATTTTCCACTATCTCCTTGTATTTACTGCAAATCTACAACAAATTACTCAACCCAAGCTCAATGGATTGACTTCCTTGATATGACCTGCACAAATTTTTGTTCCAAATCATTAGAAACCAACATTCTCTATTGGATTCACATCAAATCCAAACACACAGACTCACAAACCTTCTGTCTATAAATTAGTACTTTAGGATCTTCAATTCACATCACAACCATTTCTTCTCCTGTACATTTTAGCTATCATACTTCACCAAAAAGTCTCAATGACAAAATCAAACAACTCCTCCACATCTAAGCCACTAAAAAGAACAGCCCGTATTAGTGTGAAACCTTGTTGTTTCATCAACATTCACAATTCATCCTCTGAAGAATCATCACCACTAAACATATCCTCACCCATTGCTAGTGAAAACTTCCTTACTTTAACCACTCCAACTCCCTCACATGTAGTCATAAAAACACCACCTCCTACCATTACTCCTGTAGCAACCACACCACCACCCGCTCCCGCTCCATCACAGTCTGAGAAGTCTGCATCATCACCATCCTCACCAAAACTCCAACCCATGGAACTCTTTAGGACACCACCAACATCTCCACAACCATATCTTGAAGAGTTAGAAGATCTTCCACCTACATCAACCAATCCTCCACCAATAAGTCTTGAAAACTTAGAACCTATGCTATTTCATCCTCTCCATCCGGAGATTCATGGTCCTCTATACCGTGAAGCACCACAACCTCATCCCCAAATACCACCACTATCACCAACTTCAACACTCATCGCCATAGATGAGGCGATGTGGAGCAACATTCCTCAAACACAAGAGGAGATAAGTGCGGAGTTAACACAACTCTATACTCTCTCTCTCAGGTATGGTTGACCATCGCCTTCATGAAACCATAGACATTCAAAACATCCTTATGAACTCCCTCCAAACACCACAACAACCATTAAACAACAACAACAACCAACCACCATCACCACCACCACCACAAAACTTGGAGCCTAGTCTTCCTCCCGGCTTCTCAAGTCATGATTGCGCACATTGTGAGAGAACGGCTCACTTGGCCCAAAGGACCAACATCTTGGTCCATGAGCTTCAAAATGAGATGAGGTTCATCTTGAACCATGTTCTTGAACGTTTAAACGTCATCTCTCATCCTCCTCAATAAGAGCTTTCTAGACTAGTGGTTAGGACCTTTTGGATTATTGCTTTAGGACTTTTTATTTCTTTCTAGGATGTCTTTTTATTGTACTTGTAACATCATTTCATCATTGTGACTTTTGTCACAAAATTTTCAATATCTATGAATGTGATGTTTTATGCTTATGAGTGATCAACATATTGCATATTATCATTATCATTGTGAACTAACATCATTATATAGCCTATATTATACCTTGATTATGATTGCTTTAGGTACAAATAATGATCAGACACTTACTTTGACTTTTAAAAGTCAAAATATATTGAAAGGCTTGTTTGGAAGAATACTTCACAAGCATTCTACTTCTTCATTGAAGTCATTCATTACTAACACTTCATTTGCAGCATATCATACCCTTCAAAGTATACGTTGGTACTCGAAAAGTGAGGAGTATACATCGAGGGGGAGCATTTCATAAGCATTTCATATACTAACCATTTGTTTTGTAGATTCATGCATCATTTCCTTGATTACTCCATCTAGGGGGAGTATAAAACAAGGGGGAGCTTTAAAGTTCTCAAAATCGCATTCCGCTACGCTACTCTTTTTGTTTCGACAAAAAGGGGGAGAAAGGACTAAGTTTGCATTAACTGTGATTCATCACAGTACATACATTTTTACAAAACTTTTCTTTAATAAACAAACTTAATATATATTTTTAAGAACTCATACTATATTTATTTTCTTGCTCAAAAATATACCTTATGTTTTGTCATCAACAAAAAGGGGGAGATTGTTAATACAAATATCGTCTCAAAAACGTTATTTATATTCTTCGATCTTTTCTTGGTTTTGTTAATGACAAATAAAAGGAATATCTTTTAGCAAATAATAAATACTAGCTTAAGTCTCTTAAGTACACATTTTACACTTCACATAATAACCAAGAATTACAAGTTTGCTTATTTAGTAACTTGTTTCCTTAAAAGGAAACTTTAATTCTAAAATCATTCCATGACATCATTTCATACATCACATATAATATCTTTGTTAGATCTTGATGTATCTTGTTTAGATTTACAAGTTACATAGTTGACATTTGATGATTTGGTAAGATATGGAAGATTTGGAAAGATACACCAAATCCCTTAGCTGTCATCTCCCACGGATCCAAGTCCAATGAAGGACGGATCCCTATTGTGGGATCCGTGGGATCCGTGAGCTGGATATCAGCTTGCCTATAAATAGCAAGCTGATCATTTGGCTTTCTCATCACTCATATAGCTTAAACACATATATTCATTCAGTACATATCTTACTAACATCATTCATAGTTACATTTCATTTTGATCTTTCATTTTGTAGAAGAGAGATCAAGCTTTCAAGGATCTACAGAACCGTAATCCTTTAGTTGCATTACTGTGTGATATTGTAGTTTGTTTCACACATCATATCTATCATTTGTAATCAGTAAGTGTGGTTAGTGCTTTAGTCCTCAAAGCAAAAAGAGTGTAGGGAGTGGTTGTACCCTTGTAAAGAACTCGACATCTAGCTTAGTGTCGGTAAAGTAAATAGGCGACGTCAGGTTGGTTCTACCTTGTGAAAGAACCCGGTGTTTAGCTTAGTACCGAAAAAGGAAGTAAGCGACGTGTAAAGGTTTTCTCCGCCTAGAAAAGGAGTTTGTTTCTTAGTGAAAGATAAACTCTCGAGTTGGAAGCTCGGGGAGTGGAGTAGGGCAAGGAAGAGATTCCTTGTAGCCGAACCACTATAAACAACAGTGTTGTGTGATTTGATCTTTCCTCTCTTTATCTTTTGTTTACATTGTGTGATTATTTATTTGTGATTGTTTCCTTTGAATTAACATATAGTAACAAAGCAAATAAAACTTGAAAAATGGTTAAAACTATTCAACCCCCCTTCTAGTTTTCTACAATAACATTTATGACACAAATGATATTGACCTTTTTGCGCAGATGATGTGATCATCCGCTTTTCTGATTGAGTCAGTGGTCAACATCGATTTTCCATCCACCAACAAAACTTTCCCACACGTTGAAGATCTCCACTTGGCGAGATCAGAATACGAACTACTTTGTTGAAGTGAAGGTGGTGGTGGTGATGACAGTGTTGTTGTTGTTGTTGCTGCCGACGTTGTTGTTGTGGTGAATTCCGAGCCAATCAATAGAGTTTGAACGTCTGATCAAATGGTTAGAATGGGAACTGGCACATTCATTTTGGCTATGGAATCTGCATAAGAATATCAACACAGATATACATACATACAGATACACTTTTCCTTAATAGCTACCCTTCAGCAGCTTGCCACATTATAATACCAAATTCATTTAATCAAACCACAGTCAGGAAATACGTCAAACTACTATCTAGCATGAAGAGCAATCAGCAATCATGAACATGGCAATTCACTCATATTTCATCATTCAATTCAGGATCTTAGGAACAAGATTCTAACACGATAGATATATACCTAAGGATATCCTGAGAACATATGCACTATTTCAACAACAATTATGCAGCAATCGACTAACAAAAGTCAAACAACCTTTGAAACTCATTCATTCAGATCATACAAATGTCATAGGAGTATTCAAGAACATCAAACACAACTGGTTTTCTTACTTCTTTCAGATTTTGAGTTTTAATGTATCTAGGGGATTAAACGAGGATTCCAAAGAGATACAAATGAACCTTCTAGTTATATGAAGCTAGGATACTATAAGCAAATTGCACATAATGTCCTAAACTTTCTAGCAACTAACACACTTGATCATTTGATGTATTTAATCAATTTCCTCTTCAACTATGTAACACCCCAACCCGGAAAGGGTAGAAGCATCACATTATGGTGACAAATCAAAGCATACATAAATACACAGCGGAAGCCTTAAACAAAATCATTAAAGAAAGTCAAGCCAACACGGCTTAAGCCAAAAACATAAGTTCAAATGATAACGAATAATCCAAAGGAAACGAACAATAGAATGAAAACAAGTCTAAACAAATGTCATAATATAAAGGTGGTCATCTAAGGTAGCAACTCCATCTAAGCTCTACTCTCATCCCCATAGCAAAAATCCCAGCTCCCAGCTTAGATACCTGCCGCAGGAAAAGGAAATGCGGCTGAGCTTAAAAAGCTCAGTGAACAGATACATAAACAAAGCAATGATAATGAAACAGAATAAGATATGGTGCAATGGGGAAATATCATAAGGTATAAACAATGTAAAGGTATAAGGAAATAGGGTAGGATAGTAATCCACCACGAGCCCAGACAAATCAGATATAGTAACCATAGAGGGGATGCCTCTCAGATAATATGAGGGGTGACCTCATGTATCAAAATGGAGTGATCAGCTCCCAGATAAATGTGAAAGGCGTGTATTGCACACAGTCACCAGTCACCAGACAATAACAAATCAAATATAGATAATCCACTAAACAAAACAGATCTAGGATGCATCCATACGCCCCTGCAGACAAATAATAATAATGGCCATAGCAGATAACAGATAAGGGACGGTGTGGAACATCACTCAACCACACTAGAGTCATGCCATCGGTGCATCAATGACATGGCCATGTTACCTTCATGGCTAGGGTCACAAATTTTGGCTCGGGTATCAAACTAAGAGTCAGATATCATATCAAATCAAAGTGTCATAATCAAAGGTTCATAACAGATGGTCCATAACAGATGGTTCATAACAGATATATCAGATGTAATGCCAAAGGTCCAAATCAGAGTTTATCCGATCAAAGTATACAAAGCAAAGGATCATATCAAGGGTTCACAACAAAGGGAACATCGCAATGGCTTTGGGAATCTTAAACGAATCAGAAATCAAAATCATATCAAGGGAATAAGACACCCTTACTGAAAAAGGGCAGAGTATCTGTACCTTATTACGAATGCAAGCAAAGTAAGAAACAGAAAGCAGAAAGCACCGAGACAGATCAAGACCTCTCCCTCTCCACACCTAGAGGAGCAGAAGAGAATTATAATAGGTTCTTAATTAATTATTTTAGCTTGCCTTTCCATTTTAAGTAACTTTCTATTTTTAGCAGGTTTCCATATTTAGCAAGTTTCCATTTTTAGAAAGTTTCCTTATTTGGTAAGTTCCCATAATTAGAAAATTAAAGTATTTTAACTTAATTTAATTCATAATTAAACATATTATGGACATATGGTACATTTTAACAAGTCTTGATAGTTCAGGGTCAAATATGATAAGTTTCCATAAATTAGGGTTTTATTTGTAAATATTCCAAAGTTAAGGGTTTTAAATGGCAATATTGCAAGTTACTAATTTACAACACATATTTTATCCAGAAACACATTTTAGTCCATTAAGTTTCAATATTTACATTTTACACCCTTAAATTATCAAAATTACAAAATAACCCTTATAGTTATATAATTTTCATTTTAACCCTTTCTATATCCATAATTACACAACAAACCTTTTCATTTACTAAATTACAGAATAAACCCTCAAATATAAGTGTGGTACGAATCAAACCCCCAAGTTTCATAAAATTACACATTTAGTCCCTTTAATTAATAAAACTTACAATTTACATCATAATTCCTTAATAATTACGCATTAACCCCATAAATACCCAAAATTACATATTACCTCCCTAATAACATTATTTTCACAGAAAAGTCATAAGTTTCCTGAATTTACACTTTTAACCCCTCTATTTAAATTAATTTCATTTCGAACCTTTAATTACATTTTAAATCCATATCTTGTTAATTTTACACACAAGGTCCCCATATTATAATTTTTATACCTTGCTACTGACTTAATTAACATTGTAAAAATAGCCCACAAGTTTCAGAAATGACAAAACACCCCCTTACATTTTAAAAATCAATTCGTTAACACCTTTAAAATACAAAACCCTAACCCTAATATCTCGAATCATTTACCACTCATTACCATATCATTAGTTCATCATTTATTAACCAAATTCCAGATTCAAAACCCTAGACCAAGATCAAAACCCTAGAGTTTATATTTTTTTTCATTCGAATATCATAAACCCGATTACATTTTAAATTCATTACGACTTATCTAGGCCTCAAAAATTCGAACCAATATTTTTCCTAGATCATATTAATTATATAGAGCTCAAATAAAATAAGTTTCATGCCCAGAAAATTCGTATTCCATGTTTTAGAATTTATGCATGTTTTAATCATTTAAATTCAAAACGATCAACATATGCTACAATAATTCGAACCAACATTTTTCCCAGCTTATATGATGATCATATAACCCATAAAAATTATGAAAGTGACCCATAAAAATCGTATGGCATATTTTGGATTTTATACGTGTTTTACCAATTTATAATGTAAACGACCAACAAACCCTTGCATGATTTGATTCTAACATTTTATATGAGTTATATGAAGTATAAGGATCATAAGAAAATACTAATTGGTGATTTGAACGTGTAGATGATTCAAGAGAATTTTGTTTCTCTCGGATGGGTTTTTGCGACAAAGAAAATTCCCACGACCAAACCAATGAGTCCCACGACCTCTAGCTATTTTTCCCAACTCCTTTCCACGACCAAGAACAACAGAAAAAATACTCCCAAGCTTCAAGAAAATCGTATGGAATTGATATGGATTTAAGTGTGTGTGTGTGTTTTTTTTTTTTTTTTTTTGATCTCTCGGCAAACTTTTAATTAGGAAAAAGGATTTGTTATCTTAATAAGAGGTGAATACCGTGATTTAGGGGAAATTAGGGCTGATAACTCGGAAATAGGTGTGACTAAATCAATTTGTTATAATTTCAAATCATTTCCCTAATTTACTTTGCATTTAAAATTGATTTAGTTAGTTTATATAAAGTTTTAAATAATAATAATGTGTATTATAAAATTTTTGGCCCATCTTGTGTATTTTGTGTTTTAATAATTTTGTACATTTCTAAAATGTTAAATGTAGTAGCCAAAATTATTTTATGTCATAACTTGCTCATTTCCAAAAGTTTGGGGCTCGTTTGGTACTTTATATGCTTAATAATTAAATTTTAAGATTACAAGGGCATTTTGGTCTTTTTACATGCTTCAGATTTTAGGGTTTTACAAACTAATACCCCATTAACTGTAAAACCTTTTCTAAGAATCATGAATTAATCGAGAAACCCGTTTGATGATATAAAATTTGAATTCACTCTCCCCCTCAATCAATGACCCGTATTCAAGTTAAAGATTCGTGGTCGTTGATTGAGTGACAAATTTTATGCGTAATCCAAGTATAAACAAATTTCATACAACACATATTCACCAAGTTTCTCACAAATAGTTTTCAGAAGAATCGTAGAATGAAAACTATTTGTATACAAAGAAGACTTCTCTTCTTAATCAAGAAATGATGCACTGAAACGTACACCAAATCAGGAAAAACATGGATATAAAGTAATCCATGCCCAGGTGAACATCACCCAGTTGGAGGAACAGCCATCTTTTTGGTGACGTGCTTTCCCCAATTTGAAGCACGGGTTGCTATCTAAAGTAATAGCAAGCCATTTAGACATGTTTTAACCATCCATTTTAACTTCTGCTCGAGCTTCATTTAAAGACCTGTGCCATTATTGAATGACATTTCTAAGTCCGTAAATGTTATCGATAAACAGAAGACATGCCTAGGTGAAACTATTTTTGGTATTTTCTAATTTTTTAATTTTTATGGTTTTTCTGATTTTACGTTTCTCTATTTACAATTAGCAAGATTTCTATATATCTATTTACAAAAAGGTATAAGATATGAAAAAGAATGTAAGAAGCAAAATATATACAAGGATACGAACCGAAAACCATTACTCCTCAGCATCCTGAATCTTCTCCGCTTCCATCATTTGACTTGCTGAAGAGCAACGTGAGCACATTTAATCAGGGATTGATTCAGGCTTTTCACTCTCCCCAAATTAGTGCTCTCCCCCAATCTGACAACCTTTCTGATGAACACCCATAATAGAAAGAAGACTTTGGATGAACGCCCATAATATGAAGAAGTCTTTAGATTCCAAATGCATGCCGTCTTTAGACTTCTAACACATAGCGGAGAATGTAGAGAAGACTGTAGACTCGACCTTCTTCAAGATTGCCCAATATAGAGGAATAGAATACCAACCATCTTCATCTCACCAAATGCCTTCCAGTAATCTTACATGAAACCCATCAACCCGCAGCGTACACATGAGACGATAACACACAGCAGAGAATGAAGAATAGACTGACGACTCGACCTTCTTCAGTCTTTAGTATAACACCAAAGTAAAAAGTTGAACCACTGATCATCTATAGTATGTATCCTCTTGGATATTAAGCCCTGATCACGTGAACCTGTTGTGCGTCCTTGATGTACACATTCTCTCTCCCCTGATGGTTATGATTAATCAGCCCATGACGTAAAAGCGAAACGATAATACCAAGGTAACAAGTTGAACCACTGATCATCTCTGCGGTTATCAACACCGGAATAACTTCAACTCGGAAGCAGTATAAAGCCCGATCACGTGAACCTGTTGTGCGTCCTTGGTGTACACATTTCTCTCCCCCATGATGGTTACGATTAATCGGAATCATCATCATGATGTGTACATGTAGCCTAATGACGTATACATGAAGCATTGACTAGAAACCCTTTGATGCTGATTGAACCAGCCCGTGAGAATATGAAGATTAGCATTCCATGACCATGTTCTTCAACACCTTGATAGACGGAAGAAGTAGTGTTGGAGAAACATGGTTTGCACGACTCCTGAACTGACGTATTCAGGAGTCGTATGACCATTTCTCAATCATCAATCAACATGTAGAATAATATTCACCCTTTCCCCCCCCCCCCCCCCCTCAAAAATTGCATATGCCTGGCAACTGCAATTTTTGATGATTGAACTAGTGAATATGAATACCATCAACGGTAAGTGGCTCCGCTTGAAGGTTCTTGAAGACTGACATGTTGTTTATTCACCCTTTCCCCCCCCCCCTCAAAAATTGCATATGCCTGTCAACTGCAATTTTTGGTTGAATACGTGAATAAAAATATACTCCAGTATGCGCCGATCCACTTGAAGATTGAATAAGCACGGAAAGAGCATGAATCTTGTTGATGAGAATGGCCATAAATAAGAAGATTTCTCTTCTTCCAAAGATAAAGCGCACTGAAGCGTACACCTTTCTTTTCTTTGAGGAACGAGGCCTGAAATGAGGTATTCAGACGTCATAATGATGAAGAACGAGGCCTGCACTGATGTGTACAGACGTCATCTCTCTCTTTTCTACTTCTCTCATCTAACTCGTTACCAACCCCATTATCATTCTATCGGCTTGATGTCGTGACCACTGATGGAGAAAAACCCAATATGATGAACATGTGACTGAAATAACATAATCCGAACTTGTGACTTAAACTTGTACTAATGCGTGACAAAGAGCGGTGTAGAGACTTCGTGCAACATTGAATCCCTAAGTACTCTATACTCTTCAACCAACCAACCATCAAGTATAAGACGTACATCACCTATTGGATATCCACAACTTCGTGTGACACTGAGCACTACAACGTGACTCCTTAAAGTGATAGTTATTTTGCAATAGAGAGAAAGAAAAAAAATAACTAGATATCCAAGTCCTCGTCATTGTAAATGTTGAAAGCTCGAACAAGGATCTCGAAGAATCATCATCCAACCTCCCCGATATCTTCAGATAATAAGTACACGCACCCACAAAATTTCACTTCAGCCTCAAATAAATAATACTGAACTAACCCCGTAGTCACATCTTGTCTATTAAATGCCTCGATCCAGCCATTTGTGATGTTATAGCTGAACTTTGATAATGGTTTTAACCCGATCATGGTCAAGAGCTCATAGCCCATCATCACGGGATTTTACAAATCTATGATTTAAACCGAGAAATAAGTTCTTTCGCGGGATTTTACAAAACCAAGAAGAAACCGTGAGACAGTAACAGATTGAATGTGGCATGACTGATTTGGTTTTGGTGAACATCAGTTTGGGTTAAGAATATCTTGTGAGAATTACAGATCACATCACAACATTTAAAACCTTTGGCCAACTAACCAACCTTGTACACAGATTAGAGACCACTTGATGAAGGAAACCTGATATACCAATACTGAAAACTGAAGTAGAATTACTCAAATTTGTTACCTAAGCTTGCATTGTTGTTGGAAGAACGGTGTAAAATCTCTAAGTACTCTATACCCAACCAAAGTATGAGACATTAACACCTCTTGCGATTATCGACAACGTCATTGACGTGTGACACTGAGTACTCCAATAACTCTTAAGTGATAGTTACCCCGACTGCTGGTAACTAGATAACCCAAGTCTTCAACTTAAATTTTAAGCACGAGCAAGTTATCATTGAAGGTCATGCATCCAACCAACCCCGACTTCAAGATAAAATAAGTAGACGCCTTCGTGAAATTCAGCTTCAATCTCAAATGAGGAATACCAAATGAACTTCGTGATCATCTTGTGTCGTTGACTAGCCAAAAGGAGAAGAAACATGCGCTAATTCTTAGCAGTGCCCATGACGCATAGTCAGTCCTATCAAATAAAGCTGTCTGACCCCGCTACTTGGATGTTATCAGGTGCAGTGCATGGAATAGTTGTCGTACTGTGTACAGGATTTTACAGTTCTTGAGATTTAGCCGAGAGATAAATTCAAGAACAAACTGCACAGCAGTAAGTATCAAAGTGCTGAAATCTTAGGCAATTTGCTAAGACCCAAACCACTGAAAGCTAAACCACTGAAACTGGAACCGCTAACCTTCAAATTGCTGGAGACTGAACCACTGAATCCTGAATCGCTACGATCTGACTTGCTGTACCCGGAACTGCTAAGATTCAAACCGCTGGAGACTGAACCACTACGATCTGACCCGCTGTGACCGGAACCGCTAAGATTCACACCGCTGGAAACGGAACCGCTAGGAGACTCGCGCTAATTCTCCCCCTCAAAAAGGACATGAAATGACCTTTTTGCCAAAGTTGAGAGTCCATGATGGTTGTGAATTTGTCAGGCACAATACATGGAAAGAGACAAATAAAACTTCTGCAACAAAGATGGTGATTAAGACTCTCTTGTAGTAACCCCTCGTTTGTCTCCTCATAAAGGGTTTAGCAGATTAAAAATTCCCTAAAGCTCATAAAATGCCAAAACCGCTTGATGACATATGTTTAACAATAGAATGTGTAATAGGTTAAAACACGTCTCTGAACAAGCCATCTCCCGTCTTTAAGTCTGACCACTTCTTGAGAAGATCTTGTACTACAATCCCATGAGAAGCTTGAGAAACAACAATCTCTTGATGAATCCTGATAAAGGACAAGTTCGCGACTTATACTTGCACTAAATTCGTGATTTAGAACCTATATTGAGCACAACAACGTAACTCCTTTAAATATAGGTAGTGATATATACCCAGCCTTCCATCCTTTATTGTATATATCCACTTCTTGAACTTCCAAGTCTAATCACCATAAATACGCTCTAGCAAGGGTCATCAAACATCGTGCATCCATCCTCCCCGAGATGTTTGTGACACTAAGTACACCAACCCGTGAATTAACAAACCAACCAAGTCACCGTAATTTCCCAATTCCTGCCGATCTTGAAGCACAAACTTATCCCCAAAAAAAAATAGTCAAACCCCGTAAGTTTTATTTTGTCTAAATCCAAGTCCGGCCTACTTGTCCAAAATTAATTTCACGGGATTTTACAGCTCTTGAGATTCAAACCGAGAAATCGAATCTTTCGCGGGATTTTCTAAAATCTACAAGAGAAACCGTGAAATCAACAAGAACAACCAAGAGTGAAGTGCAATACTGATCTTCGAAATTCAAGTCAAAGAAGTCAAATCTCAACTTGATCAAAACGCAGCAAGTCAGGCCACAGTTTGTTAAATTACAACAAGTCTAGTCGCAATTAACCAAGTCGCAATAAGTCTAATCGCAAGTGTCAACTCGCAACGACAAATTCCAACTAGTCAAATTGCAGTTAGTTAAATCGCAATAAATCAAATAGTAGCTTGTCAATTTGCAATTAATCAAATCGCACTTTGTCAATTATAACTTAAATCGAAAAGATCAAATTGAAGGCTTGCTCAAGTGGTAGGCTATAATTGGACTACGCTGGAAAATCAGCAACTCTGTAATCACGTAGACATTCACATACCCAAAAACTAGCCGTGATGTGTGTATCCTCGTGAAGTTTGTACCTCCAAAATATACCACAATTTTTTGCCAAATAATTATAAAAGAATTTGTGTCCAATATTTTGTAAAGATTAATCGGATAACAAAGTTTCTTGTTCATATTATTCGGCCCACAAAGAAAACACAGTCCAGCCCAATGCATCATCAACCGAGAAATCGAATAACCAAAACCCAATCAAAGTCCAACTATAATTCCCATTAAAACCAATTGCAGCCCAAATGGTTATATAGAATTTTTGCTAATATCTCTTAAGCTTAACACCAACAAATCGAGCAAATACCAACCAAATTCAAATGCAGAATTCAAACGCAGCCTTCCAAATGAATATTAATAAGAGAATTCAAACGCAGAATTCAAACGCAGCCCAAATGCAGCCCAAATGGTTAACCAATTCGTCCTTGAGTCCACTCCAAGTCCAATGAGATGTTCAGCAGCCTTCCATAATCCGATCCAAACCCCCTTTACCCTAATATTTCGGGTATTTATAAGCCACAACACACTAACTTAACCCTAATCTCATACTTAAAAAATACGCCCCCCTCCACTTCTATCTCATCACTTGCAGTCAACACACCTCAAACCCTAAACTTTATCTCATTTCTCATTAATCAAAAGATCAAATAACCTCAGTCATCAAACGAATACATCACAAATACACCACTAAAATCATCCTCGTTTAATATTTTCAGTAAACAACCGAGCACCAAACCCTTTTGATTCTTATTGAACGAGACCAAACATCAATCAATCTCTAGTGACCTCCTTTTCCTTACGATTTAATGGCTTCAGGATCTTATCTAAGGTCTCGGGTAGGTGTCTTTCATTTGCTTTTGTTTTGTTTTAACCGAATCAAAAGCAAAATCAAATCACTAATGTTTTGATTTTTCTTTTTAATGTTCGGATATTAACATGAGACTTGGTCCTCAACTTGATCTCAAAGAGTGGTTATTGTTTTTGTTGTTGTATCATTGATCGACCAAAAGCAAAGTAAATAACATTATTGTTATCTTCTTTTATCTTGTTAGTGTCGAATATACATGAAGTTATGTTTCAAACAAATCTGTGATGAATGATTTTCGTGTGTTGGACATTCGATGGTCTTGATGTATCCTTAATAAGCACGAGCTAAGTCTGATATTTGTGAATGTATAATTCATTTGAGTACGAGTCTTGATTTAGGATAGTGATGTTGCAGTCGTGAGGTTAGTTTAGAGTTGGTTTTGTGTTGGATTGGTTGTGGCTGAGGCTGGGTTCATCACGAAACAGTTTGGTAATGTCTATTTCGAGTCAAGTTTTGAGTCTAGTTTTGACTTGGACATAACTGATGATGTTGTAGACTGAGGTTCAAAAACAGTTTGGTGTTGTGTTATGGTCTTAATGGTGTGGTCTCATTCTTCTTCATCTTCCATTCTGATATTTGATAACTCGTTGACCAAATTTGATCGTTTGACCGTTTGACCGAGTGACAGACAAACCGCATACACCTTTTATACACAAATAGCACCCATGAACAGATAGACAAACCGCACCCATGAATATAGAGACAAACCGCAACCATGAACATAGAGACAAACCGCAACCATAAACATATAGACAAACCGCAACCATGAACATAGACAAACCGCAATTTAGACAAACCGCAACTTTGACCAGTCAAAGCTGTCACTTTCACCTTGTTGTCTTTTACCCCTTTTTGGTTACAGTCCAAACATCAGCCCCAATGTCACACAAACCGCAACAATGAACACCACCTTTTGACACAAACAGCAACCAAGAACAATCCACAAAAAAAACCAAGCTTATACCTTTTCAAATAAGCCACAACACTCCAGAAATACCGAGAAGAGAAAGAAATAAAAAGGCAAGTTCACATTTCAAGACTTAATATTCTTGACTGACTTTTGAGTTCTAGCAAAAGAGAAAGATAGCAAAAACAGATCCACCACTATTCGAATAGAAGAAAAAGAAAACCTCAAATCTGCTACACCCTTGTGTAATACGAACAAAACAAAAAATTAAAAACCAGTCAACCAAGTACTATTCGAATAGATCTTGAAATACTATTCGAACCAAAAAAAATGACAAGAAAAATAGACACCGCGAATCCAAGCACAATCAATCGAACCTAACCATGGCTCTTGATACCAATTGTAGGATATAAACATATTGATTGTGTGGATGATTCGGGTGGTCTTGGTTCATGGAAGATTAGATCCATGGTTGAGTTTAGAGAGATGAACTAGAAAGTGAGATGGAAACCCTTGAGAGAAAACCTGAGATCTGTTAGATTCAATGTGTGAAAATAACAAGAGTTCCAACCCTTCCCATGTGTGGGAAGGGGTTTATATACTTACTAATATTTGTGCCCCTAGTGGGCTGTGGAGTGAGCTGACAGTGGGGAAAGCCCCGACCCACTCCACAAATATAGATACGACTAATCTAATAATACTAATAATACTAATAATAATAATAAGCCTACGAGCTACATAAATGCTAAATAGATACTCGGGGTGACCGAACCTTCATATGAATATTTATATTCCTAACAGAGGTTCTTCATCTTCAGGTAAAGGAGGTTGAGCGTTGATCATCTCATCAAATCACCCGTACTCAGCAGTATTGTCATTGTCAAGCCATGTGAAAACTTTTGGCTGTTTTTCTTTGGCTTCTTTGTCTTTCTTTGACTTTTTTTTGCGTTTGGGGGTTGATGATGGCCCAGATCTAGATTCTGGTTGATCTTGAAAGTCATCACCGGTGTAGACAAAGTGATTAGCTTCTTTTGGTGTAGACCCGGATCCCGTAGGTTCATGTTGGGTAGCTGTGGTTGTTGAAGGCTTGGCCGTTTCCTGATGTGAAGATGACGGACCCGCAGTCGACTTAGGTTTCTTTGACTGTGAGTTTGGATCGGGATCTTCATCGTCTCTTGGCCTTTTGTGAGTTGCAGCATCATCTTTGCAAGCAGTCTTTGATAGATTTACTGAGACAGCAGTGTAGATAGCATTTTCTTCAGGAGTCATGTCTTCTTTGCCAAACAATCTATCAAACATCTGAAGCTGAAGTTCTTCAAAGGAGATCTCTTTTGCTAGAGTGGGGACTGTGTGAATTGTGTGAGGAGCTGCAGAGATCACCTCATTGACGATTTGTCGAATGATAGGCTTGAGTTGCCCTCGTAATGGCTTCAGACACTCTTTCAAGTCCCGTTGAACAACTTGTGATAAGTTATCTTCTAAGAACTTTTCTGTGTGGTCCATGATGAGTGCATCCATATCTCTTTGAAGAACGTCATCTACCTGTTGTTTCATTCCTTGTAGTTCACTTACTTGCTCTATTAAGCTGGTAACCATGCTTGTCAAGGTTACAAGTTGATCTTGAAGCTTCTTTTCTTTCTTGAGTCGAGCTTGCTTCACGGCTTTCTTGACTGTTGATGTTGTGTTTGAGATCATAGTGTTAACGGTCTTCTTGATTGATTTGTGTGTTGATGTTTTTTGTGTTGGTGGTGGTGATTATTGAGTTGATGATTGAGGAATTGTAGCATCTTTGTTGACGTCGTCTTGATTTTTTGTTGATGCTGGAGGTGAAACTGGAGGGGAAACGGGAGGTGTATCTTTGGGAATTGGAGGAGATTCAGGAGGTGAAGTCGGAGGTGTCTGTATGAAGTCGTCAGTATGAAACTGTTCTTCTTCTTCTACATTATTGACTACTTCTTCTTCTTGTTGTTCTTTCAACCTCTTTTCTTCATCTTCTTTTTCTTTCTCTTCCAATGTAACTTCAATTGCGGCTTGTTTCAGATCTTCCTCGGTAATCACTAGGTTTTCCTCCATGTTTGTATCCTGATCATCACCATGCTCAGAGACATATTCGGACATTATAGTGTTCCATTCCACATCCCTTTGATCTTCGTTACCGGGTTGATTAACCGGATTCGAAGTGGGAACAATGGTTGGGAGCCCAACCCCACCGGGTTGATTAACCAGATCAGGTTGGGTGTTGCTTGTTCCTCCTTCCTTACCGGGTTGAATAACCGGACTCGGAGGTGGTTGAGGGTAGTCTCTGCTGACTTTAGTGATCTTGACAAGATCGTCATGTTCTTTCTCTTTTTCGGTGCGAGTGCTGATGACAACATTCTTGAGTTTTCTATTGTCCATCAACTTTGTCGTATCAGCTTCTTCCTCTTCATCATCACCCAACTCCTTATCAATCTCTTTGAAGAGAATTCATTTTCTTCTTTCTTCATCTGTCTTTAACGATTCTAAGCTTAACTTCTTGGCAAATTCTTCATCTGTTGCAGCGTCTTCTCTGTGAACCACTTCTTCTTCATTTGAGTCAGTGTCAGAGTCTGATCCATCAGAAGGTTTAGGTGTGGGCTGAGGTGTGGGTTCATCCTTGAGAAGAGTCACTGGGACTTTTCTTCTTCTGAATTTGGACGGTGCTGGCTTCTTTCATTTTAAGCTTGTAGTGCTTCCAGAGCTCCCAATCTTAGCTTGTCTTTTACTTCGTGTTTTTACTTGAGATGGTTCAGTGTCATCCTCAGTGAAACTGACTTTTCCCTTGATGAAAGCTGCATCGTATTTATGATAATTTGCAGTTTGTTTGATTTTTTCGTCAAGGAAAGAATCAGAAAGCCTTTTGCCTTGTTTACATGTGTTGGTGACCAATGTTTTCACCAAATCAATCTTACGATCATCAATAAATCTGTGAATCTCCTCCGTTGGATCATGAAGACGACTCACAAGTTCTGGTTGATTTTCTAATAAATGTGAAATGATTAACTTGGTGAAGCAAACGAATGGAATCTTGGTCATGCTCTGATTCAACTGAATTTGGTAAAGCATGTCTTCCATTATTGGTTGAGCGAAGTCAATCTTTCTCATGTTGATAATGCCCCAAAAGATTTGAAGGTGTTGTAGCCGGGGATGCTCATGTCCGCTTTGTCTTCCAGAAATAGAGCGTACGATGATCAGATAGAAAGTTCTCCAAGGTTGTGGTAGAAACTTCACATCAAACCTGGAGTGTTTGGTCAATGGTGTGTCTTCTTGAACATCATACCCTAAGTCAATGAGAGAGTCCAAGACATCAGCTTCACTGGGTATCGGAGCATAAGCATGTTTTGGTCGCGGCAAAAGAAGTACAGTGCGAAGCAGCTCGACATCAACAATGTACTCTTGTCTGTCCAAATTCACAGTGAAAGAGTTGTCGTCGAGATTGACCCTTGCTGTGTGCCAGAACTGATGTAGGTAGAAAGCTGGAACCGAAGCAGATTTATTAAGCATTTCCTTGCACGGGTGAACAAGAAGAATATCTTTGACAATTCGGCATGATTCTTCAGGAATTCTGAGATTGTTGAAGTCAACCCTCGCATTGTTCTTTCCGATGACTAACTTGTAGTCTTTAGGGACTATATCATTCAGATTAAGTCTGGGAAGTGGTTGTGCAGGAGCAATCACATCATGTTCAACCATTCTATTCTGAAAGGAACAATCATAAAACAAACATCCAGAAATGGTTAAGTGTTAGCTCATTATGTCAGTTTGAGTTACTGATTATATTCCATTTGATGAGTGCTTACGTTGTTATGGTTGAGGAGTTTTTTATTTTTTATTTTTTTTATGTGACTTAAACAATTCATGATTATTTGAAGTTTACGAGTCCAAAAGATATGGTCTAAGTCCCAAAAGTCCATGAAATGATCATATGATATGTCTTGTCAGAAATTTTGTCCATTAAGGTCTTGTTCGAAACATGGTCATTTTGTGTTTGTTAGAAACATTTGCTTGTTCGGAAAATTTTGGTTTGTTCGAAACTTTGTGTCTGTTCGAAAAATGTGGGTCTACTTCGAAAATTTCTTATACAAGAAACTTCGCACACAGACGTACTTAGTTCAAAAAATGGAAATTTCAAATTCCTTGTCCTGTGAATACAAGAAAAAACCAAGTGTTACAACCCACTCTAATGACTCTAATCAGCATATCAACTAACACTTTGTGCATACAAACACAACAGAAGACTTTTTCGAAATTTCAAGAACAACCAAAAATATCTAACAAGGCTCAAAACAGATTCAGTGCATGAATAACCAATTCCAAAACAATCATAATATCAAACATAAGCAATCTGAACAGTTTACCACGAACTCCTAACACAAACACACCCTGTTCGAAAATTTTAAGAACACCAATTAATCGAATAACCCACAAATCGTTATATTGTAACAATTTCATTTTGGTCGAGTGATCTATGAATGATACTAAACAAAACCCACTAACTAAATTAGGCTCAAACACGTATACTCAAAAAATCCCCAATTCGACCATAAACCCTAATTATCTAAATCCAATCAATCGTGTTTCTGGGAACAATTAAAGCATTGGAACATGTTTAAGACTTGTTAGAGATCATTTCCCACCAATAACATTAACCATAAACCCACAGAATCATAAACCCCTAATTCGACTAAAACCCTAATTCTTAAAATTAAAAAGTAGTAAGATCTAGCCGTTGGATTATGAAACGATTGAAAACCATCTCTTATATTAAACCAAGGATTACAAAAACACTTACGGATTTAAGATTCAAAGCACGAATTTGAGTAATGATTTTGGATCATCGATAATGGTGGTTGAGAAGTAATAAAGATTATGCAGGTGCAGTAAATGGTGTAGTTTTTTTGTTTTTGTTAAAATTTTAACTTTCAAACTTTGTCACTTTTAGTCCCTTAACATCTCATTTTGCATAGTTAGTCCTTTTTCCTCGCGTAATTTGACAAACACACATTTAGCAAGAAATAATTTTAAAACTCCCCCTCGACGTAGGATGTATAAAATATTTTGAGGTCAAGGAGGGTATTACAAGGATATTTTACCAACATTTATACCAACAATATCGTTTTTGGAAAAAATGCAAGTACAAGTTTTAAGCATAATTTCTTAAAAATTTAAATTTTATTCTCCCCCTCAACACTTGTTCGGGAAAAATGATGAAATTTGTTTTAAAATAACAATGTGTTGATGAAAATTTTGTACTTGCACCCGTTTCTTTTCTTTATTTTTTTTTTGGAAAGAGGTTTAAAATGAAAATCTTTTTGAGTTTTTGAACAAAATATGTACAAAAAGTTTTGGTGTTTGACTTTCTTAGTTGTTTTTAAGAAAGTTTTTCAAATCATCTGGAGTCAAACACCGCATACCAATTTGGTGAACTAATTCCACAAATCTTGCATGGGGCAAGGCTTTGGTGAATAAGTCCGCTAATTGGCACTCTTAGAGTCGCAGTACATGGGAATCTTATTGTAAATGTAACCGTAGTCCATCAGCTGTGATCGCATCCAGATGACTTGAGCACAACATGCTGACATAGCTACATATTCCGATTCTGTTGATGACAATGAAGTGCAATCCTGCTTCTTTGACTGCCAAGATACAAGTTTGTCTCCTAGAAACTGCACTCCACCAGATGTACTTTTGCGTGTGTCTAAACACCCTGCATGATCAGCATCTGAAAATGCTATTAGTTCAAAACCAGAATCCTTCGGATACCAGATCCCCAAATGGATGGTTCCCTTTATGTATCGAATGATTCTTTTAGCCTTAGAAAGGTGTCTTTCAGTTGGGCGTGACTGATACCGGGAGCATAGATATACAGGAAATACTATATCTGGTCTGCTGGCTGTTAGATACATGAGGGACCCAATCATACTTTGGTATTTGGTAGGATCAACAGGTGTCCCATGTAAATCAGCATCCAGCTTTGGTGATGATGCAGACATAGGGGTGTTATAAGTATCACAACTTGTCATGCCATGTTTCTTTAAGATTTCAAGAGCATATTTCGACTGACTTAGAAAAATTCCACGGGGTGATTGATGAACTTGGAGTCCTAAGAAGAACGTAAGTTCACCCATCATGGACATTTCAAAAT
Organism: Artemisia tridentata subsp. tridentata; assembly: GCA_021014915.2. Classification (NCBI taxonomy): domain Eukaryota; kingdom Viridiplantae; phylum Streptophyta; class Magnoliopsida; order Asterales; family Asteraceae; genus Artemisia; species Artemisia tridentata. Next base: position 186,165,931 of record CP139506.1, on the reverse strand, counting down.
TTTGTTTCATTAATCTTGCAAAAGCATTTGAGTATTTTTTTTGTTTGTAGAAGCAAAAATAATGTCATCGACATAAATTTGAACAATTAAAATGTCCGCCCCGTGTTTTTGAATAAACAATGTTGGATCCACAGAACCTTTAGTAAAGTGATTGGTAAGCAAGAAAGTAGTAAGTTTATCGTACCATGCCCTTGGGGCTTGTTTAAGTCCGTAAAGGGCCTTCTTGAGTCTGTACACTTGATTGGGATGCTTTGGATCAACGAATCCCTCTGGTTGACTAACATAAACTTCCTCACGTAATTGACCGTTCAGAATTTCCATTTTCACATCCATTTGATAAACAACCATATTCTTGTGTTCAGCGTATGCCAGAAAAATACGGACATCCTCAAGCCTAGCCACTGGAGCAAAGGACTCTTCAAAATCAATTCCTTCTTGCTGAGTGAATCCTTTAGCTACCAGACGTGATTTGTTACAAATCACTGTGCCTTCTGCATCTAACTTGTTTTTCCAAATCCACTTCAGTCCGATAACAAAGACCCCAACAGGTCTTTCAACTAACTCCCACACTTCTAGTCGTTTGAATTGGTCGAGTTCTTCTTGCATTGACTCAATCCAGTTGACGTATGTCAGTGCTTCTTTAATGTTTTGGGCTCATCTTGACAAACTGTGAGTGCGTAGATGCAGTTTTCAGCATCGGTGTGAAGTTTTTGTCATGTCATAATTGGAGCCGAGGGATTGCCAATGATATTTACTAAGGGGTGATCTTTATTCTAATGATGTGTTGAAGGGTGGTGTTGATAGAACGTATGCAGATTAGACGGGTCCAAATTGCATGTGGACGACTCTGCAATATCAGGAACGGTTGGAGTCGGTGCAAATGGGTTAAAGAAAGCATTTGGGTCATAATTTGCAGGTTCGGGTACTGGTTGTTGGTGTAGATCTTCAGCTGTATTTTCAGTGTTGGAAGCGGTTTGTTCTGCTGTTGATGGAGATTCAATTGGAGGTGCATCGGTTGCAACGGTTGTTGTTGTTGGTACCGGTGTATCGGGTATTGGAATATTTTCAGGTTGTGCAGCGGAAATTGGTGATACATCTGGTGCACGACATGCAAAGGAATCATCAAACAGTGGAGCAAACAGGGTTTCCAATTCTTTACGGTTGAAAGAGGTGCAGCTAATTGATCTGGAAAGTTTAGACGGTTGGTTGCGGGTCCTAAGTTGTTGTGCTCAGAAGCCATTTCCGTAAGTTCATCAAAATTAGCATGAATGGTTTCCACGATTTCTCTAGTACGAAGATTCCAGATGCGAAAGCCTTTAGAGTTTTCACAGTATCCAATGAACACACCGATGTCAGCTTTAGCTTTGAGCTTGCCAAGGTCTTCACAATCATTATTTGGGTAACATAGAGCACCAAATACATGAAAGTATTTTATATTCGGTTTTCGATTATAGACAAGCTCATAAGGTGTTTTTTGGTGGCGTTGGTTGATCATACAACGGTTTTGAGTATAGCATGCAGTTGAGACAACTTCAGCCCATAAGTAATCCGGAAGTTGAGCATTAATCAACATTGTTCTTGCAGCTTCCACTAATGTCTTGTTGCCTCTTTCAAAAACCCCATTCTGTTCTGGACTTCTTACAATGGATGTTTGATGTTCAATTCCTACTGCTTCAAAATATGCTCGAAGAGTTTGATTCTTGAATTCAATGCCGTTGTCTATTCTAACTTTTCTTACCGTATTATGAAGCTGAACTTGAATTTTCTTGAGAAAGGTGATGATCATAGGAGGAGCTTGATCTTTACTTCTGAGAAAATAAACCCAAGTCCATCTGGAGTAGTCATCAACGATTACAAGAACGTAGCGTTTGCCGTTAATCGTCTGCACGCGCATCAGGCCACACAAATCCATGTGAAGTAGTTGAAGGACATGATCAGTACTGGGTTTTGTTTTAGAGGGAAAGCATGCACGAGTGCTTTTTCCTTGTACACATGTGGGACATAAGTGATCTTTGGAAAACCGGAATCTTGGAAGACCGTCGACTAGTTTGTGACGTGCAAGATCTGTCATGGTTTTGAAGTTCAAATGAGAAAGACGTTTGTGCCATAACCATGATTTTCTCGAAGTTGCTTTGGAGAACAGACATATTGGAGAAGAAACAATCATATCAGACATGGAGATTGTGTAAAGACTTGTTCCACGAGTGCCTGTCATTAGATCATTTCTGTAACACCCCCAAAATCAGATCGCAGCGGAATTAACATCTGGGGTGCTACTTAGTTGGATCATAACACAAGTAATAGAGAACGAATTTATCAAATCCGTTTTAAAAACTTCATTAATTAAAACATAAGTTTTACATAATTGAAATGTGGAAAACAAGGCCCATAATAGTTAAAGTTGTCCCATTGTACAAAAACTTTGGTCATGAGTATTATGCGTACACTCCAAAAGTATGCCTATGCCCCTGCCAAGCGCTGCCTTGCATCATCATATATTAATCAATTAAACACTTGAGAAAAACATGCTAAAAAGTGTCAACACAAAGGTTGGTGAGTTCATAGAGTTTATATAAAGCAGTAAAGTTGGATCATAAGTTATGAGTTAACATTATAATGTGCACAATGTTATACGAAAGTCTACTACGCTGCGCTAAGTTTCAATATCACCGAAGCTACGATCAGTTGGCATGAAATGAGTTCATGTAATAATTTGCATGAAAGTGCTCATGCTAACAATACCCGGCAAGTGTTCTATTTCTAGTCACTTGTAATTCGACATGGTATACATCCGCTTGTCCAATCCGGACTGTTGAATCTCAACACAGATGGAGGTGTCACCCTCAATAGATCTATTTATATCACTCGTGCTTCCCAGTAGGGAATTAACGGTACATATTCGTGGGCATAAATACAGTTCTTAGACCAGCAGATAATAGTTTTCCAAACAAGAGTATTGTTTCAATGATCCATAAAAGTAAACAGGTTTCTCACCCAACAGTAGTTCAAAACATATAAAAGTAGAGATTGTGAAATCTCACAGTAATGTAAAGGTTTAGAGTACTTGTAAAAGTAATTGAAATAGTTAAGCATGTATCTCCCCCAAAGAGTTTAATAAACAATTAAATGATAGAAATTGGGGTTACGACTCACCTTGAGCGTATCTGGCAAGGTGAAATGTAAAATCTAGTAAGTTATGGGAACGGATCCAACACACGACCTGAATAATGGTAAATTCTTGAGAATTTGACTTAATATGAATAGTGGGTGTGAAAGTGAGTAACGAATAACGATTGATTGGTGATGTGAGTGCGTGATATGCTTAAAATGCCTAAAGTTCTAAAATAATATTATATATAATATTATCCTATTATTTTATTTAATCCAATAATATCATTTCCTCGAAAGTGGTGAAACGAAATGTGAAGTTTAATCGTTTTAAAACTCGTTATATATTAAGTGACTAAAACGTAGAAAAATGCACGTGATGTGACGAGAAATTGTAAAATATAAAATGGGAATAAAAATGTCATAAAGATTCTGTTGGTCCATGATCTTTTACTGTTTTTACATTTTATACCCTAATGGCGTTAGCGTTGCACCGTTAGTCCTTAGTTATATATAACTTGCATTTTTAGTCCACTACTTGTCCAAAATAACATTCTGAGCTTGGAGTTTAATATAATAACAGTTTCTACCTTAAAGTTACTGTTTTGGCAGTTTCAATCCTTGTTTTTCACAGTTGGCAGTTTTAGTCCTTCTAGTTGAAACTATTGTCAAATTTAGTCCAAAGATCACAAAAAGATGGGGAAAAATAATCCGAAAGTCTCAGTAGCTTATAAAAGATTATTTAAGTTAAAATCAACTGCTTATTAGCTAAAATGGCTTATTTCTCTATTATTGGGCTTTAACGAATAGATTTTAAGGCCCATTAATGTTTAAAGATCCATGGGCTTTAGGACAAATTGGACTTGTTCTTGGGCTCATTTTTAATGTTATAAAATCATATCAAAAGAGCTTATAAGTCCAGCTTATTTGGTTTGCTTAATAATAGCTTAATGGGCTTTTTAGTCCATGTCGAATTATAATACAAGCTTTAACAGTTTGCGAGTAGGTTCACTTTGGTGATTTTTAAAGGCTTTCTAGAGCTAATCTTGGTAAACTATAAACATGAGATTATTAACTTGTTGTATGAAGAAACAAGTCATGTAAAAATATTGGTATGTCATTAAGTCGAATTCGATTTTACAAGGTCATTTATGTGGCGACTTGGGACAGTTTAACAACTAAAAAGACTTAGAAAAATTTAATGTTGCATGATTTTATACGTGTGATTCATAGGTACAAATGAGGTTCAAATGTGTATCTAACAAAAGAATAAACGTGTTGTGAGTGAGTTTCTTGGTTCCTAGGCCTTCCAAAAGGGAGGCAAACCAAGTTTTGTGTTCTAGAAATAAATACATACGTAAAATAAAGAGTGAATATGTATACATTCGAAAACAATAAATATGTGATGCATGAGGTATCAAAACGTAATAAAATGGAATTAGAACAAGATGAGAGGACTTACAACACCTCTAGGGTGGTGAGTTAACGTGTATAGATGACTAGAACAAGAGGAAAATCCATAACTTCGCTAGAACCCAATAATACGTTCGATATGTAAACCCCAAAACTTTCGAATGAACTTGAAATGGAACTACAAAAAGCTCCTGGCCTCTTGTGACTTCTTTAAGGGTTGAAAGGACTTGGAAAATGTATATAAGAACTAAGTGTGAAAGGTGGTAAGTGGGGAAAGAGAGTGTTCGTGTATATATACACGTATGAGTGTTTTATGTATATTTTTATTATAGCCACTTGATCAAACAGTGTATTGGCAGGAAGAATGTAAGTGAAGTGGACTTTAAGAAGATTGTGTGATAAATTTTGTAAGGATATTGTGTAGGATTCGATTTGGTTTAGATTTTGTTACAATATGTATGTCGACATGTTTGTTTATGGGTCCAAAACACAAACCAACGTGTGATATTAGGCTAGGAGATGAGAAACACTCTTGTTAACTCATATATGAACTAGGAAAAATATTAGAACTAGGTAAAATCGAGTTTGGGTTGAATTGGATGAGTTGGTGAAAATTGATATATCGAATGGGTTGTGGCACTGGCATTTCACTTTGATTAATTTAAACGTATCAAATGTTGATATTAGAAGCTATAACTTGACACCCTAATTCTTTGGTGGGAGAAGAATTAGGTGGTGCAATAATTCGAATATGTCGTGTTTAGAATTTGGGAGAAAACGGGGTGCATTTGGAGCGTTTGGGGTCGATTAGAAACATGAAATAATAATGAAGTTGGGCCTATGTTGGGCTACTGGTGAACAGTAACCGAGAAATAAAGTTGGGCTGAGAATTAATGGACCGTTTGGTATTGTTTTGTGTATATTTAGATTTCGTGGTTCTCGTGTGAGCTCGTCTTGATATTTGGTAATTTACGTAGTAACGTGTTTTAAGTTTTTATAATGAAATGAATGGTTAAATGAAATAACTTTTCATTAATAAATGTAAAAATTTAAATAATGGCATTTACTGATAATTAATCAAAGTTATACAAACGGAAAATTTCCATTTGTTACAGTCTCCCAACCTTATTTGAATGTCGTCCCGACATTCAATTCGAGTTATCAGATCAAAATACGAAAGAATGAGGATATTTGGTCTTGAATTCATCTTCACGTTCTCTACGCGAATCCAAGTTTTTACTGAAAGTTCTAACAAACTTTGGGAAATTGAATTGCGACTTCACTTAAGTCGTTTGGTTCATTCACACTAATTGGAACAATTTGAATGTCCTGTCATCTAATGGATCCAACAACTGTGAATAGTGATTTCCAACGGTCATGAATAGTGAAAATTAACGGCTATGAACAATAAAATGCAATGGCTATGAATAGTAAAATGTAACGGTCATGAATAGTGCTCTAACGGCTAGTTTTCCTTATATATACCCCATTTTTATTTCCATTCTTCCACCAACCATATTTCCCTCATTTACTTCTTCCAAAATGCCGCACCTTATTACCATTCTTGCAATTGTGTGCGTTGTTGTCGCGGTCATTTACTTGGCCTATGTTCCTGATGAAGATTATGAGTTCTTGGTCGAGGTTCTAGTGGTTCTTGTGCCAATCGTGATCCTAGCTATTGGCATAGACAAGCTATGGGGGTAATAGTCTCGCGCTAGGGTTGTTAAAATGAGTCTTTATTGTGTTTCTATGTAATCTTTAATAAATGTGTAATAAAACTCATTTGTTTTTATGTATAAGACCTAGTCTTGCTATTGTGCTAATGGTTTGTTTGTATTTATCGTACAGAATAATCGAGGTGATACATCACATAGTGGCTCTCACTCTCGTTGGGTTGGTGGTGTTCTTCATTGCCTTAGCAGGTCAACCTATTGGCGATTATATTCCTTTCCTAGTAATCTTTGTAACATTAGCACTTCCGATGCTAATTATATCGCTATGTATTAATTTTCGCAGATTCTAATAAAATTTACGTTTATTTGTGTTTTCCCTATATCTTTATGAATTCTTAGGGCTCTTATGTTTGTACTTTTTTTGGGTTTCTATCATAGGGGTGATGGGTAATAGGGGAAGATATCTATTGTGGGTGGTCAAAAGGGATGTTTATGAACAGTTTGTCTTGTTTCAAGATTTTGTTTTTGAATGAAGATTATTTTTAGGGAATCTGAAAAGATAACTGTTTCATTCATGACATGATTCTTTCTAAATTAGACATAGGTGATCAGGCTATGTATAATTGAGGACCAATGATGTGATGCTTGGCTCAGTCACAGTGGTATTTATGTTTCTCAAAAAGTTTTAGATGGTGTTCCACGTGTTATTTTTGTAAAATAACAACATAATTATTTTTCAAAGGAAAATAGAAAATTTTGGTTCGCACTACGGTGATGAGTTAGGGATTTCTAGGGTGATAAGTAGGATGTCCTTGAAATGAATCCTAAGGTTCTTGTGAGAATCTTACCGGGTGGTAATAGTCTATTGTTCGGTCAGAAATAGCGTCCCAAACAATGTAAATAAGGAAGTATAAACTTATGGTTCGGTGATTCACAATTTCTTTATTTAAAAAAAAAAAAAAAAAAAAAAAAAAAAAAAGCGTCCCAATCCATTCAAGTAAAGACATTGTCAATCATCATACTTAAGAATTTCTGACAAAACACTCATATGTGTGGAAAAGAAAGAATAGTCCACACTGGGTTAGAATCATAGACTTTTAACAATGAAAGTTTCGGAAGAGAACTTGATGAATGTAGAGAAAGTTGCTGAACTTCAGCTTTTGTAGATGAATCAGTTTGTTCCTTAGAAATTTCATATCTTTGATTTCTACCAAGGAAATCAATAGTTTGTGATAGGTTTTAGGTAAAATAATATTACGTAAGATCGTGAAAAGTTTATTGATCATTATAATCATTTTACAATGTCTGAGATGGTATATGTGTATAAGTATATTAGCTATAATATAAGTACATATGTATATGTATACAATTAACACAAAAGCACATGTTATCAAAGTAGCATGCAAGTATATGCTAGGCTCGCTGAAACAATAAGTAGAGTAGCAAGTAAAGTGGCAAGTAAGGCAGGCTGGCACTGGCGGTCATAGGTTGAGTTTTTGTAAAAAGTGGTTATAGTCTAGGTTTTATGTGTACCTAGTTCTCTATAACCTTAGCTCTGATACCAATCTGTAACACCCCCAAAATCAGATCGCAGCGGAATTAACATCTGGGGTGCTACTTAGTTGTATCATAACACAAGAAATGGAGAACGAATTTATCAAATCCGTTTTAAAAGCTTCATTAATTAAAACATAAGTTTTACATAATTGAAATGCGGAAAACAAGGCCCATAATAGTTAAAGTTGTCCCATTGTACAAAAACTTTGGTCATGAGTATTATGCGTACACTCCAAAAGTATGCCTATGCCCCTGCCAAGCGCTGCCTTGCATTATCATATATTAATCAATTAAACACTTGAGAAAAACATGCTAAAAAGTGTCAACACAAAGGTTGGTGAGTTCATAGAGTTTATATAAAGCAGTAAAGTTGGATCATAAGTTATGAGTTAACATTATAATGTGCACAATGTTATACGAAAGTCTACTACGCTGCGCTAAGTTTCAATGTCACCGAAGCTACGACCAGTTGGCATGAAATGAGTTCATGTAATAATTTGCATGAAAGTGCTCATGCTAACAATACCCGGCAAGTGTTCTATTTCTAGTCACTTATAATTCGACATGGTATACATCCGCTTGTCCAATCCGGACTGTTGAATCTCAACACAGATGGAGGTGTCACCCTCAATAGATCTATTTATATCACTCGTGCTTCCCAGTAGGGAATTAACGGTACATATTCGTGGGCATAAATACAGTTCTTAGACCAGCAGGTAATAGTTTTCCAAACAAGAGTATTGTTTCAATGATCCATAAAAGTAAACAGGTTTCTCACCCAACAGTAGTTCAAAACATATAAAAGTAGAGATTGTGAAATCTCACAGTAATGTAAAGGTTTAGAGTACTTGTAAAAGTAATTGAAATAGTTAAGCATGTATCTCCCCCAAAGAGTTTAATAAACAATTAAATGATAGAAATTGGGGTTACGACTCACCTTGAGCGTATCTGGCAAGGTGAAATGTAAAATCTAGTAAGTTATGGGAACGGATCCAACACACGACCTGAATAATGGTAAATTCTTGAGAATTTGACTTAATATGAATAGTGGGTGTGAAAGTGAGTAACGAATAACGATTGATTGGTGATGTGAGTGCGTGATATGCTTAAAATGCCTAAAGTTCTAAAATAATATTATATATAATATTATCCTATTTTTATGTCATTTAATCCAATAATATCATTTCCTCGAAAGTGGTGAAACGAAATGTGAAGTTTAATCGTTTTAAAACTCGTTATATATAAATAACGTAACGTTATATATTAAGTAACTGAAACGTAGAAAAATGCACGTGATGTGACGAGAAATTGTAAAATATAAAATGGGAATAAAAATTTCATAAAGATTCTGTTGGTCCATGATCTTTTACTGTTTTTACATTTTATACCCTAATGGCGTTAGCGTTGCACCGTTAGTCCTTAGTTATATATAACTTGCATTTTTAGTCCACTACTTGTCCAAAATAACATTCTGAGCTTGGAGTTTAATATAATAACAGTTTCTACCTTAAAGTTACTGTTTTGGCAGTTTCAATCCTTGTTTTTCACAGTTGGCAGTTTTAGTCCTTCTAGTTGAAACTATTTGCAAATTTAGTCCAAAGATCACAAAAAGATGGGGAAAAATAATCCGAAAGTCTCAGTAGCTTATAAAAGATTATTTAAGTAAAAATCAACTGCTTATTAGCTAAAATGGCTTATTTCTCTATTATTGGGCTTTAACGAATAGATTTTAAGGCCCATTAATGTTTAAAGATCCATGGGCTTTAGGACAAATTGGACTTGTTCTTGGGCTCATTTTTAATGTTATAAAATCATATCAAAAGAGCTTATAAGTCCAGCTTATTTGGTTTGCTTAATAATAGCTTAATGGGCTTTTTAGTCCATGTCGAATTATAATACAAGCTTTAACAGTTTGCGAGTAGGTTCACTTTGGTGATTTTTAAAGGCTTTCTAGAGCTCATCTTGGTAAACTATAAACATGAGATTATTAGCTTGTTGTATGAAGAAACAAGTCGTGTAAAAATATTGGTATGTCATTAAGTCAAATTCGATTTTACAAGGTCATTTATGTGGCGACTTGGGACAGTTTAACAACTAAAAAGACTTAGTAAAATTTAATGTTACATGATTTTATACGTGTGATTCATAGGTACAAATGAGGTTCAAATGTGTATCTAACAAAAGAATAAACGTGTTGTGAGTGAGTTTCTTGGTTCCTAGGCCTTCCACAAGGGAGGCAAACCAAGTTTTGTGTTTTAGAAATAAATACATACGTAAAATAAAGAGTGAATATGTATACGTTCGAAAACAATAAATATGTGATGCATAGGGTATCAAAAAGTAATGAAATGGAATTGGAACAAGATGAGAGGACTTACAACACCTCTAGGGTGGTGAGTTAACGTGTATAGATGACTAGAACAAGAGGAAAATCCACAACTTCGCTAGAACCCAATAATACATTCGATATGTAAACCCTAAAACTTTCGAATGAACTTGAAATGGAACTACAAAAAGCTCCTGGCCTCTTGTGACTTCTTTAAGGGTTGAAAGGACTTGGAAAATGTATATAAGAACTAAGTGTGAAAGGTGGTAAGTGGGGAAAGAGAGTGTTCGTGTATATATACACGTATGAGTGTTTTATGTATATTTTTATTATAGCCACTAGATCAAACAGTGTAATGGCAGGAAGAATGTAAGAGATGTGGACTTTAAGAAGATTGTGTGATATATTTTGTAAGGATATTGTGTAGGATTCGTTTTGGTTTAGATTTTATTACAACGAGATAGGCGACTGACGCCGCGTTGCGGGCGTGCCTGTTTTTTGGCTAATGTTTTAAATGGCTGAAAATTAATTAAAATAAACAGTTGTATAATATTAATAAATGCAACGTTACAATATAAGTGCTAATGTTTATTTGGCTATTGTTGGTTGATAAACTTTAAACGGTATCAAAATGCCGATCGCATTAATCTATCATGACCATTGTCTTAAACTAATTAACTGTTTATTTGATGCATGTCGTGTTTTGGCGTTTGTGTATCACAAATGATAACATAGCAATTTTCGATAGTGATGTATTGAGCTGGTCTCATATATCTCCTCACATTACTTTTGAGCAATTAAAAGAACATAAGATCATACCTTAAATAGAAACGTAAATACTCAATACATAACCAATACTCAATACATAACCAACGTAATTATTTTAATGGATTTAATTTACAGATAATGAGCAATGGTGTATCCAACAGTATTGAGCATAGGGCGACTGTAAATGCAATGAAGGAGAGGATATCATCAGGCATGTTCTTCAATCCAAAGCTTGAAGCAAATGTTGGGCCTGCAAAAAAACTGCTCTGTCTGATGTAGACAGACCTTCACAGCACTTGTAGCTGCAGCGAGATCCTCCTTTGCTTTTGACCCTGAATTACTCTGTCCCACACAAACATTTACAGGTAAGCTTTAGAAGAAATAAGGAAATGTTGGAAACTGGAAATGGTAGCAACAAAAATGATTGTCATGTATGTGAGTTTAGTTTTTAGAAGAAATAAGGTAATCCCTGCCAGAATCCCTGCTACATGAAGAATGATTAAACCAAAAGTAGGGTGATTAGGAAAAAATGATTGTCATGTATGTGAGTTTAGTTTTTCCAAATAAAGACTGACCTGTTGAAGAAGCAATACCGGAGAGACTGCCGCATGTTAAGCTGACCAAGACAGCGGAACCATCCGGCCTATCCTAGATAAATGTACCAACGCTGAGCTGTAAAAATTTATATAAAAGTTCTTTGTTGATAAGAGCATAGAGTATGTACCTATAGGCTTTCCAATGTGACTGCAAGGTTTCATAAACGGAAAAGCTAATAGCATTACTTGGTCCAACACACTGCATGAATTACAATGAGGAATTAAGTGCAAATAATGTATAACTGAAAACAGGATCATCAAAGTAAAGTGAAACCATATTTACCAATAAGGTTGCTTCTACACCTTTATAGTAACATAAGTCAACATCTAGCAATAAACAATGCATACAGGTGGCAATAAAACGCAGTGGCACATGATTAAATATCAATAAATAATATTTGACCTTTGTAACTGATGACCAGCTTAAAGCTTTGGAAGGTTCCATAGCATCGAATCTGAGCTTCTCCATGCATCGGCATATTTACTGCATACAGAAAAAGATGTCAGTAAGGTCAAAAAGCTAAAAGCCGTTGCAATATCTGAATTTGAATGATACTTATCTTCGTCTGGTTCTTGTAAGATCAGGTCCTGATAATGTTACCATGCTATTTTACCTTATACATAAACAGAATGTGTTAGCAGTCTAAAATGAGTAGAGGTCGTTGCAATATGTAAATTTCAAAAATACCTACCTTTCTTTCGGTTCTGCTATAGCAGATTCAGAAGACATGAGTGCGTAACGCATGGGAATTTAAGAAAATGTTAAGAAAATATCAATGATGGATGCAGACGCCATGCAATGGTAGTCGCAATTTACGCACCTTATTTTATTTGAAATACAGGAACGGCGAAATTTTTCTCTTTCTAAGAAGGTACTGCTATAAATTGTCAATGTACAATAACAGGTTTAAGCATATAAATGAAATTTCCTTACCTTTTACTGATGTATTGTCAGATTGATATCCCTTCACAGTGTCGTAGATTATTTAATTACGTTAAACAAACTGGCTATATTTAGCCAGGTTTAAGTGTATGCATCTGTAATATAAATTGTCAACTACATGTAATTCGTTCTTTGCAAAAGAAAAGAGAAGCCAAGGATGAATAATTGAGAATAACAAACGTACCAGAGAATTTTTTTGTCGTCCAAGTGTATTTAGAAAAGGCAATTTTTTAAAAGTATACGATAATTTTTTTGCATTCAAAGATGGTAGAGGAGATAACAAAAACCCTAACGCGTATGATAAAAATAAAAATTTGCGACAAATCTTTTTCTTTAACCTACGCGTTAGGCTTTTCTCATCTCTTATACCATCTTTGAATGCAAAAACTTTACCGTTTGCATTTCGTACATTTCGTCAGAATTCAGAGGGAGATCGGTAAGAAGCGAAATAGGATACCACAATTCAGATTTAAAGGCAGTGGGAAATTTTTTCTTTTTTTTTTTTTTAAATCATTGATACTAAAAGTCGATATCTTGTATCTGTCACGTTAAATTTGTTTTCACAGCATCCAAATGCAGGTTCACAAAAAGCTTAGCATAGAGAAGACAAATGCAAAATATTAAAAAAAATAACTATAAAAATACTTACAAAGTTTAAATGGTGAGTATACATACCATGTAAGTACCAATCCTGTCATGTGTCTGCTTTTAGGGACTACATTTAGTAGCAATCCTGGGTGTTTGCTTACATGGTATGTATACTCACCATTTAAACTTTGAAACATTAACTGACTACCCATAATTATGACTAACACATTAACCTGTTTTGAAACATTAACTGACTACCCATATCTTGCAACTGCTATGGAAACTGTAACTCTAAGTGACCATCAATCATGAACATTCAGGAACATGAAAGAATACCAATGGCTATGAAATATTAATATGTACCTACAGTTAGAGTCTCTTCCCTTCCAACATTACCTTCTGCATCATCACCACGTTGACATTTTCTTGACTTTGAGGAGTCAGCATCAGCAGGATGTGATCGACATCTTTTGTACCTGTTACTCCATAATCCTCATTTTCAAGAGCCATTCTTCTTGTTGTCGATTCGTCAAACTCCATGTTTTCTTCGTAAGCCGCCATGTCCAGTTTGTCCTACAACCGCCAACAAATATATACTAAGCCGCAAATCAAACATTGCATAATTTGTAACATGTTATGTGACAATCAGCAATCTGGTAAAAATCTTGACAGCTAAGGAATATGTATAAACATATACTATATGATTTAGTCTATGAAATTCGAAATCGTTTTCATGATATCAAATTTTGTAAAAAACGAAGCTGAAAATGTAATTCTTGGAGTGCAAACTGATTGTAAGTAGATCATACGAAGAAATAATGCCAATAGTAGTTGGGTCCAAATTTTCACAACACTCTTTGAATCCTATTTTAATCAAACTTTTACATGAAAGGTTGGTTGAAACAAAAGAACCAAATTTTGATTTTTGTTTAGTATACACTGTCAGATACCAGTTCTTTAAGCGGTAAAGAACATGAAAGTTATCAGATACAGTAACCAAGACTTGATGAATATCATTAAATTACCTGCCCAATGTTTTGCTCGTCGGATCTTTCACTTCCATTGATGGTCCCGCAGCACATCCTGCAGCTGCTTTCATTTCTGATTCATTCAATGTTTCCGGCACATTTTTAATCAAGTAGACATAAGAAATCTAGTATCAGTAATTTCAGTATTGTAAGAGAAAGCAATAGGAAGTCGAATAAAATTGATGCAGCTCATCACATACGGCTTACCATTGGGTGTGGCCTGGGTTGCAGACGCGTATGTTGTACCTCTTTCCGGAACTGTCATTTGTGATCCCATTGGGCGCACCACATTCGTTCTCAACTGCGGGCACCAAAATCCTGAAGCAAACCTGCAATTCAGTAGTAAAAACATAAGCAAACCTGCTTAATTTAATGTGGCATATTTAGTCGTCAAACAACAACATAAAGCATATTTAGTCGTACCTTGTATAATTCAGAAGAATGTTGGAAAGGGCCATTTGTTTTATGTTAGTTTGCCATTCTGGGTTGCTGCAGCGACAGGCTTGCCTCTTCGTGACATATTACTTTTATAGTTTCTGATGTTGTGCATGTCGAACATTATTTCACCAAACCTGTATTGAAAATGAAAAGCAACGATATGTCACAAAAGCAGTTGAAAATCCAAAGCTGATATCTAACGGAATGTTTGGGCAATCAATTTGGCATAAGAAAATGTAACCGAAACACCCAAAGGTGCGATATTCATTCACCAAACTGATGTGATCATTCAGATTTCAGCTACCGAAGGTAGACTCGCAGGTTGGCATCAGTACCTACAATTTAAATTGCCGTTTTCATATATGTTGAAACTCATATAACACTATAAAGTACCTAATAGTCGTATTTTATGCACATGTTCTTTGGCAACAAACAAAGGGTCTCTATTCATAAGCTTCAGCTAAATAGAAACAACAGACCATGGGCAAAGGTAAATGCGAAAATGATAAATTTAGAGTATTATAGTTACCTCGGTATTTATTTGTCACCAACCATGAGACAAAACTGATCCTAGCCTTCTCATTCTAGAGAGTGAATCTGACAGTGTCTCCTCTGCATATCGAAAAACGTGCCAGTTAGCAGTCGTATAAAAGAATCCCGTAAAAGAAAAAAACAAAGCTTACTCTAAGTTTCGGAGCATGATATCCCTCCACACCACCATTTTTTGAGTTACATTTCCAGCGTCTCGCACGTCTCCAACATATGAAACACCGGTCGCCCACCATGAAAACGATATAGGGAGTGTTTGGCACAGTGCATTATGACTTTATAAAGTCATACATCAAAAAGACATTTCCAACTGTATATGTCACTGTGTCACATTATATATAGTTGAATCAGTTATAAGATGTAGTTTGTTAGTGTATAAGCATCCAGTTATTGCACTGGCATATAACAAATATTGGAGAGTGTAAGTTAAAAAAAATGTTGCAGAGAGACTGACAGACTTGGTAAGCTCATTTAAACGCCGACACATGACATGTACCTTTAAAGTGCCTGATTTTTTTTCGAAACTATAATAAGTATGTAATTGTACGTATCTGAATCTGTACCAAAGCAAAGACCCAGGATTGGTACTAAATGTAGTTCCTAAAAAAGATAAGCTCAAACAAACACCTCCCAACAATTAAAAATCATACGGCTTTATTTTTAAGCTGATTTTTTACCAAAAAGAAGTCAATGGTGGCATTTACACACGCAAGGTCTTTGACATGCGCTGCAACTTATATCTAGGCATTTTGGTGCCTTGTACTATACCATGCCCGCATAAATTTTGTGTATAGAAGACAATGAATTTGACCGAAACTCTGGAAGAGAAGACGTACCTGCATTGAATGCTATATCAGTCTCTATATTTTAGGAATTGGGCAATTTCCTGCAGACTGACCTTCTGATGACATTCAACGATCCAACCTGAGAACATCCAAGACAAAAAAGAGTAATCAAACAAAACCCATGTCACAAAAGCTTAAAATAAAAAAACCCATGTCCAAATTAATTGCTTTATAACCAAATTTATAAACTCTTTAAACATATGAGTCACGCTATCAAAAGTGTTTCTGCTGTATATCCAAACATTATTGTTTATTAAGTATATATATATTAATTCTTGATATCAACGGTATAATGAGTGTATATTAGGATGTTGAGAAGTAACAAAGCCGCATACCTGCGATGTAGCAGTTCGAATGAGAGAATGCTTAAGACCACTATATAGCTTACCAACGCCCTACCTGCGTCTTACCTGTTCAAAACACAGGAGTCATTAGTTTTGGATGATTCTAGAATAATCATACACAAATAATGTGTGGCAACATTGATTTTAGTTAAATTGTTTATACAACAGTCGTTCAGCCTATATTAAAAAGTGAATAGAAAATAATAAAAAACGTTAAAAAAGCAAAATGAGAAAGTAACCTTTACTTGACGACTTTCGTATCAGGTAAATGAATAATACTCGTATGTTTAGAAACAAAGTAACGAATAACACTGATGAGAACCCTCGCTACTGACAATGGTATGAGTACGTACGCGTAATGGTAACAAATAAGGCTCAGATAAATGCATAAGCGCAATAGGCAGAAAACTATCATCATCGCCTATAGAAAGAGAACAGTCGGCTTAGATTTGTGGCGGTTATCGGGAGATCCAGCATCACAAAATGCAGGGACGCATCATTCGAAAAAAAGGACACATCCGAGATGGCTGCAAACGTAATCAATTGCCTCGCCAACATGCGGAGCATCTCAATTTTATCAAACCCACTGACATGCATCACAGCCTCTTACAATGACAACTAACATCATACAAATATAAAAAAATATGATCGAAACTCAGGTCTGCAAATACAGAAGCAATACGAACTGCCAACGTTGAGTTCAAGGATTAAAGTAAATAGTTAGCCTCAGATCTGTAAATAGATTTCAGTTCACACAAACAGTAAGATTTTAACAGGGCTGCAAAAATAAAACCTGTTGCATAGTAATTGTTTATACTACACCGTCCAGTATTTGCCATGCCAACTTGTTAAAATCTTGAATGAGTTATTTCATTTTTTTTTTCAAATTATAACAGTCATCATACGCTTATAATTATAATATATATTAAACCACATAAGAAACGGTGTCGTTTCATCAGAAAAATTAGATTACCCTATGCCTTGGCTGCGCAAATGGAGGTTGCTGAGGCGATTGTGTATCGCACTCTACCATCCGTCCATGTTTTGCATCCAGGCAAATTGGGTCAGATTAATTCATGGCCTAGCTGCAAACGTCGAGGTATCCGCCATGGCTGCAAACATAGCATGTTGCCCTGCCAAGACACGGACATTCCTCAACTTTTTACGAAGCCACTACCATTCATCTAAGACCCTTAAAAGGGCAGACATAACGAAAGCAAGAAAACAGCAGTTGCTGCTTTACCCCTTTGTCTAAAGCATAATCTGACCAAGATACGGTTGTTGGCGAGGCACACATACTAAAAAAATGTATATTAATCACGCACAAATCCAGCAAGTTAGAACAGAGCAAGAAACAAACGGTCACTAATATCTACAACGAACAAATAAGCAACCACAGCCAATAACGAAAACCCAAAAATCAGGATTTTCAACGAATCATTTTAAATGACGGTCAGTAAACAAAGCAAGAGCGTACACTGCAACACATGATTACAAACATAAATGTTCCTAACAACCAAAAGGAACCTCAACTTGCATCATCCAGAACATGCAAACAATTGTCACTACCAAAATACAAAAACCACAATTCACAGAAGCCACAAATTAACTGAAAACCTAATTTTTCAGCATCAAACAACTTGCATAATCCAGAACATGCAAACAATTTTCAGTACGAAAATACAAAAACCCCAATTCACAGAAGTCACAAATTAACTGACAACCTAATTTTTCAGCATCAAATCGATCGAAACACAATCAACAAAAACCTCCAAATTAATTACAGTGAAGATCAACTATCAACCACAATCAACAAACACCAATATCAAAACCCAATTTCAGATTAAATGAAAACACAAAATGTAAATTGAAAAAACCCCCAAATTAATTAAAAGTTTAAAACCCTAATTTTTGAATATGCAACAGCAATATCAGTACTCAAATTCAGAATAAATAAAAACACTGCACCTTCATTTATCGTAAAACGAAATCTAACAACCACCAAACAATTGCCGTTTACTTAAAAGTCGTTGCCGAAACGACAACAACTCCCCGCCATGGCTGCAACCACAAAGTCGACGTGGCTACCCCGCCAAGATACGGGAGTCGACCGTCGTTAAGATTTAGCGTCGTACACTATTTTGGATCTAGGGTTTTATTATCAAATGTTCTGGAATTATGTGGTAAAGTTTATCATATATATGTATAAAAAATATAAAAAAAGGGCATGAAATACCGTCCGGGCCAAAAAATGGCCTGGATTATAGCAAAATGGGCTAAGTGGGGTTGGGGCTAATTTTTGGCAGGAAAAAAGGGTGCTAAACGGCACCGTTTCTTATCAGGTTTAATATATATTATAATATGTATGTCGACATGTTTGTTTATGGGTCCAAAACACAAACCAACGTGTGATATTAGGCTAGGAGATGATAAACACTCTTGCTAACTCATATATGAACTAGGAAAAATATTAGAACTAGGTAAAATCGAGTTTGGGTTGAATTGGATGAGTTGGTGAAAATTAATATATCGAATAGGTTGTGGCACTGGCATATCACTTTGATTAATTTAAACGTATCAAATGTTGATATTAGAAGCTATAACTTGACACCCTAATTCGTTGGTGGGAGAAGAATTAGGTGGTGCAATAATTCGAATATGTCACGTTTAGAATTTGGGAGAAAACGGGGTGCACTTGGAGCGTTTGGGGTCGATTAGAAACATGAAATAATAATGAAGTTGGGCCTATGTTGGGCTACTGGTGAACAGTAACCGAGAAATAAAGTTGGGCTGAGAATTAATGGACCGTTTGGTATTGTTTTGTGTACATTTAGATTTTGTGGTTCGCGTGTGAGCTCGTCCCGATATTTGGTAATTTACGTAGTAACGTGTTTTGAGTTTTTATAATGAAATGAATGGTTAAATGAAATAACTTTTCCTTAATAAATGTAAAAATTTAAATAATGGCATTTACTGATAATTAATCAAAGTTATACAAACGGAAAATTTCCATTTGTTACAATTTCCTTGTAAATCACGAACGAAGCATGTTTTCTCCCTAAATGCTACTTCCAAATCCCTGTCACAGAATTGACCGAATGAGAAGAGATTGTGACCAAGGCATTCGACATAATACACACGACTAATTTCGATGTTGCCATTGACATAATCTCCATAGCCCATGATAGCGGCGAAGTGATCGTTCCTGAATCTGACAGTGCCGATGCACTTTGCAACAAAGTTTACTAACAGTTTAAGATTGCCTGTCATATGTTGGGTACAGCCGCTATCAACAATCCATAGAACGATTTGGATCACCTGCATCACACGAAGACGACGAAGGTGGAATAATGGTAAGGGTGGAACCCAAAGAATTTATGGGTTCTGTTAGGTTAGAAACACATATATTAATGACTTTAGGTATCCATTTAAAATTAGGCTTCCTTTGTAACCAACGTTTCCATGTCCAACTAGTTCATGCTTTTTTCATCGTGAATTCGGTAGGTGAAGGCACTGTCTTAGGAGGTGTATTCGCAACTATGGGAGTGTCTAAGGCATTTGTAGAAACTACACTTGGCAGTTTTTCTAGCACGGACTTAGAAGCAATAGTGGGCCTAGAGGGAATGCCAGATGTACGTTTCTTGTTACGAGTTAAAATGGAGTTAGCTACACATTTTGTATGATCACCAGATAACATACTATTATGACAAAACACACAAGATGCATTAACATTCAAAACATTCAAAAGTTCATCGTTCGTTACACTGATAGTATGATTACAATTTTCCAAATTAGAATCTAAATCAGATGCAACATGAGTTTTATTCAAATTCCTAAGTTGATCTTCTACTTCTAAGGCTTCTAGTTTTCCGCTTCTACGTTGCAAGATCTTATTCTTCCGTTTGTTGCTCTTAGGCTTTGATCTGCTAACGCTAGTAGTGGGGACTATTCCTGTAGAAGTGGAAGGATTCAAATTAGTAGTCTGAGTAGATGTTTGCCTAGGTGTTGTGTCCATTTTGTACATTCCAGGTGCAATCACATTTGTGTCAACAAACTTTCCTTTTTCTAGTAACTGAATTTTCTCATTTAATTCAATGATGATGTGTTTATGTTCCTGTATTTTACTCTCAAGTTCTCTATTTAGGCGAACAGTGGCTTCACGGTTTTTTCTACAGTCAGCATTTTCTTTCAAAAGTTGAGAATGAATCTTTTTTAAAGAGTCAAAAATAGTTTTGTACTCATTTTTTACATTTTCAATTTCTTGTTCATATTTGAGCAATTGACACTTTAAGACTGCATTCTCATTATCAAGATTTTCAACTTTGGATGACAAATTGTTTTCAAAACCAAGATTATCTTTTTGGTGTTGTAAGGCCAATTCAAAATCAATTCTTTGAGCCTCACACCATTGAAGTTTATGTTTTAGTTGAAAAATCTCTTTTGAAAGGTTACTTTGAACATCATCATTTTGTTTAATGATTTTCGTATTTTTACTTTTTAAAGTCTCAATCTCGTGTCTCAACATATCACAGTCAGCAGTGTGATCATGAACAAGCATAGAATTACAGGACTCGTAAATAAAATTCATAATCACAGAGATAATATCAGAACTTAAAACATCTCCCAAGAGTCGATCTGCTTCATTTTGTAAAACTTTGTTTCGGCATTTTTGTTTTGAAATCGAGTTTTCCGTTGCATTAAAAATGTTCATTATGGATGTTACTTCTTTTTGGAGTTCCTGTTCCCAGTGTGTAGCACAAAGACGCAAATGTTGAACATGTGGTAAGAATTATGTTTGAAAAATTTCTCTCTTTTCTTTTTCGTAAGCAGATTGAAAAGTGGAAACTTTTATCTCTGAGTTACGTTCAATTGCATGTTCTAAAAATTTGATGTCTTCCATAAACGTATCAAAATACCTAAGTGCAAGACAACGTTTAGGTAATGGTGTAATTTCACCAGAGGTTGGTAAAGGGCCATTTATTTGTGCAACTGGTTTAACAGGACCAACATCAGAAGAAGATCCATGAAATTGCATTACAACCCATGGTCGTTCTGCTTTATCTCTTTGATGAATGAAGGTGTCAGAAATATGAGGCACGTTTGAATAATCAAAAGGTATAGCATATGGTTTAAAGCTCATTTTTGATCGACTCTCTTCTTCATGTTCCTGTTCTTCCTCATAATCATGTACAACAACACGCACTATTGAATCATCAAGTAACTAGTCTGCACTATACAACTTTGGATTTTCTTTGAGTGTTCTGTGTAGAAAACATGGTTTATCATCACCAAGAGCAAAACCATGACCTTTGGGACTTGGTTTTAAAGTGAACTTTTGTATTGTTGTGATAGACTCACCAGTTTTGTAAACAACGTTTTAAAACTCTTTTAATTTGCATTCCAGTTCGACAATTTCATCAAGGTAAGAATCAATTTGTTTCCTTGACTTTTATTTGTGTTCAGAAAAACTAGCTTGGCAAGTGGACATCTCGGTTGTTGTTTTCAAAAGTTTTGAATTAAGATGTTCAACATGTTGTTTGAGCTCACATTTTTCTTGTTCCAATTTAGAAACCAATTTACTGTTAGAAACCATTAATTCTCGTATTTGATGTTGTAAGTCTTGTTCTTTGACATAAGCTTTTAGAAATGCAACTTCAAAGCTTTGTACTCGTTTTTCTTGTGTTTCAAAATTTGTGAGTTGTATTTTACAGCACTCAAGGTCCGCATTTAATGATGCAACTTTTGCTCTTAATGTTCTGTTGATTTCATTGCATTTTTTAATCAGAGATTTTTGTGAGTTCAATTAGGATTGGGTGGTCAATAGTAAGGTCATGAGTTCTGGATCTGGACCAAGCGAAGGTTCATTTTGTTCAATTTGATCATTGTTATTTTCATCAATTGGATCATCAAATGTAACAACTGGGTTAATTTGATCATCATCATCAAATGTAACAACTGTGTTCTTTTATTCATCTTCTTGAGGAGTTAATAATGAATTATTTTGAACAACTTGCTCCTCGTCAGATGGTGATGCAGATGGTGATGCAATTTCATGTATCAGGCATGTGTTTGAGTTAGGTACCTGAGACTAGGGATGGAAATGAGCCGAGCCGCTCGTGAAAAGCTCGAGATCGGATCGGTTAAAAGCTCGAACGAGCCGAGCCTAAACGAGCTTGAGCCTAAGTTTCATTTCGTTTATTAATCGAGCTCGAGCCCGAGCTTTACATACAAAGCTCGTTTGGGCTCGCGAGCCTAAACGACATTATGATATTTTAAGTATTAAATATATGTATGCAAGCCGAGCTCGAGCTTAATAAAGATATATTACGAGCCGAGCTCGAGCTCGAGCCAAGCTGTAAATTTCATGGTCAAATCGTATAAACGAGCCGAGCTCGAGCCTATATAACGTACAACGAGCCGAGCTCGAGCTTAAAATTTAAAGCTCGAAACGAGCCGAGCTCGAGCTCGAGCCTTTTAAAAGTTAAACGAGCCGAGCTCGAGCTCTGGCAGGCTCGGGCTCGGCTTGGCTCATTTCCACCCCTACCTGAGACAGACCATTAGTGTCATACACTGGGCCTGTGTCACTTATGTGAAGTTCCTGCATATTTTCCATTAGCATCACAGCTGCATTTGCTTCCAAATCCTCCATGTCATCATCTGAATATGCATCTTCCATGAAGTTGTTTTCCTTGTCTGTGAGAGTGCCCCCTGATTCATCCTTTAGAGCTAGAAGTAATGTCTGCTTATGAAATTCACTGCCTCTAACCCTATGTTTAGGACATGCATTAGCCAGATGACCTTTCCTATTCTAGTTATAACACTTAACCATAGTATTCCCAGTCTTTGTATTCCCAGTTTCAACAATTTCAACCCTTCTCTGAGGAGCACCTGCATTGTTCCTATTTCCACTAGTTGCATTGAACCGTTTTCCATTTCCTGAATTTCCCATATAACCTCCTGAGCCCGTTCTTCCATAGTTAAGATTCTGTATTTCAACCCGTCCATCTTATACAACAGCTTGATTCCTTGTGTTAGATGAAGTGCGGAGACGATTGTTGGATTTGTTTGAAAATTTGTTGAAGGCACGAGCAATGAGTGTAAATCCTTCATTCAAAGAGTTGAATGCATCGTCTTCGTCATTGTTTGTATTTGTGTAGAACATGGTGTCAGTGTTGTCATAGGGGACAAGTTGATTGTCAGTAGATTGTTGTGTCGAATCATATGGAATAAGTTGAGTTGATGGGGTTTGTTGAGGATATTGTTGTTGGACATAAGCATGGTTTGACTGTGGAGGTGGAGAAAAGTAAGATTGAGCTAACAGCGCCAATGAATTTGGAGCTGTAGGAGGTGAATAAGTTCCACGAAGGGCTCGATCTTTGTCAACTTCAGATTGATGGTGCTTCAGATAATCATACAACAATCCATACAATGCATTGTGAAGATTTTTGGCTTGGCGAACAAACGTGACATATTTTTGCCAATCTAGACCAAGACAGCTGAGAAACTTAGTGTTGATTGCAATCCTTGGTAAAACAATGTTGTGTCTGTCCAAGTCATTGATGATGTTTGTGAACCGATGGTAATAAGACTCTAGTGACTCCCCTGATTCAATCATGAACATTGTATATTCGAGGTAAAGTTTGGATTCCATGTCTTCTTGGTTCAGTTCAGTGCCTTCCATTAAGAGATGAACGTGTTCCCACATATCCTTAGCTGTTTTCTGAGCATCAATGCTTCGGAAAATCGGATTAGGTATTCCCTGAAGAATATATGACATTGCAAGTTCATTTGCTTCACGGTGAAGTATTTGCTCTGCAGTTTTCAGGTCTTGGAGGAATAGCAGTTGCATCTCCTGGAACCGTTGTAGTTGGCATTTGGAAAGGACCTTCAAGTATAACCTTTTTCAGATATTTGCCATGAGGTTTCTTGAGTTCTATGAACCTTAAGAATCGACTTGCCCATTGAACATAATTTCCAGGAGTGAGCATTGGAGGTGTTTCAAGTGATCCAGCTTCATGTCTAGATTGTTGGCTGCTGATGGCCTCACACATTTGATCAAACCAATGTGGTTGTTTTGTAGGAAGTGGGAAGGATTGCATTGGTTTTTGTTGGTATGATTGTTGTTGAGGGAATTGTTGTTGTGGGTAGAATTGATGTTGTTGCATGAATAGTTATTATTGAGGATACTGCTGTTGATGATGAAAATAGTTGAAGTATGGTGGTTTAGACATTGTTAAACTTGTGTTGATGAATGGATCTTGTAGAAGGTTGAGAAGTGTGATGAGTTGTGAAAAAATGAAGTCCTTGTTCGAAAGTTTTTGTATTCCCTTGTTCGAAAGTTTCTTGAATGACTTGTTTGAAAATTTCAGAAAATGCTTGTTCGAAAGCTGTATGAATGCTTTGTTCGAAACTTGTCAACTTTGTTCGAAAGTAACTATGATCGAAACTTTTGAACCTTTGTTCGAAAGTTTCCTTGTTCGAAACTTTTGGACTTTGTTCAAAAGTTTTAAACTTTCGAAGTAGACTTTCTAATTTATACAAATTAGAAAGATTCCCAAGTGTCGAAGTGTTTTTCTAACTTATACAAGGAAGAGAAACACTGAGTAATCCAAAAATCCTGATGATACTTGCTGGAGAGCTAGTTCGAAAGATTAGGGTTTAAGGACCTAGTTCGAAAAAATGAGGGTTTTGTTGATAGTTCGAAAATTGTACGGTTTTTTGAAAACGATAAAACCACATTAAAAATAGATTTTAAATCCAAGATTCTTGTACAACTAACCTTAAAAACACTAAAATTAAACGAAAGTTGCAAACTTTAACGTTTTTAAGTAAAGTTGTGGTTGTTCGAAATTATGTAGAACGAAAAGTACAAAATTTAAAATCTTAAATTTAACCACAAAGTTTGAGACTTTCTTGTTCTACAAGGTGTGTAACACTATTTTATAATCAAAAGAGTGTTAAATACCAAGAAACAAACAAGAAAAATCAAGAACTTAAAAAAAAACGAGAGAAAAAAAAACTTTTAGTTCGAAAAACAACCCAAACAACTTCAAACCTTCTTCTAGCGATTGATACCACTTGTTAGGTCACCATAATATAAGAACACAAGTATAAAAATGAGATAGAGATGAGAGGTGGATGATTACTTCAATATGAAAGATAAATGGACAAATGTTTAGTATAGATAATGAAATAACCAACAATAATAATGTATGTTACATGTTCTATTTATAGGAGAATGAAGCTAGGGCAACACACCCTCTTCCTTCCCTTCACGAAATGGGCCTAAGACATAGGCTCATGGGCTTACTTCATAAGCCTACTAATTTAAACTAACATATAAGCCTTAAAACTAAGCAACCTATTACATGATTAATATGACCAAGACTTGATACTAGTTCAACGTATTCCCAACAGTATGTAATTAGGAAGAAAAAGATAAGGGCATACAAGAAGAAGAAAAAAAGTTAACTGAGGCAGAACAAGTAGACGACGAAGTTTTTTTTTCTTTTTTTTTTCTTTTTTTTTTTTTTTTTTTTTTTTTGGTCAAACTTTTGTAACTACAAAAGAAGTGAAAGATAAGATCAACCGGCATTCAATACAAACTAGGAGGAAATTGCAACTCATTAAGAATGACAAACAAAGAATTAGGGCTAGGTGTATGGGAACAATACCGGTATTTGGTACAACTTGAGGTATTGGGTTGGGAACAGTCCCAAAGAGGAAAACTGGTCCGTTAACTAGAGGCCTCGAAAGGGATGTATATTTGCGATCACAAAAGGAGCAAGCAAAAGATTGCCCATGGTTGTTGTATGTAGCAAAAGATACTTCTAAAGATTTACGGAGTGTTAGAACTTTCAAGGATGAACACAAATGTTTGCAATCAAGAGAGATCAAAGCTTGTGACTACTAGTTTCTCTCAAAGCAAATACTTGACCAAGTTCAAGTCAATCCAGATATTTCAATCAGGGCTGTTCAAGATCAACTCACTAAACAGTTTGAAGTCCAAGTGTCTATGCAAAAGGCATTAAGGGCAAAAAAACAAGGCAGAAATTGAGATTAGGGGTGATCATAAGCAGCAATATACCATTTTGAGGGACTATGTTGAAGAGTTGCAGAAAACAAATCCTAATACAACAGTTAGGATAAGTGTACAAACTGCAACAGATTCATCAAGTCCAACGAGAGTTTTCAAGAGAATGTATGTTTGCTTAGATGCTTTGAAGGAAGGATATAAAGCTTGTCAAAGAGAATTGTTGGGATTAGATGGTGCTTTTATGAGGGGTCCTTTTCCTGGTCAACTTCTTACAGTTGTTGGTATTGATAGCAACAATGGAATATACCCTTTAGCCTATGCTATTGCAGAAGCTGAAAACAAAGATTCATGGATTTGGTTTCTTGAATGTCTAGCAGAGTATCTTGACTTGCAACCAAATTCAAACTACACTTTTATCAGCAACAGACAAAAGGTGATGTTAATTTATAGTTGATTATATTCACTTATATAATTCATAAATGATACTTTTATTAGTAATGAATTGATGTTCCTTTGTGCAGGGTATCATTGCAGCTTTAGCAGCAGTATTCCCTATTGCGGAACGCAGATTCTGTTTGAGGCACATCCATGAGAATATGAAATTGCAATGGAATTCTAGAGCCTACAAGGAACATTTGTGGAGATGTGCATCAACAACAACCGTCTAACAATTTGAGGCAGCAATGCTTGCATTCAAGAGTTTTAGCGAACCTGCCCATGCTTGGTTAAGTAAGATACCACCAACCCATTGGTCAAGGTCGCATTTTTCAGGTACTAACCAAATCTATGTGTAAGTGTACATCTTTTGTTGTTAAACATAGTTCAATATTGTTATCTGTATTACTAAAACATGTTCTATACATGTGTAGGGAGAGCTCATTCTGAAGTGTTACTTAATAACGTGTGTGAAGTGTTTAATGGGAAACTAGTGGGAGGTAGGCACCAACCCATCATTAATGCTTTAGAATACATTAGAGAATATTGTATGCAGAGAATAGTGAATGTTGTGCATACAATTGACAGTGTGTCGGACCATTAACACCAAAGGCAACACACATGTTAGACTTGATTAAGAAAGAGGCTTATAAGTACATCGTTTTACGGTGTGAAGGAGATAAGTATCATGTTAGTGGATGGGGAGATAAGTGTTTTGTGAATATTGAAGCTAGGGCTTGTACTTGTAGAATATGAGAGCTTACAGGTATGCCATGTAAACATGTTGTTGCTACCAACCGGTATATGAGGTTCAATGGAATGGAAGTAGGATCTGTAGAATCATGGGTTCATCCATGTTACTTGCTTAAGACTTGGGAGGAAACTTAAAAACACCACATCCAGCCCATAAATGGTTATCAACGTTGGAAAAAGTCAAACGTGCCTACAACCATTCTTCCACCTAAACATCATAAACCATTGGGTAGGCCACGAAAGAAAAGAACTAGGGCTTTTACAGAAAATGATGATAATGATAAAGATAGTAAGCTGTCAAAGTCTAGTAGGAGTGTAGTTTGTGGTATTTGTGGCAATGCTGGACACAACAAGAAAACACGTCTTGGGCAAAGAGGTGTAACAGGAAGTCAAGGCAGTACCCATCAGTTAAAAAAAACAGCTTCATCCCAGCCAAAAGTGCCATCAAAGAAGAAGACAAAGGTTACAGGTAACAACTTTGAAGCAAATGAACAAGCTCAATGTCTAACTGATGCTCAATCTTAAAGTCATGTGCAAGAAACCTGTGTTCAGTCTGAAAGTCATTCTAAAGTAAGTGTGGTCCAACCTGAATCTGGAAGTCAAGTTGATGCTGCTTCTGGTGTGGCTCCAAAACAAGTGTAGACTAGGAAGAAGATTATAGCAGCAAAGATGGCTTCACCACAAAAAAAATGTTGTTTAAGTATTTCAAAGACAATGGTTTTCATCGAATATGTAATTCCTAGACAATAGTTTCTATCTTTTAACAATGTGTGTTTCTGAACTATGTAGACTACAAAATTTTATGCATTTGGAAATATATCCAATTTGCATTATGTAAGAAATCATCTCATGTTAGTCTATGGGATTAATTGATTTTTAAATGTATCAATTTGCCACTTTACGTAGTTTCTACCTATTGTTGCAAATTCATACAGATACTTATAAGTGTTGACTTTTACAAAGTCAATTACTGTCATTATACATGAAAATTGACTATTAAATAGTCAATTTAACAGTATTTTGACAAAAAGCAAAGAAGAATCAACAATGGATGAACAACACCAGAGCAAGTTTATGTTCATACTTGAAAGTGGTGTCTGTTCATCCATCGTTGATACTTCTTCCATCTTTGATACTTGGATCTGTCTTACTTGAATCTGTGTTTGTGAGTTGGATAATGTTTTCTATTTTGACAAAGGACAATGAAGAATCATAAATGGATGAGCAACACCAGATCAATTTTATGTTGATACATCCATCTTTGATCATTTTAGTAGGATGTGTTTTATATTGGATAATGTTTGTGTGGCTAACCTACTAGTAAACCAATAAAGGCAGCACAGGAATAACATATTTATAGTCTTAGCCAAGGACAAAAGTAGATGAAGTCAATACTTTGTATTAGTCAACCTATATTGATTCTTTCTAAACACACAAAACAAACTACTGTACATAACTTCTACTTTCAAGAATGATTTTCAAAACACAAAAAACCAGTGTTTCTAAAGCCACTAAATAAACCATAGGCAAACTAAAACGATGACTATCCAGGAGAATACACAAAAGTTCCTCAAACGGCAAACTTTCTCCTTCTCAAGAAGGAGATCAGCTAGGGATGTTTGGTGAGCAGCCTCTAGCTCGATTGCCATGTCTCCCGTGTTGACAGCATTCAATGTCTCAGCCATGAGGTGGGCTTGGCATTCTTATAATGCCGCCTCATTCCGGTGAAGGTGCCTCCTCAAGTAGAGGATCACCTCCCTTGCTCTTGGTAGCATTGGTGGATCGTACCACCCATTGATGGGACATGTGGATCCCTAAAAAGCAAAAATCAAGACATTGACGCTTAAACTCATAACTTGAAAATAAACTTTTAATCTAAAACAACCATTAGACTTAAACCATGATTAAACTAAACGTGACATTTTAACTTAAAGAAACCCAACCATTAACGCACCTCAACAGGACAACCATAGTAACGACTTCCGGTGTTCACATTGTTCCAACAGGTTCTTACGACCGCCCGCCTGCCACATCTGCAACGCACCATTGTTAAGATTTGATCGGAAATATTTAGGATAAGATTTTATGAAAGAGAGGAGAGTTTAGGGATGAGTGGTGAAAAACTTTAGCTTTTATTAGCATACAGTTACTGTAGCAACCACAGAAGCCGCATGGTACTTACTCACACGTTAATGCGAAATGACGATTATGCCCTAGTGCTAAAAACAAAATGTAACGGAAAGGAACGGCGTTGACCAGCGAATTACGGGTCAAATGACGCAATCGGCCTCAAAAACTTGAAAAATGGACTCACGGCAACGAAAATGCTAAGTTTGGGGCCCCTACGATGCTTTTGAGAAAGTTTAGGGACCAACGGTGTATTTTTGTCCTTATTTTATTTAAGATGCCAACACGTACCATATGATAGTACTAAAAGGTACGATCCTTTTATAATTAATCGAAGATTTAAATGATCAAATATTGGACTCGAACTTTATACATACTAAGCCAAATTTCACGATCACCAAAGCATTCAAGACACTACTCAAGACGCTTTTAAGATGCGATGTAAATTCCACCTATCGTTTTGGTTATGTTCTACGACCAATTGATCCAAAACGCATTGCATTTCCAAAATCTTCATGATTTAAAAGAATATTCGATTTTGATTCTCACAATGTGTGATTGTAGAGGAATCAATTTTTGGGAAGATTAATTTGTGCCGAAGCCTCCATGTAAAAAAACATCATCTTTTTTATTTATTTATTTATTTTTATTTTTTTGGAAAGGCTGAATTGAATTAGAATTAGTAATTGTAATTAAGAAATTACTATCATAAAAAATAATTTAACTCTTATTCTAGCAGTTGGTCAGATTGGCTCAAGTTCCTTTTGCTAGTCTCGAGTAACGGTTTGAGTTGATGTCTCTTATTCCTTTCAAATGGTTGTTTCGTGCTGTTCATGGTTTTGGGCCCTTTAGTTTTTCATATATTTTGTTTTTTCTTCTTTTACTCGAGTCTTGTTTGGGCTTGCATCAAAAACAATCCGGAGTGAAAACAGGTGGCTCGGCCTCTGTGGGTGGGGATTTTTCTCTTGTCTCGGTTCACTGTAATTGGCAAGAGTTTTTCATCCTTTTTGCTGGCCTCAGTTAAAGGCTCGAGTAGTATCTAGTTTGGGTTTCATGTTGTATTTCTAAATATTGTTGTTTTTTTTTGCTTCTAGTGTCTTGTTAGAAGTTTTTTAATATATTATTAGCCGTTCAAAAAATAATAATAATAATTTAACTCTGTAAAACGTGTTATTTATGTTTCTTACAACCTTTCTATACGAAGAAAGGGCATCTAGTAGTAGATTCAGTAAAGAACGCGTGGTGTAGTAATGCTAAAAATTAAAATGAATGTGGCTGAGTTAGTATTAATTGCAATTAGGAAAACTATCTAAAATGTTAGAGCATTTCACACCTGCTAAATTTTTCATGAGGAACAAATTCTTGAAACATGCCTGTCGAGATATTTCGTTAACTTAATCCAGTAAACACCTTGGCTTGTTTTTATAAATAATAAGGTTCTTAATTAAGTTGTGTTTACACATGTGACTATAATTATTTGTGTAAAAATGCGAGAGTAAATTAAATTTTGAGCTCTTGATTTCCACTAAAACCGGTTGTAATTGTTTACAGCACCACGCATCCTGAACCTCCTTCACCCGTC
This sequence comes from Artemisia tridentata subsp. tridentata, assembly GCA_021014915.2. Lineage (NCBI taxonomy): Eukaryota > Viridiplantae > Streptophyta > Magnoliopsida > Asterales > Asteraceae > Artemisia > Artemisia tridentata. The sequence continues at coordinate 186,134,822 of CP139506.1, read as the reverse complement.
GTCCTCCATTACCCCTCGTCGATCCTTTACGTGTGACAGACAACTTCTGGAGGTGGTTTGGTTATCCAAAATTTCGGATGACCAAATGAAGTTTTTGTGGGATGTTGGATGTTGTTGTTGTTGTGTGTGTGATGTGTGATATGTTTGTGTGGTTGCTTTGATGATCACTATTACAGGTGTTTGATGGTTGATTTCATTCATTTTATTTATTTACTGGAGTGACTTATCGTGGTCATTTAAACATGGGAAAATATCAATCTATTTAGTTCGTATCACGTCCCTTGTTTCATTATTAGTAACCAAAGTTTGCATTTATTAAAAGAAAAAAGAGTTAAATATATGCGTTAGTAGCCATTACCGTAAAGGAAAAGGAAAAGAGAAACGAAATGGTTAAAACAATGAAAACACGTACGAAGTATCAAAAGATTTTATGCCAGCAACAAAAGAAGAACCAAACTTAATTTTGCATGGATAACCTACGTACAATTGTCGTGTCATTGGGTTCAAAATGTTAACAAGTTGGCAACATAAAATGTACGTCATCAATGACGCCCCAATATCACACGCTAAACTCGAATATGATCAAATCGTAGTATACTCGATACTGATCCGTGTTAAACGAGTCGAGCTCGAACAGTGCCGTAACTCGAACAGTGCCGTAACTGAGCGAAAAGAAGCATTCTGCGAAAACTTATAAGATAACTATATACGATGATTAAAAATATGTTATATCAACTATGGAAAACCAAAAACAGTATTTTAATGATTTGTCTTAAGTTTTTAAAAATATTTTGCAACATAAAATTGTACAAGGATACCAATTTTTGTTGTAAATGAATTTTGAGGTCCGAATATATAACGGGGTATGTATTTTGAGGCCCAATACGGTATAGTAGCACGCCTCGCACACCCTCGTATATGGCTCTGAACTTGAACTCGAGATAATCTAACCGAATTCCAAATCGAGTTGAGTTGAGATCCATATAGATTGACTTTTTCCCTAAAGATCAGACGATCAAATTATCACCATCCCCACTTTTTTTTTTTTTTTTTTTTTTTTCTAGCAACTTCAAGTAAATATGCTTTTTACACTGGACAATTTCGTCAAATATAAAAGTTGAAAATCCCCAACCTTTTTCATTCTTCACATAAAAAATAGAGTTTTGACTTTTACAAACACACACAAACATGTTATGAAAATCAATCATGAAATAGACTCCAAAAATATCAAATGATAATCGGATTAGAGATGACGAAAATCATGTTGTCACTGATGAAAAGCGGGTATGAATGACGAAGATGTTGTTATTGATGTTAGAGATAAAATCATATGTGATTTTGTCTGGTTCTCGAAAGGTGAAACTTAGACGTGATTTACATATACTAAATGACATCTGATTATACATATGTTGTAACATTTATAATTAGTTAAAAGATAAAATCACGTGTAATTGTATTAAAAATCATGTGTGATGATAACCGAAAGTATTGCAGATGTGAGGTGTTATGTAGATCACATGAATAAGATAATATTGCCCCTCCGTTAATCATTGTTTTAATATAGATGTAGAATAAATTAAACTACTTCTAATTTACACCATGGACCGAACATATTGGATGACAAGGATTTGATGTTTTGAGAATTAGTGATTAAAAAAAAAAAAAAAAAGTCTTTCTCGTCGAGTCTGAGCTCAAAAATACTAAGCTCGCAAGGCTTATAACCTTAATCGAGTATATGCTAAATAATTAATTTATCTTTTTGTATGCATTTGATTATTTAATTATCATTAGTATATTTAGTAATATACATACAAAGCGAGTCGTGTCAAGCTTATATAACAACTATTTTTCTAAGTGTGAGCTTGAAATGTGAGCATGATCAGTTGAGTCGAGTTTTGAGCTTGATCGAGCTCGCATCAAGTTTCGAATTCAAGCCCTGGTTTTAGGAGTGAAGCTCGAACTTGACGGTATTCGATTCTACGCGGTTTGATTGCGTGTCCAGTTTACAATAGAATTTAGATATGGACATGTAAATCTCATAATTGATCATATCTCTAGCTACAATCAAAAAGCAGGTCCGCTATATTATAATGCCAATAAAGCAATGATATGACTTGAAGCCCCAAAAATTTTAAGACCTCAATTTTCATTTTGTAACAAACAATAGATTAACGTAAAAGAGTTTACGAGAACTCTCAACATTTTGTTAAGAATTTGTATCAAAGAAAGTTAGAAGCATAATTCCCATATAACCCGTACGTACAATGAAATTTATATATTTTTATAATGTCATGGATTTTTATACCTAAAATCAGAATTAAATGATCGCTTTAGGCCTAGCTTCTAAACAACCATCATTGAGCCGGGGGCCTTGGCAGTTCGCACAATAAAGCGCGCATTGTTGCAATGACCTTGAGTTTGAGCCAAAGCGATGGTGGTGGTCGTAGTGAGCAACTTCAAAAGTTTAGAATTAACACCTTCGTACTTCAACTCATCTCATATGTTGGAATTTGTACTATGATGATAGCCGAGGCTTATTCAATTTTGCTGATACTACAATCCAGATAATTTTATACGTTTATATGTTCTAACTCTCAATCATCACATGATTGTTGATAAAATATACAAATTATATTCTTCTCAACCTTGTCTTTAAAAGTTTAAAATACAATTACAAGCGAAACTAAGAAAGCCTATAACTTTAAATCGTAGTTATATTTTTTTGACAAGTAATCTTAAACCTTTTCAAGTTACGTAATACGTATAGAGGAAAGGAAGAAAGTCATTTGATTTAAAGTAGTCTCTCAACTACCAATAGATTAAACTGCTTGCAAAAATAGAAAGCAACGGTACCTACATTAAAGTGGGGCTAAATAGGTGGAGAATTGCCAATGAACTTATTAGAAATGTTGACGTAGAAAAAATATATATGTGTGTAATAAATACATTTAACATGTGCCTAGCTAGTTAGCATTTGCTAATACCTTGACTACCGTTTCGAAGAGGAAAAGATAGAACCCATCACTACTCTCGCTATCCCAGAGTCGGCACCGCCTTGCATTAATTCTTTCGTGCATGTTGTACTTATGACGTCGACTTTCATTATCGAGTATCAAAATAAGCTAAAGAATCTGTGAAATTTTCTATGCACATATCTTTATGGTCTTTCAATCATAGTTTTTGTCTTTATTCCACTTCAATCATAAGTTCAAATGTGTTAATAACTAAAATGTATGAGAAATAATTTTACAATTGAATAAACTGGTTCGTTATGGAATAGAAAATGGTTGAATATACAGGATAGTGTTTGGTACTGTTCGGGTTATTCAAGTTGCAAAGGGTATAAAAAGGCCAATTCTAAGTATTTACAATTGATTAATCAAAACCGTTTTATTTTTTATTTTTGTAAAGCGTATTCCACCCGATAAAATATATTACTCGAAAAAAAACGTTCAAGTAAAATGAAATGTGGCTGAGGTACCACATTAACCGCAAGCAAATACTTGACACAACCACTAAATCATTTATGACAGACCATAAACGACAATTAGCTACAACCAACTAGACCACCAAACCAAAAACCAGCATAAAAGATACAATTTATGCAAAAAAAATATAAAACAACCTAGTTAAGACAAAAATCTTGAATTCCACCAGCCTCTAATTGTGCAGGAGAGAGGCCAAAATCATCATCATTATAATTGTTCCCGTCACCCGTGTCCGCTTTCCATTGCTTATAAAGACTTTGCCCCTTACCTCCACTTCCAGAATATAACGTCCCAATGTGATCATCAAAAACTTTATCATCATCGCTATGAGAAACTACCACATTGCCCACCTTAGAGAATGGGTTACCCCTCTTAGTTGAAGAAATCAACCTTTTTAAGAGGTTTACCATCATCATCCACAAGAGTAGCTTTTCTATCAATAATGAGCTTTTCAAGCTTCCCAATTTTCTCAACAATAGGAGTGTTCTTCATAGGCGATGGAGAAGTAGTATTGGAAATGCTTGCTTCCCTTTTGTTGTTAATTTCGTCATTAAATGTACCCAAATCAGCATTCACATCAATAATCTCATCCACCTCGCTATCACTATCAACAACCTGTTTAGTAACGTCCTTACTAACCGACCAGATCCCATCACCCATTTCAAAAATATTGTTTACATCACTTAACGCATCAAAAGAATTTCTCAACGAGACCATATCAATTTTGTCATTAATGTAAGACTTTTTAATGTGAGACTCCTTAACGGGCTGATTAGGCTCATTATTACACTCAGTTTGCTTTTCATTCGATGGCTTAGCAATCTCAGAGTCCTTCAATTGCTCTTTAGTACCAGCATTAGAAGAACTAGAGGGAGAAGATGACGTACCAATATTAGGATCAGCATTTGGTTGTGACGTTGATGCACCATTTTTTGGTTTAGAAATAGATCTATAATAGTATTGAACCTTCGGTTTTTGCAAACGCACATCATCAACTTGCCGAACAGGTTGTTTTCCTTTCCCTTTCTTCCTATTAACTTCAGTAAACCCATCCTCATTAACCGAAGGTTTCTCAACCGTTTTCACTCTCTTAGGACATCCATCATCATTGTGATCAAAAACTTTACGTGTCTCACACCTAGGCGGCCTCCACTCATATTCAATATCTAACTTTTTCATAGAATGACCAGACCCATTAGGATACGGGATAGCAACAACAAGAGAATCAAGTAAAGCTTCCTTAGACGACACTTCCACTAGAGCCTTAGCATATGAATTTCGACCCTATGAGTTAAGACACATCGAACTCGTGTAGGAATCCAACATAATAGGACGACCAATTTGCATTGTAATCAAACTAAGACCGATCTTAGAATACGCAACAACCGGAATATTATGGATTTTCACCCAAACAGGAGCTGAAGTTATATCATCTTTAGTAAGTTTTGAGTTAGGAGTCTAAATATTCAAAAAAAAAATGGGCACTAACCGTATCAACCATGGACCTTCTTCCAACACCCTCTCCATACCCTCTTTGGTAGCAAATTGAAACAGAAAAAACCATTATTAAGCATAACTCTTTGCAAACCAAACTTAGCCCAAGTATTCCTAGCATAATTTTTGACAACCGGGAAAGCAAGTCTCTTACCAATGAAGTAACCATAAAGAGTATTAGCGAACCGAGCACTTACCTGATCGACTACTTCCAATGGAATGGTGACATTAGCACCAGCCACACAATTAACGTTTCTCATTTCAAAAATCCTCACTATCTTCTTAGGAGTTTTATCCTTAAGCATATCCGCAAACGATAACGGAGTAGAACCAGATTGAATACCACTGTTTTGCATCGCCAAACCATCAACATGATTCTTATCCTTCGTACTACTAGCATTCACATTAGTTCGCATATTCATTTGCATGTGAGTTGTTTCCCTTTCACTAGTACTTGGACTAGCTATACCATCAACATGAAACTCCATATTACACAACGAAGCACTATCAACAGTTGCATCATTTACCACAGCAGGTATAGCCCTAGAATCATTATTTAAACCATCTTGACTAACATGTGGTTGCCCACTTGAACCATTACTAAGCTGGGTATTAATCCTCTCACCACTCGAATCCAAGTGATCCATAAATTTGGCAGCATTAGAATCACCAGTTGCAGCCTTGTTCCCTGTGTTATTCAAATCAGAGGACGAGGAAGTTACCTTTTCGGGAACATTACGTACAGCTTTCCTTAGGATTGACTTAAGAATCGGTGCATCACCCAGCAAGCTAGCCATAGGATTGATCATAGTATCCTTATTCATAGAAGGGACAATCAAATCACCACCTTGCATAATATCAAGAAAAACTAAACCCTAATAGCGAATTTGTTGATGCAAAAAGTAAAAAGTAAAAAGCTGAAGTAATGAAACCCTAACTAAACGACCAGGAAGAAAACCTAAACGAAACCTTAGAAGGGTTTAATCAATGCACAATCATGACTAACCGACTCTCATAATTAATAGAATGATGTAATTAATAATGAAGTTTAACACAGCAGCAATAAAGACCAAAGCGATACCCTAAACAATTAAAAAACCGAAACCCTAAACACCTAGAAACAACAACCAAATAACAAATCGACTAAAGGGAAGTAATAAAGATTAATCCACATTAGTAGAAGTTTTATAAGGTATTAGGATCAAGGAAGGGAGATGGAAATGATCAGAATAGTAGGGAGAGGGGAAATCGCCATTGTCACCAGAGAAGTTAGTGTTTTCTTTTATCTATGTGAGAATATATTTGAGTTTAATCAAAACCGTTTTAACCAAACAATAAGTTTGATATTAGTGATAGTCATAGTCATCAAATTTTGTTTTGTACATCCATGACTGTTAGGTCAATTAAAGCTTAAACAAATAGATGGCTGAAATCATATTTTGTCATTTTAACATGGGTCATACTATACAAACCCCCCTACCAAAACCCTCCCTAGTGTAGGGTGTACCTGTGTTTTGTGTTTTCGTCTCGTAGTTGTCCTTTTTTTTTATATCAAGTGTCACTTTTTCTTTTCTTTCTTTTTTTAGGGGCAGTTTCTTTTCTTTTGTTTAGGGGCGGTTTATATCAAGTTGTCTTTATATATATATATATATATATATATATATATATTTATATATATATATATATATATATATATATATATATATATATATATATATATATCAAGTGTCACTTAGTCCTTTTTTACATAGTGTTTTATGTGAAACACGTTTTTTGTTGAGGATCACATGCTTGGTACGAGATTTTACTATTGAATATTCCCTTTTGAGATTATAAACCACTAGCAGTGATCAAACTTGCATTCACAAAACTAGAAGTGATCAAACTAGCATTCACTAAACAAAAACTTGCATTCACAAAACAAAAACTAGCATATCAATACTTGCTTGCCGGAAAGGAACAAGTGCGGCTATTACGGGTTTATAAAAGTTTGGTTAATAAAAGTTTACGATGAATAGATCACCATTTTACACGACTGAGCTATAATTTTACGCTATTTCACATACTACTTTCAAAAATGTGTAACGTTTATAAAAAAAATGATAAATCGTGATTTTTAATAGGCTCAGATTATTATCGTTTTATCATTTTGGCTGCAAATTTGAAGGTTGCAAAGTGGAAAAAACTCATTTTACCGTCCATTCGGTTATGTCATGCCAATCAAAACAAGTTTTTTTTTATATCATCATCGCCGTATCTCGTTTTTTTTTTAAGAAACCATTTTAAAAAACCAAGTTTAGAAAACAACTGCTTATTTGATAATAAACAATTTAAACAAACCATCACAACTGCTTATTTGATAATAAGCAGTTTCAACAAACCATCACAAACCATCTGTGACAAATGGTAATTTTCACATTTTAACTTAATGATAAATATTCATTTATTATTTTTTAGCCGAGCATTTCTATGCGTAACTGCATATTTCTGAGCATTTCTGAACATTTTTTGGGAGTTGTCCCGCATACTGTAGCTTACAGTCACTGCTGAAAAAGTTTATTTTTTTTCAGTAAGCGTAAATTATCCTATTTTTGATAGTTACTGATAAGTTTCGTATTTAACTGAGAAGTTTTCTCGTATTTACTGAAAAGCAACACCACACGCGAACTGACACTACAGTATATATGGTAGCAGTCAAATAAATACACTTCTGAGCAAAAAAAAATATTTTATTATTATTCTGACGAAAACATCGATAAAAAAATTTATTTTGCGTGTACATGTCCAAAAACGTCAAACCGGGACTTTACGGTGACATTTAAGCTCAAACCGACACACGATACATCAATAATGTCCAAAATTCGTTTTCCCCCTCCCTCTTATTCATTTTTGCCGCCCATGGCACATAACAACAAAGATTATCTCATCATTTTTAACTTATTATGACATAATAGATTTTGTATCTTACTTAAAACCATATACACACCATTTCACACACACATTTTCTCATCAAAAAATTTCCTCTTTATTTCTTCATCTTCTACAAACCATTCGACACACTCAAATCAAGATCTACAAAAATTTGTTGAAGTTATAACAAATCGGGTTGTACTTTTGAGCTCTCGGGTTGATTTGGAACGTTTCTTGGGTAAAATTTGCACCATTTGGGTCTTCTTTGGTCTTGCTACCCCACGTACACCATCAAAACATTGTGAGAATTCTCAAACTTTGTTAAACTCTGTACTTTCATGTTTATTTTGGTCTAGATCTTGATGTTATGTAGTCTTTTGTGTCATTTGGTTAATCTTGAAAATTTGTGAAATGTGTTCATATATATACATATACGTACGACACTACACATACATATATGTTTCATATTTTCTTGCTTGTGTGGTAAATTTAAGCTAAATACATGTTACCATGATGATACAAATGCTTAATTTGAGTTATTTACTTGATTTGTTAAGGATTGGAAACCCTAATTTGGAAATTAATACAAATCGACACACTTGAAAAATAAATAATTATTGGGGTTTTGAAAAACATAAAGTTTTTGCTCTAGTGGTGAAATTGTGTAATTTTTTTACTATTGTTTATTTTTACGGCTTATTGGAATGAGTTATAATGTATTGATTTTTAGTTTGGGTTTTGGTTATTATTTCACCTCGACAAGATTTGGGCCGAGCCCAACAAACTTTCGGCTTATTTGGACTTTTTGATTAAACGGCTTATTTGAATTGCTTATTTGCTTATTTAATATTTAACGCGAAATATAACGTAAAATAAAAAGGTTTATTTGGTTTCAGGCTAAAATTTAACTATTGGGCTCGTAATGGACTTTTCGGCCCAATAATAGTTTCGGGTGACTAAAATGAGTTTTGGATTATTTTTCGACTTGTTATAAATATTATGGCCTACTAAAACGTTAAATATCGATTAAAACTGTTTTGGACTCGTTTTGACACTTTTGGCCTAATTTGGCTACAAAATGGACTTTTCGGCTCAATTCCACGATTTTTGACTTTTATTGACTTTTTGGAATATTTTGATTAAACGTTGAATTTTATTTCGCGACTTATAATTATTTTGGTAATAAACGTTAGTTAATTAAAAACCTAACAAAATATATATTTTGACCTAAATATATACTTTTGGACTAGTTTTGCAAACATTGTTAACGTAAGGGACTATTTGAGTAAATTGCAACACTTGGGAAAAATGGAAAAGTTTGAATGAACGAACGGACATGCCCGATTTTTCTAAAATTTCAACACTTAGAATATTTTCGGATAAAAACAAACTAAAGGACGAAATATGCTATTTTTATTATTAAAAATATTAATTTTTCCAAATTAATATTTTTAGACTTCTTAAGACTTATAAATATAATTTTATATATTTGTACACTTATACTTTATTTAATTTTTCTAAATTAAATACTTATAAATTCCTTTTATAATTAACATTATATTATAAATAATTATAATATTTATAATATAATAATACCCCGCTATCACCATTATTATATTATTTTTTCAATATCTATTTAATTAATTATAAGCCCTAATTAATTAAATATTTAATTATTAAACCTTATTTAATATATATATATATATATATATATATTACTTGTGTATTTTTCGATGACGAGTACTAAGCACGGATGTTTCCGTCACACGTATTTTCACCGTACACTTTCACCATGAGCCATCACCAAAAAGTCTTGTACGATAAACCACTTTTGAAATGTACCTTACCACACAACAAGCAAGAAATACACAAGCACTTGACACACGTAAACCTTTCAAATGAGTCAAAATGTTTAAAACACGAATTGTGCGCTAAGACTTACCATACTGATCTAGGTCGCGTGTCGGAGCGGTTGCACTGTACTATTTGTTTGCTAGCAGATTGCTACTATTGAGGTGAGTTTATAGCCCCATTTTTATACGTATTGTTTTTATAAACCTTGGGGTGAGAAACATGCAAAACTGTTTTCAGGGACCAAATTGAACTTTGTTTTTATACACACTGGTATGCGAATAACCTAAGTATGTTTGAATCCCATTGCGCCCACTATCATCAACCGTCAATTCCTGCTAGGAAGCGCGTATGATATAAATATATCTATTGGGGGTGACTCCCCCATTCGGTTGGCCCGACAGGTCAACGCGAATGTATACCATGTCGGATTTTTCTGAGTGTCTGGGGATTAACACTCCCGGGTACCCTTTGTTTGCTATGACACCTTGGTATATTGTTTGTCTAGTTTCGGATGGATGAGCTTAGTGTTAGCATACAGAATGAGTGTGATTGCTGAATTATTTGCTATGGTCCATATGTGCTTATTTACTTTAAACCTGTGAACTCACCAGCGTTAGTTGACTTTTAGCATGTTTTTCTCAGGTGTTTGAGATTGTATTCATTGAAGGTAGGGCATGGCATTGGTCATAAATTTCTAGAAATGTTTTTGCTTATGTGTTAAGCTCTGATTTGGGTCAGCCATGTTAAATGGGATTTGTTTTAATTGAATTGAACTTTATGTATGACACTTAACTTTGGAAATGTAAACTATGTTAAAATGGATTTTAATCCATTCTCTGTATCTTTGTGTTGTGATTATCGATTTAGTAGCACCCAAATATGTATGCTTCCGCAAATCCTGATTTTGGGGGTGTTATAGATTGGTATTCATAGCCTAGGTTATAGAGAACTAGGTGTATAAAAACCTTAAACTATAACCAGTTTATGAAAAACGTTTCCTTATGACCGCCAGATGCATGCCTGCCAAGCTTGCCATGATTTGATCGCTATTTGCCATATATGATTAAGTGTTATACTATGTTGTTTGAGTATTTTACTTAACATATATGATATAAGTATTTTCTATATACTTACACATACCATACCGTAATTGTCACAGACCATGTCCCTACGTAATGTCATTATTTCACTTTGAGTTGAATACTCGCTACATACCACATGAACTCATTTTCTATTCGACTCTAAGTTTGGACAACCGTCTTATTCTTTCGAAACACTTATATTACTATCGTAAAGGAACCCACCAACTTATGTGAGCACGACCCTAACCTACCGCCTTATAACATATCTCCTGGAACCATCTACTCTAAGGACACATCCTTGCTATGTCTCACGCTTCTTTTCTCATTGTGAAAGACCATGTCACCTGAGAGGCAAGACCTAAATTCCGCAGCCATGGAACAACTCGTAGCCCAACGAGTAGCAGAGACTATTGCTGCCTACGAGTTAGGAATTCACATGGCTTGCGACTTAATGAACCGAGGAGCACTTCAAGAAGCTGAGAACATTAACAAAAAGAGGAAATGGGATAACAACCTAGGAAACAAAGGGGTTCCACAACCCCTCAGAAAGCCAAAGTTGGCCAAAACTTTCACTGCTGGACCTAGTAACAGAAAGGCTTATGCTAGAAAGTTACCAACGTGTAGTCGTTGCAAACTACACCACAATGGGCCTTGCACCGTGAAGTGCCACAAATGCCAGAAGGTTGGACATCTGGCTAGAGGTTGTAGGTCTAAAACCTTTACAGTAGCACAGAAAATACCAGGGAACAATCGGAAGGCGGAAGTAACCTGTTTTAGGTGTAGAAAGAAGGGGCACTATAGGGTCGGAGTGTCAGGAACCAAAGGACCAAGGAAAAGTGAACAATCAAGGAAAACAGGGAGCGGAAGGAAACCAAGACCCAAATGTGATGTCATAAGAATGACTACCCTATGTAACGAGACCTAAGCTTAGACCCTTTTAAGTTACATTCCTGTAAGACTTCAGTAGTATCTTTTGTGAACCCCGTCGTATTGTATGGATTTGGTGAACTTTTATTATGAGATGTAAGCTTATTTGACTCCTGACTATCAGCGGTCCTATGCCCGTTGCACTACTTATTTTTACTATCATTTAACAAACCACTTTGTCATCATTTTTCAACTATTTGAACTCGTATTATAAACCAGCTGTCTACCATATTATCTTTTCATGAAATAATAAATTGTATTGCCACAAACTCTTGAACTTTTGCAAGTATTTCACAGACTATCTCACAGTCATACTATAAATCGTTTTACTACCAGATTACAGAATCAAATTTTTGACCTCATTACTTTCTTTGAAACAAGGAACTTTCCTCATCTTGCCTTACGAACTGTTTTACTAACAAATTATAAGCTAAACTATAATTTGGATACTATTTTGCCAATAATGAATTGTTTTTCCTATTACTCTATAAATTGTTTGCAAACCATTTTACAAACTATTCTGATACCACCCGGCGAATAATTTACTTTTTGAAAGGTAGTTTATGCTGTAAGCTCAGAGCAGAAAAACCGATATGTTTTCTTGTAACTAAACTCAGCATCGCATCGTTGGACCCCAATTATATAAAGACTGATCACCTATGTATAATTCGGGTAGGACCATACTATTCTAGGAATGGTTTCCTTAAATTTTTATGAAAGTCGAATCTTTTATTTCCTTTTTTTTGAGAAATCAGAAACTCGCGTGTGTGAACACATAAAAGTAGTGCAAGTCATGGGCATCTGTACTAGGAAACACTGTAACCAAATAGGCTTTGACGCCAAGATACCACCTAGAACTAGCCTTACTTCATACCACGTCCAATGCTAAAAGGGTAACTTACACCACTAGCCAACATAAGATGACCCCACCGATTAACATCTTACGGTACACTACCCTTTCCGATTCTGAGACACTGCATCATCTATCAGACGAATCTTATTGAGCCAACCAACTGACTGTTAGTAGCAATCAACACCATCTTTCAAGGTCATACTCTAGACCTGCAAAACTCCTCAACCAACAGCGACCTATGCCCACAAAACTTGGAGACATCGAAAACATCCCCAATGGAGACTAGATGTCGAAATACCGCGCTGTAATCACCCACAATGGGAAACTCATCCGCGTACCTTATGGCAATAGGATCCTAGCAACAAAAGGAGGACCCATGGACAAAAATAAACAATGGGTGAACCACTATACTTTCAGGGACTAGAGACTTACCAAAAATATACTTATGACCCAACAAAAATCTTAAGACCTTGCAGAGTAACCCGAGACATTATCTTTGGAACAGTTGTCTAACCCTTCACTAATTCCTTAGGGATACTGGCCTGGCTAGGACATGAGATTTTATAGAAACACCGTTGTTCACTAAACTAAACCTCAGAAGTGAATCAAGCACCCTATCGTCTAGCACTAACGAAATTGCAAGAGCTGTCAAACCAGTTGGCTGAACTTTCAGAGAAAGGCTTTATCAGACCGGGTTCTTCGCCTTGGGGAGTTCCGGTCCTGTTTGTCAAGAAGAAGGATGGATCCTTCAGAAAATGTATCGACTATCGGGAACTGAACAAACTCGCTATCAAAAACCGATACCCACTCCCAAGAATCGACGACCTATTCGATCAACTTCAAGGTTCGTCGGTCTATTCAAAGATCAACCTAAGGTCAGGTTATCACCAACTCAGGGTTCCAGAAACAGACATCCCGAAGAGCGCATTCAGGACCGGATACGGTCATTACGAATTTTAAGTTATGCCATTCGGTATGACCAACGCACCAGTAGTGTTCATAGATCTTATGAACCGAGTGTGCAAACCGTATTTGGACAAATTCGTAATCGTTTTCATTGAAGAAATCCTGATTTACTCTAATAGTGAGAAAGAGCATAAGGAACATCTCAAACTAATCTTAGAGCTACTGAAGAAGGAAGAGTTGTATGCTAAGTTTTCCAAATGAGAGTTTTAGATAACAACCGTCCAATTTTTTTTGGTAACATGATTGATAGTCAAGGCATTCATGTGGATCCCGCAAAGATCGAGTCAATAAAGGATTGGGCGACACCCAAAACACCCATCGAAATACGCCAATTCCTAGAACTCACTAGTATTACAGAAGGTTTATCGAAGGTTTCTCCAAGATAGCGCAGCCTTTGACTAAATTAACCCAGGAGAATATAAAGTAGGATTGGGGAGATAAGCAAGAGGAAGCTTTCCAAACTCTCAAGGAGAAGTTAGGCAGTGCACCTATTTTGGCCTTACCTAAAGGTAGTGAAGACTTTGTCGTTTATTGCGACGCTTCACACAAAGGTTTAGGAGCCGTGTTAATGCAGAGAGAGAAGGTGATAGCATATGCTTCTCGACAACTGAAAACCCATGAGAAGAACTACACAACCCATGACCTAGAGTTAGGCTCAGTCGTGTTTGCACTCCGGATCTGGAGACACTACCTTTATGGCACCAAGTGTGTGGTATACACCGACCACAAAAGCCTGCAACATATTTTGAACCAAAATGAGCTGAACATGAGACAACGCCGATGGTTGGAATTGCTCAGTGATTATGATTGTGAGATCCGTTATCACCCAGGCAAGGCAAATGTAGTTGCCGATGCCCTCAGCAGAAAAGTGTGAATCAAACATCTCAGAGTCAGATCGTTATGAATGACAATCAGTTCATCTCTTCCAGCTAAAATTCTTGAGGCTCAGGTCGAGGCTCTCAAGGAAGGAAACAGACCAAGTGAGAAGCTTTACGGAATGCCAGAGAGTGAGAATGACTTCGTAAAGAGATTCGATGGAGTTTTGTGTTATAGGGACAGAAGTTGGATCCCGCTATACGGAGGAATTCGTGATTTATCATGCACGAATCCCACAAATCCAAATACTCCATCCATCTAGGATCTGACAAGAAGTACTTGGATTTGAAGAAGCTATACTGGTGGCCAAACATGAAGGCCGATATAGCTGAGTACGTCAGTAAATGTTTAACGGGTTCGAAAGTCAAGGCTGAACACCAGAGACCATCCGGTCTACTTGTACAACCTGAAATCCCATAATGGAAGTAGGAGCGCATCACTGTGGATTTCATCACCAAACTGCCTAAGACATCGAGCGGTTACGACACGATCTGGGTAATCATGGACCGTCTCACTAAATCTACTCATTTCCTTCCTATAAAGGAGAATGATAGCATGGACAAAATTGCACGACTGTACGTGAAGGAAATTGTCGTAAGGCATGGTGTACCTATTTCTATCATCTCTGATTGAGACAGTCGTTTCACATCTAACTTTTGTAGGTCGCTCCAGGACGCATTGGGAACGGACCTCGACATGAGTACAGCATATCACCCTCAGACTGATGGTCAGAGAGAAAGAACCATTCAGACGTTAGAGGGCATGCTGAGAGCTTGTGTGATTGACTTTGGGAATGGCTGGGATAGGCATTTGCCTTTAGCCGAGTTTTCTTAAAATAACAGCTATCACACTAGTATCAAAGCTGCACCATATGAAGCACTTTATGGTCGTAAGTGCAGATCGCCAATATGTTGGACTGAAGTCGGAGAAAGCCAACTTACCGGACCAGACCTAGTCCACGAGACTACCGATAAAATTTTGTAGATCAAGAGCTGAATGCAAGCGGCTCGTGACCGTCAAAAGAGCTATGCCGACAAGAGGCGAAAACCCCTTGAGTTCCAAGTGGGTGATAAAGTGATGTTAAAGGTCTTGCCATGGAAAGGTGTGATAAGATTTGGTAAACGTGGGAAGTTGAACCCTCGTTATATTGGACCTTTTGAGATTCTTGCCAGAGTCGGGCCGGTAGCCTATCGACTCGAGTTGCCATCTGAACTCAGTGCTGTGCATGACGTCTTTCATGTCAGCAACTTAAAAAAGTGCTTATCTGATGATAACGTTGCCATTCCCTTGGATGAGATTCAGCTTGATGAGAAACTGAATTTCATCGAGGAACCGATTGAAATCATGGACCAGGAAGTTAAACGACTAAAGCAGAGTCATATCCCAATTGTGAAGGTACGTTGGAACTCTCGCAGAGGTCCCGAGTACACTTGGGAGCGAGAGGATGAAATCAAGCGAAAGTATCCTCATCTCTTTTCGAATTCATCAAGTAACGCGAATTGAAATCCAAGAAGGATTTCCCCATTAGCTTGGGAGACTGTGACAAATGGTAATTTTCACATTTTAAGCTAATGATAAATATTCATTTATTATTTTTTTTAGCCGAGCATTTCTATGCGTAAGTGCATATTTTGAACATTTTTTGGGAGCTGTCCCGCATACTGTGGCTTACGGTCACTGCTGAAAAAGTTTATTTTTATCAGTAAGCGTAAATTATCCTATTTTCGATAGTTACTGACAAGTTTCGTATTTAACTGAGAAGCTTTCTCGTATTTTCTAAGAAAATAATAATATTTTTTTATTATTTTGACAAAAACGTCGATAAAAAAATTTATTTTGCGTATACGTGTCAAAAAAGGTCAAACCGGGACTTTACGGTAACATTTAAGCTCAAACCGACACACGATACATCAATAATGTCCAAAATTCATTTTCCCCCTCCCTCTTATTCATTTTTGCCGCCCATAGCACATAACAACAAAGATTATCTCATCATTTTTAACTTATTATGACATAATAGATTTTGTATCTTACTTAAAACCATACACACACCATTTCACACACACATTTTCTCATCTAAAAATTTCCTCTCTATTTCTTCATCTTCTACAAACCATTCGACACACTCAAATCAAGATCTATGAAAATTTGTTAAAGTTATAACAAATCGGGTTGTACTTTTGAGCTCTCGGGTTGATTTGGAACATTTCTTGGGTAAAATTTGCACCATTTGGGTCTTCTTTGGTCTTGCTACCCCACGTACACCATCAAAACATTGTGAGGATTCTCAAACTTTGTTAAACTTTTGTACTTTCATGTTTATTTTGGTCTAGATCTTGATGTTATGTAGTCTTTCGTCTCATTTGGTTAATCTTGAAAATTTGTGAAATGTATTCATATATATACATATACGTACGACACTACACATACATATATGTTTCATATTTTCTTGCTTGTGTGGTAAATTTAAGCTAAATGCGTGTTACCTTGATGATACAAATGCTTAATTTGAGTTATTACTTGATTTGTTAAGGATTTGAAACCCTAATTTGGAAATTAATACAAATCGACACACTTGAAAAATAAATAGTTATTGTGGTTTTGAAAAACATAAAGATTTGGCTCTAGTGGTGAAATTGTGTAATTTTTTGACTATTGTTTATTTTTACGGCTTATCGGAACGAGTTATAACGTATTGATTTTTAGTTTGGGTTTTGGTTATTATTTCACCTCGACAAGGTTTGGGCCGAGCCCAACAAACTTTCGGCTTATTTGGACTTTTTGACTAAACGGATTATTTGAAGTGCTTATTTGCTTATTTAATATTTAACGCGAAATATAACGTAAACTAAAAAGGTTTATTTGGTTTCGGGCTAAAATTTAACTATTGGGCTCGTAATGGACTTTTCGGCCCAATAATAGTTTCGGGTGACTAAAATGAGTTTTGGGTTATTTTTCGACTTGTTATAAATATTTTGGCCTGCTAAAACGTTAAATATCGATTAAAACTGTTTTGGACTCGTTTTGACACTTTTGGCCTAATTTGGCTACAAAATGGACTTTTCGGCTCAATTCCACGATTTTTGAATTTTATTGACTTTTTGGAATATTTTGACTAAACGTTGAATTTTATTTCGTGATTTATAATTATTTTGGTAATAAACGTTAGTTAATTAAAAACCTAACAAAATATATCTTTTAACCTAAATATATACTTTTGGACTAGTTTTGCAAACATTGTTAACGTAAGGGACTATTTGAGTAAATTGCAACACTTGGGAAAAATGAAAAAGTTTGAATGAACGAATGGGTCATGCCCGATTTTTCTAAAGTTTCAACACTTAGAATATTTTCAGATAAAAACCGACTAAAGGACGAAATATGTTATTTTTATTATTAAAAATATTAATTTTTCCAGATTAATATTTTTAGACTTCTTAAGACTTATAAATATTACTTGTGTATTTTCCGACGACGAGTACTAAGCACGGATGTTTTCGTCACACGTATTTTCACCGTACACTTTCACCATGAGCCATCACCAAAGATTCTTGTACGATAAACCACTTTTGAAATGTACCTTACCACACAACAAGCAAAAAATACACGAGCACTTGACACACGTAAACCTTTCAAATGAGTCAAAATGTTTAAAACACGAATTGTGCGCTAAGACTTACCAAACTGATGAGTGTGTAAATACTCATCATTTTTATCCCATCTGAACTGCAAAAGCATTTAAAAACACTCAGAAATGCTTCAAAATACATAAAATATCCTTGAAATGTGTTTTATCTGTTTCATATGCAAAAGGTTTGAAAACGGGACGAAAACGAACATTTTTGGATTGACTCGGCAATAATTACGCATTTGATCAAGTGAAGACGAAAGTCAAAGACGGAGTCAAAGTCAACCCCCAAAATCCCAAAATGACACAAATGGTCCCTGGAATTGATTTTCAATATTGGCAGCAATGGTCCCTGGATTTTCAGAAGTTACATGATTGGTCCCTCAAAGTTAAAACAATTTCAACTTCTAATCCTAACTAAAATAAAACCCAACCATTAAACCTACCCAACCCAACCCTTTTAATAAACCCAGCTACTAAACCCCAGCCCAAAACACATTTCCCAAGCCCAATCCAAAATAAAAACCCAACCCGACCTTTTTAGTTAAACAGAAGGTTTGACTTCGGTCAAACCTTCTTCTTCAATACCACCATCCCGCCAATACCAAAACCACCTCAACCCACCGCCTTATCTCTGACAAATCCACCACCCTCCTCCTATCCCACTCACCTAACAAGCCAATATGCATTAAATGCTTCTTCCTCAGTACAAGTTATCAGAGATAGTGGATTTTTCCACTATCTCATTTTTGGCGCCAAAAGTAGTTTCAACGATTGAGATGATTTCAGGAGAATCCAAAGGCCAAGATATGATCAGAGAGGATGAGAAGACATATCCCACTTTATTTTAGTATAAATAGAGGCATTGTAGCTTGTAATAAGTAAGTAGTTAAAAGTAGCATAATCGTATTTCATTTTCAGTAATCATAGTTTGTAATCTCAAGTTTCAATAATCAATTCAAAGTAAATTAAGTCTGTTTGATATCAATCTTTGTACAATTTCCAGTAGCTAATGATAATTCTAAGTTTTTAAATTTCCATGTTGTACTGAGAATTCAAACCAAGTTAAGTAGTTATTGAAATAGCTTCTTAGTTGTTTCTATAAGCTTATACAAGCTTATCATAGCTTGTTGTAAGTTTATATTAGTTTAAATCAGTTCTATTCAAGAATTATGAAGAAAGTTAACAAAAGTCAACCTGGGAGCTAATAAGCACTTCTGGTAAAATAAGCTATTCAGGAAGGCTTATATTTGGTTTCTAGCTTGTTGTTAACAAGCTAGAGTTGTTCTGATCTTGTTCTATCTATTCCATAAGCTCTTTCAGTTGTAAGCCAAATTCCAAGTTTTATTTAATTTTCCAAGTTACTGTACAATAGCTTATTGTTAGCTTATTATTGTTATTTATTGCTTATTACTAGTTTCTAGTTATATTTCATCACTTACATCAGTTTTAAATAGTCATTACTTATTTCTACTTAAAAATCTAATAAAAAGTCAAAATTAGCCAAATAAGGCATAGCTTAATCTACTGCTTATTTACCTTTTAAAAGTTGCTTAATATAGTTAATATAATTTAGTTAATAAGTAAAAACCAGAAATTATAAGTTAAACTAGCCTGTGCTAGTGAAAAACCAAAAACAGACCCTTCAAAGGGGTGTTTGGCATAAGCTTATCCATAGTAGTTTTTACTGTGCATTTGCCATTTTGCTAATTTCAAATCAGCATATCCTGGTTATAATAAGCTATCTGTAAGATATTTTAAGCAATTTAGATAGATACTATGGTTTTGCATGGTCGGTGGTAATCCTAGGCTTTTAACTGTCCAAATAAGCTCCAATAAGCCACAAGCTCATTTGGCCCTTAACCTTGGCTTCTTTAAAGTCCTTTCAAACTATTTAGTGCATATCAGAAGAGTTGGATAGGTTTCATGTAGAATTGACAAAGTTAAAGGTCAAAAACCCATTCCTGCTGATCAGTATATACTGAGCAGATATAGCTGCTTTTCTCAGCTTATTATTGGCTTATCTAATTAAGCTGAGACCTTGATTTTTGGGTTAAAACAAGTTCATATAGCTAGCTTTTAGATTCTGAACTTTGATTTCCATTTTGAGCTTATTACACAGCTAAAAATTGGTCTGCAATTTCCCCCCATTTTCACTGATTCTGCTGATACAGTTTTGCTTTTCCTAGGCCACCTGATCTAGTGCTTAATTGGAGTTCAATTAGATTGTTAAAATTGGGGCTTTTTGGTTTTTAGTGTAGCCAGTAGTGCTAGCAATCTTTTGCCCCCATAAAGTTCCCACTTTTCTGCTTATTTATCAGCTTAATCTGCTCTGCAAGTTGGTGGTTTCAACTGATTTTTCTGCATAACTAGTGCTACTGTTCAACTGCTTATCTGCTTATCCTGAGTGCTTATTTGATCATATTAAGTTGTTTTAAAGCTTCCACTAGTGTATTGAACTAGTCCTGAACCTTTGGTAAATTTTTGAGTTTTTTAGCTTATTTTTGGGCTTATTCCCAAACTGCTTATTAGGGTTTAGTTAACTTTTGATTTTAATTTTCCTAGATTAAGAATATTATTTTAGACTTAACCTGAATTTTTCAGATTTTTCCTAAGTCATTTACTATTTTTAATCATTTTAATTAGTTTATAATAGTTTTTAATTCATAATAAATAAAATAAAAATCAGAAAAATATAAATCTTTTTTCTAAAATTTTCTTTTATTATTTAGGATTTAAGAAAAATAATTTTACACTTGTAGGATTAGTTTTCTAATATTTCATTTTTTATCCCGTTTTAGATTTCCCGTTACGCGTTTTTAGTTTATTTAATTCGCGTTTAATTTTCTTTTGTATATTTGTTTTTCATATATCAATTAGAATTAAAAAAGCAAAAAATCCATATTCCATATCATCAGTCACTTTAATCCAAACTTTCCACGATATTGCCCATTCCATCCTCGTTGGGAAACGATCCGGGTAATCACTTACCTGGTTTCACACTACACACAAACGTGAGTTTTTGCAAGTATCCTTTTTCACAAAGGGGTGATTTGTATTTATTCACGTGTATCCGTCATTGCATAATATTTATATATACGTTTTAGCACGGATCAAAATTTTGGCGCCGCTGCCGGGGAGGTTGTGTTGCGACAATATTGTTTAAAGTTTAAGCGATTAGTGATTTGAGATCCTTCCTTTTGAAGTTCCTATTTCCCACAAACCATATAAAATACAAAAATATTTTCTTTTTCTTTTATATATATAATATCATATAAAAAATGAAAACCCAAAAACATTTTCTGTTTTATTGTAAAATAAAAAGATAAAAGCAAAATTAATATAATATTCCTCAACTTGGGTATTATCATAATAAGTTCCCAAACCAAAGATTAAAACTTGCCTTTGTGTCGCTTGCGAATTCGGCTCACCTTTGATTGATAAACAAACTATAACGGAGGTTTAAGGATAGTTTGACATTAAATTGTCGAACTGAAAGAAGCGGGTTTTTAAGGAGCATTAATTGCCCACCTTTGCTTCTCCGCCACTCTGTGCGTTTTTCAGTCAGAGAGCTACCGTACGCTGGTTGATTTAAGGTTTAAGTTCATTGTGTTTTGCTTCAATCTTGATTTAATTGAAATATTTTATTTAGTGCATGCGCACTCGTTCTTCCACGTCGACAAGTCCTTTACGTGAACTCGTAGATATTCCGAGAAGACGTAATCGTAGACGTGCTGCCCGAATAGTCGAACCCGAGATTCGTGCTGTTCCCACTGATAATATGGCAGACAATCGCACAATGGCGGAGATGCTCCAAGCACCCACCGAGGGTTACGGAGATGCCATCGTTTTACCACCAATCGACTCTGATCATTTTGAACTGAAAACGCATTTGATTCAACTCGTGTCTACAAACCAATTCCACGGGTTTGAACGAGAAGATCCGTATGCACACATCCGTTGGTTCAACAAGTTGACCTCTACAATCAATTACAAGGATGTGCCACAAAAAGTTATCAAATTGATGCTATTTCCGTTTTCACTCGAAGGGGCAGCCCGGATTTGGCTGGATAAAGAACCCCCTCGATCCATTGAAACTTGGGAAGATCTCGTAAAGAAATTTGTCAATTATTTCTTCCCTCCATCAAAGACGACTAATCTGAAAAATGAAATTTCTGGATTTCGTCAAGGTTTCGATGAAAACTTCGGAGAGGCATGGGACAGATTTAAAGATCTCCTAAGAAAATGCCCGCATCATGATTTCACGGAGTTACAACAGATCAATACGTTTTATAATGGGTTGAATGGAAACGATCAAGATTCTCTCAACGCTGCCGCCGGTGGCAATATCTTGAATCGTCGACCTAAAGAGGTGATTGAAATTTGTGAAAATAAATCAAAAGTTCCTATTTCTCGAAACAAAGTGAATGTTCCTGTCACTCCTGCTTCTTCATCCGGTAACTCATCAGAGTTAGCCTTTCTAACGGACGCAATGCGTTGCATGATGAAGGAAATGAAAGAAATGAAAGAAATGAAGAGTGAAAGTCATAAACCGGAACAAATCAAAGCCATAAACAAAGTGTGTGAAACTTGTGGTGGCCCGCATGCTTATTACGATTGTCAAGCAACCGATGCTTCTCTTTACCCAGCTCCCGTAGCTGCAGTAAACTACAATCAAAACCGACCGCATGCTGAAACTCATTACCAAGCACCTAATGCTATGGTACCACCTGGTTTTCCACCCGTTCCAAATCAAAACAATCAAAATCGCTTTGTTCAAAATCAAGGACAAAATTTCAATCAAAACCGAGGTCAAAATCAGGGGAATTTTAACCAAAAGCCATGGAATGTCCAAAACCAAAATCAGACGTCCTCGGATGAGTTGCTTAAGCAATTCATAAAATCCCAAGAGGAGACAAATAGGACCCAATATGAGACAAACCGGTTATTGGTTACCCAAATAAATGAGATCAAAAAGTCTTTAAATGATCGACCCTCGGGCTCAGGAACTCTTCCTAGCACCACAATCGCTAACCCGAGGGGCGATTTGAAGGCGATCACCACAAGAAGTGGTAAGAAAGTTGATGGACCCTCGACTCCTATGCCCCCTCCACCGAGGGGAGTGAATCGAGATGCCGAGGTGACAAAGGACAAAGTGGAATTCTCAAGCCCACAAAGTACCGCACACGTCCAACCTCAAAATATCCAAATTCAAATTCCGGAACCAGATGTTCCGAAGACAAATCCTAAGCCTTCAATTCCATATCCTTCAAGGCTTAATGATCAAAGGCTCCATGAGAAAACTAACAACCAAATGATGAAATTTCTGGAAATTTTCCAGAAATTACATTTCGATATTAGTTTTGTTGATGCCTTGCTGTATATGCCAAAATTCGCTTCTCAATTCAAGAGCCTCCTTAGCAATAAGGAAAAATTGTTGGAATTGGCAAAGACTCCATTAAATGAGAATTGCTCAGCTGTACTCCTTAAGAAACTTCCAGAAAAATTAGGAGACCCTGGTAAATTTCTCATCCCTTGTGATTTCCCATGGATGGTTAAATGCTACGCCTTGGCCGATCTTGGTGCTAGCATCAACCTGATGCCGCTTTTCGTGTGGAAAAAGCTTTCACTCCCGGAACTTACTTCCACAAAAATGACTCTTGAATTGGCGGATCGCACTGTTACTATTCCTAAAGGCGTTGCTGAAGACATTTTTGTCAAAATAGGAAAGTTTCATTTCCCCGCCGATTTTGTAGTTGTGGATTTTGAATGCCATCCCCGAGTACCTCTCATTCTCGGGAGATCCTTTTTAAGGACCGGCCGTGCTTTGATCGATGTTTATGGCGAAGAAATAACACTTCGAGTTGATAACGAAGCAGTCACGTTTAACATCAATGCGAACTCTAAATCTCTAACCACCAAAGGCAACGTTGCTGTGGTTAATCAAAAATCTGATATCAAAATTGCTTCCAAAAGAAGTGATTCGATACTTTCAAAATTTGAGGTTAAGAGTCTTTCACAAAAACGTGCTGAGCTCAAAGCAAGGGGAATTACCCCTGGTTCAAACAAATGGTTTGAAAGTTGTACCACAGAAGTTAAGAGTGTCTTTGACTACGATGAACAAGAATCGGAGTTCACATCGGAAGTGGTGAATACTGCTAGCTCTAAGAGCACACCACTTGTCCCACCTCCGGAAACGGTTTATCGTGTTGAAATGGTTAATTCTGTGGATGATCCAACCATTGCTCTCTCTTCTTACCCTTCTCTCACACCAGTTGAGGGAAGTGATCCCTTTTGGGATGAGGTCGATGCTTTTCTTGCTCTAGATAGTTCACTTCCGCATGAGGTTGATGATAACTATCTTGATCCTGAGGGGGACATTCTTTTTCTAGAAAGTTTGTTAAACGAAGATTCATCTTCCCCTCTTCCACCAAAACAACTTCATAATGAGGAAATCAAGTCAGTTGAGAAAACTGATAAATTTCCTGAGATCAAGTTTAAGGACTTGCCTCCTCCACTTGAATATGCAATTCTTGAGGAGGAAGTTCTTATCTTAATTGCTATTCAGATCTCTCTTCTTCCCTTCACCTACCCGGTGATTTCCCCTATCCTTCACTCATTCGGGAGTGAGGATATTACCTTTGACCCCGGCATTTTCAATTTACTATTCTTTTTAGCCGGGTATTTATCTCATCGGTGTGGAACTTTCACATACTTCAAAATTTGTCCAAACATCATTGAATGAAAGTCCGATGGAGATTGTCTCTTCCACATGTTACTTCCCCATGAGCCAATGAATGCGGGGTCGAGTCAAGCTAAGTGACTCGGTGAACAAAAACATTAGCAAAACATGGGTTTTCACCCATATCTCTGTCTTCTTTCTCTGTTCTACCACCTAAGTGTGGGGGAGTTGCCCCTGCTGTTGTTACCATGTATATATAGTCAAAAAAAAAAAAAAGGCTATTAGTAATGTTACCTTTTTACGTTCTAAGTGTCGGCATAATAGCCGGTACTTTGAATATTGAGGGCAATATTCAATTCTAAGTGTGGGGGAATTCTAGCAAATTTGATCATATGTACCATCTAGTACCCCCATTTTGGCCAAAATTTAAAAAAAAATTTCTCACTTAGAACGCAATAAATGGTTATCAGTCCGCCATGTCTAACCCACATAAGGATTGGCTAATCCGAGAGCAAACGGCTCTTGGTAAAGATATCTCAAATCCGTTTATGGCTTACAATTTGCCAAAAAATGTATGGTATTCGACTCACCATATCTTTATAAGTGAAGAGTTGGCTAGCCCGCAAGGTTATGGCTTGTGGTTAAGGCAGTAGAAAACCATAATTGGTAATCAGCTCACAAAGATAATAACTGTATTTTATCTAAGAGTTGGCTAGTCCAGAAGCAAACGGCTTTTGGTAAAGACAAATCAAATCCGTTGACAGCTGATGGTTTGCTCAAAATCATTTGGTTATTAATGTACCAAAGTATCATACTAAAACATTGGCTACTCCAGAAGTAATGGCTTTTGGTAAAGAGACATAAAATCCATTAAATTTTCATAAAAGATTGCTAGGGACTAGCAATAGTTTAGTGTGGGGGATTGATGAGTGTGTAAATACTCATCATTTTTGTCCCATCTGAACTGCAAAAACATTTAAAAACACTCAGAAATGCTTCAAAATACATAAAATATCCTTGAAATGTGTTTTATCTGTTTCATATGCAAAAGGTTTGAAAACGGGACGAAAACGAACATTTTTGGATTGACTCGGCAATAATTGTGCATTTGATCAAGTGAAGACGAAAGTCAAAGACGGAGTCAAAGTCAACCCCCAAAATCCCAAAATGACACAAATGGTCCCTGGAATTGATTTTCAATATTGGCAGCAATGGTCCCTGGATTTTCAGAAGTTACATGATTGGTCCCTCAAAGTTAAAACAATTTCAACTTCTAATCCTAACTAAAATAAAACCCAACCATTAAACCTACCCAACCCAACCCTTTTAATAAACCCAGCTACTAAACCCCAGCCCAAAACACATTTCCCAAGCCCAATCCAAAATAAAAACCCAACCCGACCTTTTTAGTTAAACAGAAGGTTTGACTTCGGTCAAACCTTCTTCTTCAATACCACCATCCCGCCAATACCAAAACCACCTCAACCCACCGCCTTATCTCTGAAAAATCCACCACCCTCCACCTATCCCACTCACCTAACAAGCCAATATGCATTAAATGCTTCTTCCTCAGTACAAGTTATCAGAGATAGTGGATTTTTCCACTATCTCATTTTTGGCGCCAAAAGTAGTTTCAACGATTGAGATGATTTCAGGAGAATCCAAAGGCCAAGATATGATCAGAGAGGATGAGAAGTCATATCCCACTTTATTTTAGTATAAATAGAGGCATTGTAGCTTGTAATAAGTAAGTAGTTAAAAGTAGCATAATCGTATTTCATTTTCAGTAATCATAGTTTGTAATCTCAAGTTTCAATAATCAATTCAAAGTAAATTAAGTCTGTTTGATTACAATCTTTGTACAATTTCTAGTAGCTAATAATAATTCTAAGTTTTTAAATTTCCATGTTGTACTGAGAATTCAAACCAAGTTAAGTAGTTATTGAAATTGCTTCTTAGTTGTTTCTATAAGCTTATACAAGCTTATAATAGCTTGTTGTAAGTTTATATTAGTTTAAATAAGTTCTATTCAAGAATGATGAAGAAAGTCAACAAAAGTCAACCTGGGGGCTAATAAGCACTTCTGGTAAAATAAGCTATTCAGGAAGGCTTATATTTGGTTTCTAGCTTGTTGTTAACAAGCTAGAGTTATTCTGATCTTGTTCTATCTATTCCATAAGCTCTTTTAGTTGTAAGCCAAATTCCAAGTTTTATTTAATTTTTCAAGTTACTGTACAATAGCTTATTGTTAGCTTATTATTGTTATTTATTGCTTATTACTAGTTTCTAGTTATATTTC
The DNA here is from genome assembly GCA_021014915.2 of Artemisia tridentata subsp. tridentata. NCBI lineage: Eukaryota > Viridiplantae > Streptophyta > Magnoliopsida > Asterales > Asteraceae > Artemisia > Artemisia tridentata. The sequence continues at coordinate 186,107,763 of CP139506.1, read as the reverse complement.
ATCACTTACATCAGTTTTAAATAGTCATTACTTATTTCTACTTAAAAATCTAATAAAAAGTCAAAATTAGCCAAATAAGGCATAGCTTAATCTACTGCTTATTTACCTTTTAAAAGTTGCTTAATATAGTTAATATAAGTTAGTTAATAAGTAAAAACCAGAAATTATAAGTTAAACTAGCCTGTGCTAGTGAAAAACCAAAAACAGACCCTTCAAAGGGGTGTTTGGCATAAGCTTATCCATAGTAGTTTTTACTGTGCATTTGCCATTTTGCTAATTTCAAATCAGCATATCCTGGTTATAATAAGCTATATGTAAGATATTTTAAGCAATTTAGATAGATACTATGGTTTTGCATGGTCTGTGGTAATCCTAGGCTTTTAACTGTCCAAATAAGCTCCAATAAGCCACAAGCTCATTTGGCCCTTAACCTTGGCTTCTTTAAAGTCCTTTCAAACTATTTAGTGCATATCAGAAGAGTTGGATAGGTTTCATGTAGAATTGACAAAGTTAAAGGACAAAAACCCATTCCTGCTGATCAGTGTATACTGAGCTGATATAGCTGCTTTTCTCAGCTTATTATTGGCTTATCTAATTAAGCTGAGACCTTGATTTTTGGGTTAAAACTAGTTCATATAGCTAGCTTTTAGATTCTGAACTTTGATTTCCATTTTGAGCTTATTACACAGCTAAAAATTGGTTTGCAATTTCACCCCATTTTCACTGATTCTGCTGATTCAGTTTTGCTTTTCTTAGGCCACCTGATCTAGTGCTTAAACGTATATATAAATATTATGCAATGACGGATACACGTGAATAAATACAAATCACCCCTTTGTGAAAACGGATACTTGCAAAAACTCACGTTTGTGTGTAGTGTGAAACCAGGTAAGTGATTACCCGGATTGTTTCCCAACGAGGATGGAATGGGCAATATCGTGGAAAGTTTGGATTAAAGTGACTGATGATATGGAATATGGATTTTTTGATTTTTTAATTCTAATTGATATATGAAAAACAAATATACAAAAGAAAATTAAACGCGAATTAAATAAACTAAAAACGCGTAACGGGAAATCTAAAACGGGATAAAAACTGAAATATTAGAAAACTAATCCTACAAGTGTAAAATTATTTTTCTTAAATCCTAAATAATAAAATAAAATTTTAGAAAAAAGATTTATATTTTTCTGATTATTATTTAATTTATTATGAATTAAAAACTATTATAAACTAATTAAAATGATTAAAAATAGTAAATGACTTAGGAAAAATCTGAAAAATTCAGGTTAATTCTAAAATAATATTTTTAATCTAGGAAAATTAAAATCAAAAGTTAACTAAACTTTAATAAGCAGTTGGGCTAATAAGCAGTTTAGGAATAAGCCCAAAAATAAGCTAAAAAGCTCAAAAATTTACCAAAGGTTCAGGACTAGTTCAATACACTAGTGGAAGCTTTAAAAAAACTTAATATGATCAAATAAGCACTCAGGATAAGCAGATAAGTAGTTGAACAGTAGCACTAGTTATGCAGAAAAATCAGTTGAAACCACCAACTTGCAGAGCATATTAAGCTGATAAATAAGCAGAAAAGTGGGAACTTTATGGGGGCAAAAGATTGCTAGCACTACTGGCTACACTAAAAACCAAAAAGCCCCAATTTTAACAATCTAATTGAACTCCAATTAACTTACCATACTGATCTAGGTCGCGTGTCGGAGCGGTTGCATTGTACTATTTATTTGCTAGCAGATTGCTACTGTTGAGGTGGGTTTATAGCCCCATTTTTATACGTATTATTTTTATAAACCATGGGGTGAGAAACATGCAAAACTATTTTCAGGGACCAAATTGAACTTTGTTTTAATACACACTGGTATGCGAATAACCTAAGTATGTTTGAATCCCATTGCGCCCACTATCATCAACCGTCAATTCCTGCTGGGAAGTGCGTATGATATAAATAGATCTATAGGGGGTTACTCCCCCGTTCGGTTTGCCCGGCAGGTCAACGCGAACGTATACCATGTCGGATTTTTCCGAGTGTCTAGGTATTAACACTCGCGGCCACCCTTTGTTTGCTTTGTCAGCTTGACATATTGTTTGTCTGGTTCCGGTTGGATGAGCTTAGTGTTAGCATATAGAATGAGTGTGATTGTTGAATTCTTTGCTATGGTCCATATGTGCTTATTTACTTTAAACCTATGAACTCACCAGCGTTAGATGACTTTTAGCATATTTTTCTCAGGTGTTTGAGATTGTATTCATTGAAGGTAGGGCATGGCATTGGTCATAAATTTCTAGAAATGTTTTTGCTTATGCGTTAAGCTCTGATTTGGGACAATCATGTTAAATGGGCTTTGTTTTAATTGAATTGAACTTTATGTATGACAATTAACTTTGGAAATGTAAACTATTTTAAAACGGATTTTAATCCGTTCTCTATATCTTTGTGTTGTGATTATCGATTTAGTAGCACCCAAATATGTATGCTTCCGCAAATCCTGATTTTGGTGGTGTTACACCTTCCAAGAACACCATCATCACCAACAGTTTTACACAAACCTTTCTAACAAGAACACCATCACCATCCAAGAACACCAGAATACCATCACATAAGCAAACCACATATGAATATAAGCAGTTTTATAACTGCTTTTTTAAGATCTAAAAAGATCTAAAAAAGCAGTTATGAAAAAGCATCACCATCAAGATCTAATACTACTCATACCACTCATAACGTTTTTGTTGAGTACGAGATTTCACTATTGAATATTCACTTTTGAGATTATAAACCACTAGTAGTGATCAAACTTGTATTCACAAAACAAAAACTAGCAGTGATCAAACTTGCATTCACAAAACCACATAAGCACATAAGCAGTTTCATAACTGCTTTTTTAAGATCTAAAAAGATCTAACAAACCAAGAAACACCAAGATCTAACAAACCACATAAGCAGTTTTTCACCAAGCAATTTGTCACCAAGAACACCAAGATCTAACAAACCACCATCAAAAACACCAAGAACATCAACAACAGTTTTTCACCAAGAACAGTTTTTCACCAAGAACATCAACGACAGTTTTTCATCAAGAACACCAAGATCTAACAAACCACATAAGCACATAAGCAGTTTCATAATTGCTTTTCTAACCAAGAAACCACCATCAATTATTTTAGATCTAAAAAGATGTAACCACAATGGGGGACGTACAGAGTTGGCAAGGCATCCGAATGGGCAACTTTATATTCTGATCGACAACACAAGTATACTGAGAATAGACGAAGACAAACATAGTAAATGATTACTGATTTATGTTGTAAATAATTATACAGACAAAACATTGTAAATGATTACTGATTTATCTTGTAAATAATTATACCGACAAAACATAGTGAACGATTACTGATTTATGTTGTAAATAACTGTTTGTATTATTTAAATTAATAATAACATTACTGATTTATGTTGTAAATTATTATACAAATTCTTTGGCCATGTGGAACGAAAAAATCCTTTCTTCTGTCGCTGTCGGAGAGGATTGATTATAGAAAGGACATCCCGTACAGATGCTACTTATGGTCAATCGTATTATGCATGTCCTTTTTCAGTGGAAAATAATAATACGTTTGCTTAGTTATGTAAATAATTTGTTTGTTAAGAATACATTTCTTATAATTTTCTTAACATGTAATAGCCAGGAACAAAAGACTATGGGTGTGGATACTTTATGTGGAAGGATGCTTTTCAAAACAAGCACTTTAGTCAAGCCTCTTCTTCAACGCAGTGCTCAAACTGCGTAGCTAAAGATAATAAGATTGACAAGCTTGAAACAAGAAGCAAGATGTTATTGTCTCAAAACAAGATGTTGATGACAAGAATAAAGACGCTGGAGGCATCACTGAAATTGGCAAGGAATCCTGAGGATCACGCATGTCAGTCGGGTGCAATGCTCCATGAGCTTTTAGATGAGATAAATAATTTTCATGTGTAGTAGGTGTTGTTGTTTTTAAATAATGTGTTAATATTGTTGTTTAATTGAATAATAACAGTTGTTTTTATAGTTGTTTAATGTGTTAATATTTAACATGTTATTGTTGTTGTTGTTTAATTAAATAGAAACATATTAGACGAATACAAATAACATAACATAAAATAAAAATAAATAAATAAATAAAAAAAAAAAAAAAAACTTCGGAAAAGGGTTAATAAACAAAGAAGTTACTTAAGTTTCCGAAAATGTTCGGCTAAGTTACTATAGTTTAAAACGTTACAAACAAGTTACTCAAGTTCACGGTTTTATCAACTAGGTTACTAAAGTTTCAAAAATGTTACACTGGGTTACTCCCAAGGTGGGCAACCGGTTGATAACCGGTATCCCAGCTTGAAACATATTCCACCTGAAAGAAGTTACAAAAGTTTGATAAAAAGTTCGCCTAAGTTACTAAAGTTTCAAAACTGTCATATAAGTTACTCAAGTTCACATGTTTATTTTTCTAAAAGTCGGTTTTGTAATAACTGTGATACAGAATAAAACACGGTAAAATCCATAGATGTACTAACTGAAGTGATTAATTATACATAACCAACTAATGAAAATCACGGGTGGAAACAAGCCGAGCTGAGCCCGAGCCTGCCAGAGCTCGAGCTCGGCTCATTTATATATATAAAGCTCGAGCTCGTTTCGAGCTTCATATTTTAAGCTCGAGCTCGGATCGTGAAAATTTTCAAAAGCTCGAGCTCGACTAACTTATATAACATGTTCAATGAAATAAAGCTCGAAAGCTCATTAGTCATATTAGGCTCGAGCTCGTTTATTTTTTTAAGCTCGTAGATGTATATAAATTATATATACGAATATATTTTTATGACTCTTTTAGTCTCGCGAGTCTAATCGAGCCTTATATATAAAGCTCGGGCTCGAACTCGATTATTAAATGAGCCCAAACTTAAGCTCGAACTCGGGCTCGAGCTCATTTAGGCTCGGCGCGTTCGATCTTTTTATCGATCCGATCTCGAGCTTTTAACGAGCGGCTCGGCTCGTTTCCACCCCTAACAAAAATACCGTTATAAACAAAGAAATTTTGCACGTTTGATCCCTTATATTGAAAAATCTTGCAGCGAAAGGCCGTTTGTAATTATTTTCAAAAAATTTGGTTTATATGTTTTCATCCGATATATATCCATTTTATACGTTTTCGTACGTTTGTGTACGTTTTATACGTTTTTGTATATTTTTGTACGTTTTTACGTTTTCTACCTTTTTGTACGTTTTGTATGTTTTTATACGTTTGTGTACGTTTTATATTTTTTTATACGTTTGTGTACATTTTTGTACGCTCTACGTTTTTATGTATTTTTTTATGTTTTATACATTTTTGTGCGTTTTTCTATGTTTTTATCTGTTTTACCTGTTTTTATCCGTTTGTACAGGGAACTGAAAGATAGTGCACCCATCTCTTATCACAACAAACCCACTATCCCCCAGATTGATGCCATGAAGATCCTCGTCTATAAGGGAATACAATCCAGAATTAGACATTAGTGAACGGGAATGCAAACCCATCCGTTTTAACTATAGTAACTTAAGTGAACATTGCCCCAAACTTTAGTAACTTATTTGTCTATTAACCCATAATACATCAGTGCCACGTAGTAATTTAACTAGTAGTAATGTGTTAAAACTAAGACAGTAACCTATGTAACCGGTGAGAAAAAGTTGAGTAACTTGCTTGTAACGTTTTAAACTAAGTAACTTAGGCGAACATTTTCTCAAACTTTAGTAACTTATTTGTCTATTAACCCCTTCCAAAAATATTTAAAAAAAAAAAAAAAAAAAAAACACACACACAAAAGTAGAACCCTCCCTAATAGGGAGGGTTTGCTTTGTAATTATAAGGAGGGTCTCCCTTTAAAAAAAAAAAAAAAAAAAAAAAAAAAAAAAAAAAAAAAAAAAAAGGACAAAAGTACACCCTCCCGTTTGCTTTGTAATTATAGGGAGGGTCTCCCTTTTAACATACAGAAGTGTACAAGTACAACACTGAACACAAGTACGATCATATCAATGCATACTGATTTTAGTGAAGCATAAATACACATCTCTTATGGTGTCGTCTTGAAAAAGTTCAAAACACCTTGGAACTTCTCAGACTTAAACCAGAAGACATACCCTAGCAAACTAATTGCACTATAGAATCCTTTTTAAGGATCCTCTCATGGTAATATTGGGTTTGTTGATAAGAAACTTAATTTTCAATAAAAAAAGAGATCCCATATATATAAATGACCCACAATACTTTTTCACTCACAAAAACTCAACATTATCCAAGTTGAACATAAAACCTCAAACAAGAAAAACACTTGTCGCACATGCATGTTAAGTTGTTAACTGTAAGAGCACCTCCAACGCTAACGCAGGAGGTGCTTTAAGGTTCCAAAAAGCCGCGTTAAAGCCACGTTAAGGTGCGTTAATGGTTGGGAGGGACCTGTGTTAACGCAGCGTTAAGGGCCTGAGTTAAACCCTTAACGCTGCGTTAAGGGTGCGTTGGGTAAAAAAAAATCACTTTTGCCCCTAAAACGGCCCAAACTAGCCGTTATTTTCAAAATAAAAATTCACTTTTGGCCCTTGCGTTTATAGCCGTTGAATCAAACGGTTGTTTGTAAAAAAAAATAAAAAAAAAAAAATAAAAATTCAAAACCATTTTCACTCTCCTATAAATACCCAATTAACACCACATTTTTTTTCACACTTCCACAAATCAATATACTACATCATATACTTTCATCTTCATTCTTCCACCAAAAAAAAAAAAAACTTGTTCATTCACAATGGATCTGAATCAAAGTCACGAAGAATTTAGCAACTGGTCAGATGAAGATGACGAAAGTGACATTCAGTTTGATGAGTATTTGTAAATGGGTGCGAGTACTTCATCTGATTGTCTTGATAATTTTACCAAGTTTGTAATTGATTTGTTTATGCCGGAATATTTAAGAAAACCAACATGGATCGACATTCAAAGTATTTATGAAAGACATGAGTCGCACCATGGTTTTCCGGGAATGCTTGGTAGCATTGATTGCATGCATTGGGAGTGAAAAAATTGTTCGGTTGCTTGGCAAGGGCAATTTGGTAGGGGTGATAAAAAATACCCAACTATAATGCTTGAAGCAGTTGCTTCACAAGATTTATGGGTTTGGCATGCATTTTTTGGGATGGCGGGGGCAAATAACGATATTAATGTTTTGGATAACTCACCGTTATTCGACGACATTCTTAATGACGTCGCCCCTACAGCACCTTATATGGTAAATGGAAGGAGGTATGAAAAGGGCTATTACTTAGCTGACGGAATTTACCTATAGTGGGCTACGTTTGTCAAATCCTTCTCGGCAACAAATGACGAGAAACATGGTTACTTTAAAAGGAAACAGGAAAGTGCACGAAAGGATGTCGAACGTGCTTTTAGTGTGCTTCAAGGACGTTGGGGTATACTAAAACAACCGGCACGTCAAATGGAACTTGTGAAGATACGTAGAATCATGTATTGTTGCATTATTTTGCATAATATAATTTTGAAAGATCAAAAGTTTGCACTACATTATTTTAACGATATGTGGGTGGATCCGTCAGCACGTATGAGGAAAGACAGGTGGATCGACAGATGCGATGGCCAACGTCAAAGGGCAAAAGAAATACGCGACAGAGAAACGCATACTCAACTCCAACGAGATGTGACAAATCGTAATTCCAGGTCATTTTCCAAACTTCGAAATTTACTATTCACGGATTACTATTCATCATTTCACTATTCATCATTTTTGAAGTTAGTTTGCGACTTTGAAACGTTATCAAAAATCTTACTATTCACGAAACACTATTCATTCCCGGAGGGAAATTACTATTCATGTTTATCATTCATCATTTCGTAAACTAGGTTTACGGGTATTCAAAATTCGTGTAACCGTAAGGGTTTAGTTGCTTTTTCATGGAACATCACTAAGGACACATCATATAGACTAGAGTAGTCTACATATCCTCAGTAACATCATCTTCATGTTAGGTCATTCACGGGTTTGCATAATTTCAATTCACGTATATTTATTTATTAAATAAACGCTACCACTCAATCATTTACTACGAACAATATACCCGACACTCCCGAATATGATCCTAACATATTTTCACACTCATTACAGTGATACAAAAATTATATTACTTGTTTACCCGGTGTTTTAAAACTATTTACTATATATACCGTTAAAAGCTTATAACTACGACGGTTTACGAAATTTCAATTCGATAACTAATTGGACACCCGATACTAGCAAGAAATGTGATTTTATAATTTTTACAACTTCGTCATACTTTATTTTGTTCCGTCAAAATTTATTTCTAGCTAACTGTAAAACCCGGGTCGTTTCTCCGTTGAAGAATGAATGGAATTTTAGTGATTTCAAAACGTGAAAACGTGTCGTGAATTGTGATAAATTGAGATATTTTGGATTTTAAACTAAAAATAATGAAATATAACCTAAAAACAATTTAATAAGCAAGGAAAATGTTAATCTAAAGCATACGTAGCTAAAAACGTAAAGAAAAATTAAACACGCGTTCAAACCGGGAAATCCCGAGCCTAAAACGTCAAAATGATGAAATTCTAATCTTAGAAATGTCAAACTAATTTTCCTAAGTCCTAATTAATAAAATAAAATTTTAGAAAAAGAATTTTATTTTTTTGACTTTTATTTAATTTTCTAGGATTTAAAAACTAATTTTAACTAATTAATTGTTTAAAAATAATAAAACAATTTAGAAAAATCTGAATTTTTGACAAATATTGCTTTACACTATAAGAAATGTAAGAAAAATAAGATGGAAGAAAAAGCTAAACCTAATAAGCAGATATAAGCTAAACAGTCTAAATAAGCTAAAGAAGAAAAAAGTTGGTTAAAAGAATTAAAGAGAATGCGTGTGACAGAAAAGACCCAACGGCATTATGGTAGCAGAGAGTGTGAGTGAGGTGTGGTGTGCAGGAGGTCCAGGGTTCAAATCCCTAGACTTTCTTTTTGTAAAACTATTTTTTTTTTCTTTTTAAAATCTTAAAGAGCACTAGAAAATAAGCAATTTATAAAACTATAACTATTCATGAAAACTAAGGAAAAACTCAGAAAAAGCAGTTAAAACTAGAACAGTAGCTAATATAAGCAAAAGGCAATAAAGTTATAAGCACAATGGACAGATAAGCTATATTAAGCTAAATAGAAACTAGAAGAATCTAAATCAAGCAAAGTCTAATCTAAATAAACCAACAATCTCAGAATAATCCACAAGTTAAAGCAGATAAGCACTAATCCTAATTAAGCAATTATGAACACTGAGTTGCAAGCCTAACTAGCCTACTGACCTATTTTGCAGCTAAGAAAAAAGCTGTCTATAAGCTAACAGAAAAAAATCTCAAATATATGGATCAAGTGTGAGAGCAACCAAATATCTTAAGTACCAAATTTGAGCTTAATTTAGCTTATAATGAACAAATGAAAAATCAAAAACTTCAGCTGATTGGGCAAATATAGGCTTATGCAGGCTGTTTATATTGATCTGTGACAACAGTTTTGAGCAAAAATGAACCAAAGTCCTTCAAAGCCTAATGAAATATTACCAACTTTTGAAGATCAACTTAATGCACTATAATGAACCAAAAAAGACAAAAAATAAGAGTTGATAAAGCTTAAGCCTACTAGAAGCTTATTAGATCAGTTCCTACCTCAATTCCACTAATAACCAATCCAAATCTATAAAAACCTCCAAAACAGCTTAATAAAAGCCACAAACAGCTTATCTATGTCCAATTAAGCACAAACAAAGTTCATTTAATGGTCAGTGAACAGTAACATCAGATTTTACCCACTTTCAAGCTTATTCCAAACACCCCTTATTGCTACTGATTTGATGATAGAACTATTTAAGCTATGTTTCTGAGATGCCACTGATTAACTAAGCTAATTTAACCTTTATGAACAAATTTTTAACTGGCAATAAGCACTAAATAAGCCAAACCTATATTAAGCTTCTTTTTTTTTTAAGGTTTAAACAACAAATTTAAGCACAAGCAATTAAATCTATCAAAGCAGCATCAAAAATCATCAAATAAGATCTTATAAATAGGAAACAATCAAATAAGCACTTATATTAACTGAAATAAGCAATTGAACAGTAAAATATACTTGAAATTAATTGGAACTTACAAAGCCCTTGCTCAAAACAGGGCAACAATGCTCGAGGAGCTACTCAACAGCTCCAGTTTGTCAAATGACAAGCTGGTGGAAGCAATAAGCTCATCCATGGCTAGCTTATCATCCAATTAGCTTATTTTGACCAATAGTTGACTTTTGTTGACTTTTTGAGAAAATTAAGATTAACACAGATCTAGATACTTATAAGCTTACAAAAAGCTATAATGAGCTTATATAAGCTTATATGAAAAACAAAAGAGCTTATTGAAGCTTACTTAATCTATTTGAGCTTATTTTTTTATTTTTTTTTTTTTTTTTTTTTTTATTATTTTGATATTTTCCTTATTTTTTTGGATTTTTGGATTCAAAACAGATTTAAATCAATTTAACTTTCACAAAAGCTAAGTTAAGCTTATATTAGCTTATAGAAATAGAATCAAGAGCTTATAAAGTAGTATCAATTGAAAGCTTAAAAGTAAAATTGCAAAGTAAATTAAAATTAAATTCAAACTTCTATTAATACTGGAATTTGATTACGAAACAGTTGACAAAAGATTACAACTATCTCTTAAAAGCTCAACTAAATCAAAAACTAAACTAGCATTATAACGACCCCTAAAATCTAGCTAACTCCCATAAGCTTGTGAGTGATGGGGTATTTATAGCTGAGGAGGAGCATTAGGGTTTCTTGTGGAAGCCTCTGGATCTCAATTTTTAGCCCTTTGATCAAGTATGTCATCATCTCGTCATTTATCGGCCCTTGGATCATGTGCCACATGAAATCAGCCAATCAAATCATGTGGGATTGCCACCTTGGATAATTTGATGTCGACATATGCCAGGTGTGTCAGTTTCTAGAAGCTTTGTACGGGTAAAACTGGGTTCAGGGTAAAATTGGGGAAGAAAGGGCTACAGTAAAAGGCGGGGTATTTTGTTGGGGTTATTTAATATTGTTTGACTGAGATGGGTGGGTTTGACTTCGGGTTAGATGGGATATCCAGGTTTAGTATTTAAAATGGAGACGGGTTAGAGGTGCAAATAAATCGGTTAAAACCGGTTTTCGATTTTGGGAAAACCGGTTTCGGTTTTTTTGGTTTATAAAAAAACCGGTTTTCCTAAAAACCGGTTTCGGTTTTTTTGGTTTTTCCAAAATCGATTTTTTTTCGGTTATAAATGTTCGGAATCGGTTTTTTTTCGGTTATAAATTTTCGGAATCGGTTTTTTTTTCGGTTTTTTACCGGTTCGATTTTTTTCGGTTATAAATGTTCAGATTCGGTTTTTTTCCATAACCTAGCATCCAGGCATACATAAAAAATTTTCTTTTGGAATAACTTTCAAATACCTTCATACAAAGAATGAAAAAGTATACATGGTTGTCCACCGATGATGTTTCATTTGAAGATGGGCAGAAACAAACAAATTCATAGAAAACAACAAAGAAAAGACATATTACTTTCTCGAGCCCCCCAAAATGCATTCATTTCCCTTCTTGGCCTCCTCGTCAACCTTTAAAACCCCACACTTCTTTTTAACCCCTAGTTTTCTCATAATTCCTTTATCAATTTTTTTTTTTTTTTTTTTTTTTTTTTTTTTTTTTTTTTTTTTTTGTACAAACCTTCATCACAATTCACAACTAAAGAAGTTATAGCATCAATGCCTGAGGAACTCCAAGGCCCACTGAGGCAGAGGATGGTGACAAATGAAAATATCAAGGTTCTTATGGAATCCATGCGTTACTCTGTGTCCAATCATGAGATTGATGTTATGGTTAATTATGTCCTACAAGAAAACTGTCCTGAAGAAAATACAATTCCGTTTCTCCATGGAATCAGATTAATGGCTTCTAATAATGCTTATAAAATCGAAGAAGCATTAACAAAGACGTTTGAAAGAGCTCTGGTTCAAGGTAAAAAGATGGAATCAGATTAATGGCTTCTAATAATGCTAGTAAAAAAAATTAAAAAAACCGGTTAAAACCGGTTATTTGAAAAAACCGGTAAAAAACCGGTCCAGTGATAAAATCGAAACCCGATCTAAACGGTTCGGTTTTTTTAAAAACTGGTTTCGGTTTTGTCGAAAAAAAACCGGTTAAAAAAACGGCTAGAACTTGCATCTCTAGGACGGGTTAGATAAAAAAGGGGAACGGGCTTGTGGTGGGCTGGGAAGAGTGTTGGGCTAAGGTAGGATTTTTGGGTTCGGTTTTTTAGTGATAAGGTATATTTAAGTTTAGGATCTATAATGAATTGATGTTAACTTTGAAGGACCAAATCTGTCAAATAGGGATAGTTATTCCAGGGACTATTTCTGTAATTTTGAAATGATCTAAGGGCTATAGTTGATGTTTTGAGCTCAAGACTTGATAAATAGCATCCTCCTTTGACTTTAAACTCTCTTTCATTTTTCGTGCTCGGGTTGCCCTTTTTTTCTTTGTTTTTATCCTTTTTCAAATATCCATTGCCTGCACAATCACAAACACAAAAACACAAATATCTTTGGCATTTTGGTTAGTTTTTGATCTTTTTGGTCTATTTATGGTCAAATAAAGGTATGTGAATAAGCACATACCACTAACTCAATACCCGATAACACATAATATCTTAACCAAATCTAGCTAAATCACAACAAGTACAAGATTAATTAAGACTAACCATCACCTCAACCCACCTTTCCCCCTTTTGCCGCCCCTTGGCCCCCCCCCCCCCTAACCAATTTGACTACAAATTAGACCTATGCTAGTTGTCTAACTACAAATCATTACATGTTTCCTCATTTAATACTTCAAGTAGCCATGTTGAGAGCCGTTTTTCTCATTGATCGATTCAGTTTGAGACATTAACACTTTGAAGTAAAACCAAGTACTCCCGGCCTATTTTCCAAATTGACCAGCCGTTCGTCAACCGGACTTGTAACGAGTAAGATATGACCTTTCAAATATACCGAAAACTACACAAAAACAGCCAATTTAGCTCGACTAACTAACTTAACCATTATTTTTCTTTATGATCGGGACTCGTATGGACAAAATTTCGATGATACGAATTTAAGATATTGTTACAAGCTTTCTAAAACCACGGAGATCGTTTCCTAACACTCAATATTCACCAACTTACGACTAGCTTTGCGAGGCTACTTAGTCATTTTCAGAAATTTACCAAAGTGTTTTAATTGCGACAAAAAACTCTATTTTTCAATAAATCACCAAATGACGATCGTAGAATATCGTTACAACATATACACACGTAAAATGTTTTATGACTTAACAAGACGTCAAAAATATATTTTTCGACGATAAATATTATTTCCAAATTTCACGAGTGGTATCGATAACATACGTATTTGCATGTGTAACATCATTTCATGACTTACATTAGATCATATCATTCATAATAGGTTGCGGTTAGAGGTCGTGCCTCATTTCAGTGTATCCACTTTTGTCATCATAACCATTGCATCAGGTGAGTTTTCATAGCCCCGTTTTTAATTTATAATTTCATTTCCAAACTTGCGAGGGAGAATACATTGCACCATTTTTCATACGGACCAAAGTATCAAATTCATTTACATTGCTTAAGTTACATCATTGCCCAGTTAAAGTCCCCTTTTATTTATCATGAACCGTTAATTACGGAGTAAGCGAGAGTGAGTGAATAGATCTATTGAGGGTGACGCCTCCGTTCGGGTTGGTAGCGCCAACTAGTCTACGAACGCATTTCATTTGAATCATATCAGAGTATCTGGCAAAACACTTAGTTTGGGGCATTCATATCAGTCTAGCTTCGGGGTCATGAGCTTAAGAGCCAATGTACTATTTTATGTGGCATTTTTGTCATTTCACTTTATACTTGTGGTTACCGTAGAGACTTATCATTTACATAAACCTATGATTCTCACCAACTTTATTGTTGACCGTTTTAGCAATGTATTTTCACGTAATTAAGGCATTCGCATCATGGCCTGCATGTGGACATATCATAGAGTCGCGGTGACGACGCGTCTCACTTGTATTTTATGCACTTAACTATCGTTTGATTTGTAACGGACTTATTTCCGCAACTTTGGCAAATCTTTTGGGACCTATCTTTTGTAAACTCTGAATGTTTTTTGAAATCAAACGATGTACTTTTAAAACGACACTTTAGGTCGTTCAATATAACTGTAACTGTGATGCTATGGCAGTCGCGCCCCAGGTATTCCATTCCGCTGCAAATAAGATATTTGGGGGTGTGACAGATTGGCATCAGAGCTAAGGTTATAGCGAACTAGGTTGTCCATGATACCCTAGACTATAACCACATCATCATAGCATCTTATCATTTCATCGTAAGTGCATATTCACTATACATGCGGTTTCATACATACATTATGCGGGTTATTTACTTTCATTTCACGTCGATTGTCACAGAGATGTCTTCGGATACTCATCCTATCATCATTACTTCAGACTCTGACATGGAGGATGTCTCGTCACCACCTACTATAGTCCTATCATCAGTTGACTCTACACCAGACTCATCACCCATACCATCCGATGCTGAGACTGAACCCTTTGAGGAGGGCAAAGTTGCACCTACACCACCCTTATCACCATTGATTCGCCGTAGGGCTAGAGTTGTCCCTATCATTGGGCCAGGACAGCCGATACCTTTCGGTCGGGCTTACCGACTGTCTCCGAATGGGCCTCTTATGAAGCTCACTGCTAGGAAGAGAGTACGTTCTCTTACTCGTACTCCTAGATCACCAGCTGCTTATGTACCACTACCACCACCATCACTTATCCCGACCACTAGTGTTCGTCCCAGAGTGTTTACTGCATCTTATCCTCTCAGACGCCGCTTGACAGCGCGAAAGAGAGTAGTATTCGGTACACCATCACCACCATCATCACCATCCTCTCTATCATTATTATCCCCATCCTCACCATCATCTGGAGCACCACCAGCACCATCACATCTCAGAGACCCTACACCCATATCTGACTTGCCACTCAAGAAGCGTGCACGATTTAACACACCATCACCAGGTACTACTGAGACTATAGAGACTACACCACCTAGTAGGTTTGAGGTCGGTGAGCGTTCCAGAGCTGCAGCCGCTAGACAACCTACTGCTCCTACACTTGAGACACGATTAGACCATCAGCAGGAGTAGATTGACAGGGCCTTGGGTCAGTTAGAGGAGATTTCATTGAGTCGAGTTGAGGCGATGGAGGAGGAGATAGAGGGTTTGCTTTTAGGCAGGGTTTCCATTGATGTTTCCTATCAGGGTTTAGAGACTAGACAGCAGGAGGATCGTGAGCGCATCACTGAGCTGAGGCAGGAGATGCCAGAGTTGTTTGACAGAGCCCAGATGTCACAGGAGGAGCAGCAGCGACAGGCAGGTGAGTTAGTTTCAGCACGTACGAGTATTGCTACTTTGGAGAACAGGGATGCTGCTACACAGCTTCGGATTCAGCATCTGGAGGAGATTGTGGTCAGACTATGTAACACCCCAACCCGACAAGGGTAAAGATGTCACACAAATGGTTTCATATCAGATATAACAAAGCATACATTCAAACGTAATACAAAGATTCTCAATGGTTACAGAAGAAATAATGAAATTACAAGGTTATAAAAGCGAATACAAATTCTAACAATGAAATAACTTCTAATCATCTCTAGGCCAAAACTATCAAGTCTTCTAAGTCCAAAAGTCTCTTCACTCGTACCCATCTTCCAACTAAAACCTGCCGCACAAGAAAAGAAAACGTGCGGCTGAGCTTAAAAAGCCCAGTGAACAGATACATAATACAAGCAAAGATAACGAAACGGTAATACAATGAAGTACTGGAAGTGTCATAAGGTATAATCAAAGCGAAAGAGATAAGGTATAAGGAAGTCATAAAGGACTAGTCATCTACCACGAGCCCATAACTCAAAGTCATAATCTCAACATCAGCAACTCAAAGTCATAATCTCATAATCAGAGGGGATACCTCTCAGGCAACCAGATAATATGAGGGGTGGCCTCATGTATCAAAAGGGGTGGAGTAGCTAGCTCCCAGAAATGTGAAAGGCGTGTATTGCACACAAGCACCAGTCACCTCAAAGTCATACTCAAAGTCATAGTTAAATCCACTAAACATACATGCCTAGGATTGCAATCCATACGCCCCCACTCAAAGTCATCTCAAAATCATAATACTCAAAATCATAATGGCCATATCATAATATAAAAGGGGACGGCGTGAGAAATCACTCCCCCACACAGGAGTCATGCCAGTGGTGCATCACAGACATGGCCAGGTTACCTTCCTGGCTAGGAAACAAAAAGGTGGCTCGGGTGTCAAACTAAGAGTCAAGTCTCAAGGTCATGCAAACGGGTTCATCTCAAAGTCATACCAAAGCATATCTCAAGGTCATGTCAAAAGTGAATCTCAAAGTCATATGAAAAGGTTCATATCAAAAGGTTCATAGCAAAAGGGTCATAGTAAAGGTTCATAGCAAAGGTTCATAACTCAACATCGAAGCATAGGTGATAAGACACCCTTTCTTAAAAAGGGTAGAGTATCCGTACCTTATGACGAAAGCACAAACAGAAACAAAGCACAGAAAAGTAGAGAATAGCTCAAAGTCACTCCTTCTTCACACCTAAAGGGGAAGAGGAGAATTACAATCTTTCCCATTTAAGTAACTTTCCATTTATAGCAAGTTTCCATATTTGGTAAGTTTCCTCTTTTAGAAAGTTTCCATATTTAGAAAGTTGGATCAACATACTTAGTTACATCATTATTTCTGGAATTAGGGTATCTTTTATCACATCTACCTATTAGGTCCTTAAGAAAATACAATTTACACTTTACACCCTTTAGTTTCAAAAGTTACACTTTAGACCTTTAATTGTTCATAGTTACACTTTAGCCCCTTCATTTATCAAAGTTTCACAATGGTTACTCATTTTATCGTATTATAAGAATGTATCCTCAATTTTACAGAATTTACACAATAGGTCCCTCTAGTTTACAAGGTTACATATTTGGTCCTTTAATTTATAATCTCAACTTTAAATTAATAACAATTACATATTAACCCCTTAAATCACCAAATTAACACATCACCCCTTGAATACATTAACTTACTCAAAACAGCACTTACTTTCCAGAAATGGCAAGTTTAGTCCCTCATTTTAATTATTTTATAATTCGAACCACTTTAAAACCCTAAAAACATTTTAAACCCTCTAAAATACAAAAATGACACTTGACCCCCTCCTTTTATATTTTATACAGTAAGTATATGTCCCAAAATAAGTTCTAAAAATAACCCTTAAGTTTTAAAAGTTACAAAACTCACCCAAAACATTTTTAGCAAATCGTATAACACTTTATTTAATCAAAACCCTAATCCTAAAAATACAAATCATTATCCAATAATTATACCATCATTAAATCCTCATTAAATGACCAAGAACAAGCCCTAAATCCAAACCCTAAATCGAATTACACTTCATTTCTTCTTCTTTTTTTCTTTTCAATTTCTTTAAAATTGGTAAAACTAAATAAATCAAGAATAATTATTTTAGGCCTTAACAATTCAAAATATCATTTTTCCCAGATTAGTATGATCATATGGAGTCCAAATAAAATAAATATGAAGCCTCAAAAATTCGAATTGAATTATTTAGGGTTTATACACGTTTTTAAGATTTAATTCACTAATAATTGTTAGATCATGCATGGATCGACTTTTACATTTTATTTGGTGTTCATAACATATATAGGGTCTGAGAAAAATACCAACTCAAGATTTGAACGTGTGGAATGAGGTGTACGAATTCTTTTATACGCGTATGGCCAAAATGGGTCAAAAATCACCACGGCTTCAAAAACGATCTAAAAATCATGAAACCAATTTTCACAGGTCAAATATGATGTGAGGAACACAAGAAAAATAATAAACGAATTTTATGATGGTCGAATGAATAAGAAACGAATTATACCTATTATCTTAGCCGCGGTATAGAATAATTCACCCAGAATGATTCGAATGAAGAACACCTCCACAATAATTTTTCTAGGACTCTTTAGATGGTGCTTGATCTCAGAAAAATGGCTTGGGATTTTTAGAATGCCGAATGGAGGCTATGGGAATTATTTTGTGTGTGAAAATTTGGTATTAGGGTTTTGAATAATAAAAATGTGTGAGGGAAATTATGGGAGAGATTTGGCCGAGTCCTAGGGGAGACCTTGGACCATAATTTTCAGAATAATGGCTGGAAATATTGTTGTATTGAATTCCTTAATTTCTTTCCATGTTTACTTAATTTTAAATACCATATTAATACATTTTAATTATATACGAAACATGTAAGGGTAGAATGGTAATTTTGCCACTTGTATAATTGTCAAATGAAGTTCTTAAAATTATTTGGGATCATAACTTGTGCATTGCCAGAAGTTTGGAATTTATTTGATAATTATTAAGCTTTTAATTAAAATTTTAAATTATAGGGGCAAATTGGTAATTTCACATGTTTTCGGATTTAAGGTGTTACAACTTCTTCCCCTCTAAAAGAAAAATTTCGTCCTCGAAATTTGAAGTCGCAACGTTAAACGAAGTCGTGGCAAATCGCAAAAGATCGTTAGAACATTCTCACGCTCGAGCGGGTTCTTCTAAAAAGAATTTCCAAACCAAGTAGTTTCTCATGACTCGAATCAAAACGAGGTGGGTTCAAATTTCTCAGAAAGGAACACAATTAGGTTAATTCAGAACAAAAGGTCCATACCACATAAAATGAACTATAGGTGAGCTTTCATGAAGTTCATATGAGATACAAACGAGAATTCAATTCCAATGATAACGTACCAATATACGGATGCTAATCGAATTTCTAGGAGGAGGTAAAAACAATACGTAGGGTTTACATCGAATTGATTAAGCAGATTAGGTGAGCGTACATCAAATTGTAGCAACCATGAGGTGATGCAATTTTATAACTCTTTAGCTTTTCAAATAGTTTCGGCTTTAACAGAGCCTTCCAAAGGTGTTCTCATAAACAAACAGGTTTTGTTTTCTCAGAATCCAAGATGTCATGGCATACCCATAGCGGATCACAATGAATAGTTTCAACGAATGCGAAACGTAGATATAGAAGAATAAATTGAATCCATACGGACAGAAAACATATCGTTAGATATCATTAATTAGCAGAAGCTCCATAATAGCATATAAGATTATTATCGGAAGTGCAGAGGTCAGCAAAACGCTCGTCGAGTATTTAAACGTATCAAGTCGCATATCAAGGACAGCAATTAACTGGATAGGTAGAATGAATCCAAAGTCTCACAAATCGCGGATGTTCTAATCAGAGGTCAAATTCTAAGCTTCTTAGGTACTTCCTAAGATATCCTATGCCCACGATGAGTGCACGTTATATGGTGTAAGTATTATCACGTTGATCAGGCGTCATAATACTAGCACCACATAAGTATGCCCTTATGATGGTCATACTTTATCTCAAGTCGTAATCAGAACCACCTATCTTAATCCACCTAGTACTTCTATAGACATCAAAGATCAACTATATACAAATGTCAAAATCCAAAGACGAAACAAAACTATCCGCACGAGTATCAAAATCCCAGATTTCCGAACTAACGTGAGGTACGCCGTTACTAACATCATATCTTCCATCATTATCCAAAAACTCTTAAACCGGTTATCATCGAACATACGAAAATAGGCACAACTGATATGCTACTCGAGAACTTAGATCATAAGAGAATCTTTTAACGATATGACGAAACTTAATAGAGTCAACTAAAGCGAATTTTAGTCGCTAAGAATTCCGGTCTGAACAGAATCAATTCTTCCAAATATGAAGGATTTGTTTTACAACTTTCGCTCATTCAACACATCCAACCTCTTCAAGTCTGGTAAATCTGTCTTCATCTGTCTATCAATCGGAAAGTGAAAACCATCATCAGGAACTTGTGTCTGGTTCGCTGAGCCTCCTGCAGTTCTTTTTGTAATGTGATAGGTATTGTGGATTTCGGGAATGATCTTTAAGTCTCTTCATCATACAGTCTGCTTCCGCTCTCAATTCATCTTAGTACAACCAAGATGAATAGGGAAGTGAGACTGTGCGTCTTCATCAGCTCCGGGTTCGCCGTCTTGACTAAACTTCTTCTTCTGCATCACCAACACTTCTGTCTTGAAAAGGAATGTCTTCACTCTTCAGGGTAGTCTCCGATGTTGTTAACTCCAGATCAGGCAAGGAACACCATTGTCTCAACAATATCCAACTCCCAAATTGCACAAGTGATCATCAAATTTCTAGCATGGTGCAAAATAGTCTCCATGCTCTTCCCTTTTTGTTCCAATGAATAGGTATGATCTGTCCGACGTCTTTGCTAGATACCCAGACAATCATGTCAAATCTTACTTCCTATGCCGGTGCAAAACTTGGTGGTCCATTGGGGACTCAAATTCAAAAAGTTCAGGACGCTAAACAATGTTCAACACCATGCTCATGTTCAGAGAGTTCAAACGCTAAAAGCTTCTAAGATAAGGTTTAGTCGTTGAAATACGAAATGGTTTCTAGGAACACTTCAGTACTCGAAACAACATAACTTCAAGGGATGCCAAAACCAATGCGGAAAGTTAAAGTTCTGACTTATATAGCTGAGATGAGTTCTAACAGATTTACAAAGGTGAAGCACACATCGCACAAAATTTATTTCAAACATTTCTCAAATCTTATTCGGAAAAATTCTCATAATTCAACGGAGGTACGCGAAACGTTAATGCCATAAGAAATTCGAGATAAAATTCTAAACAATACAGCTACTAGGCTCCTAACTCCATGCTTAGATTGGTTTACTTGCAGTAGATTCCAAGTCTGAATCCTTCTCCTCTTCCTCGCTGATCCATCCGTTCCGGTTTCCTTCTGGCTGGGGAAGTGGCTGGCTTGCGAAACCCCCATAAGTGTATCTTCCTTCATCTTCTATGCGGTCCACAAATCCGTACAAATTGCGAGGTTCAACTCGTACCACTCCTCTTTCTTCTGAAAACCTGGGGCCTCTTCTCTGGTATCTAGTTACAATGTCCTCTTCATCTGTTATTTCTGTCACGTGCAGCTGTTCTTCCGTCTCACTTATATTCATGATGGTCCTCCTTTCTTCGATCCGGCCCAGCCACATCCTAGTGGGGATCAATATCCTCTTGGCAATCCTCCTCAATTTTCCGGTCCTCTTCCGGCCGATGGCGAACCTAGTTGTCCAACGATATCTGTGGCGTGCTGGAGGTGCCATGCTGAAAATGACATAAACGATACTAGGTATTAGAATTCGGTGGTGTCAAAATTTACTCGAAACTCAAGAAATTCACGAAAATATCATCGAACGAGCGATCGGTCAAAATTAATCAAGCAGATCGGTAACGTAAATCTTATTATTCGGAAATGCGATGAGAATATCCTTATACCCGTAGTTATGAACTACAAGACTTCCTGCAAGGACATGGATGGGTGAAACAACTCGAATAGGGTCGGGAGATTCATAGGTACTTATCAAAACAAAAGACAAATAACAAAACATATCCAATACGTCATCGCCATGGAGGTTCTCAGAATGCCTGAAGAGGCGTCAAAGTGATTAACAAAAGAATCAGAGGCAACTGAGAGTCTTTATCCAAAATGACTACCAAAAGGGATCTGAAGATAAGGATCAAATAGTGTCTGCCAATAATTATGAAATTTCTCAATACTTTCCAAATTTTATCAGGTTCAAATCTAGGTGGTGCAAAGCATAAGCTTTTGATTTCCAAAAGAGATATCAACCGACTCTAATCAAAAGCAAGGCACGAATCAGAGTAATGCGGAAGCAATGATACTCACACAGATGTCTTATTCTACCCATTCCTCACTTAGGTTCCTATAGGGAGATCCTAAAGCAATTTCTCAAAGGTTATCCTACGAGCGCCTACAGGGAAAACTTAGTGGTCCTAACTTACACAGGCCAAGGGTAAATGTATTACGAATCGCAACCTGTCTCTGATACCATAATTGTAACACCCCAACCCGACAAGGGTAAAGATGTCACACAAATGGTTTCATATCAGATATAACAAAGCATACATTCAAACGTAATACAAAGATTCTCAATGGTTACAGAAGAAATAATGAAATTACAAGGTTATAAAAGCGAATACAAATTCTAACAATGAAATAACTTCTAATCATCTCTAGGCCAAAACTATCAAGTCTTCTAAGTCCAAAAGTCTCTTCACTCGTACCCATCTTCCAACTAAAACCTGCCGCACACGAAAAGAAAACGTGCGGCTGAGCTTAAAAAGCCCAGTGAACAGATACATAATACAAGCAAAGATAACGAAACGGTAATACAATGAAGTACTGGAAGTGTCATAAGGTATAATCAAAGCGAAAGAGAAATAAGGAAGTATAGGATAGTCATCTACCACGAGCCCATAACTCAAAGTCATAATCTCAACATCAGCAACTCAAAGTCATAATCTCATAATCAGAGGGGATACCTCTCAGGCAACCAGATAATATGAGGGGTGGCCTCATGTATCAAAAGGGGTGGAGTAGCTAGCTCCCAGAAATGTGAAAGGCGTGTATTGCACACAAGCACCAGTCACCTCAAAGTCATACTCAAAGTCATAGTTAAATCCACTAAACATACATGCCTAGGATTGCAATCCATACGCCCCCACTCAAAGTCATCTCAAAATCATAATACTCAAAATCATAATGGCCATATCATAATATAAAAGGGGACGGCGTGAGAAATCACTCCCCCACACAGGAGTCATGCCAGTGGTGCATCACAGACATGGCCAGGTTACCTTCCTGGCTAGGAAACAAAAAGGTGGCTCGGGTGTCAAACTAAGAGTCAAGTCTCAAGGTCATGCAAACGGGTTCATCTCAAAGTCATACCAAAGCATATCTCAAGGTCATGTCAAAAGTGAATCTCAAAGTCATATGAAAAGGTTCATATCAAAAGGTTCATAGCAAAAGGGTCATAGTAAAGGTTCATAGCAAAGGTTCACAGCTCAACATCGAAGCATAGGTGATAAGACACCCTTTCTTAAAAAGGGTAGAGTATCCGTACCTTATGACGAAAGCACAAACAGAAACAAAGCACAGAAAAGTAGAGAATAGCTCAAAGTCACTCCTTCTTCACACCTAAAGGGGAAGAGGAGAATTACAATCTTTCCCATTTAAGTAACTTTCCATTTATAGCAGGTTTCCATATTTGGTAAGTTTCCTCTTTTAGAAAGTTTCCATATTTAGAAAGTTGGATCAACATACTTAGTTACATCATTATTTCTGGAATTAGGGTATCTTTTATCACATCTACCTATTAGGTCCTTAAGAAAATACAATTTACACTTTACACCCTTTAGTTTCAAAAGTTACACTTTAGACCTTTAATTGTTCATAGTTACACTTTAGCCCCTTCATTTATCAAAGTTTCACAATGGTTACTCATTTTATCATATTATAAGAATGTATCCTCAATTTTACAG
Source organism: Artemisia tridentata subsp. tridentata (assembly GCA_021014915.2). Lineage (NCBI taxonomy): Eukaryota > Viridiplantae > Streptophyta > Magnoliopsida > Asterales > Asteraceae > Artemisia > Artemisia tridentata. The sequence goes on along the minus strand of CP139506.1, from coordinate 186,083,994 downwards.
AATTTACACAATAGGTCCCTCTAGTTTACAAGGTTACATATTTGGTCCTTTAATTTATAATCTCAACTTTAAATTAATAACAATTACATATTAACCCCTTAAATCACCAAATTAACACATCACCCCTTGAATACATTAACTTACTCAAAACAGCACTTACTTTCCAGAAATGGCAAGTTTAGTCCCTCATTTTAATTATTTTATAATTCGAACCACTTTAAAACCCTAAAAACATTTTAACCCTCTAAAATACAAAAATGACACTTGACCCCCTCCTTTTATATTTTATACAGTAAGTATATGTCCCAAAATAAGTTCTAAAAATAACCCTTAAGTTTTAAAAGTTACAAAACTCACCCAAAACATTTTTAGCAAATCGTATAACACTTTATTTAATCAAAACCCTAATCCTAAAAATACAAATCATTATCCAATAATTATACCATCATTAAATCCTCATTAAATGACCAAGAACAAGCCCTAAATCCAAACCCTAAATCGAATTACACTTCATTTCTTCTTCTTTTTTTCTTTTCAATTTCTTTAAAATCGGTAAAACTAAATAAATCAAGAATAATTATTTTAGGCCTTAACAATTCAAAATATCATTTTTCCCAGATTAGTATGATCATATGGAGTCCAAATAAAATAAATATGAAGCCTCAAAAATTCGAATTGAATTATTTAGGGTTTATACACGTTTTTAAGATTTAATTCACTAATAATTGTTAGATCATGCATGGATCGACTTTTACATTTTATTTGGTGTTCATAACATATATAGGGTCTGAGAAAAATACCAACTCAAGATTTGAACGTGTGGAATGAGGTGTACGAATTCTTTTATACGCGTATGGCCAAAATGGGTCAAAAATCACCACGGCTTCAAAAACGATCTAAAAATCATGAAACCAATTTTCACAGGTCACATATGATGTGAGGAACACAAGAAAAATAATAAACGAATTTTATGATGGTCGAATGAATAAGAAACGAATTATACCTATTATCTTAGCCGCGGTATAGAATAATTCACCCAGAATGATTCGAATGAAGAACACCTCCACAATAATTTTTCTAGGACTCTTTAGATGGTGCTTGATCTCAGAAAAATGGCTTGGGATTTTTAGAATGCCGAATGGAGGCTATGGGAATTATTTTGTGTGTGAAAATTTGGTATTAGGGTTTTGAATAATAAAAATGTGTGAGGGAAATTATGGGAGAGATTTGGCCGAGTCCTAGGGGAGACCTTGGACCATAATTTTCGGAATAATGGCTGGAAATATTGTTGTGATTGAATTCCTTAATTTCTTTCCATGTTTACTTAATTTTAAATACCATATTAATACATTTTAATTATATACGAAACATGTAAGGGTAGAATGGTAATTTTGCCACTTGTATAATTGTCAAATGAAGTTCTTAAAATTATTTGGGATCATAACTTGTGCATTGCCAGAAGTTTGGAATTTATTTGATAATTATTAAGCTTTTAATTAAAATTTTAAATTATAGGGGCAAATTGGTAATTTCACATGTTTTCGGATTTAAGGTGTTACAGACTAGCTGCAGAGATCCGAGAGCTTCAGAGTCGATCAGGCGGAGCACCAGGAGATGCCTAGACTAGACTTATATCATGCTAGCTTTTACTATTATTATCCTAGTCACGGGGTGTGTGACATAGTTTAAAGAACTTGTAGTCTTTTGGTTGTTGTACAAACAAAATGTATCAAGTGTTGACTCTACTATGTAGGAATGGTTGTGCTATCTATGATATCGGTCCATGTAGGCCGAAATTTTCATGTATTATATTCATGTGTGTTGTGATTATATTTATGATATTTCGTGGTTGTTTCTCGTTGTGATTTCATTGTATTTATACATGTTGTGGTTGTATATTGTGTATGATGATCATTTCTATTTGTGAGTTCTCATTATTGTTATCTTTTGTGATTATGAAGAATTATGCCGCCAAAGAAAACTACTCAAGCGATGACACCAGCTGATATTAGAAAACTTGTTGCGGATAGTATAGAGGCAGCACTAGTAGTTGAAAGAGAGGCCGTAGCCGCTCGGGCTGCTGAAGCAGAAGCTGCCGGGCTGGCTGCTAATGGTACTAATGTTCGCAAATGTACATACAAGGACTTTAAGAACGGCGATCCCATAAAATTCAAAGGCACTGAAGGAGCCACTGCTATGATCCGTTGGTTTGAGAAGACGGAATCTGTATTTCTTCTATGCAATTGTCCAGATGATTGCAAGGTAAAGTTCGCTACTGGTACACTCATTGATGACGCTATGTCATGGTGGAATTCTTATGCACAGCCTATTGGTATGGAAAACGCTTACAAGCTCACGTGGGAAGAATTCAAGAAGCTACTGACTAAGAAGTTTTGTCCACGCACCGAAGTGAAGAAGCTAGAGACAGAATTTTATGAGTTAGTAACCACAAGTAATGATATCGAAGCCTACATCAGGAGATTTCAAGAGTTGGCCGTGCTATGTCCAACTATGGTTCAGATAACGAGAAGTTGTTGGAAAACTTCATTGGTGGGCTACCACACAGCATCCGTGGGGATGTAACTTCTTTTGATCCACTCACACTTGACGAAGCTATCAGAATGTCTCAAAAGCTTATGGCTCAAGTGATAAAGAAGGAAACTACTGTCAACAACAATAACAACTCCAGCAACCACCGAAACAACAACTATAACAACAACCAAAACAATACCAACTATAACAACAACAACAACAAAAAGAGAAGGTGGGACAACAATCAGGGTGGCAATGCTAATCAACAACCACCAAAGAGACAAGAAGTTGCTAAGGCCTATGTTGTAGGCCCAACTGAGAAGAAAGGTTACAATGGTACCTTACCCAAATGCAACAAGTGTCAAAGTCATCATAACCCTGGGAATTGTCCTAATCCTTGTGGTAACTGTAAGAAGGTTGGTCATTCGACCAGAGATTGCAAGATTCCAATTGTGGCTGATAATTAGAGACCCCTAGTGACATGTTTTGGCTGTGGAGAGAAAGGACATTTCAAGAGTGACTGTCCAAAAAGGAAGAATCAGGGAAACGGGAACCAAGGTGGAACAGCTAGAGGAAGAGTTTATGTTATGGGAGGAGAAGATGTCAAAGAGGACCCGAAGGTTGTCACGGGTACGTTCCTCATAAATAATCGTTATGCATCCATTTTATTTGATTCAGGAGCCGATAGAAGTTTTGTTTCTACTATATTTGCACCTTTACTCAACATCGAACCAACCACACTAGACACTCCTTACCACATCAAACTAGCTAACGGTACCTTAGTTGGCACCAACACCATTGTCCGTGGTTGCACTCTCAATTTCCTAAACCATCTGTTCAATATAGACCTTATGGTCGTAGAACTTGGAAGTTTCAACGTCATTATCGGTATGGATTGGTTATCCAGACATCAGGCAAGAATCATTTGTGATGAGAAAGTTGTTCATCTTCCTTACGACGGCGAAAACCTTGATCGTTCGTGGCGAACGAAGTGGAACTAGACTCAGTATCATATCATGCATCAAAACCGAGAAATACATAAAGAAGGGTTGTTATGCTTTCTTGGCACATATAACAGAAAAGAATTCGGATGAGAAACGACTTGAAGATGTACCAATTGTCCGAGATTTTCCAGAAGTCTTTCCCGAAGACTTACCTGGACTTCCACCTACTCGCCAAGTAAAATTTCAGATTGACTTGGTACCAGGAGCTGCACCAGTCACACGAGCACCTTATCGATTAGCACCATCAGAAATGCAAGAGTTGTCTAACCAGTTGCAAGAGCTATTAGACAAAGGATTCATTAGGACAAGTTCCTCGCCTTGGGGAGCACCGGTCTTGTTTGTGAAAAAGAAGGATGGATCCTTCAGAATGTGTATAGACTATCGAGATCTGAAAAAGCTAATGGTGAAGAATCGTTACCCACTTCCCAAAATCGATGATTTGTTCGACCAATTGCAAGGCTCTAGTTTTTACTCAAAGATCGACCTGATATCAGGTTACCATCAACTCAGATTTTGGGAGGAAGATATCCCGAAGACAGCATTTAGAACTCGTTATGGTCATTATGAGTTGCAAGTAATGACGTTCGGATTAACCAATGCACCTACGGTATTCATGGATCTCATGAATAGAGTATGCAAGCCGTATCTGGATAAGTTATTGATTGTATTCATCGACGACATCTTGATTTACTCGAAGAACGAAGAAGAGCATAGAGAACACCTCAAAACGATCTTAGGGCTACTCAAGAAAGAGAAATTGTATGCTAAATTTTTGAAGTGTGATTTTTGGATCCGAAGAGTACAATTTCTTGGTCATGTCATTGATAGCCAAGGATTACAGGTTGACCCTACAAAGATCGAGGCTGTTAAAGATTGGGCGACGCCCAAGACTCCTACAGAGATTCGTCAATTCTTAGGACTTGCCGGATATTATAGAAGATTCATTGAAGGGTTTTCCAAGAAGCTAAACCTTTGACCAAGTTGACTCAGAAGAACCAGAAATACGAGTGGGGAAAGAAACAAGAGTCCGCTTTTCAGTTATTGAAGCAAAAGCTTTGCAGTGCGCCAATTTTGGCACTACCCGAAGGGATTGAGAACTTTGTGGTATACTGTGATGCGTCGCATAAAGGACTTGGAGCCGTATTAATGCAGAACGAGAAGGTGATAGCTTATGCATCTCGACAACTCAAGACTCATGAGAAGAATTACACCACTCATGACATAGAGTTGGGTGTCGTGGTTTTTGCACTCAAGATTTGGAGGTACTACCTCTACGGTACTAAGTGTGTAGTGTTTACCGACCACAAGAGCTTACAATATATACTTGATCAGAAAGAGCTTAATATGAGACATCGTCGTTGGTTGGAATTGCTTAGTGACTACGATTGTGAAATTCGATATCCTTCGGGAAAAGCCAACGTTGTGGCAGATGCCCTTAGCCGGAAAGAACGACTCAAGCCTTTGAGAGTCAGATCATTAGGGATGACGATCAGTTCACCGCTACCATCAAGAATCCTCGAGGCTCAAAGGGAGGCACTCAAGGAAGAAAATCGACCAAATGAGAAACTCTATGGAATGCCAGAGAATGCAAATGGTTTTGTAAAGAGATCAGACGGAGTATTATGCTTCAAGGATAGAAGCTGGATACCTCTCTATGACGGGATACGAGAGTTGATTATGCATGAGTCGCACAAATCGAAGTATTCTATCCACCCAGGTTCTGATAAGATGTATCAGGATCTCAAGAGACTTTATTGGTGGCCAAATATGAAAGCAGAAATAGCTACGTATGTTAGCAAATGCCTTACTTGCTCTAAGGTAAAAGCCGAATACCAGAAACCATCAGGATTACTTCAGCAACCAGAAATTCCCCAGTGGAAATGGGAACGCATTATAATGGACTTCGTCACTAAACTTCCCAAGACATTAGGCGGTTACGATGCTATTTGGGTAATCGTTGATCGTCTCACCAAATCAGCCCATTTCATACCAATCAGAGAGACTTATTCTATGAATCAGCTTACCAGACTTTACGTCAAGGAAATAGTCTCAAAGCACGGTGCACCGATCTCCATCATTTCCGACAGAGATAGTCGATTTACTTCAAACTTTTGGCAGTCCTTACAAAATGCATTTGGAACCAAATTAGACATGAGCACTGCCTATCATCCTCAGACCGATGGTCAGAGCGAGAGAACGATTCATACATTGGAAGATATGCTCAGGGCATGTGTGATTGACTTTGGAAATGGTTGGGCTAACCATTTGCCACTGATCGAATTCTCTTACAACAATAGTTATCACACCAGCATAAAAGCCGCACCATTCGAGGCACTCTATGGTCGAAAGTGCCAGTCCCCTGTTTGTTGGGCCGAAGTTGGTGAAGCACAACTCACTGGTCCAGACATGGTTTGCGAGACGACAGAAAAGATAATCCAGATCCGAGAAAGACTCCAAACAGCCAGAAGCCGACAGAAAAGTTATGCTGACGTTAGACGCAAACCATTAGAATTCCAAGTTGGCGACAGAGTTATGTTGAAGGTCTCGCCTTGGAAGGGCGTGATACGATTCAAAAAGCGCGGGAAATTGAACCCGAGGTACATTGGACCATTTAAGATTCTGGATAGAGTTGGTCCAGTGGCATACAGACTTGAACTTCCGTCAGAGCTCAACAGCGTACATAACACATTTCATGTTTCAAACCTCAAGAAGTGTCTTTCAGATGAATCACTCGTAATTCCATTAGACGAAATTCAACTCGACGATAAGCTCAATTTCGTGGAGGAACCAGCAGAAATCATGGACCGTGAGGTCAAACAGTTGAAGCATAGTCGAATTCCTATCGTGAAGGTTCGTTGGAATTCTCGAAGAGGTCCCGAGTTTACTTGGGAGCAGGAAGACCAGATGTGTCTCAAATATCTACATCTTTTCACCAAATCCACTATAGAGACCAACACTAACTGAATTCAGGGACTGAATTCAGGGACTGAATTCCTTTTAGGGTGGAAGACTGTGACAAATCGTAATTCCAAGTCATTTTCCAAACTTCGAAATTTACTATTCATGGATTACTATTCATCATTTCACTATTCATCTTTTTTTATGTCAGTTTGCGACTTTGAAACGTTATCAAAAATATTACTATTCACAAAATACTATTCATTCCCGGAGGGAAATCACTATTCATGTTTATCATTCATCATTTAGTAAACTAGGTTTACGGGTATTCAAAATTCGCGTAACCGTAAGGGTTTAGTTGCGTATTCATGAAACATCACTAAGGACACATCAGATAGACTAGAGTAGTCTACATATCATCAGTAACATCATCTTCATGTTAAATCATTCACGGGTTTGCATAATTTCAATTCACGTAAATTTATTTATTAAATAAACGCTACCACTCAATCATTTACTACGAACAATATACCCGACACTCCCGACTATGATCCTAACATATTTTCACACTCATTACAGTGATATAAAAATTATATTATTAGTTTACCTGGTGTTTTGAAACTATTTACTATATATACCGTTAAAAGCTTATAACTACGACGGTTTACGAAATTTCAACTCGATAACTAATTAGACACCCGATACTTGCAAGAAATGTGATTTTATAATTTTTACAACTTCGTAATACTTTATTTTGTTTCGTCAAAATTTATTTCTAGCTAACTCAATACTCGATAACACATAATATCCTAACCAAATCTAGCTAAATCACAACAAGTACAAGATTAATTAAGACTAACCATCACCTCAACCCACCTTTCCCCCTTTTGCCGCCCCTTGCCCCCCCCCCCTCCTAGCCACTTTGACTACAAATTAGCCTAGGCTAGTTGTCTAACTACAAATCATTACATGTTTCCTCATTTAATACTTCAAGTATCTCAAATAAACACACATATTTCCCTAAACAAAAATCAACTAGCAAGAAATTCTCTCATCTCTCCATTCCCTTTGTGGTTCGGCCAAGATCAAGAACAAGGAGAAACCATAACATTTTCAAGATCAAGTGATTTTACAACTCAATTAGTGTTTCTTGTTTGGGTTTTGAAATAAAAACCTAGAAATAACTAAGTCATTAACCTCAAAAATTCACCAACCTCAAGTAAGTGTTCTAAGTATTTTTTTTCTACTCATTTACACTTCTACTTAATTTATTTTTATGAGCTAGTAGCAAAGCATGCAAATATATCTATGTTATATACCACTTACCACTTATTTTGTCACTAAAATGAATTTAAAGAATTTTATTAGTGATCTTATGAGCTCCATCATTTTTGGTGAAGATTAGGAACCCATGACACCCTAAGAAGGTGTATGGTAGGTTTAGAATAGCTTTGGTGTTGATTGGAAGGGATATGTACAAACCTTGAACTAGTAAAAGTGATTTTAACAAAATATAGATGAGGTTCTGTCCATTTTTGCAATTTCTGGAAATCTCAGTAGATCATGGATTATTTTGGTTTACATATTTAGAAAATACACTCAAAAACGAAGCCGTGGCCGCTGGAATGAGTAAAAACGAGCTTACGACGAGAAAGATACGTTAATTCTAAGTTTGACGACTAAAAACTATTTTCTGAAAATTAACAAGCTGTCACACGATTTTCAATGGTTAAAACGAGGCATTGAACGCGAACTAGATGAGCCGACATATCAAAAATATATTAGTTCGCTGTAAGACGAAGCCGAGGACATAAAGAACGTAGAAAACGAGCTTATAACGACCGAGATACAAGCATTTGAAACCCGACGTTCACAACACATTTTTATCAGCTTTTTATTAAAAATGTTTCTAAGTGTAAAACTGTTTTTGCAAGTAGCCATGTTGAGAGCCGTTTTTCTCATTGATCGAGTCAGTTTGAGACATTAACACTTTGAAGTAAAACCAAGTACTCCCGGCCTATTTTCCAAATTGACCAGCCGTTCGTCAACCGGACTTGTAACGAGTAAGATACGACCTTTCAAATATACCGAAAACTACACAAAAACAGCCAATTTAGCTCGACTAACTAACTTAACAATTATTTTTCTTTATGATCGGGACTCGTATGGATAAAATTTCGATGATACGAATTTAAGATATTGTTACAAGCTTTCTAAAACCACGGAGATCGTTTCCTAACACTCAATATTCACCAACTTACGACTAGCTTTGCGAGGCTACTTAGCCATTTTCAGAAATTTACCAAAGTGTTTTAATTGCGACGAAAAACTCTATTTTTCGATAAATCACCAAATGACGATCGTAGAATATCGTTACAACATATACACACGTAAAATGTTTTATGACTTAACAAGACGTCAAAAATATATTTTTCGACGATAAATATTATTTCCAAATTTCACGAGTGGTATCGATAACATACGTATTTGCATGTGTAACATCATTTCATGACTTACATTAGATCATATCATTCATATTAGGTTGCGGTTAGAGATCGTGCCTCATTTCAGTGTATCCACTTTTGTCATCATAACCATTGCATCAGGTGAGTTTTTATAGCCCCGTTTTTAATTTATAATTTCATTTCCAAACTTGCGGGGGAGAATACATTGCACCATTTTTCATACGAACCAAAGTATCAAATTCATTTACATTGCTTAAGTTACATCATTGCCCAATTAAAGTCCCTTTTTATTTATCATGAACCGTTAATTACGGAGTAAGCGAGAGTGAGTGAATAGATCTATTGAGGGTGACGCCTCCGTTCGGGTTGGTAGCGCCAACTAGTCTACGAACGCATTTCATTTGAATCATATCAGAGTATCTGGCAAAACACTTAGTTTGGGGCATTCATATCAGTCTAGCTTCGGGGTCATGAGCTTAAGAGCCAATTTACTATTTTATGTGGCATTTTTGTCATTTCACTTTATACTTGTGGTTACCGTAGAGACTTATCATTTACATAAACCTATGATTCTCACTAACTTTATTGTTGACCGTTTTAGCAATGTATTTTCAGGTAATTAAGGCATTCGCATCATGGCCTGCATGTGGACATATCATAGAGTCGCGGTGACGACGCGTCTCACTTGTATTTTATGCACTTAACTATCGTTTGATTTGTAACGAACTTATTTCCGCAACTTTGGCAAATCTTTTGGGACATATCTTTTGTAAACTCTGAATGTTTTTTGAAATCAAACGATGTACTTTTAAAACGACAGTTTAGGTCGTTCAATATAACTGTAACTGTGATGCTATGGCAATCGCGTCCCAGGTATTCCATTCCGCTGCAAATCAGATATTTGGGGGTGTGACACGAGACCTTATGGAGCATCTTTGGCAGAACCACCTTCAACATCAACAGCAACAACAAGAATATTCCGAAGACGATGAATAATTATTTATTTCGTTATCAATTTTTATTTTTTATTTTTTTTTAATTTCGTTGTAATTTTTATTTTTTTATTAAGTATGTAATGTAGTATGTTTTTAATGAATGTTAAGTTTTTAAAAAATGAAGTATTATTATAAGTTTTGGGGTTGAGTTTGAAAATATTTGATTTAAAGGTGAGTTATGGTTGAGAGTGTTAAAGTTGAGTGTGTTAAAGCTGACGTGGCAGTGTGTTAAAGTTTAACCCTGTGTTAACAATGTATTTCCTAATACATGCATCTATAAAACCGAAATGATTGGTTCATGCATTTGAACTTTGGAGAAAATATAATAGTAGAGAAATGATATAGTATCCACTTAGAAGATTTTGTACATGTAAAAAATTTCAAGAAAACTAGCAAATGCATTGGTTAGGAAGATCCGTTGAACAAAACAATACCAACAACATGAATGATAAGAACATTTAAGGACCAACAATTATGAGTCAAACAACCACCGAATCAAATCTTGAAGTGGTTAGACTTAGAGTAACATGTCACGACAATTATAAAAATCCTAAATAATATAGCAGTGCATTAGTTGGGAAGCAGATCCATAGGATATAACATCGAACATACCGTTTATAATACGTATAAGTTAAACAATACTCTCTCCGTCCCAACTTAATATAATCCTTCGTTTCATTTTGGGTTGTCTCAAAAGTATTGTAGATCTCCTTCCAAATATAATTATGAATAATATAACAAATTTATTATATTGCATTTAATGATACTAAAAATTACAAACATAATTCAAAGATTTAATTAATTGCATAAGGGTAAAACTATCATTTTGTAAAAAAGTAAGACCGAATGCAGTAATTATTATGTTTTCTTAAACTGTGTGTTTCTTGTCGAAGAACAATTATTTTGAGTAGTAATAAGTAGTAAATAACGAGGGCACGAGACCCATTTTCCAAGGTAGAGTATAGCTGTGAATTCTTATGACATCGAGAGGTGGTTTTCTACTCCTCTGAGAAGCAAAATTTGTTCGGATCCTCCCACATGTTCAATCTTTTTTTAGCGGTTTCCCCAGTTCTTTCTCTTCTTTCTTTTTTATCATCAAAAGAAGATTGCTGGAAGAATAGAGATCCGGTCTTTCGTTCGCAACAAGGTAGCCATAGGGAGAACCTGTGGCTGGATTGAATCATATGCCGTCAAGTTCTTCAAGTTCGGACCAATGACTACCTATTCTCGCCCGCGTAGGAATATGAACAAAAGACGTGCATCCAAACACTCAAAAATGAAGAAACTACAGTTATAAATAGGGGTGAGCAAATGGACCCAAAATCAAACCGAAACTGAGAACAGAACCGGAACCGACCAAACCAAAACCGAATTTCAGAACAACCATCCGGTTCTCGATTCTTTAATCTTGATTGGTTCTCGGGTCAGTTCGGTCCGAACCGACTGGTATTGGTTAGGACCCGAAAGAACAACAAATTAAATAAAAAGCCTTGGGATTAAGTATAAAAAAGCACATAGCGTTGTCTTTTAATCCTTTCTTATTCATTCCACAAAGGTGTAGATTGGCGAGAACACCATGATCTCAGGTGTCTTTTGGCACCAGCCATTGTCCACACCACAAGGAATAGCTCCGGCAACTATCCCAGAGGAACACCACCTGGAGTGAGACGAGCCGAGACTCAACCCCCGATCACTTATTCCACAAAGTCTCTCCAATGTGTCCATAGGTTTTGCGGAGGCGGGTACCTATCTGAAGCAAATGCCAAGGATGGGACTCGAACCCGGGTCTATTGACACAAGCACGAGAGCTCCACCCATTGGACTAATGCTCCAGTGGTATCCTTTCTGATTCATAAAAGAAGGCATTTCGTCCTTGTATATGTGGTTTTTTTACTTATAGTTATACGATTAGTTTTTCTTTTCCTTTTCTTTTTTCCCTTTTTTGATATAACGTACAGTAGCAGCAGATCAAGCTTATATAACTTGGAAGAGAAACAAAGTTTAAAGGTGTGTTTGGTATGCTGCCATGAATGACAATGGGTATGAGTTTGATAGTAGTGGTGGGTCCCTCACCTATGAAATATTCATACCTAGCTCTCTTGATGTATATGGAGTAGCGTAGATTATATCTATCATTCATTACCATAGTGGTGGGCCCATAGTCACATAATTCGCTCCAGAGGTAGAGTACCACGAATTGGTACGGGGTGTACCGAAACGCGGTACACCAGCGTTTCATACGCTGTTGGTTCAGCGTACCAAAAAGCAATGGTTCAGCGGTCCAAAAAGCAATGGTTCAGCGTACGGTATGAGTTGAAGAAGAACAAGAGAAACATACCTTATTTGGATGGATCGAGTTGACTGGAGTTGACTGATTTTGATGGATCAAGTTGAATGATTTTGGTGGATCGAGTTGAAGATGATGAATTGATGATATTGTTATGTATTGAATTTAATTGAATTATTAATATTGGATCGAGTTGAATGATTGACTGATTTTGGATTTGATGTATAATATTAGGTTGAAGATGATTGAATTATTAAATTGGTTGTGTATTGAGTGGATAAATCCAAAGTCCACTTTTTGTATAATATTACTCCCTCCGTCTCAATTTATTTGTCAGGAGAGAGAAAACACAAAGTTTAATAAAAGTGGGGCCACTTTAATTTTCAACCACTAAAATGGAATATTCCTCCACTAGATTCTCTAGTTTTTACTAAATAAGGAAAGTGCACAATTAATTTGAGACATCCATAAAAGGAAATATGGACAATTAAATTGAGACGGAGGGAGTAGTTAATTGTATTATTAATTGGGTCCACAGTCCACTTTTTGTCGGTAAAAAAAAAGGCTCCAACTTTCCCTCCAATTTAATACGAGTAATTGGGTCCACAGTCCACCTTTGTTAGAACCGAAAGCAGCCTCTCTACCTTAGGTAGGGGTAAGAAATGCTTTGGTTGTTTTGTTTTTCTATTGAATTTTATCATGTTATGTTTAAGTTTATCTTTATGTTATGAAATTTATAAATTTTGTTAACTAATGTTTTTGTTACAACGTACCAAATACATGGTACACCGTACCGATACGTACCCACGCTTACCGAAATGAGTATACCCCCACGTGCAGAATTCGTCATCAAGAGCGAATTGCGTACCAGAACTGCGTACCCGTACCGAAGCGTACCGCGTTTTATGTGACTATGGGTGGGCACCCTCATCTTAAACAAACACATTTAATCACTTTCATAGTCATAGTCTCATTCTCATAGTGGGATACCAAACGCACCCTAATATTTCTTATTTACTCATTGTCATTAATTCATTATGACAAACTAGCAAAGTGTCAAACATGCTTACATGCATTTTATTGTAATATTGTATCGAACGGTTTCTTGTTCTAGTTTACAAAGGTTGCAAAAGAGTAATCTATGTTGGAATTTAAATATCATGGCAAACATAAATTAAACATAAAACATCTAGAGCATGCAACGGAAGCTAAGAATCATAATACTTGTAATTAGTTAACCGAAATATAAAGAAACGCATACCTTTTAGCAAACCAAGCAAACAACGATCAAATCAAGTTATAAACCCTAATTAGGGTTTATGTATGAATCCTAATAAATAGTCGAATAGGGCAAATAACCAAAAATCCAAAGTAGGATTTCTCTACGATCTTGTACACACGTATTAATAACGATTTGATGCGAAAAGCTAGGTTCTTGATCACAATAACAAACCAAACACTTTTGATTGATCAAGAAAAATCGAAACCCTAAAGAGTTTAGGTGTTCGATTGGCCAAGAGCAAGAAGAGGGAAGAAGAAGAGAAGTTTGGCTAGTTAGGGAAACAAGATTAACCAACTAATGATACAATGGGTTGTGTATATAGTGTGGTAAACTTGGTGTCCAAGTTTGAGTGGGATTTGGTAATCCCTTAACCCAAACGATCAGCCAAACAAAGCCCAAGGGAATTCTAGATCCTTCTTGGCTTGTTTCATTTTCTTAGTCCTTCCATCTTTTATTTAACGACCGTTAGTCAATTACCGTTAAGTACTAACGCTCGTTAAGTATTTATTGTGAATTAATAATTAAATATAACTATTTATATATTAATTATCTAACATCGATTCTCATACGTAAAGTGTGCAATCCCATAGGCTCGTGTTCGAATCCAGTTATACACATATTAATTATATCCATAAACCTTTCAATCTACAACGTTGATTGCCCGACTTTCCAAGTTTTTAAGGTGTCTCAGTTGTGTTTTTGGTGTCAAAAGGATTTAATCTCGACAACAAGTTAAACGTAATCTTTGATACATTTTGTATACAATAGCCATGTGTTGCATTATAGGTTGGGATTTATTATGCAAAAGATCAAACATGTGTTATACTTTGTAGTGTATATAATGTGTTTTCTTGGTAGGTTTCCGGTTCCAAATAGTTAGACTCAAAATATCCGATCCGGAACCGAGAACTGAACCAGAACCGAAACACGTTACTCGCTCCGATTTTTGGTTCTCTCGGTTCCGAGTAGGCTCCATGCGGTTCCGGAACCGAGCTCGCCCCTACTAGTTATAAGTATAATTATTGAGGAGGATCAAATGCAAAGTTGGCTCCTCCGTAAAAAGTCTAAAAAGGCACCAATGAGAAATGATATGTGTCATTTCCTTTTCCGACCATTTATTTTCTATTTTTCATCCCTTTCCCTCCAACCACAATCCACCAAGTATGATGAACATCAAGATATAATGAACCATGAGTGATGAACATTTATTGATGAACATTTAGATCATAATTGATGAATTTTGGTATTTAATGAACTTATGGGCAGAGTATCGATGAACTTTTAATATTGATGAACTTATATTGATATACTAGCAGGGTACCCGCGCAATGCGGCGACGGGTACCCTGTGACTAAATTTTGTGGCGAGCAAATATTTTTCATTTATATGCTTTTTCTAACAATAACTTTACTTATTTTAATTTCCGGTGAGCTACGTATTTTAAATTATTACATTTTTTACAATAAATGTACGGAAATTTGTGTTGGAACAACTTTAACTCTTTAATCAGAAACAATGTTTTTCAATCTTCAATGTGTGATAATTTATTTTCCTATTATCAATGATTTTTTCATTGTTCAAAATGACCAAGGTTAAGCTAGATAAAAATACTTGTATATATAATTTAATTTTTTTCACAAATAATTAAAATATAAATGTTAATCTAATTCATTGTGATCTTTTGAGTTATCTATCATATTTAGGATAATAATAAGAAAAGTTCTTTTCCCTAGTTAAATAATGCGAATTAAATAGAAGGTATTTAGATAATATATTGTTTAAACTTTTTATATGGTACGATGATTGACAACCCAACTTAATGACTTATAACCATTCTTGGATAATTCATATTAGCCAAACTATTCTTATACCATCCTTAACCAGGTAACCATATGACATCCAATATTAAAAATTTCGTGGCCCAAATCAGCCCAAAGTTAATTAACCCTAAAACAATGATATATAATACTCTTTCCTTAATATTTCTCATTTACACCAACCCTAAAAAAAACTTTTCTTTGAACAGCATTCACACAACTCTCTCATCAAACTACAACTTGCAGTAACCACACAAACAACAATTCGTCCTTTTGTAAAATCGAACACCTTTCTTTCTTTCTTTATGAAACCAAACACTGCAGATCAAACACCTAACCTATATTTAAGCTCAAACCCAGCACCAACTGATTGATTTGTTTCTTGTTGTGTAATCGTGAAACAGAACTAACCAGGTTTCGGCTTCAAGATCATTTCCAAAAGTTATATATATATATATATTTTTTTTCGAGAAGGTCGATGGTAGGTTTATGTTTTGTTTGAAAGAAACAAAGTTAGAATATAACATATTCGTTATATTCCTTTTTTTATTTTTGAATATAAAAGAGAGGATAACTTTTCATAGATCTATGATGTATTCTTGTTCACACACATAAGATCCTTAAAGATTGGTAAACAAGTGAACAAAAACTGAGATCTTTTGAATTTTTTCTGTTTGTATTCGAGTGGTTTTTCTTGTTCGGAGATGGGTTTTTAGATGTTGAGGTTTTGTTGGTGACGTGAGGCTTATGGGATAGAGGTTGTTTTATTTGTGGTTATAGATCACTGTTGAAAGCTGACAGTGGTCGGGTGGAGCATATTTCTAGAGAAAATGAAGATGGTTTTGTTTTTTTAGTTTTAAGGGGGAGGGAGTGGTCACTTCTTCCTCAAACTTCCCCAAATTGCCACATCACCAACAACCAATAAAAACCTTTCAACTCACAAGTCCCCAAATCACCCCAAACCCACACCAAAATGGAGGGAGTGGTCACCAAACTAATTTTTTTTTTTTTTTTTTTTTTTCTTTTTTTTTTTTTTTTTTTTTTTTAAATATAAAAACACAAACTATAATTAATCTACTAATCACTCCAAGATTCTATAATTAAAAAAACACTACACACCAAGATCACAATCCATAACAAAGAAAAAAACCAATAAAATATACCTCAGGCCTTTCTTCTTTATCAAGATCAGCAGCCATGAAATCAAGCATCATAGCTTCAACAGTCAAATCAACTGAATGTTCCACCCAATAATTCTTTTGAATCTCACGTTCTTCACCTACATTATATATAAATATATCAGATCATATTTTTTTCTATATAAATATTCACCATTAATAGCAGCCATGATGATTTTGGTCAAATATGACCGTTGCCAAACGGGACATTTCACTCTTCTTCATCGGTGAACTTCACCGAAATAACCAAGATTTGCTCGGCGCCGATCACCGGCGGCGGTGTGCCCGAGCGTCGCCGATCCAAACCCCGCATCCACTCCCTCCTGCCTAAGAGGGTGTAATTTATATGAATATTAGAGGTTGTTACAACTTCATAGAATTTAAGACATTTATTTTTTTGGGTTGTTACAAGTTTATAAAATTGAAGATATTTAATTTTCTAGACTGTTACAAGTTTATAGAATCTGAAATTTTTAAGCCTTTTTATTAATAGCATGTCTCAAATGCAATATATAGTAGTATAGATATATAAAAAAAAATGAAGAACAATTTGCAATGATGAACATAAAATAATGAACAAACAAAAAAAAAAAGTATAAAACATTTTGTTGGTGCAAATATTGTACATATATCTCTTTTGTATTTTAGTAACGATAAATATATATTAGATGGCATTTAAATCGTTAGCGATAGTTCAAAACCAAAGCATATGGAACAACAGTTTGGGCTCATGCGCCAGCGCGCCTGACCAGGACACCGAGTGCTGTCTTTGCGTACTTGGTTTTTCAAAGTCGACTTTTCTCTTACTCGAAAAAGTTTGTTCTTCAATACAGTCTTCGTGTGCTCGGTTTTTCAAAGTCGACTTTCCTCTTACTCGAAAAAGTTTGTTCTTCAATAAAGGTTCGCACATGAAATTTAAGATGTTTTATAATATCATAAATGGATTAGGACTTAGAAAGATCGTGTCAGAATGTCTAGTCCCGTTTTATAAAACACAACTTAAAACCTTTTATAAAAGCCAACTTAAAACATTTTTGAAAAACAAGTTCAACACTTGGAGGTTTATGTTTTCATAAAATGATCAAACCAAAATAAATAAATGAGTATAATCTTACTTATAACTTGACTAATTACTAGACTAATTACTAAATGGGTTTACTCCCTTTTGAACAAGTAAGTTAAGCCTAACCTAATTGTATCAATGTAATTAGGGTGTGCTTGGTTCAATTAAGGGAATGAGAAAGGGAAATGCAAAGGGTATACTAAGGAATGCAAAGGGTATACTAAGGAATGCAATGGGAGATATTAATTGCATTAGCGTTGCTTGGTTAAAATGTTAAAGATATAGGTTAGTGTTTACTTTTTATGCTACTTTTTTTCTTACTAGATTGAACAATAACAAACACACAACAAAATATCATCATTTGTATCCTTTAAAACGTGAAATCACTATCTAAAAAACATCTAAGCATCGTTTATATGATTGTTATGGTATACACAAGTTCAGATGGTCATTGATTTTTGTTCTGCTACATAACATAATAGATTAGACAACTCATAAACATTATATATATGATATTTCAAAATTTTACGCTTTATTAATGAAGCATTTTGTATAATATAAAGAAGCAATCTAAATGAATATTTCGTAGTATATTGACTAGGAACATATGTATATGTATTAATAATATTATAAAACTTCAAGACGTTTATGTATACATTACAATCTGTATTTTTATATATTTTCTTGAAGATAATCACAACTATTACTTATAATCTGCTATTAATTTATTGTAATACGCAAAAATATAGATGAATACTACAAAAGATAAAAAAAGTTTTGCTGGAGATAAAAAAGTTGTGGGTAGTTAACTTGATGGTTACATGGGTAATGAATACCATAACCCCCAATTTGTAGTGCAATGGGTCATTACCTTGTTTAGGGTAATGCTTCATTCCTTTATACTAAACCAAGCATAATTAATGATTGTTTTTCCTATTCCCAACCGCCTAATACCCTCAACCAAGCATGCCCTTAGTAATAAGTTAATTGTGAAATTAATAAAGATTATAACATCTGAATTATTTGAATTTGAATTTCAAACCAACAATCTCTGTTACATTGCATGGACTTCTTTTCCTCTTCACCATGCCCTTTTCATTGCAATATTCACATTTCCCTCCTTCCAAGTTGTTAATAAGGTGTTTCCCTCATTTTTCTCTAACCAATGCTAATTTACCCACAATTAACCATGGCTAATGAAGTTGGTTTAACCTAACCCTTCTCGGGGCTTTTAAATACTTTTAGGAAGCTTAAAAGTGAAGTGCACATGAGTTTAGCAACAGGCAACAGGCTCGCTGTCCTGGATCCGTGCGCTAGCGCGCCGTGGCCTGTCTTGAATCTTTTGCCTATAAATAGCACCCTCTTGCCATGCTTGCACTTCATCTCTTGTCAAATATTTCTCCCCTTATTTCTCTCTATGTCTTTCGGTCCTTCTTATGTCTTAACATTTTTCTATCATTTATTAAAAGCAAACTTCTTTGCTAGAGAAGAACACACAAGAACTTGATCCAATCTTGTGTTTTGTGTATAGTCTTTCTTTTCTTTTATCTTCTAGTCTATTATTCTTGTTGTCTTCTAACAAATACTCATACTCTCATATCATTTGTAACTAAGTGTCAAGTCTTACTCCGGGTGTGGAGAAGAAAGTGCAAAGTCTTACTCCGGGTGTGGAGAAGCAAGGGTGTAAAGTCTTGTACTTGGTACGCTCAAGCTTGGGGTTTGGTACCTCTTTCGTAGAAGACTTTGTGATCGTGGTGAGAGTTCACGAGGTCTTTGTGTGTGGTTCCAGGTGTGGAATCCGTTAGGTGCTAGCTTGGATCTAGGTGTAGATCGGTGAAAGGTAAGGTATACGGTTTATCAACCACAAGGATTTGGTACTAGTGAATAGTATAGGCGTCACGGATTTGAAATTGGACCTACAAATGATCTAAACCCCTCATCCTTAACCAGTATAAACCGTTGTGTTTGTTCTTTCTTCCCTTAACTCTTTCATTAGTTTCATACGAGTTATATTGCTTAACTGTTTATACACACTTGTATGCAAACTTGACACTTAATCTACTTAAACTTAAAATAAATCGAAAAGAACGTATTCAAACCCCCCCCCCCCCCCCCCGCTTCTACACATTTTGTATTGATGAACATAACAATTAACAAACATTCTTTTGATGAACCTAACAAGTTGGTTGACTTACTGAAGACAACAATTTACAAAGTCACAAAAAACTAAAATCACAGCACTCACATCCCCAAACAACAACTTCAAACTCGGTTCCTTCATAACCAAACACTCAAAATCCTACTTAGCCAATCGACCAACACCCTTATAAACCCTTCCAGTTTTAAACACCGTTCATCATTTTTAAAAACATCAAACTTTGATATTTCATGAACAAAATAAATTGAAAAACAGAACAAGCTGATGTTCATCACAGTTTTAAATGTTATTCCTCAAAGTAAAAACTTGTTCGTCTAAAAAAAAAGACTTTTTTTTTTTTTTTTCATAATTCACTTACATTTAGTATTAACGAACACAAAATATGTGTTTTCACAAATAAAAATTGAAAAAAAAATAAATAAAAAAAAATCATGGAGGCATTTATCAAACCATTTGATAGACCTTTTCATAAATACTTGATTCTTTTGAATATTTGAATATAGACTTCAAAATAAATTATAAAAGATAAGGAACTGATGCTAATTTGAGGTTTGTTAAGCAGTAATAGTTATATTAGTTTAGTCTCAACGTCAATGAAACCCTAATTTTGATGAACCTCGAATATATGAAAATTGTTGTAATTTGTAGCGATTGAATGAGTTTATGATGAAACTGAATAAAAATCGCAACCTATTTTTATGATTTTGAATGATATAAAGTTGAATTCGGGGTAGGATATGTTTATCACACACATGGTGAGACAGCTAGCTAGACAAGTGTTGGCTTTGTAAGGCTTTGCAAGGAGTTTATTTCCCCCCACCCTTCTATAGGATCGTAACCCGTATATCTAGAGGGGCACATCACACATGGTTGAAAGACGCACGTAGCCAAGTTTATAACACACTACAATGGACTAAAAGGGTACCTTAACAATTCTTATGAGAATGATAAGCATATATTTTCTCAAGGATCAATACTATAGCCCAAAGATATTTATCAGGTTATCCCGCTCAGCAGACTAATAAGTTTCGTAAAGATGATCATTATGTCTCCAACAACGAAAAAAAAAAAAAAAGATTTGGAATCGTGGAAGCCCTAAGCACTAGGCTACCACAGAACTATATAGGTGAGCCGTACGTGTTATAAGCTTGAAGTTGAGAAAGAGAGCAATAATTATGAAGAGCGTAACTTCTAAAGCTTGTAAATTCAGATGCTAGGTGTGCCATGCGGGTTATCAACTTAATTTTCAAGACCGTGAGTTCAGATGCAATAATTAGCCTCAAAATGGAAAAGCTGTATATATCAGATGCCTTATTTCCTCTTTCTAGTCCAACATTCTGACTTCTGAGTCACACAGGCCTTAATTGCCAGAAACATCGACTAATAAGTTTTCGATAAAAATTGATATCCATAACAGATTTTCAACCTCTAATCAAAATTATCTACTTTCTAAAGATAAACATTAAGTTAAAAATTATTACACTGTAATCGAATAACTATCTGATAATACTTCTAATTAGGGAAACAAGTAACAATAATCACTCTAATGACTGACATCAATACATTCTCGAAAGCATATGTCATTACCGGTTAACCACTTGCCCAAAGTTTAATCATTGCTGTACAAACCAAAACAATCGGAATAACAGAAAAATCCGCAACGTTTCAGAGAACAAATAAGATAGACATTCATAAACCCAGAAAATATAAACCTCTATATGTCATATATATTCGCACCACACCAGTCCAAATTCAGAAGGGAGATGATGGAATTTAAATAACTTGACAATCAATTAAATAAATAAATACATCAAAGAGCATGTAGCGGAAGCAAGGATCATATTTAATTTAACACGTATAAAGTATTACCGAATAATAAATAGTTACATACCTTTTGATCCTAGCCAAACAAGGATCTATTCTTCTCTTCACATCACTTGATCAAATAAATAGGATTACCGTGAAACCCCTTACCGTTTTGTTTCACAATCCAAGATAGAATAACTAAAGTAAGTTATATCCGAGATCTTGTACACACGTACTATAACCAATCAAAGATTGATGTTAGTGAATGAACACAATTATTAAACCAAAACTATTTTGTTTAATATAACTTGAATCTATTATTCAAGAAGGAAGTGAATAATATATACATACTATACGATACACATATATATATATGACATATGTACAATCATGCATGGTGTAGATACAGTACTATGCATATCTTACAATATACATAAGTCAAAGTAATCATACTCCATGATACATACTGTGCACGATGCATGAATCTGTGTACTTAAAGTCGATTGACTTTATTTAGCATTATTATTGTCTATCCTTTTGAGGGCTTAAGGGGTTTTTATAGGCTCCAAACTTGCTCTCCAAGTTTGAGTCTAACACCTCCTCAAGTTCCAAAACTCGACACTCAACCCCCTCCTTTATTTACTAACGGTCATTAGTCAATTCCGTTAATTACTTTAACGTCTGTTAGTCCATATTTCGTGTCCAATTAATTAAAATATATAACAGTTATATATATTAATTATTTCTTTGATCATTCATACGTAAAGTGTGCAATCCCTCAGTCCCGGGTTCGATTCTAGTCATACACGATTTAATATTTTTTCAAAACTCTAACAGCTCCCACTTGGAAATCTATTAAAAGGGTAATGACATTGGTTAGCGTCTAGCAACACGCCAATGCCCATAGTACAACTCGGGTGGTGGTCTCCTGGAAAAACCACTTGATGATTAATCATCATACTTATCCTTTTATTTCTAATACTACATTAATAAAGATATGGATCTAAGTCATTCTTTATTAATAATTCTGTTTCTCGTTGTTTATGATTGAGCAAGATTACCAAATCTTCTGAACATATTCAGGGGAGATCTTGGGCGTGACCACACAAACATCTTGCCAACCCTATGAGGGGCCCAACAGTATTAAACTTCAAACAATTTGAAGGAACAAATTCTATCTTGACTACGAGCATAACACATGCACTTCGCAACGCTTCCGAAAACAATCCGTATAGCTACCAGTTACGTATAGCGTTAAATTGAATCACAGAAATGCACTACATGCATGACAGTTATCTGGCATCTCAAGTCTGAGGATAACTATATACACATGATTTACTTGATGACAAGATCCATAAAGTAAACTCATGACGGCGGGATAAGTCCTATACTCAAACATTTTGAATATCATGTGAAATTGGTATGACAACGCATCAATATACCTTTAAGTATATTCTACCAATACTCAGATTTGTCTATATTCCCATATCATTAACTGACAACGGACAGTTTAGAATATATAAATATATTCAAGGATATAAACATGCAAATATAGGATATATTATTAAGAAAATGATAAATAAACATAACGAGTATTTTATTTCATTAAAATAATAACTGTTCAATAACATCCCATTATCCAAACACTAAAATAGATCAATGCATGATAATTCTTATTAATGAATTATGCCTCAAGTCATGTCAAACATACTTGTTGACAAGACATAACTCAACTAATCTTGATCTATCGGAATTTTGAGAATACTTATTTCAAGAATTCAATTAATGAAATTCTTGTATGTGTGCATTCAACTATCTTGATAATGCCACATAATATTTCATAAAATGCGTGACATCCTCAACCACGAATTTATGACAGTTAAACTATCAAACCTTTTATAGTTTTAAAGTATTCTAATTCTTTAATGTATAATGCAACTATGCTTACAGTTAAGCATAACTAGTACACATGGCCACTAACAAGGATGAACTCCCACCATGACTAGTATTGAATGTCATCTCAATTTTACTAGCATCATTGTATGCAAACAACAATATGCTCTTAAAAATCCCGTAAACTCTAATATCTATTTGTGTAATCTTTGATACCTTCAAATCTTTCCATATTTATTGGCTATGACAATTACGCAACAATTTGCCATATGGTTCATTCTTAGAATTTTGGAGCAATTCTAGGATGAGGATGTTAATTCTAAATCCAACCATATCCATTACATTTAGTTATCTAATAACTTTCAATTAGATATTAATGTTGTCAAATCATCTTTCATCAAGCATGATACAACAAACAACATGCATGATGTACCTGAAAAATCATTGTGTCAAACATAAAATTTATTCATGTCATATCTTTTCAAAGATATGTATCTATCTAGACTTTCTAATAGTATAATCATGTTTATTAGAATCAATTATTTTACCGCTTATGTTTATAACAATAAACATATATTCCAAGGTTGTATGTTTATTTTCTAAATATTCACGTGAAGTTTCATTCCAAACTAAGACTTAACATTTAATGCTTATGGAATGTTACTTCCTATATGTTATACAACATATATGAAATAAGAAAATAAATATAACACTCCCACTAGCTTTTAGGAATATTAAGAGAATATCTTATTTTAATTATAAATCAACACTTGGATTTAATAATCAAACATAAGTATATCCCAGATGCATGCATTAATCCATTCATAAATGATTTGCACTTTGTATACTTCCAAAGATTATTTGAATTCAAATACTCATTTCAATTACTTATCGTCCTCGCACAAGTAATTACACAAGAAAGAGTTTTCATTGTTAATTTCATGTAATGAAACTAAGAATGACAATCATAATCTTTCACATTTAATGTGCTTAGAAAAAATTTCAATCACAGTTAATTGCTTAAGTGTGATTGATAATCTCTTCACATATTAAGTATGTATACAAAATTTGTCCATTATGATTTCTACTCGAAAATTTAAATCTCAATGATTTTCATTTCCTTTGTAGAAACTCATCTTCATTCTATAGTGTAACTATAGAGTTCAAGATTAATTAAGTTTCCAAAACTAATTATCTTTATGGACTGCATTTAATCATTCATAGTATGAGTAACTTGCCAAATTCAATATTTGCAATTCATTAACAGGTTTACCATAATCCTGTAACTCATAATCCTCAACATATTATACAAATATTTGAGATATCCTTGCGGATATATGAATGAGAATTCCATCATCTTGAGATTTAACATTAACATGTTTAATCCTCATCATGACTTTACTAGTGTATTTTAAAATATCATGTATCTTGTAATTTTATCTTTTCAAGATAAAACTCCCACTTGCCTTTTGCAATTTATAGACTATCTATAAATACTTAGCAAGTAGAGCAACACAAAATTGTTCTCTTTTGGTACATTACAAATATACATTGACAGTTCCTTACATGAAGTTTGTTAATAACCTACTCAAAAGCAGTTTAACAAATTCAGAACTTCAATTTTAAGACTTAATGTGATTCATCACATTCCATAAAAATGGTGTCTTATTAATTTTCTAGGTTGGAGTCTAATTGAGTATATACTACTCAATTTCCTAACCTTGATAACTTTGGAAGAATAGAAGATATATGTATCTTTAATCAAACAATATAATAAGAGTTTGATTTTCCTAACTGAACGTACCATAACTATTATGTATTTCATTAGGATTAATATTGTAAGACAATCTTGCAATATGTAAGATAAATATATTTCTTTTGGCTTATCTATTTACCAACTAAGTCAGCTTAATGGTATAATAGAATTTTCAAACCAATTGCATGCTATATAACATAAGTACTTTTTGACCAAGTCATTTCATGTCCATACCTTAACATGAAGACATAAACTGTTATAATCCCAATTTACGTTCTAAATCATTGATCAACTCAATGACTTCTTGTATATGTTTTAATTAAAAACATAACAAGTTAACGTCTTACTTAATTATAGGTCTTGTAACAATTAAAAGACTTTATATTTATATCTTTACAATAAAATATAAATATGCATAACTAAAGTAATCATGAACACCACAATTTGGTTTCAATAGTATTTCAAGTTAATTTATTACTTCATATATTTATGACATTCCAAGAATACATAAACATTCAAATTTGAAGTAGTATTAGATTACTTTATTTATTTATGTCATTTCAATAATACATAAATATATAGTTTGAAGTAGTCTCATTATCATATTGACACTTGTTCTAATAAGAATCTAATTTAGAACTTGCAAATTAACATAGTTTCATTACATCAGTTGATCTGCTAGTAATGAAAGTATGTAATTTACCTTGTTATTAATATCTATGTCAAGGTCTCACTTACGCTAGATATTAATTCCAAGTGTTCTATTTATTAGATGTGAATAAATCACATTAGAACATTAATCTCTTACCATGCAGTCAAGAGAATCCTTTAAATCATATTCCTTTGTGTTGTTCTTTGCACACAATAAAGATTTCTCTCACTTGTGCATGGAACAACATCATGTATCAGATAAACAACACGTCACGCGTTTTTTTAATGTGATCAATATGATTGTGTCATAGATATTAGTAGATATAGAAACACCTTGTCTAGTAAGGAAACGCACATGACTATCCTTAAACCCACAAGTGTCTACAATTGGAAAGTAATTATCTCAAGACATTCTAGAGATAATCTGGGTTACTACCAAGATATCAAAGCTTGTAGCTCCCACTGAATTACAGATCATTACATTAATATATGTTATTCAGTAATTACAACACTATACTCCCACTGGATTTGACAACATTATAAGTGTTTCATAACCAGTAAAAGCAAATAGTGTGCTATTTACTTTCCTACACATTTGAGTAATCCCATACGTAACAATTACTTAGGTACTAAATGTAGCAACCGTGAATTTTGCAAGCCATTATTTTAATAATACTACTGTTTATTTTTGACAAATAATGCAAATCAAATATTTTCTGGTGATTACTGATTTAAAAATGAGAGGTTATCTCGTTTTTCCTGAAAGGAGGGAACGATACCACACGCGCACCGACACCACGATAGTAATGGTTCAAATTTTAATTCATTTTCAGAGATCAATAAATTTTACTTGATATCAGTTTTATAAAAACGATTCCAGAATTTTATTTTTCACATTTACGTGAAACCAAGTGACCACAATTTAACCTCAACTAAACGGAACACGAAGTATACACCATACACTATAAAACTCAAAACAAATAAATAACCACTCCTTTTTTTATTTTTGGTCAATACATGTGATACCTAGTCCCCTTTTTCCCTGATCTCTTTCCCCTATTTCACCTTCACCACACTCAAAAGAAATATTATCTGCTACAAATATCCTCTTCCATCACCATCAACATGTAAACTGTAGCTCCTTTTCTTGTCTTCCTCAAGCTTCATCGAGACCCAAACCTTCACTACAGGCCAGAATATTAACAAGATCAAGGTATTGAAAAGAGAGATAAACAAAAATGGTAAAACCTCTTCCTTGATATATCAAAAGTGAGTCAAGGGTTTGCCATGGATTGTCCTTTAAGAGACTTGAATTCCAGGAGAAGCAAGTCATACTAAGAAACTTCAAACTCACCTCAAACTTATCTCAGTCGAGCGTAATCAAGGAGAAGGAAGGGTGTGATAAGCTTGGAATCGAGTGAGGATTATCCTGTGGTGACTCTTGAATCCGACCCATCATCAATTCTTTTTGTAAGGTTCTTCAAACTCACTCTTGTGATACTTGTTCTTTTAAAACCTTCGATGTGTATAAACCATGTGATTTTCTTTGTTTTTGATTTCAATCACTCGAATTAATAGTCAATCCTGTGGTTTTGAGGCTTTTGAATTCATAAGTGTATATGTCGAATTTTGTTGGTTATGGTGTGGCTTGAAAATAATTTTAGAAACTAGTGTTGGCTAAAAAAAAATCTTGTTGTTGTGCCCTTCGAATTGTTCATCTAGTGGTCGAATTGAATTCGTTAGGATAAGTGATGTATAGATTGCCTAAACTCATGTTGAACTTTGAATTGTTTCGAGTTGTCCAAACAAGCTACTGTGAAAATCATGGTACTTGAATGATTGTGGTTTATAAGTCAAAAAAAATTTGTTACTGTGGTTAATTTTATATCTCGAATGAGATGGAACTTTGGTCAAGAGCTACACTAGTCGAATCTCTAGTCTTGAGTTATGCACACGAGGTGTTTGTAGATATGTCCAAAAAGAAATGTCAAACTTTAAAACGATTTGTGAGCGTTCATAAGTCCTAGGTTCTTGTTGTCTTGTTCGATTTCTATGAACATACTTGAGCTCATGTTTGTAAAGGTGCTTGTGGATGGGTCGAGTAGTACTCGACTCAAATTCTAACAAGGTCATTTAAGTAACGTGAAGTATTCCAAGTTCTAATTCACTCCTATGTGTGCTTGAAAGTCCCAAGTTAAGCAACCTTAAGTTGGTAGTTCCAAGCGGGAAATGTTATGTCAAAAACTAGAGTGTGTCACAGTCACGAGATCCTCTCTAAAATTGGTTAACATGTGTGTTTGAGATCACATTATGCGTCAATGGCAACACCCCCTTGGGTGCTTGGTTCGTTGGATTACAACGAGACCACAACGCTAGCCACTCTCGTAACATAAACTTTGGTCGAAGTCTCGTTCCCAGCCCGTTGGCACTCGCTAAAATTACTTAAGTTATGATCAATTTAAACATTTCAAAGCTAGTCAAAAACCATTTTTGGTTCACTGCTGCTGTTTCCAGCGAAAGGAAAAAAAAAGGAAAAAAAAACCAACCAAGTGTTGGGCTTATTTCATAAACAGAATTTTGGACAGTTTAGTGCTTGGGCCGAAGCCCATCAACTAGCTTGGGTTGTTATTGTTTCAAAAACATTTCTTTTCCCTTTAACAGGCCGCTGGCCATTTAAAAGCCCAAGTGGTGAAGCCAGTCTTTGTGTTGGCATGGGCCACAGCCCTTTACCCCTCCTCGACACCCATGTCTTTTATCATAACTCGACAGATTACCCTATATATAATGGAGCGTCGAGTTTTGCTACAGTATTTTTGCTACAGTTGTTGTAGCAGTGTTGGGCTCGCTTTTGGGTTGTGGGCTCCCGCTTTTTCCCTTTCGTTTGTTCCGTCGCTTCTTTTAGCCTTTTTCCGACCGCTAACAAATGATAGAATGCACTGGAGATTTATACGTGTCTCTTCCCTGTGGTTTTCTCGGTAGTTGTGCAGATCTTCTTCGTGAACTTTCATCGGTTGCTGTAGCGGTTTAACTTTACCGGAGGCCAATACGTTTGTGGTTTGTGTATTTGCTTCTTATGATCTACGTGTTGATGTCTTATTTATTTATTTATTTAATTATTTTTTTATTCTTCAGTTTTGGAGATCTTGAAGACTGTTGTTGCGGCGAATCAGAAGATATTAGGTTTGTGTATTCGTATGTTTGTTGTATTTTTTGTTTGCACTTTGTGTGTAGTCATATTTTAAGTGGTTGTAGTGATTTGTGTCATTTGTAGTGTGTTGTGCTTTGTGTGTAGTGATTTGTGGTGATTTGTAGTCATCTGTGTGATCTGCGATTTATGTAATTTGTGATGAGTAGTTGTAAGAAATAATAATCGCCCTATCTGTATAAGTAATTGTAGTGATTTATGTGATTTGTGATTTGTGTAATTTGTCATAAGAGTAAAACCGTAAGAAGTGAGAGTAAAACTGTGCCCCATAACTAAAAATATAGTTATTTGTTAAGTATGAGGAGTAAGACTAAAGGTGTCCGTAGAAATAGTTGTAATCAATCATTAGAAGGAAACGGGTCTGTTAGATATGATCTTGGTGAAGGGTTGGTCCCTGGTGGTGTTATAGATGTGGCCGCTGATTTAGATGCTAACAACGGTGGCGGGTTTCTTATGATTGATACGCCTACTTCGGTTTGTGAAAGTATAATGATTACTGCATGTGACGTTGCCGAATCCATGTGTGTTCACGATTCCTTATGCTGTAACGATGCCTTGGAACATGATTCGGTTACCATTAACGTTGTTCCTGGTATGTCTACAAAATCTTCGAATGGTATATCGATTAATGAACTTCGTGAGGATTGTGTTCGTGCCTTTCCGCTCTCTACAAGTACCGACAGAAAAGGGAAACAAAATATGGATGACATACCACTGTCAGCAGCAACTGGTACTGTAACTTTTTTTATTGTTGTTTGTTTATATTTGTATTTTGTTCATACCTATAATTTTTTCCCCACATCTCTTATTTGCAGGTCCATGTCGTGTTGGTATGTCTGTTTCAATGCATTTGGGAACTACCAGCTCTTCTGGTAATGTTCTGTACCTTTTATTTTTCAGTTTCCTTTTTCATCGTTTGTCTATGTTTACTTACGTCACATTTTTTTCATACGAGATATGCCAACAGATATACGACCGCATTCGGACTCTAATACTGGTAGTGGCTTTCTAACGGTTGATATGCCAAATTCGTTTTGCGAGAGTATAATGATTCCTCCGTGTGACGTTGCTGAATTCATGGATAGTGACAATTCTTTGTGTTATACCAACAACAATGTTCTTTCCACAATTCCTAGCAGATGTTCCAATGGTATATCAATTAATGAGCGCCATGAAGGTTATCGATGTAGTGTCTCAGATCGGACGGATGTTGCTGGAAAAGGGAAACAGAAGGTAGATGATGTATCACTGTCGGCAACAACCGGTGCTGTATATTATCTTATTGTCATTTGTATATGTCTGTATTTTATTGGTTTTTACACCCTTTTTAACGCTTCTGTTTTCGCTTTCTGTCTCTAACTTTCACCGTTTGTTTTCGCAGTTGAATCTGAGCCTGCTCCTACTACATCTTCTAACTATAATGCGCACTTTCAAAATGCGGCCTCCACTCCTGCTACCATTTCTCAAACGCTTACAAATTCTATATCGAGTGCTAGGCGAGCAGCGAGAATACAAAGAACTGGTATTAACCGCCAACGCACAGGTAGTATTAATTATGTTTTCTTGCTATATGGGACGTTTATCTGTGGGTAACGTTTGTTGTTGTTTTCGCAGTTGGATCTGAGCCTGCTCCTACTACATCTACTAACTATAATGCACACTTTCAAAATGCGCCCTCTACTCCTGCTACCATTTCTCAAACGGTTACAAATCCTATATCCAGTTCTAGGCGAGCAGCGAGAACACAAAGAACTGGTATTAACCGCCAACGCACAGGTACTATTAATTATGTTTTCTTGCTATATGGGACGTTGTTTCTGTTTCTTTTATTCCTTTTAACCTTTATTTTTATTTATTTATTTATTTTTTTAATGCCTTTACAGGGCCACCAGATACATATGTCTCTTTAGGGCCATGTAACAGAATCTGCCGTCATTGCAAGGCACTTTTTTGGTATGAAGAAAGGATCAAACATGGAAGCCGTGTATTCCCTACCTATCATAGATGTTGCATGGGTGGTCAAGTAGTTTTGCGTCGTCAACCCGAATGCCCTGCATATATCAAGCAATTGTTCACAAACCGCCATTTCATGGAGAATGTCAGAGCTTATAACTCAATGTTTGCTATGACTTCGTTAGGAGCTCAAACCGATGAATCAGTAAACAGAGGCCGTGGCCCGTATGTCTTCAAAGTATCGGGACAGATTTATCATTGGATAGGTTCTCTTTGTCCGGCTGACGAAACTGACCCGCGTTTCTTGCAGTTATACATCTTTGACACACAAAATGAAATACAGAATCGTTTGAGCCCTTTTGAAGATGGTGGTCAAAATTTAAGGCCAGAAATTGTTAATGGGTTAATTCAGGTTCTGGATGAGTACAATGAGTTGGTTCGTTTATTTAGGACAGCAAGAAACCTGCTGAATGCTGAAGACATTCCTGACTTCAAGATACGGTTATTTGAAGTCAAGGGTTCGCGGCAGCATGAGTTGCCTTCTG
The DNA here is from genome assembly GCA_021014915.2 of Artemisia tridentata subsp. tridentata. Classification (NCBI taxonomy): domain Eukaryota; kingdom Viridiplantae; phylum Streptophyta; class Magnoliopsida; order Asterales; family Asteraceae; genus Artemisia; species Artemisia tridentata. Next base: position 186,052,506 of record CP139506.1, on the reverse strand, counting down.
GCGATTCTATTGGAGCTATTGTTTATGAAGGAGGTCCTGATACAGGGACTGAGTTTGATATCGTTATTCAGCAACGTTCCAGCCAACCGCAAAGAGTTAGCAAATTGCATCCTTGCTATATGTCATTTCAGTTTCCTCTACTTTTCGTTTTCGGAGAAGATGGATTCCACATTGGCCTACGTTTATGGAACCCGGATACTCAAACAGTGGAAGAAACCAAAAAGATGTCAATGAAGATGTACTACGCGTATCAATTGCATGATCGCTTTCAAGAATATAGTCTGCTGACACGATCCGGAAGGCTCTTTCAACAATATGTTGTCACAGCTTATTGTAGTGTGGAGCAATATCGATTAGATTACATTCGGGAACACCAAAACGATATCAGAAACGATTACCTTTCAGGGGTGTATGATGCAATTGCACGCGGTGATCGGAATGGTTCAGATGTAGGAATGCGAACAATCCTTCCTGCATCATTCGTTGGTGGGCCACGGTATATGTACAGCCACTATCTTGATGCACTCGCAATTTGCCGGGTTTATGGAAACCCATCTTTCTTCATCACATTTACATGCAATGTTAAATGGCCAGAAATTACAGAATATATGGAACAGTTTCCAGACGTTAATGTTGCTGATAGACCAGATGTTGTCGACCGAGTTTTCGAGCAGAAAATTCATCTTCTGATTGCGTATCTGCGTGACGGAAGACCTTTTGGACCAGTTGCAGCGAGTAAGTTTCAGTTTTTATTAATATGTACCTATACATAAACCCTTTACATTATATCTGATTCAATTTTTATGTTTAACTTTTCAGTTTTGTACACGGTTGAATTTCAAAAGCGTGGCCTACCACATTGTCATTTGTTGCTGTGGATAAAAGAATCTTCAAGAGTGCATTCGCATGCAGATATCGACCGATATATATCGGCTGAATTACCTGGTAGACACGTTGACCCAGAAGGTTATCGAATAGTTACCGAGTTTATGATGCATGGTCCATGTGGCATCGCAAATAGATCAGCGCCATGTATGAAGGGAACTGATACATGTACAAAAGGGTTTCCTAAACCATATGCTGATGCTACTTCTATCGACAAAAACGGCTATGTACATTATCGCAGGCGTCCTTGGGGAGACATTACTACCGTTCAAAACGTTGAGTTGGATAATAGCTATGTCGTGCCATATAATATGATGCTTCTTAGCAGGTTTTATGCACACATCAATGTAGAATATTGTGAATGGACAATGTTGATTAAGTATTTATTCAAGTATATTTCAAAAGGCACAGACCGAGTAGTCACGCAGATAACAAGATCCACTAGAAACACGCCTTCAACAAGCCAACCAGCTGCAATTAGAATTGATGAGATAAAGAATTATCTAGATGCAAGGTACATTGGTCCACACGAGGCCTGTTGGCGATTGCTAGGACTCGATATTCACTACAGAGACCCGGCTGTGCAAATACTGGCTGTTCATCTTGAAAATATGCAGCGTGTAACTTTCAGAACAAATGAAAGTTTACACTCTGTTGTTGAAAATCCAAGTAACAAGAAAACCACCCTAACACAATGGTTAGACTTTAATGCTCGGTCTACACTTGGTCACCATCTGACGTATCTAGACTTTCCTTCTGAATTTGTTTGGAATCATGCTCAAAAGTTTTGGTCGCCTAGACGAAACCTTAACAAGCCTTCTGGTAGGTTAACACCCCAACCCGGCAAGGGTAAAAGTGTCACGCAATGGTGACATATCAAAGGCAAGCATAACATACGACTTAAATAATACAATAGAAATTCAAAGGTTACAAATGATATACTGAATACACAAGGATACAAAGGAAACCAAAACTAAATACTAAGTCTGCAAAAACAGTCCTTCTAATGACTTCTACTTCAGAATAACTATCAAGGTCTTCTAAGTCCAAAAGTCTCTTCACTCTTACCCAGCTTCCAACTAAAACCTGCCCACACGAAAAGAAAACGTGCGGCTGAGCTTAAAAAGCCCAGTGAACAGATATATAATAAACGGAAACCAAAAGCAAACGGAAATGAACAAATACATCATAATGAATGAGATATAGGAAAGGAATTAAAGAGTAAAGGTTTAGGACAGTAATCCACCATGAGCCCACATATCACATCACATATCACATCGTAACCATAATCTTCAAATCATATAGAGGGGAGACCTCTCAGATAATCAGATAATATGAGGGGTGTCCTCATTCTTCGAATGGAGTAGCTAGCTCCCACATTTTTGTGAAAGACGTGGATTGCACCCATCATCAGTCACCACATATCACATATCACAATATCACAATCACAATACAAATCTAGGATGCATCCATACGCCCCCCACATATCACATTGGCCATAATAATAATAATAATCGCATGCATTTCACAAATCACAATGGGGACGGTGTGGTTAATCACTCTGACCACACAAGAGTCATGTCAGTGGTGCATCACAGACACGGCCATGTTACCTTCATGGCTAGGAAACACATTTGGCTCGTAGTATCAAACTGGGGTCAAAGATCACAGGTTCAAATCAAAGCAAAGGTTCACATGGTCATAATCACAGTTCAAATGTCAAGGTTCATATCACAGGGTTCATAGCAAAGGTTCATATCAAAGGATCATGTCAAAAGGATCATGGCAAAGGTTCACAAATCAAAGGATCATATCAAGGTTCACAATCAAAGGGGTTCATAGCAATGGCATAGGGAAACCCTAATACGAATCAAAATAGAGACCGAAGGCTCCTTATACAAAGAGCAGAATATCTGTACCTTATTCCAAAAGCAAAGCACAAACCAAAATGAATAAGATGCAAAGGATCAGGTCCTCTCCTTCTTCACACCTAGAGGGGTAGAAAAGAATTACAAACCTTTCCATATTTAGTAACTTTCCATTTTTAGCAGGTTTCCATATTTAGTAAGTTTCTATTTTTAGAAAGTTTCCATTTTTAGAAATATGGAGTAACATACTTAGGTAAATCATTATTTCTGGAATTAGGGTATCTTTTATCATATCTACATATCAGGTCCTTAAGAATTCACAATTTTCACTTCACACCCTTTAGTTTCAAAAGTTACACTTTAGCCCTTCAATTTTTCATAGTTATACTTTAGACCCTTAATCTATCAAAGTTTCACAATGGTCACTTATTTTATCATATTATAAGAATGTATCCTCAATTTTACAGAATTTACACAATAGGTCCCTCTAGTTTACAAAGTTACATATTTAGTCCCTTAATTTACAATTTCAACTTTATATTATTTATAATTACATATTAACCTAATAAATCACCAAATTAACACATAACCCCCTGAATATATTATATTACTCAAAACAGCACTAACTTCCCAAAAATTACAAGTTTAGTCCCTCCATTTAATTATGTTATAATTCGAACCAATATTAAACCCTAAAAACATTTTAATCCTGTAAGATACAAAAATGACACTAGACCCCCTCCTTTTATATTTTATACAGTAAGTACATGTCCCAAAATAAGTTTTAAAAATGACCCAAGAGTTTTAAAAGTTACAAAACACCCCCTACACATTTTAAAACAAATCGTATACACTTTTATTAACCAAAACCCTAACCCTAAAAATACAATTCATTTCCCAATAATTATACCATCATTAAACATCATTTAACATGACAAAAACAAGCCCTAATCCTCAAACCCTAATTTATACGATTTTATATTCTTTTTCTTTTTAATTTTCTTTAAATCGGTAAAACCAATTAAATCAAAAATAATTATGTTTGGCCTTAACAATTCGAAATAGCATTTTTCCCAGATTAATATGATCATATAGAGTCCAAATAAAATAAGTATGAAGCCTCAAAAATTCGTATTCAATTATTTAGGTTTTAAACACGTCTTTAAGATTTAATTCACAATTATTATATAGATTATGCATGGATCGATTTAGACATTTTATTTGGTGTTCATATGATGTAGGGGACCTGAGAAAATTACCAAACCAAGTATCGAACGTGCGAAAAGGGCTGCACCATTTTAGAGATACGCGTATGAACAAAACGAACCAATATTCCAAAACGACTCCAAAAGCTTCTCCACAACCTTTCCATAATTTTTCCCAGAGTATACACGATATAAGGATTAGGAGAAAAATCATGAACGAATTTTATATAGTTTGATCGAATTTATTTAGAAGGTACTTTGAAAATAGGCTCGATAAGAACAATAATCCACAAAACTCGAATTCAGCCAAGAACAGCCTCAAATATATTTTTCATGGATCACATATGATACAAGGAACATGAGAAAAATAAGAAATGAATTTTTAGAAGGTCGCATGAATTATTTCGAATCATACCTCTTTTACACCTAGCGACAATGAAAGAATTTACCAAGATCGAATCGGGCTTTAAACAATTCGAAGATTATTTTTACTAGCTCCTTTGGATGATGATAAATCACAAAAAAATGGTCTAAGGGTTTTAGAGTGTCGAATGGAGGCTAGGGAAATTTTTGGTGTGTTTTATTTTCAATCGGCAATTAGGGAAAATAAAGAAAATGGGTTGATTGATTTTAAAAGGGGAAAAACGAGTCATAGGGGGGCTTGGACCAGAATTTTCACCTAATGGGTTGGAAAAATTAATTTGGATTGATTTGACATGATATCTTCCTTATTTAGCATATTTAAATCATTTTTAAATAACCTAATATAATCTTATAATTCCATTCGGCCACATAGGGGTATTTTGGTAATTTTGTAGCTTGTATAAATGTTAAATGAAGTTGTTAAAATTATTTGGTATCATAACTTGTGCATTGCCAGAAGTTTGGAAATGATTTGATACTTTTATAAGCTTTTAAATACATTTTAATCTTGCAGGGGTAATTTGGTCATTTTGCACATTTCAGAATTTAGGGTTTTACAAGCCTTCAATTGGTAGGTTAGCATACATACATCCTAGCGCTGGTGATTTGTATTACCAAAGGCTTTTACTTTGCCATCAGAAGGGCTGTGCATCGTTCTCTGCTATACGTACAGTTGAAGGCCGCCTTTATCCAACTAATAGATCAGCGTGTGAAGCAATGGGTTTATTAGCAGATGACGGAGAATGGTCGCTTGATCTTTTAGAAGCAGCCTTAACGGCTACAGCATCAGAAATACGGCAACTGTTCTGTCAAATTCTTATCTTTTGTGATGTTACTAATCCAGCCTCTCTTTGGAATAAGCACTGGAGGCTTATGAGTGATGATATACCTGCAATCTTATCACAGCTATTCCAAATGCCCCAAATTAACTTGACTGATGAAGAGCTACAAAATGGGGTTCTCTACGAGCTGGAACCAATTCTTAGGTCTCATGGGAAATCGGTTACAGATTTTGGTATCCACCTACCTGCACGCCGCCTGCTACAGATTCTGCGAAACAGAACAGTTATGGAAGAACGAAGCTATGATACAGAAGCTATGACCGTTGAAAGAGATCGTTTGGTACCAAATCTCAATACTCAGCAACGACAACTGTTTGATGCTATTCTCGAAGGCGTAAGAGATAACAGACAAAAGCTAATTTTCGTATATGGTTACGGTGGCACTGGAAAGACTTTTGTATGGAAGAGTATAATCTACGCCCTACGAGTAGAGCGAAAGATAGTTCTTGCAGTGGCTTCTTCCGGGATTGCTTCACTGTTGTTGCCATCAGGCCGCACTGCTCATTCAAGGTTTAAGTTGCCACTAGATGTAACGAACGAGTCTATGTGCACTATAAAAAAACATACTCAGCTGGCTGATTTACTGATACAAACAGATCTGATAATTTGGGACGAGGCACCTATGAATGATCGTAAATGTTTTGAGGCCCTTGACAGGACCTTGCGAGATCTGTTAGATACACCAACAACTGTTTTTGGCAATAAGTCAGTCATCCTGGGTGGAGATTTCAGACAAACTTTACCGGTAAAGAAAAAAGGTACAAAACAACAAATTATTTCCTCATGTATCACTGAATCATATCTGTGGAAACACTTCAGAGTTCATCTGTTGACTGAAAATATGCGGCTGAAAAGAACAGAGACGTCTTCCCATCAATTGCTTGCAACTGCAGCATTTTCTGAATGGTTGGTCAACATAGGGAATGGTGTTATTGGTGAACCAGACCAATCAGATCCCCAAGATACCTCATGGATACATATACCTGATATGTATTGTATTCCAGATAGCGATGACGCAAGGATGCAACTTATACGATTCATATATCCTGACACCATTCTTCAATCACCAACTGCCGAATCCTTGCAAGAAAGAGCAATTGTTTGTCCAAAAAATGAAACTGCTGACGCTATTAACTCAGATATCCTGCAAATGTTATGTGCTCCCAGTCATGTATATACAAGTAACGATGAAGCTATACCACGCGGAAATGACGGAGGAGCCACAGAATTACTATATCCAGCAGAGTACCTTAACACGCTATCATTCACAGGAATTCCGCCACATAAGCTCGAACTCAAAATAGGCGCCCCTGTTATGTTGCTAAGGAACTTGAATTTGACTGGAGGTCTTTGTAATGGGACACGCATGATCGTAACACAGATGCTTGCTAAGGTAATCGAAGTCAGAATTGTTACCGGTACTCGCATACTACAAAAAGTATTTCTTCCTCGAATTCTGTTGTTCAACAGAGACGAGCATCTGCCATTTATATTCAAAAGGAAGCAGTTCCCGGTAAAAGTATGCTACGCAATGACCATCAACAAAAGCCAAGGCCAGTCACTGAACAAGATCGGTGTGTACTTACCAGAACCCATTTTTGGTCATGGCCAGTTATACGTTGCACTTTCAAGAGCCACATCTCCTGACGGGCTAAAAATCCTCATCAAAGATCAGCTCAACAGACCACCGAATACGACAAAAAATATCGTCTACAGGGACTTTTTAGAAACCATTATCAGAACCCAGGTCTTATTCATAACAAATACATTGCACATATTCTTTCACATTTCTGTCTTGGTATTTATGCATATGACCCAAGCACAGATACAGCGAACAGAATATATTGTTCTAATACTTAGAGATTGTATAGGGCTGAACCAAACACTAATTTTGTCTGGAAGAAATATAGGATCAGTTATATTTTTAGATGTTTTCTTTGCTTAGCCTATTACTGATTAGCAGATTACTGGTACCATGTAACGTCTATTATGTTGCTATATTTGTTAGCTATATTTTTACAGATTTTCTCCCTTATTACTGAATCACGAATAACTGAACATCGAACCCACATAAGATCTAATAAACATATTTTGCTTCCTAATGCTAATGCACAAGTGACTAAACCCATATAGGATCAGTTATATTTTTAGATATTTTCTTTGCTTAGCCTATTACTGATTAGCAGATTACTGATCCCATGTAACGTCTATTATGTTACTATCTTTCTTAGCTATATTTTTACAAATTTTCTCCCTTATTACTGAATCACAGGTGACTGAACCCATATAGGGTCTCATATCTTATTTTAACCCTTGCCAAGTGTATCTATGTCAGTTATCTTTTTACAGATTTTGTTACCTGCTGTCAAAACACCAGTTCAGTAAACCCATATAGGGTCACACGCATTCTACCACCATGCTTATACTAACGAAAAATCAGACACAGACTTTGCTACATCTGATTTGACAATTACATGTACGGTCCTATAGACAGGAAAATAGACCATGCCTACAGAGACTTCTTTTGCATGCACTTAACAATGCGCAGATCAGTGAACCCACATAGTGTCTAATAAACAGATTCTCTCAAATCTGATTCCCTTACCTTTCTGATGGAGCCAGATACACATCGTAATATATTGCTAAACCACAGGTAAGTAAACCCATATAGGATCAGTTCTGTTTTTACAGACTGGACTCATGTCTCATCTAATATTTTACTATGTTTCTTACCTATATTTTTACAGATTTTGTATCCTGTTACTAAATCGCAGGTGACTAAACCTATATACAATCTAATATCTTATTTTAACCCTTGCGGATTATATCTATGTTAGTTATACTGTGACAGATTTTGTTACTTACTGTCAAAAGGCTAGCTCAATGAACCCATATAGGGTCAGACACATTCCAACGCCAGGTGACTAAACCTATATACAATCTAATATATTATTTTAATCCTTGAGGATTATATCTATGTTAGTTATATTGTGACAGATTTTGTTACCTACTGTCAAAAGGCTAGCTCAATGAACCCATATAGCGTCACACACATTCCAACGCCATGCTTATACTGATGAGAAATCGGACACAGATTTGGCTACATCTGATTTGACAGTTACATGTACGGTCCTATAGACAAGAAAATAGGCCCACCCTTTTATAATGTTCTAAGAATGGATACCTTCGGAGACATCTTTCGCGTGTACTTTACGGAGACCACAACCATATATTTCTTCCCATGTAATACCGATACATTTTTCGAACCAAGGTAAAGCTGTACTAGACTGACTCCTGCTAACACCAACTCTCATGTGGTGGTTGCTTGGATACAGTTTATTGGCTATGCATTTTTGCTAACAACTACCTTTTCTTACTTATTACACCTATTTATATATGATCTCATCTATCACTACCTCATTATGATACAGGAAAATGTCGCATGATACTTCACTGGCAACGATAACAAGGTCTACAGGAAAAAGGCCAGCAACAGATCTTGAAATTGTTGGACTTGGTAATCTCAAACCATCAGACGTAGGAAAGGCAATATGCGTACGAGTATATCGCAAATGGACAGTTACAGATACCAGAGGAATAAAATAGCCAACTTTGAGCGTTATATTACTTGATCAGCAGGTTATGTTAATCTGCATCACGCCTTTTAATACACATTAAATTTCCCATTCTTAATATTTGTGTTTTTCTTTCATATTATAGGGTGGCGCCATACAGGCAAATGCAGAAGGCCGCGAAAAGACAAGATTTGATAACATCCTTCAAATCAATGCTACATACACAATCACCGGATTCGGTCTTCTAGACACCAAAAAATGGATGCAGACATTACCTAATCGCTTCACCTTGATATTAGGCAGGGTCACCGATGTTCAGCCCTATACTGGAACCAGCTTTCCACTACATCATTTCAACTTTGCCACATACACCCAGTTACTTCAGCGTGCAGACAAAAACACTGTAATACTAACAGGTACATATTAATATTAGTAGCAATCACACAATAAAAAATAGTATAACTGCACATTATGTCACTACAGATAAATAGTATAACTGCACATTATGTCACTACAGATTACATAGGATGTGTCCTTTCTGTTGGTGATATCCGTGAACCAAAGCCACCCAATACAAAACAAATTGTCTGGAGAGACATCATACTTCGTAACCTAGAGTAAGTTAATCATATGAACTCTTTTTTGAATAACAGGCATTCATACGAACTCTTTTTTGAATAACAAGCATTCTAAATAACAACTCACTAACATATTTTCCTATATGCAGAGGGGACACTGTCAGATTCACCCTTTGGAATGAGAAAGCTCAAGAATTTAACATCAGTACTTACGAAAAAGAACCTAAACCAACCGTGATGGCTGTCAGTTCATGCTGGGTAAAGACATACAAAGGTACCACCATTGCCACAGACCCACGTTTCAAAGATATTAACAGAATAAATTCTAACAAACCCACAAACAAATGCAGGGTTGCAACTATCAAGCACACCTACAACTTACTACTATTTCAACCCTCCTATTCCTGAAACTGATTACATCCTAAGCATGTCAGTTGTTCTCCTTCTCTTTTAACACATTTACCTAATTTTTTAAGCATCAACCTAACTTGCAATATCCTTGTAGGTATGAACAGTTGCTCCCACCACCAGTGATACAGAATGTACGCACATACCGCTATGATAACATAGAAGATGAAAAGAAAAGAAACAGAGCTACAATAGACGAGCTTCTACGAGAAGATCCAAGAAACCAAACAGTCAGTACTTCTATCAAACTTACAACTACTAGCTTTGTATTTGCCATGTAACTGTTTTAATGTATGACTACCTTTTACAGAATGTTAGATTCACAGTCGTTGCAACAATTGAAGAAGTTGTTGTTGGCATACCGTGGTTCTACCGCAGATGCCATGACTGTAGGCGGAAAATCTTTGATGACCGCCCACATGCACAGTGTGAGACGCCAACTCCAACACAACCGAATGATTACAGGTACAAATAACCAAAAACAGTTTATAAGCAACACAAAAAAACTCTTAATATTGTATAATCAACTCACCTATGTTTAATACCTATGCAGTTATTCCTTTAGACTATTGATTTCTGACAACACTGGAGTTTTAACGTTAACATGCTTCAGTAATGAGGTACATTCAATAGTCACAGAAGTCAACAAAGTTGTCTCAGAAGAAGGCTACACCGATGCATATACAGTCCCACCACATTTAGCAGCCCTCGAAGGAACCACGCATTTGTTTCAGCTGCACTTCTCGCCAGATTCTACAAAAGAAAATCAGAGCTATGTGCTTGATAGCGTGATGGAAACTGGTCCACATCTACTGCTACCGGCTGAACAGAACATTCCCTTGCTAACAGAAGCTGAACCCGAGTCACCAACTGAAGAAGGTTGTCATTTCACAAGCTGTTGTCTGTTTCGTGTACTCGGTAACTTTTTTTTGCATGATAATTAACTAAACTCTGTCAGGTGCTACTTCCGAACCTCCGGTTACTCCTACTTCACCTGGAATTTTGCAAGCAACCACTCCTACTACAATAGAGACTACTAGCCATTTACAAGACCAACCAACAAAGACAGAGGTACCAAGAACATCTGCTCGAAGACGAATCTTAATAGATAACAAGCGAGAGGATACAAGCAGTGCAGCAAAAAAACCAAAACCAGCTGTTCGTAAATGACTGAAGATCCAAGTGCCACGATTGAATAACATGTTAACTTTTTTTTGCTTTAGAACAACATCTAAACCACTATCGACTGTAATGTAACACTATACTACTGTTAGTTTTTAATGCAATGTTTTGTGTATGTATATTGCTATCTATTGTTGCCCCGCCGCAACGCGGCGGTTCGTAGCACTTCTCGTTTTTATTAAATTAGTAACCAATTTATATATATGGCGACTACATAAAAAGAACTCGACAAGAAATAAATAGCGCAACTTAAAGTTTTAACAACTATTACATGTCTTTCGGATAAAAAGGTATACACGACAAGAATTTTTAAAATGAGATAATTTGCGAGACCCATGAGTTCGAACACCTAACTTCTAAACGAGATGTATATATGCATATATGACGTAAAAAAAATGTTTAACATGGAAAAACATAAATTTTACTAGTAACAACTTAATTATATACGAGCAAATATTTAGAATTAGAAATCATATACTAGTTAAATGTTTTTCATAACTTACAATTTGAAACGGTCATGTCAAAACTTATATAAGTCAAGTAAATGGGAACGATTATTTCTTTTAAGCTTCAAACTTATTAAAACAACATTTTCTCGCAAACACAAATCATAACTCACCTTATATTGGTGAAACCTTTTCAACTACACATTTTTCCACAAAGACCATATGTATATATAGGAAAGTATATACACATGTGCACTCACTTAACGCCAACACTCTCATAAGTAGTTCACGTTGACATTCAATAGTCATTATCTATCGTGCGTAGTTTTTCCAATCTCTGTCAATTCTAAAGTTTTATTGTCTAAATCTTCTGTACGCTTGTACACTCCAATGAGCCAACGTTTACAAATATTAAAAACATTGTTTCAACTTAAATGCTGCCACACCAGCAACACCAACATGAACTCTTTAAAACAAACGAAATTCTTGAACTTGAAATGTGAACTAACAATAAACCTTACTAATCTAGGTCGTGTGTCGGTGCCGTACACTATTGTTACTTGATTTAATCACTTCAGACGATTATTTCTGAGGTGAGTTCTCGTAGCCCCTTTTTCATTATGTTTTCCTTGGGGGAAAATGGTAATCAAATGGTATTTTAACTATTTTCATGCTGTGATTATACTGTTTTTCATGTTTTTGGACATTATGTGTGTTGATACAATTATGTGCTACAATTAGTTTGACTGTGTGTACATTGATGCGCAACTGTTAACTCTCTTGAAGAGCCGAAACAATTGATAGATCTATCGGGGTAGCTCCCCTCTGTGTGTTCTGTTTATGTGTGCAACCGTGACAGGTTCAGTTGGCGCGACATTATTTGGTTTCGACATGTGATTATAATTGGTTATCATGCTCACTTTTGTCCTACACTATGATATCACAGCTCAGCGGTTTCACTTTTAAACCTACGAGCTCACCAACATTATGTTGACGTTTTCTAGTACCATTTTTAGGTGTTATTGAAGCTGTTTAGAAGGTAGAGTATGGACTGGCTTAGCAAGACTTAAGACAAGACCCTCCCGGGTTATATCTCGTGGAGTTGCATTTGTTATTACATAGTGACGTTGTTTAACCTTGAGACTTGTGTTATTTTAGATCTTTGTACTTATCCCGTTTGTAAGAGTTTGCGACTATCAACTGCCGTATGTTATGCATTTAGTGTTTCTCTATTGTGACACCCTGTGTTCTTGTCTATGAGGTCATACCCCGTAAATGCCTTTCCGCTGCGCCATTTTTGGGGTGTGACACTAAAAGAATGTATTCTACTTTGTAAATGATGGACTATCCATCATTGCAATTAACTTGGAAATAATTGGGCATGCAATTTCTTCCTTAATTTGACTATCATCCCCACAATGGTATGTAGCATCTATAGGTGGTCAAAGCACAACAACTAGACAAAGTGTGCTAGTTTGCCTTTTACCAATTTTGCGGTAATTAGTCTAGCTTCTAATTAAATAACTCATAAAATGTGCAATTATCTTAACTATTAAATTTTGCTATGAGTTATTCCTTAGAATTTAGACAATTCTAATTTTCCCATTATACCCTTCTCATTCATGAAAAGGAATAGGATTTAAGTCTCACTCTTCTCAAAGAAAGTAGACTTGGTTTATTCTTTTAGTAAAGTTGACTCTAGCCAAAAACCCCTTCGGGTGTAGATCAATTTACCAATAAAGAATGTCCCACGTTTACGGTTTTGACGTTGCATTTATACATTAAAAGAATTTACAAAATTCAATTTTAGTATTTTCGATAATATAATTTTTCAAGAAAAGAAAATTACCCAGGAAATATACATATAACCATTTAGTTTTCTTGAAAACTAGGATCCAACTTTCCATAGTTCCACCACATCAGTTGATCTGCTAGCAGTGGAAGTACAAAAGATGGTAACTTGTCGTACAATAATCGCGAAACAATTTTCCGACTCCTAAATTTATGGGAATTACATTTGCCAAACAATTTGCAATGTAAGCATGTTTCTTCCCATCTCATGCTTTAAGTCTCAAGGTCTCACTTATAACTTAATTAAGTCGTCTAATTTAGAAACTTGTAAATTCACATAGATCCATTACATTCAGTTGATCTGCTAGTAATGAAAAAATGTAATTTACCTTGTCATTAATATCTATGTCAAGGTCTCACTTACGCTAGATATTAACTTCAAGTGTCTCTTATAATTAGATAGCATGGACTTAAATTTTAGGGTATTTATTTTGATGTTACAATCAAAATATGTACGAAGAAGCATGCACTCATCTTCGTATCATAAGTTTTCAAAACTATTTTAATTACCAATTTGCTAAGAGTTAAATCAACAAAGTTTTAATTGAGGCGTTGAGTGACTTACAACTTTGCCTTAAGATGCTTCGTACATGTAATGGTTGTACTTGGTAAGTCTAATTTGACGCACAGGCGAGCGGAGAGACAGAATGGAGTCTCTTTAAGGCCACAATTTAATGCGAAACCAACCTTATACCCACTTTATAGTTTGTCAACATTAGGTCCGCCGCTTCGACCATTTGTACAGTTGCATCAATCAATAAAAAGTTTATGATTCTAAATCTTATAAAATTATGTTGTAAATTATTAAATTGCTAGCCTCTCCTGGGAGCAAATTACCGTGTGAAGCAAACTACTGTCGGCACATAATACTTGGCAATAAATAATTTACCACATCAAGGTTTCATAGTTATTAGGTCCATTTATTTTTATACCAAAAATTACCCTCTTTTTGCTTACAATTCAATCACAATTTAAACAAAAAAGAACAAGTAATTTTTAAGAAAAATAAATAAACACTTAATAACGCACTAGAAGGGTACCCGCGCAATGCGGCGGCGGGTACCCTGTGACAATTTTTATGGCGAAATACATCTTCTTTTTTTTTCAACCATTACATAATAATTCAAATACATTTAAAAAATTACAAATAAATCGCTAACATATGGAAAAGCAATTGTACGAGTAAATACTTGTTTTTCGTGGAAAAGTTATTTTAAAAACAATGGTACGAATTTTGTGTCTTGAGTCGGTCATTAACTAACCCAAACAAGTCCCGAACATCAATTTTACAAAAGATAACTAAAATTACACATATGGTCCTTGTACTTAAATGTTCACCGCGCCCCTAAAGTTTTAACAAGTTTACATTTGGTTTTTAAAACTTGTATAAATATACACACTTAGGATTTCAAACCCTAAAACTCACATTTTCTTTCTCACAATCCTTCATCTCCTCTCTCTCACCAAGAGATCCAGCCGCCGCCGACCACCATGGCTGCCACCACCATCCGCCACTATCAGCCACCACCAACATAGCACCCATCACCACACCTCATCATCTCCTCCTTCTCTCCATTATCCGGCCATCTATTCTTCTTCTTCTCATTTAATTTGGTATGACAAACCCTAAACCCGTTTTGGTTACTCTTGTTATTTATAAATCGATTGACAAAATTGTTATTGTTTTCGTGGATCTAAACATGGATTAAAACCGGGTCTAAAAACGTTTTGATATATGGTTCGTGTGGTAAGAAAACTGAAAATGGTGTTTGGTAAATTGTTTTGGCTCGTTTGTGTTGTGAATATGGATTTGGATCTATTTATTTTCATACATGTTAATAATTTTGAAAATGGTTTTTAATCTGGATGTGCTTGTCTTGCGGTAATAGTGAGCCGTTTAGGGTGTTTGTTGTTTTGGTTCTCGGTCACAAGAAGTCACCCACGTAGGGTGTGCTTTGTTCGGCTTAAGGTCAAGAAATCATTAGAGTGTATTGTGTTTGTTGTCCAGTCTAGGCGAGAAGACCACAGAATTGGGCCTATCTTGTTGCGTGTCTTGACTCATCGAAACCTTGGTGTCGAGTGTTTGACTGCTTGTCTCAGCTCAGCGAAAACAAACAGGGTCATTTGGATTCGTTTTCAAAATGTTAAAGGTGTTTGTGTGTTGAAGTCAATCATTTAGGGTGTGCGTTTTGGGTTATTAAAAAGAGGGTGAATGTGTTTGTGTGTAGTCTGGGAGTCTATTAGGTGCGTTTGGTATAGCTACAGGCCACAAGCCCATTCTTGAATATGTTGAAATTGTTAGTCAATAGTAGATTTCGTAAAAAAAAAAAAAAAAAAACAAATGGTTTGTGTAGATTTATATGGTGAATGCGGTTACATATTTTTAATAATCATTATTGATAGTAATGATTTTTAGCGGTTACTCGTTTTTTATAATTACGAGAATTTAAGACATTTATGGGTTGTTAAAAGCTTTTTAATAGGCTGTTAAAAGCATTAATTTTTATTTATTTATTTTTTTATTATTTTTTTATTTTTTTAATATGTGCATTAAAGTGGTGTACATTATGCTTCTTATTTTGTAAGTCTGAAAATTATATGTATTAAAGTGGTGTACACTATGTTTCTTTTCTTGTAAGTCTTAAAAGATTACAAGCATTGAAAGCTATACTTGTAACAACCTAGACTTTTTAAAGACACTTAAATTTCTAGGCTTTTAATTATATGTGTATGCATCTTTCCTATTAAAGAAATGTTTTTGGTCTTAAACATTTTAAGACTTCTAAATATAGATGTCCTAAATACATTATAAGGTAGTATAGATATAATCTTAACTATTAAATCATACAGCCACATGCAAACCTTTTGATAAATCCTATTAATAATCTCTATGTGAATTATTATGTATATAATTAATAAAACTCCCATTGGTTTTCGAGCGCATTGTACCCAATGGACCACAGACGCCAACAATTGACCACGTAAGTTTTAATAATAATATACC
Source organism: Artemisia tridentata subsp. tridentata (assembly GCA_021014915.2). Lineage (NCBI taxonomy): Eukaryota > Viridiplantae > Streptophyta > Magnoliopsida > Asterales > Asteraceae > Artemisia > Artemisia tridentata. The sequence goes on along the minus strand of CP139506.1, from coordinate 186,036,239 downwards.
ACATTGCACATAACTGATTCATTAATTAATATATTAGGTCTTCCCTAATTTTAGATTTATCTAAAACATGTAGCACATAAAACAAACCCTATAATCCATGAATTCCTTGCATGAAGAATCATGGATTAACAAGGAACGTAACCCTTTATTCAAATAAACACATAAACATAACATGTCCTAATTTAGGGTTACAAAACTAACTTTTTAATAAAAGAAGGGTCGAAACCCCCCCCCCCCCCCCCCTTAAATTATGTACGATTTATATTTTTATGTTCTAAACTTAACACAAATCGATTAACATGTAAATCCAAATCAAGATTCGATTTTTATTATGCGTTTAGGTAATAACAATTACATGTTAAATTGGCTCGTGATGCCACTGTTTGAATTTAAATAACTTGACAATCAATTAAATAAATAAACACATCAAAGAGCATGTAGCGGAAGCAAGGATCATATTTAATTTAACACGTATAAAGTATTACCGAATAATAAATAGTTACATACCTTTTGATCCTAGCCAAACAAGGATCTATTCTTCTCTTCACATCACTTGATCAAATAAATAGGATTACCGTGAAACCCCTTACCGTTTTGTTTCACAATCCAAGATAAATAACTAAAGTAAGTTATATCCGAGTTCATGTACACACGTACTATAACCAATCAAAGATTGATGCTAGTGAATGAACACAATTATTAAACCAAAACTATTTTGTTTAATAAAACTTGAATCTATTATTCAAGAAGGAAGTGAATAATATATACATACTATACGATACACATGTATATGACATATGTACAATCATGCATGGTGTAGATACAGTACTATGCATATCTTACAATATACATAAGTCAAAGTAATCATACTCCATGATACATACTGTGCACGATGCATGAATCTGTGTACTTAAAGTCGATTGACTTTATTTAGCATTATTATTGTCGATCCTTTTGAGGGCTTAAGGGGTTTTTATAGGCTCCAAACTTGCTCTCTAAGTTTGAGTCTAACACCTCCTCAAGTTCCAAAACTCGACACTCAACCCCCTCCTTTATTTACTAACGGTCATTAGTCAAATCCGTTAATTACTTTAACGTCCGTTAGTCCATACTTCGTGTCCAAAGAATTAAAATATATAACAGTTATATATATTAATTATTTCTTTGATCATTCATACGTAAAGTGTTCAATCCCTCAGTCCCCGGTTCGATTCTAGTCATACACGATTTAATATTTTTCCAAAACTCTAACAGGGAGATGATGTAAAAAAAGAAACACTTGTACTTCTGTTAAGAATTAAGATAACATATAAGGCTATAAGCTTAACCAACGTTAAAATCCATATTGTGTCCCCCCAAAATTAACTTTCGACACCCTTTACCCCATATATATGTAAATAATATAAGAACTACTGTCTAATCTACGAGTTGGGTGATTGCTTCCAAAAAATCTATGCATGTGACGACTAATGAAGGAGCAGCATATCGATTACCAAAATTTATGCTGCAACCCTTAAAGTGTAATGATCGACTTGTTAGTTTGGGCCTGAAGATGAAGATCCATCATCCGCTTGCAGTATGCACTTCAGTTTTTGAACTAAACGGGGTACAGCATGAGGAGATGTCTATACCAGCAACCTCCATTGCATTGCAGACCCATTCAGGGACGTCACCCTCAGGAAACTACAAAAATGCAAATTAAATAGATAGTTAAGAACTCTTCAAAAACCGCTCTTTGAATTAGGCATGATGTTTGAAGAACTTGAATAAAGTTTAGGGGGCTAGGGATATTCCAAGAAATAGAAACTTGAATTACTTTCAAATATCAAATCTGAATCTTACTTGCTACTATTCAGCTAAATTTGTAACAATTCACATAAAATGAAAACATAAGTTCAAGTGTAGATGATAACGAAAACCGTGGTAATCCTAAGAGCTAAAAACGGATTGAACTAAATTCGAATTAAGACGTACCATTTTCATCAGGAAGTTGCATACAAATCTGCAATTAAAAACGTTTATGACACGTTAGAACTTGTTTCTTAAAATGTATAGATAACATCGTTCTGTCTCATGAAAATCACAGTTCCTGATTGTGAAAATCAAAGGACCATACGTGAAAGTCAACGCAAACCACATGGACGATCTGTGTAATTTACTCAATATTTAACTTACCTCTAAGAAGCAGCAATGACATATAAGATTAACCTTCCAGACCGAAATCCAATTATATTTATATTGGGAAATGAAACCAATGGGCAAACAATGTTGCAATTCTTATATGGTGAGTTTTTGCAGTTTTCATGTGAGGTACAAATTTAGGACATGTGTGAAAGAAAAATTTGGAAAACAAGATGGAAAGCAAACATACTCTGGAAATGTTCCTTCTATAATCGACGAATGAAGATTTCTGCTAAGCTGCAAATTGGACAGAAAATTAAGTTCAAGCTCAAGAAGAAAGCAATGAAAGCTGAAACGAGTAAATAAACGGTTGGAAGTTTTTTACCTGCAGCATGTAGTGCAAATTGTGATATGACAGAAGTTGAGAACCCATAGCCTCTTTTGTAACAAGACAATGAAGATAGGCCCTGGTGTAGTTTTTGCAAACCTAAATTACAAACAAAAACAATAAACGATGAGAATCATTTGTTCTATACTTGTATGTCTAAAAACCAAATATATAATCATAGCCATACCATACACTCGCAGGTTGAGTCAATCGGTCGGGTATCTTCAGCCATAGACTGGTGTTTGAGTCTTAGGACCCCCTGAAATCAAGTTTGAATCTATGGTCAAATAACCCTTGACTGAAGCTTAAATTGACAAATTGAGAACATACAAGTTTCCGGAGCACAAATTAAATCATTATAGGCTGATTATTATTCTTGAAACCGATATACATAACCCAAAGGCATGAACACCAGCAGACTTCTAAAAGCCCCGATATATATTAGATAATATGACCAAAGGTTAAGGACATTAGAATGTATTCTGTCTCGAAATGAATGCAAGATTTTTATTTTTAATCAGATTGATTTTTTGATATTTGACCGAAAGTAAAGCTTTTTCGCTATATGCTAGCAGGTGGGTGTTTCTTTTACTTTAGGATTGACGAAGCAAACTGTGACAGAAAAATATCCAAGACATGCCAATAAGTTGATGAAATACCATACCTCAGGCACAAGAGCAGTGCCAAATCGAGCTGTACGTGTAGGATAGACACAGTCATACATGTCAGCACCTAAAGCACTGCAAACTACAATATCAAGTGGATAGCCAACACCCTGACAAATCAGTCACACCACAATATCAAGCTGACAGCAAAAAAAGAGCCAAAAATAAATCTCCCAACCCCTCCCCAAAGGTGAAGCTATTACAAGAGAGAAAATATTTTGATCAATAAAGTACCATAACGTATCGGGGTTTGCTTTCTGGAAGTGAAGCAGTGCATTGTGCAACAACACGCCAAAATGAATCTTTATCTTCACCGCCCGAAAGGCCACCAATAGCATAGCTGTTGCACAGATATACTTGGTTATTCAACTGTACAGTCAATAAACCTGCAGCTTATTATCAATACTAAAGCAAGAAAATAAAGGTGATTTTGACACTAGATCAGGTTGTGTTGAATTGACCCGAAACAATTCTTGTCCCCAACAATTTAAAGTCTACGAATGAGATTACACATATTATGTTTAGTCATAACAAATTAAATGATTCAGGAAGTTTTATGCATAAAAATACACTTTGGGGTGACTTTTGACCGATTTGATCCGTTTCTCTTTTAGGGAAGGTGTTGTATCTTTTGACCCTGTATAAAATATAAAAATGATCTGAATCGAACCCATGCATATTTAAATGAGTCGCCACCTCTAACGATAATATTTCTCATCACCATGAGCTTCACTATGAAGTATAATTTGGTTCAAACTCCGAGTATGTTTCACAACAAAATCAAATTCGAATATAGAACAATCCACAATATTTGATTGTAAAACCATAAGATGGGTCCAACTAGACAAAAGTGAAGTAAAATTTTCACTACATACCCCGGCAAATTCCTTTCCACCAAACCTCGGACACATGTATCCCTGATAAGAAGTTAGAATATGGTCCTTAATCAGTACGGAAGATATTTATAGGAATGAAGATAGACAGCGCTGAAAATCTGATTATTAATAACCTTAAGATGGGATCTAGGCCGCCCTGTACAATTCCAAATAAATTCTGCTCCTTTGGTCTCTTATGAGCTGCATAACCAAACGAATAAAAAGGATAAAATCAAACCTCACAAGAAAGAATGTTCCTGTGTTCCTATGAAAAATGCAACTATTTCCATGATGAGACTTTGAAGATAATTCCACATACTACAGCTTTTGGATAGTGATCAAATTATAACGACCTACATGTCTAATGCGATCATTGTAAGAAAAGTTAATTACAGTTACTTTTTGTCAACAAGAATTCCTTAGTTCTACTCAGATTTTATTTGTGTAACCAAGTCTGGCAGCGTTAGTGCGTGACAGATGGACTACAAGATTTGTTTCACAAAGTATACAAAAACAATATCCCATTTTATTCCCTTCAGGATCACTCATGATGAAGCACATTAAATTCCAGCCAAACGATAAATTTAAGAAGACTTATTAGTATGCTACAACCGATTCAACTACCAATTAGGCTATTACTAAATGGTATTGTGTAACATAAACTGTGATCAGCCTGCTGAAAAGATTACATTAGTCTTTAGAAAATATATACCTGCTATGCATCTGTCTATCCAACGTAAAGTGCGATACATGGCTTCTTCAATCCGGGGACCTGTAATAGTGGTTTTCACTACATCGTCAAGAGCCATAATAATGTCTGCTCCAATTCTGTTCTAGTAGATGGATATAGAATACACAGTAAGAATGAAGGTCAAGCTAATGCCAGTTGACAAATTATACAGAAGTAAACTCAAGCAACAATTTCAATTTCCACATTGCTAATGGGCAAAAAGATGGCTTCATAGCCATAGAAATATCTAACAAGAGTCATAAATCTAAAATCTTAAACAAACACACACACACAAAAAATTAGAACTATAAGGCATTGAGTTTCATGAGGTTTATGTAAAAACTGATCTTGTATAAACTAAAGCACAGCAGCTGTATAATGTTGAAGGAACGACAATCGCAGTGCATAGTTGTAGTATGAAAGACCCAACTGACGCCAACAACTACTTACTTGGATTTGGATCGATTCTTCTGGTGTTAGGAGCATCGGCTTTCCATCAACTGGCGACTGCAGAATAATTATCAAACATTATTCGCAAACGATGACTAAATTAAAATAGGAAACCAACACAACCTAATTAGTTTGTTTTAAAGTTCAAATTAGCACAATGGATCCAAAGTGAGCTAAAATGAGAGCATTTTGATATTTTTCAGCTACATCTTAAAGTCAGGAAGCATAGATAAGATAGAATTTCTTTCGAGGAGAAGTAAACTACATATAGAAAATGATGAATTATCTAAGATTTAAGTGCCAACAAACTCTATATAAGCTTTTTACAAACCCTGCCATAATACTACCAACCTTATCTCGGCATATAACAGGTGCTGACAAACAATCCCGGTACATTCTACATAAAATTTAAATGTGCGTCATGTGTCATAAAATCTGCTATACATATTGCAAACTATGAAGTAAATCAGTGCCTGAGCATTGTAGTTACAATCACTTTCTAGGATCAGCAAAATATCAAAATTCAGATATTCTAATAAATACAAGTAATATTGGTTTTCCAACACCTTATAATATATGTTTTGCTCACTCAACAAATTATGTCAAATGTAAGGGAAGAACGAGCTTAATTAAGGACAAGAATCTCAATTCAATGCTCGTTAATTAGATAATAGAATTTCCTGTCTTAGCAGCCTTGTAGGTCATGCAGGAATTTTGCAGCCTTTACATTAATGGTGTTGCATGCATGCACGCTTTAATCTAACTAAACGAGTAAGAATTATATAACCAAATTCTTCAGGATGTTATTTTGAGGGAGAGATAGAGAACCTGAAACGTGACACCTTCTTCAGTGATATCAGCTAAATGCAACAATGAGACCTGAAAGTGTTTCATGTTTAGTTACATAGCCTATAAAGAATCATAAGAAAAATGCAAGCTAATAGTGGGTCACCAGGAACTTGTATGTAAACATGTAATTACATGAATTAGTCAAGAAAGGGCAAATGAAAGATCGTAAGGCTACAAACCAAACAAATAAATTAACCCAACCTATATTTTATACCACCATATCTAAAACATATCTAAAAAGATTTTAATTGATTGAATCGTGAAGAGTACATATTCAACAGCACAATTACCTCTTGTATTCTCTTTAAGTGTAGCTTGTGCCCTTGGGGTGGTTAAATTAAGGTTAAGGGAGCAGTAACTGGTTTATTCCTTACAAAATACGAAAGTTATTTATTCTCCATATATAGGGGAAAAAAAATAGTATTCCATAAAATTGATGTCTTAACCGAAAACAGTTTCTACCACGATAGAATATGACAAACTAAGCTGGAAAACGTGTTCTAATATAACTCCCTGCTTCGAATATTACCCAATAAACTAATAGATGCACACTGAACAGCTATAAGAGAAAGACACCAGCTTTGAATAGGATAAAGAAACGAATTCTGTCAAGTAAATAGCCAAACTTTTATATTCCAGTAAGACTATGATGAATGTTGTTGGAACCAATAGGTTTGACATGAAACCTTCAAATGCCTGTAATTTGAAATGCGTAGTCGTGAAAACTTACCATCTGAAAACCACCAGAATCAGTGAGAAGTGCTCTAGGCCAGTTCATAAATTTGTGAAGCCCTCCTAATTCGTCTATTAGCTCAGAAGTTGGGCGTAATGCCAAATGATATGTATTTCCAAGTATGATTTGACAGCCAATCTCCTCAAGCTGGTTAGTTGTTAGACCTTTTATAGTCCCTGTTGCCATGAAAATGTAGTTTTATTCCGTCAGTAAAAGATAAACAGCTTCCAAGACATTCAATGCAGGGTATCTACAACTGGATCCTTGTATATTGAGTTAGTGGAGGCAAATGTACACTACAAAGCAAACGACACTGAACTAAAAGCCTGGTGCTTCTTGTTTCTTGATATTCTAATAAGCACAAATACCATTAACACATAGGCATAACTCTAAACTTCCCACCTTGAACAAAATATACAATCAATCTAAAAACGATTGGTTGAGAAGCTTAAGAAAACTAATGAAACTAACATGTCAAAGTGGCAGGTAAACGATGCTAACAAAAAGAAAAAAAAGTATCACTGGGAATGAAACTCAAATTTCTAACCTTGTGTTCCCACAGGCATAAATAGAGGTGTCTGGCAAACATAATGAGGCAGTGTTAGCCTAGCTGCACGAGCACGATTGAACCTAGCTAGAATCTAGTCCAAAAAACCAAAACATATTCTTTAAGTTAGAAACTTCAAACAACAAACTTGTATTCTGTCGCATACCGGGTTACATAATTCAGAAACCAAGTAAATATTTCTCTTTTAAATTCTTTTAAATGTGGTTCCTAACAAATAAGACTCCTAATTAACATGCTAGTGCCACCGTCATGCCAGCCTTAGCAAGATATTAAGAAACATACCGTAATTGAAAATTCAAATGTTTTGACCATAACATGAAACAAGATTCCTATTTAACATTGTATGCCACAGTCAAACTGCAAGTACCAAGATATTAAGTGATCTACTTTACTTGAAAACTTCAAGTCGTCAATAAAAAGTCATCATTCTTACTTTTTTCAATATGCCGCTATGGTTTTTTACATTCCTGGATATTTTAAATATGCTAGTAAATCCTGAATGTTCCAACTCAGCTTATTATGACCATCACCTTAGTTAAATGAAACATACTCTAATTAAACGGAACAACTTAAAGCACTGGTAAAGTTTACGCTCTCTCAAAATAACAAATCGAGCTATATACTCAATTCTTAACTGTCATATTAGCTAATTCAGATAATTTATACTGTATGAATATTCGTACGTCCTTGTAAAATAACTACATTTAAACTATTAAATTGTAATAAAATTAACATTAAACAAATTTACAATTATAAACCAAAAAATGGGTAAATCTCAAATGCGAATAAAACTAAAGGCAAATCGCGCAAAGAGGTACTATACTTGGCAAAGTTTAGTTTAAGGTATTAAACTTTCTTCTTTCTTTCTTTTTTTTTTTTTTTCTTTTTTTTCACAATTTAAGGTATTAATTCTTCATTAATCAAAACTTAACCCTTACATTAAAACACATATACGTAATGCATTTATCCTTATTGACATTAAATTCCAGTTTAGTACTAGTATTAATTATCGGTATTCGATATAATTAATGTATCTTTCATCATAAACACATTAATACAGGAAGGAAAACAATGCAACTATAAATACTCTTATAAATTAAAAGCAATACATCAAAACGAAGAGCCATCATGCCACTTAGATAATAAAATTAAATGTGTTAGAATGTTTGTAAAAAAGATATCGGACGTAGATAATAAAAAGTTTTAAGTGACGGCCGGTAGAATGAATGAATGAATGTAAGAAGACAGAGGAAAGAGGCAGGCGGCAAATTAGAAAGATTTGGTTTATATATTGTCAGAATAATTCTTGCTAGGTCGTTGACATTATTACAAAATAGTCCTTGTACTTTAATTTGTTTCTAGTTGTATGTAAAGTAATCTCTTTTCTTGTTAAGGAAAAAAAAAGTAAATCTCCAAAGAATTGCATATATATTCTTTTAAAGTCTTATAATTGCATGTATATTGTTTACATATGGTACATATTAGAGGGTTGAGGTGGCTATCCAATTTGGTTTCCCACGTTCGGTAAGGACCTCGAGGTGTGATTGGAGTTACGAGTTTGGTTAACACTTATCTGAATAGCCGGAGTGGATTGTGAGAATCCACTCAGTGTATGTGGTGAAGCTAAGTTGGTTCATTCGAGAGAATGAACCTTCCATTTATAGGGATGGCCTTAGGGTTTCGCACCCTGCCTAGGAGTCCATCCAGATTTCTGGGATGGTCCACGTGTTGGGCATCCATCAGTGGAGACAAGGGATGACACGTGGCATGCCTTTTTTTGGCCTTACTAGATGCGTGGAATGATCCATGCATGCTTGTAGTAGTGGCATGTGTTTTGTCGGTTGCAATGGTCCTGGGAAAGTTTCCCAGGGTTGTCGTTGCCTGGAAATGTTTGGTAGGCATATGAGCCTGGCCTGGGAGTCTGTTTCCCATGTGTGATGTGATGATCTGTAGCCGCTGTTGGGCTTAGTTCGCGCGTATGGACCTTAGTATTTGGGGTCCCCAGTCCATTAGTGTATTTGACTGCTTTAGGAAAATGCGATTATGGAATCATGTTTGAGTTACGGGTTATACTGGAGAGTTGTTTGACGTTGTCTCGGGAGGTTTTTTCGTTTTTGCTCTTCCTAGGAACATTGAGTACCAAGGTCTTTGAGTGTTTAAGAGATAGTTTTCATTTCCAAGACTGCTACGCTCTGTATGTATGGTCTTTTCATCCGAAGTATCTTGAGAGGAGTTACCGCGGGTATTGAATGTTTTTCTTATCCTGGGCTTTGTCTTGCTTTAAATTTTCTCGTGGCCTGGGATTCTTTCTCAGCCGAAAATAGTCTCTCTCCTACTAGAAGCTTGGGGTTCTTTTTCAGTCTTGGTTGCTTTCCATCAGCTTTTTGTTGTTTAGTGTTCATTGTTTGGAGATGTGTGTCCCCACGCGTTTGTCATGTTTTCCTTCTGAGATGCTTTGTATTTTTGTAAATGTAAATTGAAAATAAATCGCTAAAACTTATTGATGTTATGTCGTGATCTCTCCCTTGGAAAATGCTTGGTATGCTGCTGGAGATCGTCCTTCTGGAACCCTACTTCGTTCTCTGACTTTTGGTGGTGTGAAAGATGTGTAAAATGCATGAAATAGGGCTGGTATTTATAGGCCCGACAAAGATACGGCGTAACCTTGAGTTGTGGTTACGCCGTAACTAGTGTATTCTTCAAACAATCTTATCCATTAGTGATAGTTACGGCATAACTTTGATGGATAGTTACGCCGTAATCTTCGGCGGCAACAATTACGTCGTAATCTTCATGCATGGTTACGCCGTAATCTTCTTAGGGTTTACCTTTACGTCGTAATCTTCTTGCGTAGTTACGTCGTAATCTCATCAATCACTTGAACCCTATTTTGTGTAACATTTACGCCGTAACCTCATGTGTTGGTTACGGTGTAACCTTCATAGTCTCGAAATTCTTCTAAGTCTTCAAATTGTTACAGTGTAACCTCTTGTGGTAGTTACGCTGTAATCCTTGATCAGCGTTGACTTGGTCTTCATGTATAAATCCTTAGCTACGGCGTAAGTGGAGAGTAGAGTTACGCCGTAACTTCTTCTAAGCATACTAAAGTGTGTAATCTTGTAAGTGCTTTGATCGGTGTATTTTACATACACCTCATAGCATGTTAATTACGCATTGTTGCATTGTTATTCCTTGTTATACATGTACTTTGAGGGTGTTTTGTGATTATGTAGGCTATGCACACAAAGGAGCTAAAGTTGCGATATTACAAGCTTAAAATGAAGACATGAAAGATTTGGACGACGTTGCACTATTTGCTCGTGATATTAACATTCAAATGGGTTATATTGCTATTGAGCCAAGATTGCTATACTAAACCAAGTCCAATATGACTGATGGAAGTTGGACCCTTGTTGGACTCTCGCTTGGGCGAACAGAAGAAGAAAAGAAAAGAAAAAAAAAAACCCATATGTAATTTTTATTTGGGTCTTTGGTCTTGGCTTGTTGACGTGGACTAGGAGCAAGACAGAAAAAGGGATTTATCCCTATATATTGTTCGACATAGAAAAAAGGGGGGGGGGCCTTTTTATTATCACACAATTCGAATCATTCGCAAGCTAAAAAAGTCAGCCACCATCTTTCTGAATTGATTCTCAGCCGAAGACTACAAGATATATTATTTTACCTCGGCGAACGTGCATTGGTAGTGAAGGATTTAATTCCTTTGATTCAATATACATTATGAAGCTGCTAATCGGAACAGAGATGATTTCTACAATTGTGATGTCCGGCTAAACCTTTTTGTAATCTCTCCCGGTAAAAGATATATTTGGTTTGATCATGTTTACGGATTTTATTTTGTTTGTCAAACATTAATTCATATGATTTTAATGCATATCCTTTATTTGATTTTAATGTTTTAGTATAATTATTTGATTGAATTATTGTGAGACATATTATTGCGAGTCAACGATTGTGCCGAGCCTAATTAGTATAGGGGTTAAGACGGTCGTATGGTAAACATAATTTGTACCCATAATTGTTCATTTGAGTAATTAAAAAAATTAATTGATAGGATTATTACAAGACATGTTATCGCTAGTCAATGAGTCGTGCCGAGTCCAACTAGTTTAGTGATTAAGACGATTCGTATGGTGGACATAACTTGTGCCCAAAATTATCCTTTTGAATTAATACAAACTATGTATATGTAGTTTGAAGGAAAAAATTAGTAATAATCCGTAACTTGGTCATATCAATATATCCGGGGCCAGGAGGGATTGCTTTTTACTCAACTGTTTACGAATCTTATTTTTATTTGCTTCTTTAATTTTTAATTGCTTATTTACTTTTTGTCGCTTATTCACTTTCTAGTTTAATCATTCGCTTAATCTCCCTATTAGATACTTCCACATGTCCACTAGTCTGTGGATGATAAGGGGTAGCTATTCTATGATTAAGCCCATAGTGTTTCAATAACTTTCCAAATTTGAAGTTCTTAAAGTGGGAACCCCCGTCACTAATGATGGCCTTGGGGATTCCATGCCTAGCAAAGATGTTTTTCTTGACAAACTTAAGAACGACACTATGGTCATTTGTTTTTGCAGTCTCAGCTTCTACCCACTTAGAGACATAGTCAACTGCCACCAAAATATACACATTGTCATGGGAGGTAGGGAATGGTCCCATAAAATCAATACCCCACACGTCAAAGATCTCAACAACAAGTATGGGATTCATAGGCGATGATCACGCCTTGAAATCCCACCAACTTGCTGGCAACGAGTACATGCTTTCACAAAAGACTGGGCATCCTTGAATATAGTCGGCCAAAAGAAGCCGCTTTGCAGGACTTTGTGCCCAGTTTTTGTCGCACCAAAGTGTCCCCCACACGCATAAGAATGGCAATGAGCCAATATGTCCGTATGCTCATGATCGGGAACACACCTCCTAACAACTTGGTCAGCACACACTTTATAAAGCTCCGGATCCTCCCAAATATAATGCTTCAATTGAGAAAAGAAGTATTGTCTTTGTTGTTTGGACCAGTAATCCGGAAGCTTTTTAACTACAAGGTTGTTAATAATGTTTGCATACCAAGGGAGCTTAGAAACCTCAAATAAGCTTTCATCCGGAAAGCTTTCTTTAATTACATCAGATGGGTTGAACGGTGGAGGGATAATCCTGAACAAATGGTCGGCAACCACATTTTTCGACCCCTTTTTATCTCGGATTTCCAGATTAAATTCTTGTAAGAGCAGAATCCACCTAAGCAACCTCGATTTTGTCTCTTTCTTGGTCAATAAATGTTTCAAGGCACTGTGATCTGAAAATACTATCACCTTAGAGTGCCCCCAGATATATGACCGGAACTTATCAAGAGCAAAAACCACGGCTAGCAATTCCTTTTCAGTATTGGTGTAATTCATTTGAGCTTCTGAAAAATTCTTACTAGCATAGAAGATTACAACGGGTTTCTTATCGGGCCGTTGTCCCAGCACCGCTCCAGCGGCATAATCACTCGCATCAAACATGATCTCGAAAGGCTTCGACCAATCAGGTGACTGCAGAATCGGGGCTTTAACAAGCTTTTGCTTAAGCATATTGAATGATTTAAGACATGATTCATTAAAGTCAAATCGTGCCTCTTTTAAGAGTAAATTACAAAGAGGCTTTGATATAGCACTGAAATCTTTAATAAATCGCTTGTAGAACCTTGCATGACCAAGAAAAGATCGCACAGCTTTAACGTTGGTGGGAGGAGGAAGGGTTGAAATTATTTTCACCTTGGCACGGTCAACCTCGAATCCTTTTTCAGAGACAACGTGTCCCAATACAATTCCCTCATGAACCATGAAATGGCTCTTCTCCCAACTAAGCACTAGATTAGTTTTGGTGCATCTTTTTAACACACTTTCAAGCTGACCCAAACAGCTTTCAAAGGATTGACCAAAGATGGAGAAATCATCCATAAATATCTCTACAGATTCTCCAACCATGTCTGAAAAGATGCTTATCATGCACCGCTGAAAGGTAGCGGGTGCATTACACAGACCAAACGGCATTCGGCGGAATGCAAATGTCCCATAAGGACATGTAAAAGTAGTTTTGGCCTGGTCATCAGGATGGATGGGTATTTGATTATACCCAGAGTACCCATCCAAAAAGCAATAGAACTTATGACCGGAAAGCTTCTCAACTATTTGATCAATAAACGGTAGTGGGAAATGATCTTTAGATGTGGCATTATTCAGCTTACAGTAATCTATGCACACTCTCCACCCGGTCACTGGTCGAGTGGTGAGTTTTTCCCCACTCTCGGTTTCCACAACAGTGATACCAGCCTTTTTAGGCACCGTTTGCGTGGGACTTACCTATTTACTATCCGAGATGGGATAGATGATACCAGCATCTAGCCATTTGAGAACTTCCTTCTTCACTACCTCCTTCATATTAAGATTCAAGTGCCTTTGCGCATCTCTTGATGGCGTAACATCTAGGTCTGTAACAATTCGGTGCATACATAATGAAGGACTAATTCATTTCAAGTATGCAATTGTCCAACGCAGGGCTGCTTTATACTTGGAAAGCACTTTCTAAAGTGATTCCTCTTGTGATTCAGAAAGATCGGAAGCAACAATAATGGGTAAAGTATTGTTAGGACCTAGAAAAGGATATTTGAGATTGGATGGCAAAGGTTTCAGCTCGAGAGTTGGAGGCATCTCTAGTGACGGCTTTGTAGCCGTGTCAAAATTAGCAGGCAAGGGCTCCACTTTATAAGACAAAGGTGGTTTTTGATGGTCCAAATAACTGACCAAACACTCTTGAATCTCTTGTACTTCAACAACATCGAGAATCTCCTCATTCTCACCAGTTAGATACAAATCTAAAGGATCATCCTTAAGCATATGGGGTGCATGCTTTTGGACTTCCTCATCGATCACATCCACCTGGTAGCATTCATTCATAGTAGGATTATTCACAGAATTAAACACATTCAATCTTAGCTTCTTATTACCGAAGGCAATATCTATGGCGCCAGTTCGATAATTAATCCTAGCGTCTATCGTGGCTAGGAATGGTCGCCCCAGGATAATGGTTGGTTGAACATCCTTGTATGGTGACTCGGTGTCCATAACAAAGAAGTCAACTGGGTAATAGAAGTCATCAACTTTTACAATAACATCCTCTAAGATACCTCTAGGAATTTTGGTAGATCTATCGGCTAAGGAAATTATAGTGTCAGTCTTACGAAGAGTTCCTAAGTCATACTTATCGACCAAACTAGCAGGAAGGATGTTGATACTAGCACCGAGATCAAGGAGCGCCTTCTTAATGGCAATATTTCCCACCACAACTGAAATCAATGGTGCTCCAAGATCTTTGAATTTGGGAGGAAGAGAGCTAGATAAGACTGCACTGACATGCTCAGTCAGGTCAATCTTTTTAGGCAAAGTTGCCTTCAACTTCCTCTTTTGGGTACACAAGTCCTTTAAAAACTTGGCATATGTAGGAATTTTCTTGATAGCATCAATAAGGGGGAGATTGATCTTTACTTTCTTGAAAGTCTCCTACATATACTCAGAATGAGGACCTTTTTTAGCCAATCTTGCAGATGCCAATTTTTCCAAAGCTGCGGGGTAAGGAGTGGTTGTGCTTGACAAACCACCCTCCCTAACTTTGGGTGATTCGGTAGCTTCAGGATTCTGTGTTGTTGGTTTTGGAAAATCTTTTAACAAATCATTTACCAACTCAGAATCAGACTTAACATTATCAGCTTTTTTACCTTTAACAACAATTTCGTCATCAGTAACGAAATCCTCGACATCATGTGAAAAATCATGAACACTTGGATTTTTGATATCATTGTTGTAGGTTTTACCATTTCGAAGAGATGTCACCATATTCAACTGCTCAGGACCACATGGCTAATGCGTTGGATTGAGGGTGGGATAGCTTGGAAGCTTACCCACTTCTCGTTTGTGCACCTCTTCGGCCAATTGCCCCAGTTGTCTCTTAAGATTTACTACAGATTTAGAGAGGGACTCAAACTTTAGGTTTGCACCTTGATTAGACTTGGCCAACTCGCTTAGAATCAAGTCAAACTTTTGGTCAACATTGGATTGTTGGCCATTGCTTGAACTTTGACCGTGATTTAGGTATTGATTTGGCCTTTTTTGGTAGGAGCTTTGTTGTTGGTAATTGTTAGAGCGATTGTCGTCATCCTTCCAACGAAAGTTGGGATGATTGCGCCATCCCGGATTGTAACTTTCGGAGAATGGGTCGTTTCGTGGACGGTTACCATAGACTCCATTTACCTCCTCATTCGATGGCGTCCCCCAATTTTGAAAATTATTGACCGAATGACTCGGATCACCACACATTTAGCACACGTCATGCGACACATTTGAGGCACCTTTTCCTAGATTTCTCAACAAAATATCAACTTTCTTACTTAACTCGCTAATTTCAGAATTTGTGCCAGATTGGTTAGACACAAAATTGGTGGAAGATGTGTGGTTGTTATTTCGATCCACCGAAGCTTGGGTCTTGGAACCCTTGCTCAGCTTTTCAAAAAACTCTCATTCTTCCTCCATGGGATGTGAGAAAAACGTACCCCCACTAGTTGCCATCACAAATTATTGGTTGTGATAATCCAACCCATCTTAGAAGATTTTGACAAGCTCCCTTGGTATGCAAACATTGTTAACTACCTTGTAGTTAAAAAGCTTCCGGATTACTGGTCCAAACAACAAAGACAATACTTCTTTTCTCAATTGAAGCATTATATTTGGGAGGATCCGGAGCTTTATAAAGTGTGTGCTGACCAAGTTGTTAGGAGGGATTGGTCCCTGAGGCTAGATGATGCCTTGTGGGCATATAGGACGGCTTTTAAGACCCCTATTGGGATGTCACCGTATAGGTTGGTATATGGCAAGGCGTGTCATTTACCGGTTGAAATAGAGCATAGGGCTGAGTGGGCAATTAAGCAGGTTAATATGGACTTAAATAATGCGGGTAATTCTAGGAAACTTCAATTATCTGAATTAGATGAGATTAGACGCGATGCCTATGAGAACTCTCGGATTTATAAGGAGAAAACTAAGGCTTTTCATGACCGACACATCACCGAGAAATCTTTCTTGGTGGGTCAAAAAGTTTAGCTATTCAATGCTAGACTTAAGCTCTTTCTGGGAAAATTAAGAAGTAAATGGACGGGTCCATACGTTGTGACTCAAGTCTCTCCACATGGAGCCATTGAAATAAAAAATATGGTGGGTGGAGAGCCGTTTAAAGTCAATGGACACCGTCTGAAGCCGTATGTTGTTTTGGAGAGTGATCTGGACACGGTCGATGTGGTTTATTTAGAACCGCTCCAACTATCTCAATAGCTCCAATGAGTTATGTCGGGCTGACGACGGTAAATTTAGCGCTTCGCGGGAGGCAACCCATGGGTTGTAGTGTGTGTTTATGTTCTTTCTAATTTATGTTTCTTTTTATTTTCTTATTTTTGTGTGTGTTAAAAACTTTGTGGGTGTGTTCACTACAAACCCTCACGAGACTAAACTCGTCCACTCGGGCTACCGAGTGGTTTAAAGGCTTGTTGCATACGCTAAATGCAACCGTGATTCCTACGAAAGTGAGTTAGGTTTTGTGTTGTGTGAGTTTGTCAAAGTGATTTTTAACCAAAATTTCAACTTAAAGTTTTTGCATTAGGGACAATGCAATGCTTTAAGTTGGGGAGGGGGTGTCACATGTGTTACATGTTATTGTGTGAAATTGTGGTAAAAAAAATGGGTCAAAATGTGATTTTCAAAAAAAAAAAAAAAAAAAAAAAAAAAAAAAAATTGAATTTACATTATAAGAGTTTTGTGCTAATTAGATGTGGAAGTTTCTTCTACATATATTTGTTGAGTGTTTGTAGATTCTGAAGATTAGCTTATGGACGACTTATTGTTGCAAACTAGAAGACCCAACCATGATTATAAGGTGCACCCGATTACATTGTATAATTTGGTTATAGAATTAATTTGATGGTTTGCATGTAGTTAGGCATATGTATAATTAGTAGATGATCAAACCATTCCCGATTAAATTTCCCTACTTACTCTTGCTTAGAACGGGAAGAAAGTAAAATAATATAATATGAAATATAATAATGTAATAGCTGGGATAGGAAACTTAAATTGATCTTATCCGGCTTGTCACCCGCGCACGGTGGTCATAGAAAAAAGTTGGAGAACTGTCATAATTATTGGTGGTAGTCATATGCTGGGCTTGCCTATCTGATTCGTCACCCGCACAAGGTGATATTTTAGTTGTTAGCATGGGTCAGACACCAATTCTTATGATTGATAGCATTGCACTTAGCTGAGACAATTTTATGTGAAATAACCCAATCCTTGTATTGTTGTTAATGAAATTAGGAAGGTTGGTTTAAGTTAGTGCATTAATTAATTAGACTATGTGGTAGATAACTCCATCATATGATATAATAGTAGGCACGAAGCATAACTGTTCCCATTTAATTAAAATGGACTAAATTAACCGGTTCCCGTGTGCCGATGTGTCTTAGTATGCACCTATAGGATAGATATTCATACATCCGAATGATTGGTCTTTATATCAACCTTAAAAGGAGTGTATTAAGCATTCGAGATGACATGTATAAGAAACGGTTCCGGATTGCTAAAAGAGCTTATGTATGTTATGAGCAAAAATGCTTGAAATATGAAGTAAAATTCATGTGCAAAAATTGATCAAAAAGTGAAATTATGTAAGCTAATGTATGATGGCTTATGTGCTCTTAAAAAGTTTGCTCCTATGGTATAAAAACTCCAGTATTATAAAAGGTGTAAGGTATTCTCACCTGTTGTTTTGGATTTATGTTTAGATTGATTATAGGGGTGTACTAAGTATGTTGGGCACATGGTTAATTATATGAAACATAAAGTAAATGGAACCAATGAGAACGGTTATGTTAAGTGTTTAAGAAGGACAAAAATATTGGTAATCATTTTGGATTATTGGTCATATAGGATGATTATTAGTGTACTAGGTTGAATTTGATCTTTTTGATGGAATTTCAATGGTATGATTAAAAACTATGTAATTAACATGCTAAGATATAGTAGATTTCTTCCTCGGGATGAGTAAGGGTTAAGTTGGGGAGGTTTGATCGGTTTATTTTACATACACCTCATAGCATGTTAATTACGCACTGTTGCATTGTTATTCGTTGTTATACATGTACTTTGAGGGTGTTTTGTGATTATGTAAGCTATGCACACAAAGGAGCTAAAGTTGCGATATTACAAGCTTAAAATGAAGACATGAAAGATTTGGACGACGTTGCACTATTTGCTCGTGATATTAACATTCAAATGTGTTAGGAATTAATAAAAATAGTCATAGTTCATTACTGCTATTAGTGCAGTTTTTGTTTCTGCTGTCAGGTATGTAGTTCCTGCTGGCATAGTACTTTTATTGTTTCTGCTGGTAGCCAATAGTGGTTCCTGCTGCTAGTTACTGTTTCTGCGGGTAATAGAAATAGTCAACCCGTATATTTAGAAGTTTGTTAGAGTAAGGGATATGCATGTGTTATATTAGGAACTGATAATGCATTATTCTTGACACCTTTTCTTGTAATGGGCTGTATTAGGGTTTCTTGGTGTATAAAAGAAACATACGGCTATGAATAATGTAGGACATGAAAAAACAATATTATTAGTGAATATAGATCCATAGAGGATCAATGTGTTTATTAGTATTTTCTTCTTTAACTCTTGTGTTTATATTCCGCGTAAACATAAGTTTATAGTTAGAGATTCTCTTATAGTTTGTTTGTGATTACATAAGCATTCTACCGATTCCCTAAGGTTCAAAGATCTATCAAGGGCTGATCCTACAAGTGGTATCAGAGCCTGGTGAGAGTCTCTGTCAAAGAAGAAACCTTTTCACACAAATCTCTAAAACCCTCAAACAATGACTTCATCCGAAATAGATGATTCTGTTGTTAACAATGAAAAACGTGAAACACAGAATGTCCAACAACAAATTCTCACAACCAATGTCTCAAACAACAATGCAAAATTTCCCTACCTCAAGAAGGATGAGTATGAGATATGGGCGATGAAGATGGAATACTGGATCACAAATAGTGATTACAACCTCTGGCATGTCATTCAGAATGGTAACAGCAGGAAGAAAACTGGAAGAGATTCTAAAGGCAACATCATAATTCTTCTTCCTGTTTCTGCTGATGAACATATTGCAGTTCAGAGGGAGACCAAGGCAAGAACTATATTGCTTCAGTCTCTCCCAGAAGACCATATGGGTGATTTTCATCATCTTGATGATGCTAGGGAAATCTGGTTGGCTATTAAAGCTAGATTTGGAGGTAATGATGAATCTAAGAAGATGAGGAAGTCCATGCTGAAGCAGGAGTTCCAAGAATTCAAGATCTCTAAATAAGAAGGACTGTATAAAGGCTATGATAGGTTCCAGAAGATTTTGAGCCAACTCAATCAGCTGCAGGCGAAGCCAGATAATGAAGATTGCAATACCAAGTTCTTGAGAGCATTGCCTTCCTCCTGGTCACAGGTATCAATCACTCTCAAAACAAAGGGTGGTCTTGATTATTTAAGCTTTGATGACATGTACAATAAGCTCAGGTCACTTGAGATTGATATCAAGGGAGGTTCAAGCTACAATTCCTCTGCTCCAACTCACTCAGCATTTGTTATTACTACCAGCACTAACAAGAAACTTACATATGCTGATAGCCCAACATCATCTTCATCAAGCTCTACACCAAGAACACATTCAAATTCTGGGAATGTGATTGAAGATGTGCTTCATTCTTTTGTTGCTGAGAGTGAACCACAACAGCAGCTTGCATATGAAGACTTTGACCAGATTGATAAGTTGGACTTGGAAGAATTGGATATCAAGTGGCAGATGGCTATGCTTTCCTTAAAGGTCAACAGATTTGAAAAGAAGGCTGGCAGGAAGATCCAATTCAATAGGAAGGATGGAGCAAGATTTGATAAAAGGAAGGATAGATGTTACAACTGCTTACAACTGGGTCACTTTGCAAGAGAACGCAAAGAAAAGAAGGCAGATGATAAGACCAGATACTCTGCATTCAAGATCAAAGAATTAGACTCAGAGGAGCCTAAAGCCTTGCTGTCTGTTGATTGTATGGTGGACTGGTCACAACATGAGGTAGATGATGCAGAAAGAGGTGCTGCTCAAGTTTATGGACTGCTTGTTGGAACAAAAGATGAGGCAGATGTGGATGAGGAATTTGCTTTGATGGGTATCTCATCTCAGGTACAAACTTGTCCTTTTGGATGTGATGATAAGTATGCTAAACTTAAGAAAGAGTTTGATGATGTCGAGTCTCAATATAAAGAATTGTTTGTACAAGTTCAAGCATATAAAAGTACTCTTAAAACTTTAGAAAAACAAAAGGATTGGTACCAAAATAATCAGTTAGCATATGAAGAAAAGATTAGGGTTTTAGATAGAGATTTGGAAAACACTACTAATTTGTTAAAATATTCTGAAAGTGAAAATGCTAAGGTGAATTTAGAGAAACAGGACTTGCAGGCTAAGTTAGAGAGTGAAGTGGCTAGGTTTGATAAATGGAAAGAATCATCTAAAAACCTACACAAGATAGTTGATAGTTCTATGTCTGTGAAAACTAAACTTGGGTTGGGATATGGGGATTATATAGGGCCAGATGAAGTATATGACCCTAGTATGCCAAGTACATTTGACCCTACCCCTAAGGAGGTAAATTATCAAATTCCTGTTAAGTATGTTACAGAAGGAGAAATGAGGTCTGTTTCTCCACCAATAACAGGAACATTTAAGCCTACCTCTACCCACACAGTCCTTGACACAGACTTTGATGAATCACATATGACCTATGGAAAAAAGTCCAATGACTTGCCTGAATTTGATTGTAAATCTAATGACTTTGTCTCTTGTTCTAACAGTGACAAGTCCTCAGAACCCAAGACCAATGACTTTGCCTCATATGATTCAAGTGACAAGTCTTCCACACCCAAGTCTGATGACTTCTCATCAAGAGTAGCTGATGATGAATCCAATTCAAAGACAGCTTCTTTTGAAGACATTTCTTTTCATTGTGTTAAAAACATTTCTATTTCTAGTTTTGGTAGTGATAAGTTTGTGTGTAATAAGAGAAGTCATGTTAAGAACAAATCTTTTAGAAAGAAATCATGCTTTGTTTGTGGTAGTTATTCTCATCTTATTAAAGATTGTGATTTTTATGAGAATAGAATGGGTGTGTGTGCTGGACAACAACAATCTAGACCTTTGTGGAATAATGTTGAAAATATACCCCGTTTGTTCCTCAAGCAGCACAAATGAGCTCTGGCAGACCTCCTTTTCCTGCTGGTAAATCAGTTTTTGCTGGTAAACCAGTTTCTACTGGTAGACCAGTTCCTGCTGGTAAGCCAGTTCCTGCTGGCAAGCCATTTCCAGCAGGAAAACCAATTCTAGCTGGTAAACCTATTCCTGCTGGTTGGAAAAGAAATGCTGCAAGACCCTTCTTCAGACCTACAAGCTCTTACTTTCAGAATGATTATAGGCCTGTAATTATGACCCAATGCAAAAAAAAGGGGGGGGGGAATGGGAAACTGTTGTTAAGTCCTCAGCAGGTTGTTCTTGGAGACATAATAGCCAATATTTGAGAATGGGGTCCAAGAACAATGGTGGATCTCATCAATCTACATGGTTTAAATCTTCCTGATCCACAAGGCAGGCCCAAGTCTGTTATGACTTGGGTCTCCCATTGTAACTAATGTTGTTGTATTTTCTATTTGTTGTAGGAAAATCCTCATAGAAGTAAAGACTTAGGTATTGTTAATAGTGGGTGTTCTAGAAGCATGACAGGAAACAAAGAAAGATTGCATGATTTTGTATCCATTAATGGAGGCATTGTGACTTTTGGAGGAGGGGATGGCAAGATAACAGGGAAAGGAACTATTAGGACTTCCAAGTTGGATTTTGAAAATGTCTATTATGTGAAAGAACTACAGAACTTTAATTTTTTCTCTGTCTCTCAAATTTGTGACAAGAAGAACAGTGTTCTCTTCACTGAGACTGACTGTCTTGTGTTGTCCAAAGACTTCAAGTTGCCTGATGAGAGTCAGGTTGTACTTAAAGTTCCAAGAAGACACAACCTTTACAGCTTCAACTTGAATGATGTCCAGCCTGAAGGTGATTTAGCTTGCTTGGTGGCAAAAGCATCTCTGGATGAATCTACCAAATGGCATAGGAGGATGGCTCATGTGAACTTCAAAACCATCAACAAGCTTGCAAAGAATGGATTGGTTAAAGGGCTTCCTCTCAAGACCTTCACAAATGAACATAATTGTGTTGCCTGCAACAAAGGAAAGCAACACAAAGCTTCTTACAAGGCCATCACAGCTGTGAGCACCATCACTGAGCCTCTCCAGTTACTTCATATGGATCTTTTTGGTCCTACTTCCATCAGACGTATTGACCATAAGTACTATTTCCTGGTGATTACTGATGACTTTAGCAGGTTTTGTTGGACTTTCTTCTTAGGTACTAAGGATGAAACCTTCCATGTGATTAGGGACTTTCTTGCCTTAATTGAAAACCAGCTGAATAAAAAGGTTAAGACTTTAAGGTGTGACAATGGGACAGAGTTTAAAAATTCTAACTTAATTGAACTCTGTGGGAAAAAGGGGATTAAAAGGGACTATAGTAATGCCAGAACCCCACAACAAAATGGGGTTGCTGAAAGAAAGAATAGAACCCTTATAGAAGCAGCTAGATCAATGCTGGCTGACTCTAAGTTACCTACCATGTTTTGGACTGAAGCAGTTAGCACTGCTTGTTATGTTTTGAACAGGGTATTGATTACTAGTCCTCACAACAAAACACCTTATGAACTTTTGTCTGGGAAGGTTCCTAACATTAGTTACTTGAAACCTTTTGGATGTCATATGACTATTTTGAACACCAGTGATCACCTAGGTAAATTTGAAG
This sequence comes from Artemisia tridentata subsp. tridentata, assembly GCA_021014915.2. NCBI lineage: Eukaryota > Viridiplantae > Streptophyta > Magnoliopsida > Asterales > Asteraceae > Artemisia > Artemisia tridentata. Next base: position 186,012,807 of record CP139506.1, on the reverse strand, counting down.
GGAAAGCTGATGAGGGATTTATAGTTGGGTACTCTGCACATAGCAAGGCTTATAGAGTTTATAACTTATCTTCCAAAAAGATAGAAGAGACTCTAAACCTGAGATATCTTGAGGATAAACCTAACATTCAGGGTGCAGGTCATGAGTGGTATTTTGACTTGGACTATCTAACTGATACTTTAGGATATACTCGTTTCAAAGCTAATAAATCTGCAGGTTCTCAGGAGTCTCCTTCTAACAATGCAAGTTCCCAAGATGATGATTCGGACTCTGAATGTGATGAACAAACTATTGTTGTTCCTTCTTTTCCTTCTAACCACTTTGCAGGTCCTGAAGTTAAAGATACTTCTGGCATGGATGAAGGTGATTCAAGTTTTGCTGAAGATCTTGCAAGGCTTCAAAGACAGGAACATGATGCCAAGGAAGCAGCTGAAAAGTTTGGTTTTGAATTCACGAAAGAAACAAAGGAGCTCTTAAGACAAGCCGCAGTTGAAGCCCGCAGGAATATGGATTCTACTGGTAGTTCTTCGGTTCCTGCTGGTAGTGTTCCTGTTGCTGCTGTCAATTCTGCTGATAGCTCTAATGTTCCTGCTGGTGTCTCCACTCCTGCTGCTCCTTTGTCCACTCCTTCTGATCATTCATTGGGCTTTCCTGATCCTCTCACAAGATATCCAAGTCCATCTGATCTTGGTAACTCACTCTCTTCAAGCTCTGAGTTAGAAGATATTCATCATCATCCAAGTACTGGCATTTTTACCTCCTCCTCATATGATGATGACATTAGTCCTGATCTCAATAATCTAGCATCCACAGTAGAAGTCAATCCTGTTCCTACGAAGAGGATTAATACCATTCATCCTCAATCCTTGATTTTTGGTGATCCTACCTCAGCTGTTCAGACAAGAAATAAGGTGAAACAAACAAAGTTTGGTGAAAGTGCCTTTGTCAGTTATGTTCATAATCAGCAAAGGAACAATCACACAGACTTTCTCCCTTGTCTCTTTGCTTGTTTCCTTTCACAAGTTGAACCAAGCAATGTATCACAAGCTCTTGAAGATCCAGCTTGGGTGGAGGCTATGCAAGAAGAAATGCAACAAATTTTTAATCAAAATGTATGGAAGCTTGTGCCTTTACCTGAAGGAAAGAATGTGATTGGGACAAAATGGAATCTAAAGAACAAGAGAGATGCTAGAGGTATTGTGGTGAGGAATAAAGCTAGATTGGTAGCTCAGGGTCACAGGCAAGAGGAGGGTATTGATTATGATGAGGTATTTGCTCCAGTGGCAAGAGTTGAGGCCATTAGGCTATTCTTAGCCTTTGCCTCATATATGGGATTTATGGTCTACCAAATGGATGTAAAAAGTGCTTTTCTCTATGGAGAGATTGAAGAAGAGGTTTATGTGACTCAACCCAAAGGATTTGAGGACCCTCAGAATCCAAAATGGGTCTACAAGGTAGTGAAAGCACTCTATGGACTTCATCAAGCACCAAGGGCTTGGTATGCAAGATTGTCTACTTTTCTGTTGAAGCATGGATACAGAAGAGGTACCATTGACAAGACACTTTTCACTAAGAAGAACTCAAGAGATATTATCCTAGTCCAGGTCTATGTGGATGACATCATCTTTGGTTCTACGAAGGAAGCTTGGTGTAGGGAATTGGAAGAATTGATGAAGGGTGAATTTGAGATGAGTGCTATGGGTGAGCTTACATTCTTCTTGGGATTACAGGTCAAACAAAAGCCTGATGGGATTTTTATCAGCCAAGAAAAGTATGTGCAAGACATACTTAAGAAGTTTGATTTGGAAAGTGTGAGGACTGCAACAACTCCTTATGAAGCTCCAACACCTAAATCCAACAATGAACCTGATGATGCTGTTAATGTTCACCTCTATAGATCAATGATAGGTCCACTTATGTATTTGACAGCTTCTAGACCTGATATAATGTTTGCAGTCAGTGCTTGTTCAAGACATCAAGTTACACCTCTGACTTCCAACCTGAATGCAGTCAAGAAAATCTTCAAGTATCTAAAAGGCCAACCTAAGCTAGGCCTTTGGTATCCTAGAGATTCTCCATTTGTGTTGGAAGCCTACAGTGACAGTGATTATGCTGGTGCTAACTTTGATAGGAAGTCTACTACTGGGGGTTGTCAGTTTCTGGGAAGGAGATTGATCTCCTGGCAATGTAAGAAGCAGACTATTATGGCCACCTCATCTACTGAAGCAGAGTATGTTGCTGCTGCTAATTGTTGTGGTCAGGTACTTTGGATACAAAATCAGTTGTTAGACTATGGGTTCAATTTTATGAACACCAAAATCTTTATTGATAACCAAAGCACAATTTGCATTGTTAAAAACCCAGTTTTTCACCAAAGAACAAAGCACATTGAGATTAGGCACCATTTTATAAGAGATGCTAATGAAAAACATCTAATTCAAGTGCTTAAAATCCACACTGATGAAAATGTGGCTGATTTGTTAACAAAAGCTTTTGATGGACCTAGATTCAACTATTTGGTGATTCATATTGGGATGATCAATCCCTGATTGCTGTGATTGAGGGGAGGCATAAGCCTAAGGGGAGGCTTAATCTTGTATATTTTGTATAATTGTGTATACTTTGTATCTTGTGTCTACTAACCATTTTGCAGGAGTTAAATTAAAGCACAAATAAAACAAGAAACATCAAAGTTTATTCATTAAATAGTGGTGCACTCATGGATGCACCATTACAAAAGCAGGGTTCTATCCAGGATTCAAAGACAACAACACACAAACCTAACACCTACAACTCTACTCCAGCTTCCTTTTCCCTTTATCCTTGCAGTCTGGCATGGTCTTGTGGATTCCTCTGCCACTGATTGAATTCCACACCTTTGGACTAGGGAGCCCCAACACTTGTTTGCCTGGCTTTGGACGAGGCAAAGGGATCATACTCATTGATGATACAGCCTTTTCAATTTCCCTTGTTAGTAAAACTGATAGTGGAGGTGGCTGTGTTTGCTCATCATCATCATCAGAGGAAGATGAATCATCAATATAAGATGGAGGAGTTGGAAGTTCATCAGACGATACTTTTTCAGCCTTTACCTTTGCTGTTGGGTTCCTGCTGGTCTGACCAGAGTAGTTTGGTGGAAAGTAACTTTTCCATCCTTCACTTGCTGCATCAGACGACGAATCAGATGAAATCTCTACAATGGTTGGTTTGGAGGAACTCATTTTGGTTGGATCATTGTCTTATGGTTTGAAGTATGTGCTGTGTTGTTTGTTGGAGGCCTTTTATAGACTTAATGGAGGCTTAAGGCAATTGAATGTTGGGTTGGTATTTGGAATTAATTCGTTGCAGGAATGGGTTTAATTATGGTGATTTTTGAGGAGTTGACCAAATCCGATGCTTAATAGTGAATCTTGGTCAAAAGTATTTAGTTCTTGCTGGTTGACCAACTGTTCCTGCTGATTGACTGGTGGTTGCTGCTGGTCTTGATATAATTGGGTATTTATTTTGGGTAACCGTATATGTAACCCAACTTGTACATCCCTCGCCCAATAGAACGATTTTCCTCATAAACTTTCTCATTATCACAACTCATTTGCTGATTCTTCCCAATGGCGGCCTTTCAATTCAAAGGCGATCGTAACAAAGTTGCATTTTTGGGGAAATCAAAAGGAAGTGAGCTGTTTCATCCTATGGTTGATTTCTTGCACCGTTCTAAATTGAGGTACGCTTTGACTCATTGCCCTCCTATTGTTTATGACTCTTTAGTCAGGCAATTCTGGGCCACAACTTCTATAAGGTCTCTTGCGGGTTCACCCAAAGAGATTGTGGCCATTATAGATGGAAGGGAATATGTTGTCACAGAGTCCTTTGTAAGGACTCAGCTTCAATTGGATGATGAGGGTGGGGTATTTGGTTTTACTGAGAAAGACATCCTAGAGGGTATGGCTTCTATTGACTATCCTACTGATGGCACTTTTACATTTTGGAAAAAGAAATTTTGTCCTAAATGGAGATTCCTTATTCACACCCTTCTTCAGTGCATCAGTCCCAAGTTAGGAGGTTGGGATCAATTTTCCAGCTCTCTTGCCTCTGGTCTCATCTGCCTCTCTGATGGAAGAGTTTATAACTTTTTCAGGTACATTTTTGAGGAGATGATTAAGAACATAGGAGATACCAAACATAAATTCCTAATGTACCCTAGGTTCTTACAAATGATAATAGGAATTGAGACCAATGACCATTCACCCATAATCATGGGGAGGCTTACTGGTAAACTTTTTGCTACCATGAAGACCAATTTTGCAGGGGAACATAAGCCTCTAAAGACTGCTATGTTGCCCGGTGGTGCTGATTCTGCTGGTACAGCTAAAGCTGCTGGTGGTAATATGCCACCTACACCTGATGCTGCTGGTCCTAGTGCACCATTTCCTGCTGGTGTCACTACATCTGAAGCTGCTGGTGCAAGTGCATCAGTTGCTGCTGATGCTAACCTATCACCATCCCCTAGGCCTCATGCTCCTGATGAGCAATCTGATGCTCCTGTAGAGCCAGCCTATACTGCTGGTGCTTAGGCTGAGCAAGTTCATTCTCCTGTTGGCCCAACCAATACTACAGTTGAGCCCAATCTTGAGACACCCTCATTTACAAGGCTCTTCACTCCTAGTCCTACTAGGCAGCCTTTTGATTTTGATACCAACATTGGTGGAGACTTTTATGTCTCTCCACCCAAATCCAATGAGTCTCCCAACACCATAGGTAATCCTGCTGGTGGAGCTGAGGATCCTGATGCTCCCACTTCCATGTCAAGTTTACTTCACAGGTATATGCAAAGGGTAAATACATTGGAAACAGAGCTCAAAGACATAAAAGAGACTCTTGGTGGAGCTATACTTCAGCTAATTCGCAGAGTCAATCATTTAGAAGCTCAACTTAAGCCAAAGAAAAGAAAGGTTGTGCTCTCTGATTCAGAAGATGATCAGGCTGATGTGGATTTGGATGCACTCCATGTATTGGCTACTGCCTCCATGGCTAGTAACAACACCCAGGAAGATACTATTTCTGAGCCTTTTCCAACTGATCATTCCCAAGCTTTCAGAAGAAGAAGGAACAGGCAGTCTTCAGGACTGTCAGCGTTTGAAATGTACCAATCACATGTTGCTACTGGTGGTTCTGGTGTTGCAGCTGATAGTGGAGCTTTTCCTGCTGATAGTGGAGCTGTTCCTGCTGTTAATGAAGTTGTCAAAGATGTTCCTGCTGGTAGCATGGATGCTGCTACTACAGCTACCCAAGAAGTTCCTGCTGCTCAAGCTGTTCCCTCTGCTAGTGCATCTGTTACTACTAGTTCTATCCCTTCTGGTGGTGTTGATGTTACTCCTGGTGTTCCTTCTGATCCATCTCATCTTGACAAAGGTAAGGCCCCAATGGTGGATGATCTTGAGGGTCTTGTATCTGATCAAGAAAGGGTTGAGCAAGAAAGACTGTTCAAGAATCTTGAAGATGATAGGATGGGAGCAGAAATGGCAAAGAAGGTACAAGCGGAACTTGCTGCAGACTTTGAAAGGCAAAATGCACCATTTACAACCACTCTACCTCCTCAAAGACAACAAGAGTTGGATGCTGCTTCTTTCAACTTTTCTGAAGCTGATTGGATGCAAATACAGTCTCAAGTAGCTGCTAATCCTAACCTTTCCAAGGAACTCTTAGGGGTTGATGTGACAGATGATGATTTTGCTCCAAGAATGGTTGCCTTAATGCGGCAGAGAAAGCAAGCTATTGCTGAAAGGTTAGCAAAGGAGAAAAGGGATAAGCCTCCTACACAGGCACAGCAGAGAGCATATATGCGACAAGTTGTAAAAAATCAGAGTACTGCTCTTAATTCTACTGGGTGGAGCATGGCACAAGTTAAGAGGTTTTCTGATGAAGAACTCAAGTGGTACTATGAGAAGATCATGAATACGATTTCACCCAGATCTACACCTGCTATAGAATCACAGGAAACCTTTGTTCCTGCTGATGCCACACCTTCTATTTCTGCTGAGGTCAACCCATCTGCTGGTGGTGATCAGGTTCCAACACTTATTTCCACTGATGTTCCACCTTCTCCATCACATGCTGCTGTTGCTTCTGGTGCAACCCAAGAGATTCCTCTTCCTTCTTCTACTCCTAGCAAACGAAAGAAGAGTTTGGGTAAGAAGCGTGCTTCTAAGCCTGTTACAGAATTGGATGACCAGGCATTAATTCGGTTTGATTCAGAGAGTGAACCAGAAGAAGATTCTCCTCATCCTTGGGCTGCTATTGCTGGTTGGGAAGTTCTTTCTTTGCCTCAAGGAGACATCAATGCCTATTACAGAGTTGATGGTGTCACTAAGTATTTTACCTTTCTTAGGGAAATTTTGCATATGGTAGATAGGCAAGACTTGATTCAACTCTATGGTATGGTGGATAAGCATTATGCATCTCATAATGCTACTTGGATTGGTCTTATCCTCTGGGTAATTTAAAGGTGTTAATGGACTCTCTTGAAGGTGGAGATGGTTATTCTGTATGGGCTGATCAACAGTCTTGGCAAGTGAGAAGTTGGAGGTTGTATACCCCTTCCTATGTTCATGTGTTGGAGACCATGACTGGAAAGGTGTTACACATGTTTGTGGATGTGTAATATCCTCTTTCAGTTAAGCTTCTGGAAAGGATGCTCAAGCATAAGTTGTTGCTTGGGAAGACTGTGGTGGGAAATGACTTGACCACTGCTGAGCAATTGGTTAGGTTCATCAAAAATCAACTTGCTGCTGCTCAGGTTCCTGCTGATTGATGGTATATCTTACATTATGTTGTATCTTGTTCTTTCTTTTCATTTGTTTCTTTCTTTATTTATATAGTGTTTAGTAAAAAAAAAAAACACATAATTATATATATACTAACTTGTATGTTTGAGTAAACTGTTTCAGGTACAGTGTTGGTTTCTAACCACACAACAAATGGTACTCAACTCACCATGTCTAACAGACAAGAAAGAGTTGACTCACCATGAGGGAACGACTCTGGTGTGATCATCAAATCCATTGATAGCTGTAATAGTTTGCTAAAAACTATTGGGTATTCAACTCACCCATGTTTCATTACTGAGAGTTGAAATGGTTCTCAATTCGCCATGGATCTTACCCTTTGGGGTTCCAAAGAATTGGCTAGCCCACAAGAGTATGGTTTGTGGTAAAGGCAGTGGAAAACCATATTTGGTACTCAATTCACCAAGGTTATCTTCAACCAAAGAATTGGCTAGTCCTGAGCAAACGGCTACAGGTAAAGACTAAACAAATCCGTTGATAGTTGATGGTTTACTAAAAATCATATGGTTATCAATGTACCATGGTCTTACACACCAAAACATTGGCTACTCCAGTAGTTAATGGCTATTGGTAAAGAGACATCAAATCCATTAATTTTCAATGATTCACCTCTCACAGGAGTTAACACACCTGGAAGTGATGAGAATAGTATGAAACTTAAAAGGACTTGATGTACAAGTAGTCATGGTTGCTGCAAAGATCAGATCCGATGGTGGAAAGCTTATCAAAGTCAAAGTTGCTGAACAAGTCCAAGTTTTGAAGAATTCAAGTTCAATCCTCATGCTTTGGAAGTCAAAGATCTATCTAGAAACTTGAAGTTAACCGGGTCAAATTCAAGTTTAGGGGAGGATTGTTAGGAATTAATAAAAATAGTCATAGTTCATTACTGCTGTTAGTGCAGTTTTTGTTTCTGCTGGCAGGTATGTAGTTCCTGCTGGCATAGTACTTTTATTGTTTCTGCTGGTAGCCAATAGTGGTTCCTGCTGCTAGTTACTGTTTCTGCGGGTAATAGAAATAGTCAACCCGTATATTTAGAAGTTTGTTAGAGTAAGGGATATGCATGAGTTATATTAGGAAGTGATAATGCATATCTTCTTGACACGTTTTCTTGTAATGGGTTGTACTAGGGTTTCTTGGTGTATAAAAGAAACATACGGCTATGAATAATGTAGGACTTGAAAAAACAATATTATTAGTGAATATAGATCCATAGAGGATCAAAGTGTTTATTAGTATTTTCTTCTTTAACTCTTGTGTTTATATTCCGCGTAAACATAAGTTTATAGTTAGAGATTCTCTTGTAGTTTGTTTGTGATTACATAAGCATTCTACCGATTCCCTAAGGTTCAAAGATCTATCAAGGGCTGATCCTACAAAATGGGTTATATTGCTACTGAGCCAAGATTGCTATACTAAACTAAGTCCAATATGACTGATGGAAGTTGGACCCTTGTTAGACTCTCGCTTGGGCGAACAGAAGAAGAAATGAAAAAGAAAAAAAAACCCATATGTAATTTTTATTTGGGTCTTTAGTCTTGGCTTGTTGATGTTGACTAGGAGCAAGACAGAAAAAGGGATTTATCCCTATATATTGTTCGACACAGAAAAAAGGGGGGGGGACTTTTTATTATCACACAATTCGAATCATTCGCAAGCTAAAAAAGTCAGCCGCCATCTTTCTAAATTGATTCTCAGCTGGAGACTACAAGATATATTATTTTACCTCGGCGAACGTGCATTGGTAGTAAAGGATTTAATTCCTTTGATTCAATATACATTATGAAGCTGCTAATCGGAACGGAGATGATTTATACAATTGTGATGTCCGGCTAAACCTTTTTGTAATCTCTCCCGGTAAAGATATATTTGGTTTGATCATGTTTACAGATTTTATTTTGTTTGTCAAACATTAATTCATATGATTTTAATGCATATCCTTTATTTAATTTTAATGTTTTAGTATAATTATTTGATTGAATTATTGCGAGACATATTATTGCGAGTCAACAATTGTGCCGAGCCTAATTGGTATAGGGGTTAAGACGGTAGTATGGTAAACATAATTTGTACCCATAATTGTTCATTTGAGTAATTAAAAAAATTAATTGATATGATTATTACAAGACATGTTATCGCTAGTCAATGAGTCGTGTCGAGTCCAACTAGTTTAGTGATTAAGACGATTCGTGTGGTGGACATAACTTGTAATACCTGAAATTCAGATGATCTATAAAAGACCAAATTACCCCTGAAATCATAAAACCTAAATAAATAACTTATAAAATTTTGAAACAATTCCAAACTTCTGAAAACGATCTACACATCAAGTAAATTAATTTCTGGGACAACCTTATATTATTTTGAATGTCCAAAAAAATTATTAACCCACATATACATATATATATACAATCCGAAAATATATAATTATATTATATATATTTATAAAACCAAATTAAATTAGGATAAATACAAACTAAAATAAGGAATTGTACACCAAATCAAACTTGACCTTGTGATAATATTTTGGGCCGAAGTTCTAGATCCCATGCCCCCCTAGGTCGGTTTATTTAAGTATAAATACAAATCACATATTTTATATAACCCTATTTTGCCAAAAACCCTAAATCGACAAAACTAAAATCCCTCAAACCCTCATTCGACCTTCTGGACCTGAGCAAGAAATTTTATGGAGTTCATTGAGGTGTAAGGAGGCTACGAAAAATAAGAGTTGGCTTGTGGAAGGCTTCGTTCGATCGGGGTGAAATTGTTGTGTTCGACTATTGCGTACGAGAGGTATAAATCCACACGACTTATTCTTACGTTCTAAAAATTATCCAGCATTTTTCTAGTGATCTATGGGTCGAATATAACCTAAGAAAAATAAGAAACATGAATCATGCAAGTTTATTATGGCGTACGAAAATAAAATGCATAAAAGAAACCTAATTCGTAAATCATGCTATATGAGTTTTCTGAGGTGCAACCATAATTTTTATATGTTCCTTGATGTTAAAATAAGCTAGAAAAAATAGCCACTTGATTTTTAGAAGCTCAGATTAATCGATATTGATTCTTGTTTAAATCGGATCATAAGAAAAATTAAAGAAAATTAGAGAAAACCCTAAATCGAATTAGGGTTAGGGTTTTTTGGTTTGTATCTGATTAATAAATGCATTTAGTGATTGTTTCATGATGGTTTAATGATTGGTTAAAGTTAGGGTTTAGTTTGCACATAAAAAGGTATATACGATTGGATTTTAAAAGTACAAGGGTATGTTTTGCCAACTTTGAAACTTGTAGGTTATTTTTGAAATGTTATATAAGTCTATAGGAATGTGCTAAAAATATAACTTGAGGGTCCTAGGTGTAAATATTGCAAGAAAAGGAATTTATTGTAATTATATGGTACGAATTGTAATTAATTAAGTAGAGGGACTAAAAATGTAAATTATGTAAACTTGAAGTTATTTTGTGTAAATAATGTCATTAATGGTGTAAAGTGTAATTTTGAGTATTTATGGGCTTGATATGTAACTATAAATAAATTATGATTTAAATTGTAAGTTTTGTAAAGTTAAGGGACCAATTGTGTAATTAATAAATTCTGAGGGATCTAATCTGTAATATAATTAATTCTGATGTTACATTCTGTAATTATGTAAAATAAAATGCTTGTTTGGTAAATATAGATATTGTAGGGTTTAATTTGTAAATTATGTAAAGCTAGGGTTCGTTTTGGAAATATGATAACTAAGGGGTATAAATTGTATATTGTTAAACTTAAAGGGTTAAGAGTGTAAGTCTGGATACCTTAAGTATTTATTAAATGAGTAACTTGAGGTATTTTCATTTTAGACCTTTAACTTTGGTGTAATTACAATTAAAACCCTAAGGTAGGGAAACTTGTCATAATTATCCTTAAACTTTTGTAACCTGATAAAATGTACTTTTAATTCCATAATAATCTTGAAATAAGGACTTAACCTAATCGGTAATATTAATAACTTACTAAATCTGGAAAGTTACTAAAAATAGAAAGTTATATAAAATGGAAAGATAACTGAAACCCCTTTGAAATTCTGTCCTCTACTCCTTTAGGTTTGAAGAGGGAGTGGTTTGATCCTTGTCAGTTTTGCTACTCTTGTGTTCTTGCATTCAAATAAGGTACATATATTCTGCCCTCTTTCAGTAAGGGTCTTTCATTTCCCTTTTCCTTCAGTTCTCATTTTCCTTATTAGGATCCCCTATACCATTGCTATGTTCCCTGCTGTTGTGAACTTTTCATGTGATCTCTTGTTTGTGAACCTTCCATGTGATCTTTTGTTTTGTGAACCTTCATGAACCTTGTATTTGATCTCTTGTCCTGAACCCTGATCTGTGAACCTTGTTTTGAATCTTAATCTAATATACTTGCTATAAAACTAAATTGATTTTGATATAAACCTTAATCTGTTAAATCCTTATTTAAACCTAATTGATTTTGAACCGTTCTTAAACTACATATGAAACGTTTTGGGAAAAGCTACTTTAAAATAAGTAATATCACTTCTAATGGAAATTACTAAAAGATTTGGAAGACTATTTTTATGAAAACTATTTTGTAAGATCAGTTATTATGAAAACCAATTTTGAAGGATTGTTTAAATGGACTTTTAAATAGAAACATTTTAAGTAAACTGTTACTATGAAATTTTGATTATAGACTCTTGTCATACTCTTTTGAACCATTTGATATAGTCCTTTTAATCTGAACTTAAACTTTGATATAAAATTAAATCCGATAAATTCTAAATTGAACCTATGATATTTAATTCAGAACTGATTGACATGAACCCTTGCCATGTACCCTTAGGATATGACCTTTTGATTATTTGATACTACGTCTGACCTTTGACCTACAGTTTGATATCCGAGCCAATCACTAGGCATGAGGGTTTCATGTCCATGTCATTGACGCACCTCTGACATGACTCTAGGGCAGGAGAGTGATGACCTGTTCCGTCCCTTATTTATTGTTTGCTATGGCCATTGTGATTATTATTATTGATTTGTCTGCGGGGGCGTATGGGTGCATCCTAGATTTGACCTGTTATCTGTTTATTGTTTTGTTAATTGTAATAATTGTCTGGTGACTGATGGTGTGTGCGATACACGTCTTTCACTTTGTCTGAGAGCTGATCACTCTACACAGGTTTGTTTTATTATATTAGTAATGCTATGGTATTGTCAGTCATCTGGGCTCGTGATAGATTCCCGTGTTCCTGTTTTTCTTAAATCTTATTCACTTTTGTGCTTTTCTTTTATTCATAATCCATTTCTCATTCCTTTCATTTTGATTTCGTATCGGTATGATCCGCATTCCTGATTTCCCTTGTACTGCTATACATTATCATTTCTTGTTATCTATATATCTGTTCACTGAGCCCTCGTAGCTCAGCCGTGTTTTCTTTTTTACGCGGCAGGTATTAGTAGGAAGCTGGGAATGTGTGAAGAGTGTACCTTGGACTTAGAAGATTGGATAGCTATGCTGGGTTAGAGTTGGATTGAAGACATTATGTTTTAGAATTAGTTTTGGAAGTTTTAATTGTAACCATTTAGATTCAATAATTCATTTGTAATCCTTGAATTTTTGTATTACTGTATTAGTATGCTTTGTTTTGATCTGATATGGATCCATTGTTGTGATATCTTTACCCTTGTCGGGTCGGGGTGTTACATAACTTGTGCCCAAAATTATCCTTTTGAATTAATACAAACTGATGAACTCAAATAAGTACATTTTATTACTATCATTTATCCTATTAATTTGACTTGTTTTACTATATTATGTATGAGGATTGATACTTAATCGTTTACTTTTGTAATTCTCAGGTAAAAACAAGCATTTGGTGAAACTTAGCGATTATGGACTAATAATGGAGCAAAACGTGCATAAAGTGGAAGTCTACTGACATGGACAAGATCAAGTCAATTCTGCTCCAGATGCGCCGCATCTCACTCTCGACATGCGCCGCATCTCTATCAAGATATCACCAGATACGATCCAAGATACAAGAGGACATGCGCCGCATCTAATCAAGGGTTACGCCGCATCTTCTGGCGGTGTACGAATATTCCTGAATATTATAATCTTGGACCCCACGCGAAGTTAAGTACATGCGCCGCATCTTCCCTCAGACAGAAACTATAAATACCCCGTAGACCAGACGAATTAAAGAGTTCGAAACCCTAAAACCGAAGTTCGGACAGCAGAGCAAAAGGACGAATTCAGTCAAGGAGGCAGCACAAGACACACCCAAATCGAAGATACAAGAGCTGTAAGAAGGTGCTGCATGTATTTAATTCATTAAGTAGTTTTGTTTTATTGTGTTAGCAAACTTTAATTCATCAGGATTGGTGGCTTGTGTAATGTGACAACGAAAGATTGCACTCCCTTTAATACTTGCTTTCCCATCAATTAAAGTTTATATGTTGATGTCTTTGGTTACTACTTATTAGTGCATTGATAACCTCTGTGTTTATTAGTGGCTTGCGGGCATCCGACTGCGGGACAAGATGTGGCTCCCACGGTTGTTTCTAAATTGATCACTTAGGAATAACTTTTAGACATAAGTAATCATTAAGGGTTTACTCGCCGATGAGAATAGGACCAACGAGAAAGGGTTAATTACATACACTTCATATAAAGCTATCAATAAAACAAGTGACAATCTACTTAATCATAAGGACAGCCCTCTTATTGTCTCGAGTATCTATCTGTGTACGTGTGTGCTACTTGCTGATTCGTGCCTATTGGTTTATTTTATCATTTAATTACTACAAAACTGTGCTAGTCTCTCAGGCTGAAACCCCCTTGCGTTAGGATATTAAAATACTGATTAGAATAACTAGATAATACGTTCCACTCTTAGTGATCGACACTCTACTTACCATTATCTTCATACTGACCGGGTACACTGCTCGTTAAGTGTGTGTGTTATTGATAAGTCGGCTAAATATAAATTTAAAACTTGAGTAGGCATTAAAACTGCTAAACCGCAACGACACATCACGCGCATCAAGTTTTTGGCGCCGCTGCCGGGGAGTGAATTGTTATTATCTGTTAATTTGATTAGTATTTTAATTAGGTTTTTCTTTTTATTAGATTAATTGCATCATTGTACTATTTTGCATAATTGTTGTATTGTGTGCTATTTGTTTTCTTTTATTTTTGCTTTTATTTGTTTTTGTTCGTGTGTTTTATTTTTGTTTTATTTTTCGTTTTTTGTGTGTTCTGCTACCGTTGTACTGTGCTAAATCAAACGATACGGCGCATCTGATCTCTCAGATACGGCGTATTGCGTTCAATTTTTTTATATACAACGCGTTTAATTAATTCGATACGACGCATCTTTTCCCCAAGATACGGCGTATCTGTTTTTAATAAGAAAATTTTTCTAAGCGATAAAGTAATACGACGCATCTGCTTTTGCAGATACGGCGTATCTGTTTTTGATAAATTTTTTTTCTAAAACGTTAACGCCATACGACGCATCTTCTTTTGAAGATACGGCGTATCTATTATTTTAATTAAAAACAGTTTGCGAATTATTAAACAGATACGGCGTATCGATCTCTGTCGATACGGCGCATTTTACTGAATCAAAAATCTTTTATTTTTAAACGTAACGAAAATACGGCGCATTAACTTTCGTTAATACGACGCATTTAATTTTAATTGGATAAGTTGATTTTTGATTAATTAATTCGATACGGCGCATTCTTAAATTCTAAAGCGGCGTATCTATTTTCTGAATAAAGTCTGATTAAATTTTAACGATTATAAGATACGGCGTATCCAACTTTTTGGATACGGCGCATCGTCTGCAGATATCAGCTATTTGTATTCTTATATCCGTTTCTATATTCATTAATTTCTCTTCTAGCGAACAAATCCTACTGATGATTTTACCTTGGATGACAGATTTTGCTATGGAAGACATGTCAGTTAACGGATATCTTGCTAAGGAATGCTTGTTTTCAGATTCATTCAATGTACTCATGATCGATGCAGATTTATTCTCCTGGGAGACTCCTCTTGAAGCTGCTTTTAAGGAATTCATGCGTTTGTCCAACATTGACGAGGAGGTGTTCTCTTATGATGTATTTGTGAGGTACACTGGAGAAGAATTGTCGCTCTTATGGCCTAAGATTGAAGCAGAAGGATTGAACTGGACTACTATCGAAGAAGATGATGGGAAATTCTCTCTTGCATACATGGACTCAAGCAACAACAACTGTGGTGGAGACAATACCCAAAACTCTTACATGCCTTATTTCGAGTGGTACTGGGGATTAGATGAGAACTATCAGGATAATGACATGAATTATGCTTTGGCGGAATTACTATTTCATGGCAGGATAGTAAGATTGATAGACCTCTCCCTCAATGATTGGCTAGAACTCAAATATGGTAGTCCGGAATTTGCCCCTGTAAATGAGGTCAAGGAGATTATGACTTCATGGTTGACTCGGAGTTTTAAGAAGCAATTTAACGAGTTCATGGAGATAAAAAAGAATATGATTGGGAAGGTTTGCTTTGACGTTAACCATGATCCTAACGATGTAGATTTTTCAGAATGGTTAGCTAGTAAGTTTAATAACCATAAGAGCATGGATCGAGCTACTAAGGATGCATTATGGGTATATTGGATGAGAGGAGAAGACGAAGAAGTAGAAAGCGATTATGGGTCGTCACATCATGATTCAACAATCAATGAGGGCATTGAAGAACTTTTCAGAATTGACATTGATTTGTTAGAATATGAGACACCCTTGTGCAAGCAGTTCAAGGAATTTAACTACCTTCTTCAAGTCGACGATGATGTGCTTACTGGAGATCTACCAGGATTTAAGACTTATGACGATTTCAAAAACACCTGGTACTATGAATGGAATGACCAAGTACCATGGGTATCGGATAAACCATGGGAATTTGAGCACATTAATCATACATGTACACCCTTCGTTTTCAAGGATGGAAGTAGTGTTTGGCCGACCTGCGATTATAAAAGTGACGGAACCTGTAATGGGGGAAGTATAATTGGGATGAAACGGGTTGGCAACGATGTAACCTTTGAAGATTATGAATGGTACGATAATATTGAAGACTGCCCACGAAAATCGGAGGCTTTACAAGAAAAGGGCAGAATTGAACGCTTGAAGGGACTTAAGGGGACATCGGATACTACTTTCTGGGAATGGGTGCATAAACAGTTTGATGATTTCACGAAGCTTAGTCGACGGTTACAATATGATTTGGAAAGAGAATGGGAGGCAATTCAAGACGATAAGTCACTAATTGAAGAACTAGATGATTATTTAATTAAGGATCCTTATTTTAAGTTTGTTGATAAAGACGAGGAAGAATTCACCAAAAGAAAGTGTCAACTACTTGGGATTCCTTACAATGAGCCACCCATGATTATTTCTGAACAATTTAAAATCATCAAATATTCTTTGAGTCCTAATGAAGAATATACTGCGGTGAAGACGAAGAGTTATGCTAGACTAAGTCGAACGGAAGAAAACGTCGCAGAGATATACGGGAAAATCTTTCGGATGAAGGACGAAGGATGGACCGTGACAAGGACTTATTGCTGAGCTGAACGTGAGTCTAACTTGAAGACTCTGGAATAAAGACAAGTGCTTACCGGGAGACAACCCGGATTTATCTTTTATTATTCTGTTTTCTGTGTCGAGTCAGTCCAGGCCGCACGAAGATACGGCGCATCTCAGTCCTGAGATGCGACGCATCCTCTGCAATGGTCATATCTTATTTTATTTTTTTCTGCATTTTTATTTTTCGACTTTAAAACTTTTTATCAGTTTATTTTAATGCGGCGCATCCCTGGTTAAGGATGCGGCGCATCTTTATTCTGATCCGTATTTATTCCAGGCTTGATACGGCGTATCTTCTTCAATAAGATACGGCGCATCGACTGACCTGATGATTTTCAGTTTTAATTTTTAAGTTTTATTTTTCCTAACTACTAATGTGTTATGCAAGTTGAACCTTTCTTATCTTAGGTGTGTTTTAAAGTGTTGGTGGTATTATAGTTTCCTGGATTTCCTGTGGATACATCAAGTATGAAGCTTTAACGTTCTAATCCACAAGAAAGATGATTTTTGCTCTTACACTAATGGAGGATCATACCGAGCAAATCTCAGGGGAGTTTTTCCGTTCTAATTCTTTTATTTCCAGTTTTTAACCTTTTATACAAACAACGAGGACGTTGTTTAACTTAAGTGGGGGGATAGGAGAATTAGAACACTTAACAATTACTTGTCCTACTTTTTCAAAAATTATGCTTAAAATGTGCTTAATATATCAAACTTAAAATTTTTTAGCATGTTTTTGTTTAAGATCTAAGTTGCATAACTGCACACATGACGTTATTTTCAAAAATTGTGATTTTTCCAAAATTCACAAATCTATGAGTGTGCCGGTGACTTGTAAACTTTAGAACTTGGCTTGTATACTATTCGAGACCACCATAATGAGTATTATTTATATAATTGGAATGACTTGTCTAACTTGGTAAAATTCTAGGATTACACCAAATAGCCTTTATATGTTATGTGTTATTAGCTAACTACACTGGTTAGTTAACCCCCGTATAAAACCCTTTTGTTACTCTCATTTTTAGAGTAAGATACCCCTAGAAAAACCCTCAGAGCCATTCCTTTCGTTTCTTACACCTATGTTTAAAATGTTTCGTTACACCCTTACACCTTAGCCTACCCTGTAGATTAGAATCCGTGGTTGGTTAATTGCTATAGGCAGAGTGTGTTTCCTTACATTACCTGTGTTCGCGTGCGTAATTCATTATCTTTGGTTAGGTCGGGAAATTGCACAATGCAAATTGGAGTGAAAGTAAATATTGTATATTTTTGAGTTTATTTTTCGTGTGTTTACTACTTTCACTATTACCGTTATTTCTGAAAGTATGAAAAGTATGAAAAAAAATTATCCGGAAAGAAAGTTGTAGTGATGTGGTGAAATTTTACACATCTATGTTTATATTTCAAAAAAAAAAAAAAAAAAAAAAAAAAAAAAAAAAAAAAAAAAAAAAAATTCGAAAAAATGAGAAAAGAAAAGAAAGAAAAAAAAGAGTTGGATGTTTATTTTAAGCCAACGATGTAGAGTTATGTAAGTGGTCGATATCACCACTATTTGTTGTATTATATATATGGATTGAATGGGAATTGGCAGTTATGGGAATGCCGATTAAGGTTTATTCTTTGATTAAGATTTTGTTGAGTATAATTCGTGTCTACCAAAAGCGTGTGTTTCAAGTGTTAAAGCGTGAGTTATTCAATGATATGAGTCTTATTCATGGGATGGTTGGGATAGTGATTAACCACACTTGGGATTTTAATTTATTTGTTTTGTTTTGTTTATTTTTATTTTTACACCAATTTATATCCCAAATATTATCCATACCCTGTATTGTTCTTTATCCAACCGAACCTTTGATTTATTGAGATTAGGGATTTGAGCAATCTTAAGTATCGTAGTCGTGGATTCGGCTATGTATTTATGATTTTGTCGCCCTTTTTGATATATTATTATTGGTGAAGTTTGGACCTATCTTTAGCCTATTCGAGTTAAGGATTTGAGCAATTGCAAGTATCGTGTTCGTGGATTCGATCATGTATTTGTGATTTTGTCGCCTTTTCTGGAATTTGAGATCGATAGTGTAAAAAAGAATAATTAACCCTTTAGCCTAAAAACCCTTTTTACCGCTTTAGACTTGTTATTCCTTAGCTTTAGTGGTGGAGATGTGTATACTTGCCAAGCTTATGATAGAATATTCGTCGCGACTGGACAGTTAAACGATTAGATTTGCTTTTATCGACTTATTTTATTTTACTTCTAATTCGTTAAGTGTTTAGTTGTGTGATTATGAAATAAACGAATACATGCTTAAATATAAAAATAAATCCTAACATCTTTTAGGATACATTTTCATAAATGAAATTCTAAGGTTTACTTGGGGACAAGTAAAGTTCAAGTGGGGGGATATTTGATGAACTCAAATAAGTACATTTTATTACTATCATTTATCCTATTAATTTGACTTGTTTTACTATATTATGTATGAGGATTGATACTTAATTGTTTACTTTTGTAATTCTCAGGTAAAAACAAGCATTTGGTGAAACTTAGCGATTATGGACTAATAATGGAGCAAAACGTGCATAAAGTGGAAGTCTACTGACATGGACAAGATCAAGTCAATTCTGCTCCAGATGCGCCGCATCTCACTCTCGACATGCGCCGCATCTCTATCAAGATATCACCAGATACGATCCAAGATACAAGAGGACATGCGCCGCATCTAATCAAGGGTTACGCCGCATCTTCTGGCGGTGTACGAATATTCCTGAATATTATAATCTTGGACCCCACGCGAAGTTAAGTACATGCGCCGCATCTACTTAAGTAGATGCGCCGCATCTTCCCTCAGACAGAAACTATAAATACCCCGTAGACCAGACGAATTTAAGAGTTCGAGTTCGAAACCCTAAAACCGAAGTTCGGACAGCAGAGCAAAAGGACGAATTCAGTCAAGGAGGCAGCACAAGACACACCTAAATCGAAGATACAAGAGCTGTAAGAAGGTGCTGCATGTATTTAATTCATTAAGTAGTTTTGTTTTATTGTGTTAGCAAACTTTAATTCATCAGGATTGGTGGCTTGTGTAATGTGACAACGAAAGATTGCACTCCCTTTAATACTTGCTTTCCCATCAATTAAAGTTTATATGTTGATGTCTTTGGTTACTACTTATTAGTGCATTGATAACCTCTGTGTTTATTAGTGGCTTGCGGGCATCCGACTGCGGGACAAGATGTGGCTCCCACGGTTGTTTCTAAATTGATCACTTAGGAATAACTTTTAGACATAAGTAATCATTAAGGGTTTACTCGCCGATGAGAATAGGACCAACGAGAAAGGGTTAATTACATACACTTCATATAAAGCTATCAATAAAACAAGTGACAATCTACTTAATCATAAGGACAGCCCTCTTATTGTCTCGAGTATCTATCTGTGTACGTGTGTGCTACTTGCTGATTCGTGCCTATTGGTTTATTTTATCATTTAATTACTACAAAACTGTGCTAGTCTCTCAGGCTGAAACCCCCTTGCGTTAGGATATTAAAATACTGATTAGAATAACTAGATAATACGTTCCACTCTTAGTGATCGACACTCTACTTACCATTATCTTCATACTGACCGGGTACACTGCTCGTTAAGTGTGTGTGTTATTGATAAGTCGGCTAAATATAAATTTAAAACTTGAGTAGGCATTAAAACTGCTAAACCGCAACGACACATCACGCGCATCACAAACTATGTATATGTGGCTTGAAGACAAAAAATTAGTTATAATCCGTAACTTTGTCATATCAATATATCCGAAGCCGGGAGGGATTGGTTTTTACTCAATTGTTTACGAATCTTATTTTTATTTGCTTCTTTAATTTTTAATTGCTTATTTACTTTTTGTCGCTTATTCACTTTCTAGTTTAATCATTAGCTTAATCGGTATATGAGTTATTAAGATTTCAAAACCAAAACTTTTATTGATCAGTGATCACCCCAAAACTTAAATTAAAACCACATATTCCTCGTGGATACGATACCCGCTTGCCCTATCTAGCATAAGGTAATTAGGTTTATTTTTTATCAGTACAACGACATCGGTCATGCTTTTCCAAATCCGCGTCTCTTTTGCTCCTATGCTCACTTATAACCTGGAAATGAAATATAAAGAAATTGTTGATGCAAATAATGTTCTAAAAATGTTATTTATATCTTTCGATTACTTCACGTTTTGAGGATGACAAAATGTGAAATCACGTTACGTTAAAATTAACGTAAACAAGTTTTTGGAGCGTCCTAGTCTAGGACGGCTCCACGGTTCCACTAAATTTAGTGGAGCCGTGACATGTTTAGTGGAGCCGTCCGTACAAAACTTTCTGTAACGTTCAGATTTTTCTTGCCTATAAAAACCAACCCCATTCACAGTTTTTAGGCACCCTTTCACACAGAAAAACTTCTGAGTTTAAACCTCTCACAACTTTCTCTTCTTTACATCATTTAGATTAGTTTTCTTTTGTTTTAAGAGTGATCCAATCATCCACCAAGAGACCCTCTTCATTCCTCTTCATTAGCAAGAGAAGAACACAAGTATCCAAGTTGATACAAGGTGTTATCATTCCTCTTCATTAGCAAGAGAAGAACACAAGTATCAAAGTTGATACAAGGTGTTATCATTCCTCTTCATTAGCAAGAGAAGAACACAAGTATCCAAGTTGATACAAGGTGTTATCATTCCTCTTCATTAGCAAGAGAAGAACTCAAAGTATTCAAGAAGATACAAGAGTTATAGTTGTTAGGTTTTTGTAACACTTGTTACAACCTTGTTGTATCATAGCATACATCAAGTTTATTTATCTTTTGTGAGTGAGAGTGAAGATCAAGTGTGATCTTATAGAGATAGTGGATATCTTTTAAAGCCATTGGGCTTGTGTGATTGATCAAGAAGATCAAGAGTCGATAGATTAGTGTTAGTTGAGAGAGAGTTGATCTTTGTGATCGTGTTGAGATCGTGGTGATCTCTTGTAGCCATTGGGCTTGTGTGATTGGTCACGTGGACCTTGGTAGATTGGTGCTAGCTAAGATTAGCACTCGACGTCTAGCTTAGTGTCGGTAATAGGATAAGCAACGTGTACGGTTTTCTCCGCCTGAAGGGAGGTTGTTGATATAGTGTTTGAAACTCTCGAGTGTGGTACTCGGGAGTGGAGTAGGGCGAAGAAGAGCTTCGTAGCCGAACCACTATAAATCCTTTGACTTGGTTTGATCTTTCCAACTCTACTCTTTACTTTCATTATTTACCAATTGTTAGTTTAGTATGTAGTTCATATTGGTGTTGATTGATTACACATAGAGTTCGAATCAAAGTTTCCAATAGCAAACTTTTAAAACAAGATTTTTAAAAGAAATTAAAACCGGTAAACTATTCAAACCCCCTTGTTGTTTCCCACAATTGGTATCAGAAGCCACGTCAGTCAAGATTTTAAAGTATATTGTATTTTAAAACTTGAATCGATCAATGGATTCCGACAAGTATCTAGAAGGGCAATCTATGCAAAGACCACCACTTTTCGAAACCGATTGTTTTATATATTGGAAAACAAGATTCGAAACATATGTAAAATCAAAAGACATTGATCTTTGGAATGTTATTACCGAGGGTGATTTTCAACCTATTCAAATGAATCCGGAAACTAAAAAGGATGAAATAGTTTCTTATGATAAACAAAGTGATGAACTTAAAAGGAAATTAGCCAAAAATAATGAGGCTAAAATGATGATTTATAATGCTTTGCCTAAAAAGGAATTTGAAAGAATTTTCATGTGTAATACGGCAAAATATATTTGGAAAACTTTGTTAGTCACTCACCAAGGTAATAACCAAGTCAAAGAGAACAAGATAGATCTTCTTGTTCAACAATATGAACAATTTTCCATTACGGAAGATGAGTCAATAGATAATGCTTTTGCTAGATTTAATACTATTATTACTAGTCTTAAAGCTCTTGATGAAGGTTACTCTAGCAAGAATTATGTTAGGAAGTTCCTTATAGCTCTACATCCTAAATGGAGAGCAAAGGTCACCGCCATAGAAGAGTCAAAGGACTTGGCGATGTTGTCACTCATTGAACTAATAGGAAACTTGAAAGTTCACGAGATGATAATCAAGAAGGACTCCGACATAGTCAAAGGAAAAAGCGAGAGAGTTAGATCTCTAGCATTGAAAGCCAAGAAGGAGACTAGTGATGAGGAATGTTCGAATTCCGATAGTGAAGATGAAGAATATGCACTAGCCGTTAGAAACTTTAGAAAGTTCTTTAGGAGGAAAGGTAGATTTCCTAGACAACCTCGCGATGAAAGGAGGTCATCTCAAAAAGAATCGTGATGAAAGGAAAGGGACAAGTGATAGGAAATGTTATAGATGCGGAGATCCTAATCACCTCATAGGAGAATGTCCTAAACCACCGAACTCCAAAAACCAAAGAGCTTTTGTAGGAGGCTCTTGGAGTGATAGCGGTGAAGAAGAAGAGAAGAAGTTTAACGATGAAACATGCCTAATGGCTCAAGTTTCTAACGAGGTACATTCCGACTCTTCTTATTATAGGGATGACAATTCGTCAATAGATGATAGTGAATTGCATGAAGAATACAACAAACTATGCGTAGTTAGTAAAAAGATCTTAGGTAGAAACACAAAGCTAAAACTAAAACTACAAGAACTAGAATTACAAGTTGTAGAACTAAGAGATCAAGTCAAGAGACTTGAGAAAAACAAAGAAGTAGACTTAGGGTGTGGGTCATGCATAAGTCTTCAAGTAGAAAATCAAAAGCTTAAAGAAAATGCTTTAAGAATCATTAAGTTTGATGAAGGAACTAAAAAGCTTAATGATATACTTGAAAATATTAGATATAGTGAACATGACCGTTCGGGTTTAGGATTTGACCCAAATCAGGCTTCTACAAGTGGTACTAAACAAGTAAAATTTGTAATGCCTGAAATGTCCAAGTCTGAAGGTGACGGCACCACTAATGATACCGACGGCACCACTAAATTTAGTGGTACCGTGGTACCGTCTGGTGCTGAGGACAAAACTGGGTCAATTCTGAAAAAGAACTTGAGTCCTAAACCGAGTCACGTAATTGTAGATAGTACTAGAGTTTCGACACCAAGTAAAGAGAAAGCCAAAGGATTTTACAAACCATTGTCATCTCCTGAACATGGATTTGTAAAGCGTGGCACTAGGTCTACTACTCCTCCACCTACAAGAATTAATTCTCCCAAACCTCAGTCTAGAACTCCTCTACCGAGAGGTAACTTTAGAAGACAAAATCATCCAAGTAACTTTCCCGTAACTTGGAATGATCGTCCATCAAAAAGTTACTTACCATAGGAAATGTGTCCTCCATTCTCACATCCTAAACTAACGCAACAAATGCGTAGGATGTTTGACTCTAACAACTTTGGACCCATGAGATATTGGGGACAAGATGTTTGAACTTTTGTTTTGATAGGAAAACATGAGTGTAAATAAATTTCGGAGTCTAACAAAAGGAGTATGATGTGTTATCAAACAAGTCTGGTGACGCAAATGTCAAGTCGTGTCTTATATGCTCAACATTAAACAAAGGTAGTCTAATCCTCTAGTTTTAAGAGCAACACCTCAGGAACATGTACGCTTTCTTAAAACACCCTTTGTTAGTAGAAATGTTAGGCATGAAATAGTGTAGTTAGAATCTAACATGGTAGGCACTATAACACAGAAACTTTATTCACATCTCATCAAGTCAAACTCAACTTGTCTAGAAATGTTCAAATGACCACTTGAAGATCATGTGTGACAAGTTTGAATTAAGCATTGATGAGTGAATCAAGTTTCCTTCCTTGCACATAAGTAATCTTGCCTAAATTAAGTATCCCTGTAAACTTATGTATACTATATGTATGAGATACATAGTTTAAGTAATAGTCTTAATTGACACTGACGCCCATATCCGCAAAAACGAATCTTACAAGAGACGAAGAAGGTGAGTGCGCGGATATAACTAGGTTAGGGGCATAATAGGTAAAGTAGTTTACCTAACGGCAAGTAGGTCCATTATCATGAATAAGTGTTTGGCTTTGTGCCCACTTGTAAGAAGTGCCTTAAGACTTCTTACATCAAAGTGTTTGATATATAATCCGATACATCAAAGGTACTACACACTTGAGATTACTACATCTCAAGGAGATTGATATAGAAATTGTTTCTATATCAACTATGATAATGCGAGAGTTAATGTGGATTGAAACATAAAGAGTAATGTTTGTACCTTCATAGGTTTGTTAACAAACATCTTGGTTCCCCAAGAAAAAAACTACTCTTATTGTCTCCACGACCGAAGCCGAGTACGTAAGCGCCGGAAAGGCATGACAACAAACACTATAGATGAGACAACCCCCTATGAAGAGTAGCAGTCATGATGCCAGTTTACTTGACCGGGAACCCTGTAGTTTGCTCATGAACAAAGCTCATCGAAGTACGTCATCCTCTTCGTCACGATAAGGTCAAAAGAGAAATCTTTTCTTTGAAAAGTCTCTCTTGAAAGACAACATCGTCAATACTCCAACCAATACGTTCTCGTCACCCCACTCATGACTATTTAGATAATTCTTCCGAATTATTAAAGTCATCGTCCACTTCTCTCCTCATGACCTCTTAATAATTCACTTGAAATATTAACGTCATTTCTCACGTCTTGTTCTATGACTCATTTGTCATTTCCCTCACATCACCTCATGACTCTTAAGTCATTCCTCTCATCCCGCTTATGACTATTTCAATATTTCAATGGAAATATTAAAGTCATCCCTTGCGTCATATCTTATAAACGTTTTATCCCTTCTATGACTTCTCAAATGTTTCAGGGGAAATATTGAAGTCATCCTCTATGAATCACCCATGACTTCTTAAGTCATCTATCTAACTCGTCTCATGACTTTTAGAAATTCCTCTAGAAGTTCTAAGTCATTCCCTCACAACTCGTCACATGACTTTTTGAATATTTCACGGGAAATATTAAGTCATTCTTTACGTCTCGTATTCCAACTAATTAAATATTTCATGGGAAATATTATAGTCATCCACCAAAACACGACTCATGACTTCTAACTATTTCACGGGAAATATTAGAAGTCAATCCTCATCCAATGACAACTTAGTCAAACACTAAGGTCATTCCTTGTCATCCCACCTAATCGTTTTCGTTAAAGAGTTTATTAGGTATAAACTTTTTCCTCGTGTCAAAAAGTCTTACTAAATAAGTAAGATTAATCAGCCAAAAGTCAAAACAGAAGAAAAGTGGCACAATCAGACACACGGCTCCATTAAATAGACACGGCTCCACTAATGTTTAGTGGAACCGTGGTGCCGTGCATCTGAAAAACGCGCCCATTTCCTTTCTTCTTCTGCACATCCTTTTCAAACAAACCCAAAACCATTTCCTCTTGCTGTCAAAACCAAACCCAAACACCATAATTCAATTAAACTCTTGCAAATCAAGATTGAGGCATTGGAATCAACAAATCCTAATCACAACAACACTAATTGTAAGTAAATCATTCTTAATTTCTTTCAATTTGAGTCTAGGGTTTGTTCTTAAGTATAAATCCGAATTGGGGATTTTCAAATTTTGTTAAACTTTTGTGAAATTAAGACTAGGATTAGACAATGTAGCATTCACATGATTCCCAAAACCTAGGATTTTCATAAACCCATTTATGTTGCAAAACCTAGTCCAAATTTAATCACTAAAATCGGATTATGATTGATTGCTTGTAGTGGAATCATGTTTAGGATGATTAAAATTGGACTAGGAACGATTTACATTGAAGCTTTTCAAATTTAAGCTTTTTGGCGCCACGATGAGTCGTTTGCCAAACACCCCAATTCGATCATTTTTCGAAAAACTTCCCAAGTCTAGGATCATGAAACCTTTTTCATGCATTGTTGATGCAAATTAAAAACGTTTTTTGCACGTATACGCGAACTCTCAAATATGGGTCAAAGTACATAATTAATATGTATTGTTCGACATATTTGATTGAGCGAAAGTGAAGTTAGGAGCGTTTGGGTAATCTCATAGGTTTCATTTTAGAGTCGAGATTACCGCAGCTCCACATTGTTTGCACTTAGGCACACACACACCCTAGAAATATGATCATTAAAATGCAACGAATTAACATATACAAAAATAATTTTTTTGTAGGTAACAATGCCTCGTAATGATTACCAAGAGACCCATCACTACATCCCTCGTCTTGTTGACGACCCAAATATTCCCATTGAACAAAAAGCTTATCTAGCCAAAGTTCAAGATCGATACATACACGAAGGGCGTGTAGTCGATGCACTTTATATCATGACAGACAACATCCATGTCTGTTTCCCTTCTATCGAGTTCGATTGTTTATACAAAATAAACGATCAAGTCTGTCCTCGTTTTATTCTCGAGTTTTATAGTCGTGTCCGTACCTACACTGATCTTGACGGAAACGTCTTTCTTGATTTTTGGATTCGACACCAAAATATCATCTTGTCTGTCACCGAGATTGGTCAGATTCTCGGTGTTCCCTCATATGGTCAGTGTGCATTCACTAAAGACCATTCTCTAGAGTCTCTTTACTACAATCTTGAGAACGAAGGTGCTTATCGTACCGAAATTCCCGACATTGAAGTAATTAAACAAGTAATCCAAATTCCTCGAGTCGCCAACACGTATCAAAAACGTGATGGTTCTATTGTCTACCTCGATCCAAACAAAATCTACCTCAAAGAACTTCGTCCCGATATTAGAAATTGGGAACTTCTTGCAGGCAACCGTGATCACGTTTCGGCAAGTCTTGCCCATATGCTCTACTGTCTTAGTATCGAGGAACCATACAACCTCGCATACTACATGGTCAAACGGATGGCCAATATTCATCGTCGCTCCGATGAGCTCATGCCATATGGCATGTTGCTTACTCGTTTATTCAAGTGGGTTATGCAAACCTACCCATCTCTCAATGATGTCGACTATGTCCTAGTCAATCCGGTTATGAAACCACTTGGTGGACCACAACGTCGCACAAAGCAACGTAAGGACAAAGGGTCCAAACGTGGTCGTAAATCCACTTCCGATATTCCCCACTCTTCCTCCTCCTTCGGTCACAGTTCGTCTTCTCAACCTATGGATGAGGATGATGATGAGGTGAACGAAGAAGGAACGTCTCGTCCTAATACTCCCTCTCCCGACACCTTCTTTCGTAACCTTGACACCTCATCATTCACACAAACCTCTGATGTTGAATTCGGACAAACCAACTTATCCACGATGATGAGAAGGCAAACAACCATGTATAATCGACAAGTCTCGATGCATGAGCAAACTATCGGGGGATTCAAGTCCATCGACAAGGCGATCAAAGGGCTCGGGAACAAGATTAAAAAGTTAGGGAAGAAAAGAGACTAGTTAGGATTAGCTTAAGTAGTATTATTAACTTAAGTATTATTAAGCTATTATAAATAAAGTCATGGCAATGTCCATCATACATTAACTAGCTTGAAGTGTTCTCTTTTAACATTTCACACTTAAACATGGTTAATTTGCTTAGTTAATTAACCTCTATGTTAATCAATCTTGCCTAGTTCATGCATGTTATCTTATTTTATTATATGCACTAGATGTTAAATTTGCTTGAACTCATGCATGCTTAATAGTTGCCTAAATACATAGATGATCACATGATCATGTTAGTTGCTAGTTGAAACTAGCTTTAGGAATTCTCTGTGTTTAGTGGTTTGAGGCTTTGAGATTTGCAGCCAATGGATTCCCTAGAAATTTCCCCATTTAGGCTGCCTAAAACCAGCAGACCTGGAAAGAAGGACAAATGGAGGCCATGGCTCCACTAAATAGGCGACGGCTCCACTAAATTTAGTGGTGCCGTGGTACCTTTAGTGGTACCGTGCCTCTGGAAGACGAAAAATACAATTCTCTTCCACTTTTTGACTTTCTTTCCCTAAAAATCTGCAAACATAACCTGATTCCCATGCACCCAAATCCCCAAATCCAACATCCTTTTCAACCTTGCATGTCTTTGATTTGGCTATTTAAGCTAACATCATGCATTGCCATCCTTACACCTTCACACTCACCATACAACCACCATGTCTTCCACCATTGCTTCAACCTCACACAAAAACAAGAAACCAAGATTCAACATCAAACCAACCAATCAAACCACTCTTGTTGATCAATGGATCAAAAGTGTTCACACACCACAAACCTCAACCAAACCTTCCAATGAGATGATTCTCATTGATCCCACCTTGGATGATGAAGATGATATACACACACCTATAACCTCTACCAAATCATCATCTTCCTTCACTACACCCCAAGCTCCATCCAAGGCAACCTCAATCAAACCAACACCCTCATCCTCCACCACCATTGGAACCAACACACATTCACCTCAACCAAGTCCCATTCCATCACTAGCCTTAACACTTAACTCATCACCATCAACTTCCCTTGAAGTGGGAACCAATACATCATCCTCATTACTTTCACCATCACCACAACCTCTAGCTCTCACCCTAACCTTATCACCAATCACTCCTTTTGAGTTTGGGAGCAACACATCATCATCTTCCCTATCATCATCACCTCAACCTTTAATGGGTCATCCCATCCTTTATCCCCTACAACCACACACCTTTAGTTGTGCTTGTTGCCATCACAACCTAGAACTCATCATGAACCTTAGAGATGAGCTTAACTTTAGGTTCTCATACCTAGAACACCTCCTCACACCACCCATAGGACCCATCATCCTTCCACCTCCTCCACCACACATGATGCGCGTGATGTGTCGTTGCGGTTTAGCAGTTTTAATGCCTACTCAAGTTTTAAATTTATATTTAGCCGACTTATCAATAACACACACACTTAACGAGCAGTGTACCCGGTCAGTATGAATATAATGGTAAGTAAAGTGTCGATCACTAAGAGTGGAACGTATTATCTCGTTATTCTAATCAGTATTTTAATATCCTAACGCAAGGGGGTTTCAGCCTGAGAGACTGGCACGATTTGTTTGCAATTAAATAATAAAATAAACCAATAGGCACGAATCAGCAAGTAGCACACACGTACACAGATAAATACTCGAGACAATAAGAGGGCTGTCCTTATGATTAAGTAGATTGTCACTTGTTTTATTGATAGCTTTATATGAAGTGTATGTAGTTAACCCTTTCTCGTTGGTCCTATTCTTATCGGCGAGTAAACCCTTAATGATTACTTATGTCTAAAAGTTATTCCTAAGTGATCAATTTAGTAATAACCGTGGGAGCCACATTATTTTCCGCAGTCAAATGCCCGCAAGCCACTAATAAACACAGAGGTTATCAATGCACTAATAAGTAGTAACCAAAGACATCAACATATAAACTTTAATTGATGGGAAAGCAAGTATTAAAGGGAGTGCAATCTTTCGTTGTCACATTACACAAGCCACCAATCCTGATGAATTAAAGTTTGCTAACACAATAAAACAAAACTACTTAATGAATTAAACACATGCAGCACCTTCTTACAGCTCTTGTATCTTCGTTTGGTGTGTCTTGTGCTGCCTCCTTGACTGAATTCGTCCTAGGGTTCTGCTGCTTCGGTCTTCGAATCTAATATATTGCTCTCGAAATTCGTCTGGTCTTGGGGTATTTATAGTTTTTGTCTGAGGGAAGATGCGGCGCATCTAGTAAGTAGATGCGGCGCATTGACTTAACTTCGCGTGGGGTCCAAGATTATAATATTCAGGAATATTCGTACACCACCAGAAGATGCGGCGTAACTCCATGATTAGATGCGGCGCATGTCCTCTTGTATCTTGGATCGTATCTGGTGATATCTTGATAGAGATGCGCCGTATGTAATGAGTGAGATGCGGTGCATCTGGAGCAGATTAGTCTTGATCTTCTTCATTTCAGTAGACTCTTAACTTCTTGCATGTTTTGCTCCATAATTAGTCCAAAATTGCTAAGTTTCACCAAATGCTTGTTTTTACCTGAGAATTACAAAAGTAAACGATTAAGTATCAATCCTCATACATAATATAGTAAAACAAGTCAAATTAATAGGATAAATGATAGTAATAAAATGTACTTATTTGAGTTCATCAAATATCCCCCCACTTGAACTTTACTTGTCCCCAAGTAAACCTTAGAATTTCTCTTATGAAAATGTATCCTAAAAGATGTTAGGATTTATGTTTATATTTAAGCATGTATTCGTTTATTTCATAATCACACAACTAAACACTTAACGAATTAGAAGTAAAGTAAAATAAGTTGATAAAAGCAAATCTAATCGTTTAACTGTCCAGTCGTGACGAATATTCTATCATAAGCTTGGCAAGTATACACATCTCCTCCACTAAAGCTAAGGAATAACAAGTCTAAAGCGGTAAAAAGGGTTTGTAGGCTTAAGGGTTAATTATTCTTGATCACTATCGATCTCAAATTCTAGAAAAGGCGACAAAATCACAAATACATGATCGAATCCACGAACACGATACTTGCAATTGCTCAAATCCTTAACTCGAATAGGCTAAAGATAGGTCCAAACTTCACCAATAATAATATATCAAAAAGGGCGACAAAATCATAAATACATAGCCGAATCCACGACTACGATACTTAAGATTGCTCAAATCCCTAATCTCAATAAATCAAAGGTTCGGTTGGATAAAGAATAATATAGGGTATGGATAATATTTGGGATATAAATTGGTGTAAAATGAAAAATAAACAAAACAAATAAATTAAAATCCTAAGTGTGGTTAATCACTATCCCAACCATCCCATGAATAAGACTCATATCATCGAATAACTCACGCTTTAACACTTGAAACACACGCTTTAGGTAGACACGAATTATACTCAACAAGATCTTAATCAAAGAATAAACCTTAATTGGCGTTCCCATAACGGCCAACTCCCATTCAATCCATAGATATAGTACAACATTTAGTGGTGATATCGACCACTTAATACAAAACTTTACATAAGTTGGTTAAAACAAACATCCAACTCTTTTTCTTTTTCTTTTCTTATTTTTTCGATTTTTTTTTTCAAACATAGACATAGATGTGTAAAATTTCACCACATCACTATAATGATAATTCTGGATAATTTTTCCATACTTTTCATACTTCAGAAATAACGGTAATAGTGAAAGTAGTAAACACACGAAAAATAAACTCAAAGATATACAATATTTACTTTCACTCCAATTGCATTGTGTAATTTCCCGACCTAACCAAAGATAATGAATTACGCACGCGAACACAGGTAATGTAAGGAAACACACTTTGCCTATAGCAATTAACCAACCACGGATTCTAATCTACAGGGTAGGCTAAGGTGTAAGGTGTAACGAAACATTTTAAACATAGGTGTAAGAAACAAAAGGAATGGCTCTGAGTGTTTTTCTAGGGGTATCTTACTCTAAAAATGAGAGTAACAAAAGGGTTTATACGGGGGTTAACTAACCAGTGTAGTTAGTTAATAACACATAACATATAATAGGCTATTTGGGTGTAATCCTAGAATTTTACCAATTTAGACAAGTCATTCCAATTATATAAATATAATACTTATTATGGTGGTCTCGAATAGTATACAAGCCAAGTTCTAAAGTTTACAAGTCACCGGCACACTCATAGATTTGTGAATTTTGAAAAATCACAATTTTTGAAAATAACGTCATGTGTGCAGCTATGCAACTTAGATCTTAAACAAAAACATGCTAAAAATTTTTAAGTTTGATATATTAAGCACATTTTAAGCATAATTTTTGAAAAAGTTTAGGACAAGTAATTGTTAAGTGTTCTAATTCTCCAATCCCCCCACTTAAGTTAAACAACGTCCTCGTTGTTTGTATAAAAGGTTAAAAACTGGAAAATAAAAGAATTAGAACAGAAAAACTCCCCTGAGATTTGCTCGGTATGATCCTCCATTTGATAAGAGCAAAAATCAACTTCTTGTGGATGAGAACGTTAAAGCTTCATACTTGATGTATCCACAGGAAATCCAGGAAACTATAATACCACCAACACTTTAAAACACACCTAAGATAAGAAAGGTTCAAACTTGCATAATACATTAGTAGTTAGGAAAAATAAAACTTAAAAATTAAAACTGAAAATCATCAGGTCAGTCGATGCGCCGTATCTTATGGAAGAAGATACGCCGTATCGAGCCTGGAATAAATACGGATCAGAATAAAGATGCGCCGCATCCTTAACCAGGGATGCGCCGCATTAAAATAAACTGATAAATAGTTTTAAAGTCGAAAATAAAAATGCAGAAAAATAAAATAAGATATGACCATTGCAGGAGATGCGTCGCATCTCAGAATTGAGATGCGCCGTATCCTCATGCGGGCCTGACTGACTCGACACAGAAAACAGAATAATAAAAATTCTCCGGGTTGTCTCCCGGTAAGCACTTGTCTTTATTCCAGAGTCTTCAAGTTAGACTCACGTTCAGCTCAGCAGTATCGATCATTGATTCCTACATGGCCACGTAGGATCCATTTAGCAACTAAATCGTCACGTATATATTCAGGTCCCAAATTCAAAACTCCATTGTAGAATCCATCCATTATTTGATATGGGTACTCAATCCCTCTCTTCATGTCATCATCACTAATAAAAAGGAATGGAGAAAATTTGTAGCAGATCCTACTAGTGGCATTTTTAAATCCAGGATGAGTTCGGGGCATCATATAAGTGATAATGTCGTTTCCACATTGAAAGGTGATCTTTCCTTCAAATCGTTTTGCATTAATAGTGATCTCCCTACAAAATGGTTTTCCAACAATCACGTCACCCATATTGCTGTCACAATAGGCATTCATGTCTTCAACAACGGCGAACTCAGTTACAATAGTAAAGCGTCCAACGAAGATCGGGACATTAATGAAGGCACCAACTACATTCTTTCCCTTATACTCCACTTTATTTCTCATAATGGAATTGTAAAACCTTCTTGACATGACATTGATTGGTAAAATAGGAAAGAAATTGGCGTCAATACACTTGTACCCAATCATGCATGTGAATTGCAAATTGTAAGCACAATCGGCGTGGATCCTTCTACCATAGTCCCAAGAACCATCATACCCCTCAAATTCATCGTAATTCCTAGTATTAATAACGTTAATTTTTGGACTATCAAGAATTTCTCCTTCTTCTAACTCAGATTCCGCATCATCCATGAATAGGTCATTGGATTCTAATGGTCCATTAAGGTCATTAAGTTCAATGTAGTCCCCATTGTAACGTTCGGGTGATTTTTCATGCACTAATACATCGTTCATAAAATTGGCTTCGAAGTCGAAGTCAATTAGTTCTCCGAATCCTTCCATTTTTCTTCTGAAATAATCACAAAAGCATCAGTAGGATCTGTTCGCTAAGAAGAAAAATTAATGAATTTAGAAACGGATATATGAATACAAATAGCTGATATCTGCGGACGATGCGCCGTACCCAAAAAGTTGGATACGCCGTATCTTATAATCGTTAAAATTTTAATCAGACTTTATTCAGAAAATAGATACGCCGCTTAGAATTTATGAATGCGCCGTATCGAATTAATCAATCAAA
This sequence comes from Artemisia tridentata subsp. tridentata, assembly GCA_021014915.2. Classification (NCBI taxonomy): domain Eukaryota; kingdom Viridiplantae; phylum Streptophyta; class Magnoliopsida; order Asterales; family Asteraceae; genus Artemisia; species Artemisia tridentata. The sequence goes on along the minus strand of CP139506.1, from coordinate 185,978,624 downwards.
AATCGATATTTATTTAAAATTAAATACGTCGTATTAATGAAAGTTAATGCGCCGTATTTTCGTTACGTTTAAAAATACGAGATTTTTGATTCAGAGGATACGCCGTATCGACAGAGATCGATGCGCCGTATCTGTTTAATAATTCGAAAACTGTTTTTAATTAAAATAATAGATACTCCGTATCTGCTAAAGCAGATGCGTCGTATGGCGTTAACGTTTAGAAATTTTTTTTTTATCAAAAACAGATACGCCGTATCTGCTAAAGCAGATGCGTCGTATTACTTTATCGCTTAAAAAAAATTTTTCTTATTAAAAACAGATACGCCGTATCTTGGGGAAAAGATGCGTCGTATCGAATTAATTAAACGCGTTGTATTTAAAAAAAATTAAACGCAATACGCCGTATCTGAGAGATCAGATGCGCCGTATCGTTTGATTTAGCACAGTACAACGATAGCAGAACAGAAAAAATACGAAAAATAAAAAAAAAAAATTAAAACACACAAACAAAAATAAACACAAAAACAAAAATAAAAGCAAACAAATAACACACAAAACAACAAATATGCAAAATAATACAATGATGCAATTAATCTAATAAAAAGAAAAACCTAATTAAAATACTAATCAAATTAACAGATAATAACAATTCACTCCCCGGCAGCGGCGCCAAAAACTTGATGCGCGTGATGTGTCGTTGCGGTTTAGCAGTTTTAATGCCTACTCAAGTTTTAAATTTATATTTAGCCGACTTATCAATAACACATACACTTAACGAGCAGTGTACCCGGTCAGTATGAATATAATGGTAAGTAGAGTGTCGATCACTAAGAGTGGAACGTATTATCTCGTTATTCTAATCAGTATTTTAATATCCTAACGCAAGGGGGTTTCAGCCTGAGAGACTGGCACGATTTGTTTGCAATTAAATAATAAAATAAACTAATAGGCACGAATCAGCAAATAGCACACACGTACACAGATAAATACTCGAGACAATAAGAGGGCTGTCCTTATGATTAAGTAGATTGTCACTTGTTTTATTGATAGCTTTATATGAAGTGTATGTAGTTAACCCTTTCTCGTTGGTCCTATTCTTATCGGCGAGTAAACCCTTAGTGATTACTTATGTCTAAAAGTTATTCCTAAGTGATCAATTTAGTAATAACCGTGGGAGCCACATTATTTTCCGCAGTCAAATGCCCGCAAGCCACTAATAAACACAGAGGTTATCAATGCACTAATAAGTAGTAACCAAAGACATCAACATATAAACTTTAATTGATGGGAAAGCAAGTATTAAAGGGAGTGCAATCTTTCGTTGTCACATTACACAAGCCACCAATCCTGATGAATTAAAGTTTGCTAACACAATAAAACAAAACTACTTAATGAATTAAACACATGCAGCACCTTCTTACAGCTCTTGTATCTTCGTTTGGTGTGTCTTGTGCTGCCTCCTTGACTGAATTCGTCCTAGGGTTCTGCTGCTTCGGTCTTCGAATCTAATATATTCCTCTCGAAATTCGTCTGGTCTTGGGGTATTTATAGTTTCTGTCTGAGGGAAGATGCGGCGCATCTAGTAAGTAGATGCGGCGCATTTACTTAACTTCGCGTGGGGTCCAAGATTATAATATTCAGGAATATTCGTACACCGCCAGAAGATGCGGCGTAACTCCATGATTAGATGCGGCGCATGTCCTCTTGTATCTTGGATCGTATCTGGTGATATCTTGATAGAGATGCGGCGCATGTCATGAGTGAGATGCGGCGCATCTGGAGCAGATTAGTCTTGATCTTCTTCATTTCAGTAGACTCTTAACTTCTTGCATGTTTTGCTCCATAATTAGTCCAAAATCGCTAAGTTTCACCAAATGCTTGTTTTTACCTGAGAATTACAAAAGTAAACGATTAAGTATCAATCCTCATACATAATATAGTAAAACAAGTCAAATTAATAGGATAAATGATAGTAATAAAATGTACTTATTTGAGTTCATCAACACAATAGCCCAAACTAAACATGGTTATGTTTAGTCCCTCCAATAAATGCTTAGGAACCCTTTTGAAGTTGGAAGCAAATCTTGAAGCCTCATATTACTATTGATGTTTATGTGTCTTCTTGTTATTTTAATTTGCTTTCTTATTGTAGTCATACTCATGTATGACATTTATTTTACTTTTAATGGGCATTCATGTGGTTGTTTTATTTTTAGCTACTTGGCTAATTTTCTTCTTGTGTGGTTGGATATTTGTCTTAAGTGCTACTTGTTAGATATTGTACATGTGTTATCTAACTTTGTTTTGTAGCATACACCATTGCTCGATTCCTTGGTGTTCTCCAAATGAGGGGGAGCCTTTGTCACCTTTTTGATTCGACAAAAAGGGGGAGAAATGGGAGTAAACTCATTAAAAACTTGTTAAAACTAATTTTAACTTAAAATGAGTTTATATTTTGTCATCATCAAAAAGGGGGAGATTGTTGATGCAAATAATGTTCTAAAAACGTTATTTATATCTTTCGATTACTTCACGTTTTGAGGATGACAAAATGTGAAATCACGTTACGTTAAAATTAACGTAAACAAGTTTTTAATCGGAAGATCCCGTTTCTACGCAAATCACTCTAGAACAAATTTACAACTTGACAAATGATCAAAGAAGTGAATTTGTGTTTTGAGACTTCACATTTTAATGGGACAAAACATTTTTCAAAAATACACATGACAAATTATTTTTGAATTATTAAGAAATGTTTTAATAGAAAAATAAGTTTGAAAATCACAACAGCTATTTCCCCCCCCCCCCAAAATCAGCTCCAACCTTCCCCAAATAAGTTTTCACCAGAAAAGACAAAATTTGGAGCGTCCTAGTCTAGGACGGCTCCACGGTTCCACTAAATTTAGTGGAGCTGTGGTATGTTTAGTGGAGCCGTCCGTACAAAACTTTCTGTAACGTTCAGATTTTTCTTGCCTATAAAAACCAACCCCATTCACAGTTTTTAGGCACCCTTTCACACAGAAAAACTTCTGAGTTTAAACCTCTCACACCTTTCTCTTCTTTAGATCATTTAGATTAGTTTTATTTTGTTTTAAGAGTGATCCAATCATCCACCAAGAGATCCTCTTCATTCCTCTTCATTAGCAAAAGAAGAACACAAGTATCCAAGTTGATACAAGGTGTTATCATTCCTCTTCATTAGCAAGAGAAGAACACAAGTATCCAAGTTGATACAAGGTGTTATCATTCCTCTTCATTAGCAAGAGAAGAACACAAGTATCCAAGTTGATACAAGGTGTTATCATTCCTCTTCATTAGCAAGAGAAGAACTCAAAGTATTCAAGAAGATACAAGAGTTATAGTTGTTAGGTTTTTGTAACACTTGTTACAACCTTGTTGTATCATAGCATACATCAAGTTTATTTATCTTTTGTGAGTGAGAGTGAAGATCAAGTGTGATCTTATAGAGATAGTGGATATCTCTTAAAGCCATTGGCTTGTGTGATTGATCAAGAAGATCAAGGGTCGATAGATTAGTGTTAGTTGAGAGAGAGTTGATCTTTGTGATCGTGTTGAGATCGTGGTGATCTTTTGTAGCCATTGGGCTTGTGTGATTGGTCACGTGGACCTTGGTAGATTGGTGCTAGCTAAGATTAGCACTCGACATCTAGCTTAGTGTCGGTAATAGGATAAGCGACGTGTACGGTTTTCTCCGCCTGAAGGGTGGTTGTTGATATAGTGTTTGAAACTCTCGAGTGTGGTACTCGGGGAGTGGAGTAGGACGAAGAAGAGCTTCGTAGCCGAACCACTATAAATCCTTTGTCTCGGTTTGATCTTTCCAACTCTACTCTTTACTTTCATTATTTATCAATTGTTAGTTTAGTGTGTAGTTCATATTGGTGTTGATTGATTACACATAGAGTTCGAATCAAAGTTGTTAGGAATTCTGGGAAATAATAGATTTCTCATTGCTGTTGGTAGTGTAAGCTGGTTCCTGCCGATAGTGTGTGGTTCCTGCTGAAGTTCATTGCTGCTGGTAGTTTATTTTTGTTTCTGCTGATAGTAGTCATTACTGCGGGTATTAGTAATTGTTATCCCGTAAGTTTAGAATGTTTGTTAGATTTATTTTTAGAAGAGATTGATGTATATCTCTTCACATGTTTTCTTGTATGACGGGTTAGGGTTAGGACTTCTTGTTAGTATAAAAGGAACACTCGTCTATGAGTTTTGTACGACTTTACAATCATCAATAAAATCATTATTAGTTCGTAAACCGATCCATAGAGGATCAAAACCTTGTTAGTTACTTTCTTCTTTATATTCTTGTGTTTAGTTTCCGCATAGACACAAGTCTTACACCTAGAGATTCTCCTAAGCTGTTTGTGTTTACATAAACGGTTTAACCAAGCTCAATCAAGCTAGAAGTACTAGATCCTACAAGTGGTATCAGAGCCTGGTGAGGATCTCTGATAAAGAGGAAAACATTTCTAAACCTTCTCTCTTGAACCTTTTTCACAATGTCGTTATCAGGAGATAAATTTGAAATGTGGGCAAGGAAGATTAGAGCCTTGTTTCATAATGAGTCTATGGCTAAGCTGACTGAAAATGATGAATCCTATGAGGCAAAGGAAAACTTGGAAGAATATGCATTAATGGGATTTCCATCTCAGGTACAAAAGTGTCATTATGGTTGTCTTGATTTATATGCTGTACTTAGGAAAGAATATGATGACATAGAGCCTCAATATAAAGAATTGTTTGTTAAGGTTCAAGCTTATGAAAATGCTGTTAAAACCTTGGAAAAACAAAAGGTTTGGTACCAAAAGAATCAGTTAGCTTATGAGGAAAAGATTAAGGTTTTATAGAGAGATTTAGAAAACACCACTAATGAGCTTAAATATTCTGAATCTCAAAATGCTAAGGTCATATTAGAAAAACAGGATTTACAGACTAAGCTAAACAATAACTTGGCTAGGTTCGATAAATGGAAAGAATCATCTAAAAACCTAAACAGGTTAGTTGATAGTTCTATGTCTGTAAAAACTAAACTTGGTTTAGGGTTTGGTGACTACATAGGGCAAGATCAAGTCTATGATCCTAATGAGTATAGTGTTTTTGACCCTGAACCTGTCGACTATAAAATTCCCGTAAAGTTTGTAAAAGAAGGAGAGATGCTTGCAGTTCCTCCACCAATCAGAGGAGTTTTTATGCCTACCTCTATCCACTCTCTCTCTGACCTGGACTCAGATGAGTCACACATGGTTTATGGCAAAAAGTCCAAAGACTTACCTAAACCTGATGACCTTGTCTCTTGTTCCACAAGTGTCAAGTCCTCAGAACCAGAGTCTAAAGACTTTGTTTCTTGTGATTCAAGTGATGAGTCACCCACACTTAAGTCCCATGAGCCCTCAAAAGTGACTGATGGTGAATCCATGTCTAAAACAGCTCATTCTGACAATAGTTCACTTAAGTTTGTTAAAATCAGTTCACCTTCAAGTACTAGTAGTGAGACTTTTGTGTGTAATAAAACAAGACATGGAAAGAACAAAAAGATTAAATAGAAATCATGTTTTGCATGTGGTAGTAAAGTTCATCTCATCAAAGATTGCGATTATCATGAGAAGAGAATGGGTGTGTATGCTAGACGACAAGTGACAAGACCTCTGTGGAATAATGTGGATAAAATTCCACCTTATGTGCCTAAGGTAGCAGGATTTCCTGCTGGAAATGCTAATCCGGTTGCTGCTGGTAGGCATAGCAATCATGCAACCATTCCTGCTGGTAAGCCAGTTCCAGCTGGTCAAACCAATTCTGCTGGTTGGAAGAGGAATGTTGCTCAACCATTTTACAGACCCTCAAGCCCTTATTTTCAAAATGATTATAGGTCTGATTATTATGAGCCAATTCCTGAAGAGGGATTGTATTACTATCCATGGTTTCCTTGGTAATGGTCTTGATTGTCTAATCATGTTGTTGTATTCTTCCTTGCTAGTTTTGAGGGGAGGCATTAGCCTGAGGGGAGGCTAATGCTTGTATCTTTGTAATGTTTCTTATACTTTTATGCTCTATTCTCTAACTTTGTTTTGCAGGTAATTTTGTTTTCTTGTATATTCTGTGTTTTGTGTTTTCTATCTTTATGCAGGTTAATTGTCAAGCAATAATTATTAGTCTTCAATCTCATGAGATACATCAAAAGAAAAGACTTTATTGATCATTGAAAATGGGGGTTACAATGATTCACCATTCATCATCAAAGGACAACATTAAAACACCAACATAAAACATTTGTCTACAAACAAAAGAACCAGACAAAAGACATTACTCAGAAGGACCAAACTCCTAGACCCTAGCCCACACCCCAACCTGCAGCCTACTCCTTTTTCCCTTTGCCCTTGCCCATGTAATCAGGCATCTCCTTCCTCACTCCATTGCTGCTGATTGACCGAGTGTTCCTGCTGATTGACTAATGGTTCCTGTTGATTTCATTAAATTTGGGAAAGTTAGTTAAGTCAAATCGGTCAAAGATACGTGCGCGAAATTCCTACAATTTAAATCGCTAAATTTGGCAACCATATAACAACATCATAACTGACCTAAAATTGTACTTCTCACACCTCAAATCTTCTATATCCTTTCAAACCCTAGATCACTAAAATGACAACACTTCGATACAAAGATGATCACAACAAGGTTGCTTATTTGGTATCCTCAGATAGGAGTGACGGTTATGACGATGTACTGGCTTTTCTACGTGGGTCATCTATTCATTATGCCCTTACTCACTGTCCGGCTACAGTGTACGACTCTCTCATTAAGCAATTTTGGGCAACTGCTAAAGTGCGAAACATTGTGGGAAGAGAGCAGGAAATTGTAGCAATCATTGATGGTCATGAACACATCATCAATGAGGGGTTGATTCGTACACAACTTCAACTTCCTGATGAGAATGGAGTGTATGATCTTACCAAGGAAGAAATCCTGACTTGGCCTGGCAGACATTGGATACCCTGTCACTGGTAATTTTACTTTTTATAAAAGTAAGCTCTCTCCTCAATGGAGATTTCTTGTTCACACTTTGCTTCAGTGCATTAGTATTAACACAGGTGGTTGGGACCAATTCCCTAGTCCTATTGCATCTGGTCTTATTTGCTTGTCACAGGGAAGGGTATACAATTGGGCTAAATACATTTTTAAAGGGATGGCTGACAATGTCACAGCTGAGAAAAACAGATTTCTAATGTACCCTAGGTTTCTTTAAATTATTTTAGGTATACAGACCATTGACCCAACCCATAAGATTGTGACTAGGTTGACTGCAAAAATGTTTTCCACAATGAAGATGAACTTTGCAGGACCACACTTGGCATTGTTAATGTAACACCCCCACCCGACAAGGGCAAAGGTGTCACAACAACGGTGGCATATCAGAACAAACACAAGCATTTGACATTAATAATACAATAAAATTCAATGGTTACAAAGGAAATATGAAACTACAATGTTACAATACAAAGTCTCTAAGTCTAAATAAAGGATCTTCTAGTCATCTTCAATAGCTATTAAGGTCTTCTAATCCAATAGTGCTCTCCACTCATACCCAGCCTCCAACTAAAACCTGCCGCAGGAAAAAGAAACGCGGCTGAGCTACGAGAGCTCAGTGAACAGATATAACGATAACAAAGCAGAAATATGGGATAATGAAGTAAGTGAAACATTTCAAGATGTAACAGGAGTAGGAAAGAAAATAGGACAAGGTTATCAAGAAAATGGTTACAACAGGTAGGTGTAAAGTAAACCATAACCCACCACCAGCCCAAGTCGAATCAAGTCAAGTCCAGTATCAAGTCATAGGGTAACATAACCAGTAATCCACTACAACCCAAGTCAAATCAAGTAAGGTCAAATGTCAGGTCAAGTGTTAGGTCATAAGGTTACAAGGATTCAGGGGAAACAGAAATCCTCTACGGGCCCAGAAACAATACATATCAAATCAATCACATATCAGGGTGTATGGAGGGGTGACCTCAGCATACCAGGTACAGGGTGAGGGGATACCTCCAGGGGTTGGAGACGCGTTCTCCCAGGATTGTGAAAGACGTGTATCGCACACACTCGTCAGTCACCAGATAATACAAGTAATACAAACAAATCAGGTCAGGTCTAGGATGCATCCATACGCCCCAGTAGGCCACAGGGTCTTCCTCTACGTAACAAGTATAAATCAGGTCAGGGACGGGACAGGTCATCACTCTCCTTCCCTAGAGTCATGCCACCGGTGCATCAATGACATGGAAATGAAACCCTCATGCCTAGTGGGTGGCTCGTAGTCTCAAACTGTGGGTCAAGGTCGAGTATCAAGTCTCAGGTGTCAAGTATCAGGTATCTAGTGTCAGGTTTTATATCAAGTTTCATATCAGATTTCATATCAGGGTTCATATCAGGATTTAAGACAGGAGATCAATGCAGGGGTTCACTATCAGGAGGTCAATATCAGAAAGTCAAAGGCCAGAAGGTTCATGTCAATTTATTAAAAAGTAGTCCTTTTAAAATGGTTTTAAAATAAAGTGGTCTTTAAATCAGTTTTCATAATGAATGTCTTTAAAAGCAATTTTCAAAACCTCTTCATATGTAATTTAGAAAAGTAGTTATAAAATCCTATGAACCTTTAAGTATCCCAGGGTCCTAAATATTCAGGTTACCAGGTTATGAACAGGTCATGTCAAGTATCAAGGAAACGTAACAGGGTTCGAGGCAAGGTTTCAAGTAAAGTTTCAAGTCAAGGGAATCTTATCAAGGGTTCACAATACACGGAACAAAAGCAAGGTTCACGGAACAAGGGAACATAGCAATGGCTTGGGGAAATCCTAAACGAAGTCAAAATCAGAAATCAAGAGAAACGAAGGCTCCTTACAAGAAGAGCAGAATATCTGTACCTTATTTGAGAGCAAAACAAACCAAAGATAGATCACAGGACACCGGATTACTCCCGCCTCAGCGAATCTACACGAATTATAAGTGTACTTATAAGTTTCATAGCTTTATGATTTCATAGTTTCATAGTTTCTAAATCATGAGGTTTCATTTTAGTTTCTCTCCATCTTAGGTAACTTTACATATTCAGTAACTTTAGTTATTATCATTCCCGTTTATCAACTTAAAGTATTAAAGATGACCATGTTAGTAGGTTAAGGTTCATAATGCCCTTTACATAAGTTCAAGGTTCATAATGTAGTTTTTATAATTTTAGGGTTCATTGTGCAATTATCACAAGTTTAGGGTTCATAATGTCATTAAGATAAGATTAGGGTAAATAATGTAAATATTCTAAAGTTACAGGTTCACACAAGTTGAGTCCTTTAGTTTTAGTAAATAACAATTTAAACCCTTTAGTTTATAAAATAAACACAAAACACCTTTTAAATTTCCTTTTTAACCTTTTATAATTTCTCACAGTTTTATATACGAAATTGTTAGGTTTTCTATAAATTGTAAACCGTATAAGAACTCAGTAATAAAATTACCAAAAATTCCCAGAGATGCTAAAATGTATTAAGTGTTGTGAATACAAGATTGAGGGAATGAATATTCTTCTTATTGATGATTAACTATGAGATTTACAAAGAGTATATATAGACAAACATTAGGGCAAAAACCCTAATAGCTAACATGGGCCATGGGCCTATTATGGGTTATATGGACATCCACTAATAATTATCCATAACACTCCCTCTTGGATGTCCATATTGTTAATACGCTTAGGGAATGCTGCCTCATTAAAAACCTTGCCAGGAAAACCCAGTGGGACAAAACCATGACTAAGGACAAAAAGAGTGCAGCGCGTATTATCTCCCTCTGATGACTACATCACTTGGTATCTTGTAAATAGGTCAACGAAATCATCACTGGAATGAGAAGTGTCTTGTCGCCTTTGATGTAACGTTACTTGAATATAGCAAGGTATGCTACATTATCTTCATGCAATAGTTGCTATCTCCTTTCCAGAATTTATGTATGGTTTGATGAAGTCGCCTTGATTGTTTGCTCTATCAAATGCCAGGAAAAATATTCGCCACTTGTAACAATATATCCATGTTGAGATCGATCATTGTAAGTTAAACATATATCCTACATCTGCAAAACTAACTAAACTTGTTTTGACGGGTTAGTAAAATATAAACCCATATCCTTTGTACCTTGAAAATATTGAAATATTTGATTTACTGTGGTTCAATTTGATCAACTACTATTCTCGAGAATTTTAAATCATGACACGTGTTCCATGCATTCTATATTCCTTAAGGAATCTCAACAAAAATGAGCTCTTGTTTTATAATATTAGACGCATACAACTTATTTCTCATATTGCCAGACATAACATTAAATATCCTTTCTCATAACATTCATGTGTATGGATTTCACCCAATAATCACGTTTCATCATAAGAGACTTTCATAGTTCATTAGTTACTTGCGTCTTTATATTCTTTGGCCATTCATTTTACAACTACACTTCTTGTAGATATCCAAGATCCTCACCTTGTATTTATCATGCGCATTATTATATACAGTATTATCGACGTTGTTTCAGTTCTTTTCGATTCCACACTTTACTAGACATTATATTCTATCATTTGTTGAGATCTCAAAGTTTTTTTCATGTACCCGGGGTTTTCAATATCCTTTCATGTCTAGTTTTTCTTTCAGAGACTATTATGGGGTCTTTATTACCTTGATTCGACCATCTTAATTTATTGCTCCATTTTATCTATTCATTCGAGGACTTTTTATTTGGAATCGATTCGTCTATCACGCTGCAGACGTGCCATAGACTTACTACCAATCAATGATTTTACTGTTGGGACACACATTATAATTGGAGCAATAGCAGCATAATATGATCTAGTCACTTTCTTTAGGTCACTAAATATGTCTAGCATTTACTATATCTGGAATGTTACTTGTCCCTTGAACTTTAAGTTCATATTCATTAATGTGAGGATCAACATCAATATCATAATTCATTCCATATTTCTCGCTGCTCATTCTCTCCCCCTGAATGAATTATCAATTTAAATATCCCATTTTGTGTGTTGTGGTGTATTTACTATATATCACACAATTACAAAATCTCACATGAGAAATTTGGTTTGTGACCAAAACCATTCTAACGGGGAGGATTCATTATAGATTGTTGGCAAGATGCGATTCATATGTCATAACATGCCCCATAAACTAAAAGTTTTGTTCTCACAATATTATTGGCTTTGCAATCAACTGAAGACGTTTTATAAACGTTTCAACAAAAGCAATTCGCGTATGAACATGGGCTACTTTTATGTTCAACACTTATTCCAATAATCGCCCAATACTTGGAAGTTTTCACCACCATTTTTAATAATTTAATTTGGAAAACCGTGCTCGCATTTTATAAGCCGAGCCATTAATCACGCTAATCTTAAGTTGCGTCTTTGATGATCATTTTGACGATGCATCGATTTTATAAATCAAAAGTATCCATATGGCACATGTATAGGCCTACATACATGCCCTTTATATTTTTCCACAATTTAAGGAAGCAAGTCCTTATTTGTATTTTATGGTGATAAGTAAATAACCAACTTCCACTGAGAACAATAAAAATTTATCTTGGAAGAAACACATCATTCTTCTATATATTTCGCATCATCACTAAACCGGAATGGTCGAACCGGTTTGCCAATCAATACAAGTTGCACAATATTCTTAACACATATACATCATATATCATAACATAATGTCCATTAAAGAATTTACAGAAACAAAAATTAATAAATAAATTATGCACGTTACTATGCTTGGCCACAAAACAATAATATGTAAAATAAAATCTGTATACGTCATTCAACTATATTGCTATAAACATGTTTATAACTCAGATCACATAACAAACTAGATAGCCTTAAATAGGTTATGTGTTATTATAAAATTGGTATGTGTCAAGTAAAGACAGATTGAAGTCTTGAAGCATTTATCAATTCGAAAAAAAAATATATATATAATGGACACCAAAGAAATAAAATAAATAAAATAAAGCCTAATAAAACATTCATAGCCAAAAATAATAGGAATCCAAACATAATCAAGAAAGCCTAAGAAAAACACCTAAAGAAAATTCCAAACCAAACACTTAAAGAAAATTCCTAACAAAACACTGAAAGAAAAATTATTCATGGCTTGACTCTACCAATTAATCATCTGTAAGAAAATCATCAGCTTCCAAATAAGTTTCATCATCAGTATAGTCTTTAGGACCATCGGGGATATCATTTTTATTATCATAAACAAAGTTTGACTCTACCCCGTTTCCCTTGTTCTTGATAGAATTTTGATAAAGTTCAACTAGATGCCTGGGTGTACGGCATTGCTTTGCCCAATAACCAAAAGTGCCACAACGATAACATGAATCCGCTATTATGTTCTTTTCTTTTTCATCTCCTCCATTCTTTTCCTTATCTTGCCACTTCTTGTGACTACTTGTACTCTTAAACTGAACATCATGTTGAACACCATGATAGTTTTCTCTTAAAATTACAATGTCTATTCATCATTCAGATGTACTACTTAATATTGCGAAAAATGTGCTCGCGAACACTTTTCATGTTTTACAACACGAAGTGCATCAATTATAGCGCGCGCACTTACAAGAATTTCTTTCACTTGATGGTCAAATAATTCTTTAAGACATGCCTAATGGGGCACACAATATTTTCGTAAAGGCATGCACTACTCCTTTTTTACAACAGCAACAACGAGTGCAACAATAAAAACCACTCCGTAAAACTAATTGAGAAGTAATTACGTGGCCGACTCATTCACAAGTCTAAAAAAAATCTTACACCCGTAGATGAATTATCTATGACGAGCAATACCACAACCTTTAGTGTTACTTGTTTGCCTTATGTTGTTCAAAAAGTATGCCTTTATACAAAAAGTAGCCACTAAGGTCTAAGAATATTATTGCTCTACAGTAAAAATACTCGGTTGCATGGCACCAAACTTTACGAAACCAGTTCTTTACACACATAAAGAGCAACAAGGTTACGTAAATGATAAATCAGCACACGAATTTTCAGTGTGTGATATGTGGGAGACAATTACATACGCATATAGGAACACACACCAAAACTTACACACGATAATCCATATCTCATTCACCGAAACAATGCACAATATTTTAAACGAAGCAAACCAATTTACAATATAACCTATATGAATACAAATAATCAATAGGATTCGTAACCCTAAGCCAGCAAAACAACTCAAAAGGCATAACAAATAACGTCTCGTTTAGGACAAACAATTAAATAATCTGCAACTAATTCTATATCAAATTTACAAATTATAATACTGTAAAAATAAAAGCAAACCAATATTTGCTCATCTAACAAACATGTCTATGTTACAGTTAAAACAATTATACAAAAAAACAAGATACGAAGAATGGTACAAAAGTTACCTCGATCGAAAATTATCTTAAGAGCGTGCTGATAACGTGTTGTGAATACAAGATTGAGGGAATGAATATTCTTCTTATTGATCATTAACTATGAGATTTACAAAGAGTATATATAGACAAACATTAGGGCAAAAACCCTAATAGCTAACATGGGCCATGGGCCTATTATGGGTTATATGGACATCCACTAATAATCATCCATAACATTAAGTATTTTATCTAATTTTTCCAGATTTTATTAAGTAGCATAGCTATGGATTAAAATTCACTTAAACCAACTCGTCCAGATTTCTGATTAATTTTACTATACGAAAAGTTATTAATTAAAAACCTTTTAAGAAAAATTCACAAAAATCTACAAAAATTCCAGGAAGTAATATACATCCTGAATATTGCCCAGTTCAAAGGAAACCTCCTAATTCAACATGGTTTGGAAATTAAAATTCAAAAACCCGGACTGATTTTCCAGACTCACAAATCCGATCAGACACATAATTTTCCAAAAATCAAAAGGTAACCTTCCAAGCCTCCAAAAATTACAAACTAAAATTTCCCAGGTAGCCATTTCATTGAACTTAGTTTTAGACTCTTAAAGCACCAAAATATACGTTCACATCAATTAGTTACAGCCGGTTAAAGTCGGACAAAATTCCAGGTCAGTAGCAGTTATTCACAGAATCATGTATTCTCTTAGGTTTTCGTTATTCCAATAATTAGTTCTAGACATATAACGATTATATATGAGTTCATATCATATTTAGGTCGATTATAATAGGTCTTAACATAATCAAATCAATTAAAGTCATAATATCCAACAGGATCGAATTTTCATATTAAGATTTTAGGGTTTACAAGTTCATGATTTTATGTATCATCTATTATTTCATGTGACATCCATTTGACCAAGAACAAGAACAATAACGACAAGGATTGAACAAGGAGAAGGATACAATACCCTTGAAGATCACATGAATGACAAGAACACAAAATACCACACGAGATCAAATTACCACAAAGCCTTCCTTCCTTCTTTGGGTCGATTGGCAGCAACAAGAGACAAGAACACATGGTTTGCTTAGTTTTTTTTTTTTTTTTTTTTTTTTTTTTTTTTTTTTTTTTTTTGATCATGAATTCGTATATTGAGATAGTATTACATGGTTACCTTAGAACAAGAACAAGATTGAGACTCCTTTTGGTTGTGTTTGGATCGACACAACAGCAGCAGCAATGGGAAGAAAGGGAGGCCGACACTTTTGTTTGAGAGAGTTAGGTTTTTTTTTTTTTTTTTTTTTTTTTTTTTTTTTTTTTTTTTTTTTTTCTCTTTTGTGAAATTCGGTTTTAGGAAAATAGAAGAAAGGGCGTGTGTTTTTGTTAAGCATAAATGAGGGATTGAATGGGTTTACTTTGGGCTAGTGATCCACCAAGTTTAATGCATTCTTAACTAATAATATGGGCCGAAATCTTTAAAGGCTTACCATATTTTATTTATTTATTTATTTTAACTTATGACACATAGAAAAGTTGGCTAGCTTAGCTAGGGTTAGGACCTTAATTATTTTGTAGCATAACTTTATAATATAAGCTTAATTCATCTCATAACGTAAGTTACTTGTAGGATATCCATAAGTTATTAAAATTTTAAATTCGAGGCATTTTTGTCATTACAGATTATATTGGTTTTGGGGTTTTACAACTCTTCCCCTCTTAAAAAAAATTTTCGTCCTCGAAAATTGAAGCGAAATGAAACGGAAAATATAACGGACCGGAAACGGGAATGCGAACGACTTAATTCCCACAACTCAATCAAATAAGGTGGGTTCAAATTTTTCAGAAGGAGACAAATTGGGTTGATTCTGATCAAAAGGTCCACGCAGCGTAAAATGGATGATAGGTTAATCTTCAGGAAAGCTCATATGGAATACGAACAAGATTTCAAATTAACTTAACTGTATCAACAGTGGAGGGCTCTACAAAGAGTTCAAGATTTATAACTGAGGTCAACAGAATGCAAAAAGAGAGTCCAAACTCATCCAGATATCTAATGAACAAAGGCAGAGTATACGCATAGGTAGGATGAACCTAAAGTCTCACTAGTCACGGATAATCCAACGGAGATCAAATTCTAAACTTCTTAGGTACTTCCCAAGATATCCTATGGCCACAATGAGGGCACGTTATATGGTGTAAGTATTATCACGTTGGCCAGACGTCATAATACTAGCACCACATAAATATGCCTTCATGATGATCATACTTTATCTCGAGTCGTAAGCAAAACAACCTATCATTAATCCACCTAGTACTTCTATAGTCTCGGAGGTCAACAAAATCAAATGTCATAATCAAGAGGGAAAACCAAACTACTCGCCATGGAGATTCTCAAAATGCCCAAGAGGCATCGAAATGATTAACAAAAGATCAGAGGTCAGAGTCGGAATCTGAAGGTAAGGATCAAATAGTGTCAGGCAATTACTATGAAATTTTTCAATGGCTTCAAGATTTATTTAGGTTTCAAAACTTAGGTGGTGCAAGGCATAAGCTTTCAATTTCCAAGAGGGATCTCAAGAGGCTTTAACCAAAAGCAAGGCACGAATCAGAGTGATGCGGAAGCAATGATACTTAAACAAAAGGCTTATAATCTACCCATTCCTCACTGGTCAGAACTTAAGTTCCTATAGGGAAGTCCTAAGGAAAATTCTTACAGGTTATCTTATGAGCGCCTACAGTGGAAACCTAATGGCCCAAACTTCACAGGTCAAGGGTAAATGTATTACAAGTCGCAGCCTGGGCTCTGATACCATAATTGTAACACCCCCACCCGACAAGGGCAAAGGTGTCACAACAACGGTGGCATATCAGAACAAAAACAAGCATTTGACATTAATAATACAATAAAATTCAATGGTTACAAAGGAAATATGAAACTACAAGGTTACAATACAAAGTCTCTAAGTCTAAATAAAGGATCTTCTAGTCATCTTCAATAGCTATTAAGGTCTTCTAATCCAATAGTGCTCTCCACTCATACCCAGCCTCCAACTAAAACCTGCCGCGGGAAAAAGAAACGCGGCTGAGCTACGAGAGCTCAGTGAACAGATATAACGATAACAAAGCAGAAATATGGGATAATGAAGTAAGTGAAACATTTCAAGATGTAACAGGAGTAGGAAAGAAAATAGGACAAGGTTATCAAGAAAATGGTTACAACAGGTAGGTGTAAAGTAAACCGTAACCCACCACCAGCCCAAGTCGAATCAAGTCAACTCCAGTATCAAGTCATAGGGTAACATAACCAGTAATCCACTACAACCCAAGTCAAATCAAGTCAGGTCAAATGTCAGGTCAAGTGTCAGGTCATAAGGTTACAAGGATTCAGGAGAAACATAAATCCTCTACGAGCCCAGAAACAGTACATATCAAATCAATCACATATCAGGGTGTATGGAGGGGTGACCTCAGCATACCAGGTACAGGGTGAGGGGATACCTCCAGGGGTTGGAGACGCGTTCTCCCAGGATTGTGAAAGACGTGTATCGCACACACTCGTCAGTCACCAGATAATACAAGTAATACAAACAAATCAGGTCAGGTCTAGGATGCATCCATACACCCCAGTAGGCCACAGGGTCTTCCTCTACGTAACAAGTATAAATCAGGTCAGGGACGGGACAGGTCATCACTCTCCTACCCTAGAGTCATGCCACCGGTGCATCAATGACATGGACATGAAACCCTCATTCCTAGTGGGTGGCTCGTAGTCTCAAACTGTGGGTCAAGGTCGAGTATCAAGTCTCAGGTGTCAAGTATCAGGTATCCAGTGTCAGGTTTTATATCAAGTTTCATATCAGATTTCATATCAGGGTTCATATCAGGATTCAAGACAGGAGATCAATGTAGGGGTTCACTATCAGGAGGTCAATATCAGAAAGTCAAAGGCCAAAAGGTTCATGTCAATTTATTAAAAAGTAGTCCTTTTAAAATGGTTTTAATATAAAGTGGTCTTTAAATTAGTTTTCATAATGAAAGTCTTTAAAAGCAATTTTCAAAACCTCTTCATATGTAATTTAGAAAAGTAGTTATAAAATCCTATGAACCTTTAAGTATCCCAGGGTCCTAAATATTCAGGTTACCAGGTTATGAACAGGTCATGTCAAGTATCAAGGAAACGTAACAGGGTTCGAGGCAAGGTTTCAAGTAAAGGTTCAAGTCAAGGGAATCTTATCAAGGGTTCACAATACACGGGAACAAAAGCAAGGTTCACAGAACAAGGGAACATAGCAATGGCTTGGGGAAATCCTAAACGAAGTCAAAATCAGAAATCAAGAGAAACGAAGGCTCCTTACAAGAAGAGCAGAATATCTGTACCTTATTTGATAGCAAAACAAACCAAAGACAGATCACAGGACACCGGATTACTCCCGCCTCAGCGAATCTACACGAATTATAAGTGTACTTATAAGTTTCATAGCTTTATGATTTCATAGTTTCATAGTTTCTAAATCATGAGGTTTCATTTTAGTTTCTCTCCATCTTAGGTAACTTTACATATTCAGTAACTTTATTTATTATCATTCCCGTTTATCAACTTAAAGTATTAAAGATGACCATGTTAGTAGGTTAAGGTTCATAATGCCCTTTACATAAGTTCAAGGTTCATAATGTAGTTTTTATAATTTTAGGGTTCATTGTGCAATTATCACAAGTTTAGGGTTCATAATGTCATTAAGATAAGATTAGGGTAAATAATGTAAATATTCTAAAGTTACAGGTTCACACAAGTTGAGTCCTTTAGTTTTAGCAAATAACAATTTAAACCCTTTAGTTTATAAAATAAACACAAAACACCTTTTAAATTTCCTTTTTAACCTTTTATAATTTCTCACAGTTTTATATACGAAATTGTTAGGTTTTCTATAAATTGTAAACCGTATAAGAACTCAGTAATAAAATTCCCAAAAATTCCCAGAGATGCTAAAATGTCTTAAATATTTTATCTAATTTTTCTAGATTTTATTAAGTAGCATAGCTATGGATTAAAATTCACTTAAACCAACTCGTCCAGATTTCTGATTAATTTTACTATACGAAAAGTTATTAATTAAAAACCTTTTAAGAAAAATTCAAAAAAATCTACAAAACTTCCAGGAAGTAATATACATCCTGAATATTGCCCAGTTCAAAGGAAACCTCCTAATTCAACATGGTTTGGAAATTAAAATTCAAAAACCCGGACTGATTTTCCAGACTCACAAATCCGATCAGACACATAATTTTCCAAAAATCAAAAGGTAACCTTCCATGCCTCCAAAAATTACAAACTAAATTTTCCCAGGTAGCCATTTCATTGAACTTAGTTTTAGACTCTTAAAACACCAAAATATACATTCACATCAATTAGTTACAGCCGGTTAAAGTCGGACAAAATTCCAGGTCCGTAGCAGTTATTCACAGAATCATGTATTCTCTTAGGTTTTCGTTATTCCAATCGTTAGTTCTAGACATATAACGATTATATATGAGTTCATATCATATTTAGGTCGATTATAATAGGTCTTAACATAATCAAATCAATTAAAGTCATCATACCCAACAGGATCGAATTTTCATATTAAGTTTTTAGGGTTTACATGTTCATGATTTTATGTATCATCTATTATTTCATGTGACATCCATTTGACCAAGAACAAGAACAATAACGACAAGGATTGAACAAGGAGAAGGATACAATACCCTTGAAGATCACATGAATGACAAGAACACAAAATACCACACGAGATCAAATCACCACTAAGCCTTCCTTCCTTCTTTGGGTCGATTGGCAGCAACAAGAGACAAGAACACATGGTTTGCTTAGGTTTTTTTTTTTTTTTTTTTTTTTTTTTTTTTTTTTTTTTTTTTTTTTTGATCATGAATTCGTATATTGAGATAGTATTACATGGTTACCTTAGAACAAGAACAAGATTGAGACTCCTTTTGGTTGTGTTTGGATCGACACAGCAGCAGCAGCAATGGGAAGAAAGGGAGGCCGACACTTTTGTTTGAGAGAGTTAGGTTTTTTTTTTTTTTTTTTTTTTTTTTTTTTTTTTTTTTTTTTTTTTTTCTCTTTTGTGAAATTCGGTTTTAGGAAAATAGAAGAAAGGGCGTGTGTTTTCGTTAAGCATAAATGAGGGATTGAATGGGTTTACTTTGGGCTAGTGATCCACCAAGTTTAATGCATTCTTAACTAATAATATGGGCCGAAATCTTTAAAGGCTTACCATATTTTATTTATTTATTTATTTTAACTTATGACACATAGAAAAGTTGGCTAGCTTAGCTAGGGTTAGGACCTTAATTATTTTGTAGCATAACTTTATAATATAATCTTAATTCATCTCATAACGTAAGTTAGTTGTAGGATATCCATAAGTTATTAAAATTTTGAATTCGAGGCATTTTTGTCATTACAGATTATATTGGTTTTGGGGTTTTACAGTTACCTGCAATGTTACCTAATACCAATGCTACTCGCAATCCAGATCCTGCTGGTAATGATAATATCCCACCTGCACTCACTGCAGCTGATGCCAGTGCATCCAATGCTGCTGGTGAAGGGACTTCAGTTGCTGCTGATGCAAATGCATCGGTTGCTGCTGATGCCCCATTGCCACCATCTCCTAGACCTACCATACCTCAAACTGTTGTCCCTGATGAGCCTATTGTCCAGACCTCAACTGATGACCAACCAACACCTTCTATGGATATGCCTTCTACTTCAAGGCTATCCACTCCAAGTCCAACTAGGCAGTCTTTTGACTTTGACACTCATGATGGTGGAGACTTTCATGCTGCTCCACTCAGATCCTCTGCAGCTCCTCATACCACAGAGCAACCTGCTGGTGGAGCTGAGGGTCCTACTAATGTCACATTTGTGTCTAGTTTACTTGACAGGTATGCAAAGAAAGTGGAACTTTTGGAGTCTGCACTAAATGACATCAAGAAGGATTTTGGTAAGAAGGTGGAGTCTTTGGAAAAGGAGCTCAAGGAAACAAGGGAGACTCTTGGTGGAACCATTCACAGTCTAACTGAAAGAGTTACCACTTTGGAAGGTCAAATTCCTCACAAGAAAAGAAGGGTAATTTTATCTGATTCTGAAGAAGAAGAGACTGGACTTCAGGGTTCAGTTAACCTGGAAAGACTGTATATGTTGGCCAATATCTCTTTAGCTAGTGCCAACACACCAGGAGGGGGTGTTCAAGTCTCTAAGGCCACCTCTTCGAAGCTTTATCAAAGAAGACAATACTTATCCAAGCTTCAGAGGGCGTCTAAAATACCAGCCTTTGAGATGTATAAGTTATCAGATGAGGGTACTTCTATTGGGACTGATGAAGATACTCCTAAGATTGTTGCTGCTGATGTTGGTATGACAGAGAAGAGTCCTGCTGCAGTAGATGTTCCTGCTGCAGATGCTATTCCAGCTGGTAGTATTCAGGCTGATGCTGCTCCTAAGTCTGATAGTATTGCTGCTGGTAGCTCTACCAATGCCTCTGCTAGTGTATCTGCAATTCATACATCCATCCTTGATGATTCTGATGTCACTCATGCTGATCAACCTAAAGGACATGAATCATTGGTGGATGATCTTGGTGGTCTTGTGTCTGATGAAGAAAGAGCTGCACAAGAAAGGCTGTTAAAAATGCATGAAGATGAACAGATGGGGTTGGAAATGGCAAAGAAGGTTCATGCAGACTTTACTGCAGAATTTGCAAGGGCTGATACACCATTTACTTCCACTTTACCACCTGAAAGACAAAGAGAGTTGGATGCTGCCTCTCTCCATTGGTCTGAAGCTGATTGGGTACAAATTGGTTCTCAAGTAGCTGCTAATTCCCAACTTGCCAAGAACATTCTGGGAATTAATGTCTCAGATCCGGATTTTCCTGCTCTAATGGTGGATAGAATGAAACAAAAGAGAAGGGCCATTGCAGAACAAAAAGCTAAAGCAAAAAGGGATAAGCCTCTTACCCCTGCACAGCAGAGAGACCTTATGAGACGTGTGGTCAAGAATCAAAGTGGATCAATCTATACTCATGGGATGACAATGGCTCAAGTGAAGAGATTATCCTATGATGAACTTAAGAAGCTATATGACAGAATCATGAAACCTGTTTTAGCCAGAGCTAAACCTGTTTTGGAAGAGCCTTCTTCAAAAAGGGCTAAAATTACTGACTCTAATATTTATGCTGGTGATGTATCTACTCATGATGTCTCATCTGGTTCACCACAGATATCTTCTATTCCTGCTGATGTATCAGAGTCTTTTCCTGCTAAGGGTCTACAAAGTGCCACATTCATTCCCACCTTCCCTTCTGATGTTGCAGCCGATTCAAATCAGGCAGTTCCCTCATCCTCTTCAAGAACCAGAAAGAAGAGTTATGCTAAGAAGCCTTCTTCTAGGCCCATTTCTGAGCTGGATGATCAAGAACTTCTGCAGATTGATTCAGAAAGTGACTCTGAAGATGATCCTCCTCAACCTTGGGGTCATATTGCTCATTGGACAATTCGTCCAATTCCACAAGGGGAAACAAATGTTTTGTGTACTCTTGATGGGAATGTGATGTACTTTACATTCCTTAGAGAGATTTTGGATAAGGTGGATAAGCAAGACTTGATCCATCTCTATGGTATGGTGTCCACATACTATGAAACACATCAGGCTGAAGGACTTGGTCTTCTTCTTTGGGGAGAATTGAAAGTACTGATGGACTCTCTACCAGGAGGTCAGGCTAATTTTGTGTGGTCTAATCAATAGTCCTGGTGGGTACACAGTTGGAAGTTGTATCCCACTTCTCAGTTTCATGTTTTGGAAACTGTCTCTGGACAGGTGTTCACTATGTTTGTTGATGTACACTATCCCTTATCTGTGGGGCTTATGGAGAGCAGGCTTGAGCAGAGGTTGACAATCCCAAAACATACAGTAGGTAATGACTTGACCACAGCTGAACAATTGGTCAGGTTCATTAGAAATCAGCTGTCTGCAGCCAAAGGATCATCTGCATGATAATGGTATCCTTGTTTGAACTTTCTGTTGTATAATTTGTTATTTTCTTTTTCTTTTCTCTTTAAGTTAAAAAAAAAAAAAATTGTTGTATATTATGTTGTACTAACTTGTATGGTTTTGAGCAACACCTTGCAGGTACAGTGTTGGTGTTTACACCTACACAACAAATGGTAATCAATTCACCATGTCTATCCGACAAGAAAGAGTTGACTCACCATGAGGGTACGGCTCTGGTGTGATAATCAAATCCGTTGACAGCTGTAATATTTTGCTCAAAACTATAGGGCTCTCAACTCATCGATTTTTCATTACTAAGAGTTGAATGGTTTTCAATTCGCCATGGATTTTACTCCTTTGGGGTTTCCAAAGAATTGACTAGCCCACAAGTGTATGGCTTGTGGTAAAGGCAGTGGAATACCATACTTGGTATTCAATTCACCAAAGGTTATCTTCAACCTAAGAATTGGCTAGTCCTGAGCAAACGGCTACAGGTAAAGACAAGTCAAATCCGTTTAAAGTTGCCGATTTACTAAAAATCAGATGGTTATCAATGTACCATGGTCTTACACACCTAAACATTGGCTACTCCAGTAGTGATGGCTATTGGTAAAGAGACATCAAATCCATTAATTTTCAATGATTCACCTCTCACAGGAGTTAACACACCTGGATGTGATGAGAATAGTATGAAACTTAACAGATTTGATGTACAATATGTCATAGTTGCTGGAAAGATTATATCAGGGGTAGCCAGATCCTTATGAAGTTGTTCCTGTTGCTGCTGGTTCATATCTGTTGCTGCTGGAATCATGTACTCAACGAAGATTGCTGATGGTTACTTTCTGATGTTGCTGCATCAATCCTCTGGACTTCAAAACTTTTACAGGGAATCTTGCAAGTTAACCTAGTCAACTTCAAGATTAGGGGAGGATTGTTAGGAATTCTGGGAAATAATAGATTTCTCATTGCTGCTGATTGTTAGATTTATTTTTAGAAGAGATTGATGTATATCTCTTCACACGTTTTCTTGTATGACGGGTTAGGGTTAGGACTTCTTGTTAGTATAAAAGGAACACTCGTCTATGAGTTTTGTACGACTTTACAATCATCAATAAAATCATTATTAGTTCATAAACCGATCCATAGAGGATCAAAACCTTGTTAGTTACTTTCTTCTTTATATTCTTGTGTTTAGTTTCCGCATAGACACAAGTCTTACACCTAGAGATTCTCCTAAGCTGTTTGTGTTTACATAAACGGTTTAACCAAGCTCAATCAAGCTAGAAGCACTCGATCCTACAAAAGTTTCCAATAGCAAACTTTTAAAACAAGATTTTTAAAAGAAATTAAAACCGGTAAACTATTCAACCCCCCTTCTAGTTTCCCACAGAAATCAAAGTATATATCCATATAAAACGATACAAATAATGAGAATATTAGGGGGAAATTGACACTAAAAAGTCAGGATTATTTGATGTCATTAAATATCCCCCCACTTAAACTCTACTTGCCCTCAAGTAGACCTTATTAGAATCATTTCTAAAAAGATATCCCCCAAATTACTTGGGAAATAAATTTTTTCCTATGCTAGAATATTCAAAGCCGAACACCTCACGAAATGGGAAACAAACACTCATACTCTCCCTAATCTAAGTGTCAATTTCAGGGTGATCACTCAACGCACAGTCATAGTACGTATTCTATCATAGGCTTGGCGGTTACACAAATCTCCACCACTAGAGGTAAGGTCAAAACAATCTTCGAAGGCAATATTGGGTGAACAAATTATAAGGCTAGGGTTTAGTGTTGTTACTAATATACCACGGCGAAAGCGACAAAGACCATCGATACACGACCAAATCCATGGCCAAGACACCAATGACTGCTCGGACCTTTCACCTAAGCATGATTCACAACTAAAGGGTAGGATAAGACATGGGATGCACATAATGGGTGAAAAATGAAAAATCGAAAGCAAATAGTTTTAGCCTACAACCAAGTCGTCACCGCCCACCGTCCATCCAAAATCCAAGCTTTAAGATGCAAAAACCGGATCATAATGTAACAAGTAAGTGTGCCATTAGCGGACGTCATGATGAGCACACTACTTGGTCTTCATCAACTTGCTGGTGTAACTTGTAACCAACATCAAATCTTCATATGTGATCGAAGTTGCCTCCTTGATACTAAATCTGATAAGCTCGTAACTTAGTGCTTATAACAATGCACTATCTATACTACTATATACATACAGAAACACACATTTTTTTTTTATTTTTTTATCTTTTTAATCATAACTACAATAATAACATCCCTGATAAGGATTTATTTGGTACCTTTTTAAGAGGTCATTTGAGCCAAAAATCGAGTAAATGTGATCAAATATTGCCTCAAATAATTTCTTTTTGTATTTTAGGTACTTGGGACGAGAATTATTGAAAACGGCACTTTTGGAGCATATTTGTACGATAAGGTGAAGAAAATGACAAAGTCGCGAAAAGTACGTCAGACATGGGAGTCTGACGGCGTCACCAGACACAACATGACGCCATCCCTTGTAAATCCATGGAAGATTTCTAGTGTTGAGATAACAAGTGACGCTTCAGAGAGTTTTGATAACATTACAACCTGATGCCGTCAGGTACAAAATGAAGATTGACGTCACGCTTTAAGTCAACAAGAGACGCCCCAAAAGAGTTTTACGAGTGACGGCCTCAGATCCTTTACTGACGCCGTCAGAATGGCGATTACACAGATGAAACCCTAATCCAAGGCGAGTTGACGGCGTCAGAGGCTATAACCTGATGCCGTCAGAATTGTATTCCTATATATATTTTCGAATGTTTTCATTGTAATGTGTGGCACTTTTTGGTAATACTTTAGAGGCAAAACCCTAGTCGAATTTCAGCAGCTTTGTAAGGGTTTTTCAACCCTTGAACCTCATGCTTTATTGAAGATAAGTTATTCATTTAATCATTCAATATGTCTATGTGTTGTTTAATTACTTGTTTATCTTTTCTTCTATCTATCACACTAGCTTAAGTTTATTTGTGTTTGCTTAGATCTAATGAAACCTAGTTGTTGATCATTTGATTTGTTGTCTATTGTTTAGTTGATTGCCCCATGTTAGGCTAAGAAAACTGGCTGACCTCTTATACGTAACTAGCTTGAACATCTTAGAAAACGCAACCGTAGAGTGCACTATTGGTTTTTCTCGTTGTATTTATTGCGTGAATTGCGGCTTGTAGATCCTAGATAACTTAATATACTTTAAGGTATTTGGGGGAGACTAAGATTCATAGAGTTGGGGACTTCGGCACCACCCCAGGACCAATATTAAGGAATAGAATGCTTCAACTAAAACAAGGACGTGACAATTCAACAAATCAGTAGGAGATAACTAGGGAGTAATTACTTCTAAGTGAACACGTTTGTTTACCATAAGAGTTACCACCAAATTTACTTTTTCTTGTCTTTAGCTTAATTTTAGTTTTATAAATAGTTTTTGGGTTAGTTGAATAGCAACTGATTCCGCCCACTCTTTCAAAACTGAGATCTTTACTTTGCTTTCTAAAAAATATAAAAATACAAAAAGAATCATCCCTCACCTCTAGACCTATCTCAACATACATTTTAACCTAACGACACTATTTCCCTAGAGAATGATCAATCCCCCAGATTTACCTATACTACACTACAATGGTCAGTTACACTGCCTGGAGGATTGCAAAACTTCTTGAGATCCCTTGAGAAGTAAAACCTTTTGCGAGGTCTTGCAAATCCCGCATCAAGTTTTTGGCGCCGTTGCCGGGGAATAGTTATTGCTTAGGTTTAATTTCTATCTCGTTTAGGTCTAATCACTAGATTCCTATCAAGTGAGTTTTTTTTTTCTTTTTAGTAGTTTTCTTTAGTCTATCTTTTCTTCGTGCCTTTTGTTCGTAACCCTATTCATTTGCCATCATGGTGAATGAAGGCATCTTCTATCCTATCATCCAACCAAAACAACAGCACCAAGCTCCACCAAACCACCAAGAACAAACAACACCAAGACCCACCAATTAACCAAGACCCACCTCAAGCCCGTACTCTAGGTGAGTACTCCAAACCAAGCCACCAAGGCTATCGAAACACCATTGAGCTCCCCCAAAGAGCTAATGTGTCTCCCTTGCGATCTGACACCATCCGGTTGGTGCAAAGCGGATGTGCATTCCATGGACTTCGTTCCGAAGATCCAAATCAACATCTCAAGGATTTTCTTAAAATCGTAGATTCCATCGACCTTGATGTTGAAACTCAAGAGACGACACGCTTGTGTCTCTTCCAATTCTCTCTATGTGACCAAGCTAGTCAATGGCTTGAGCGTTTACCCGCTGGATCCATCACATCTTGGGATGATCTCACCTCTCGTTTCCTCGCTCAAATTTTCCCATCGGGAAGAACTACCAAGCTAAGGAATGACATCTTGATGTTCCAACAATGTCAAGGTGAAACTCTTTACGAAGCGTGGACTCATTTCAAGGACTTACTCCAAAAAGTCCCTCATCATGGCATTGATCTTTGCTTTCAAGTCCAAATCTTTTATGATCATGTAAATCAATCCACAAGGCAAACCATTGACCAAGCGGCCGGTGGTAAGCTACATGATAAGAATTCGGAAGAATCATGGGGAATCATAGAAGATCTTGCTCTCAATGACAACGAATGTTAAAATGACCCCCGCGAGTTGAATAAAACGGTCAAGGCAATATCCTTGCCTTCGAATAACTCAATCATTCCCAACCGTAGGATCATGGAACTTGAAGACCAAGTCAAGTTTCTCATGAAATCCTATGAAGCTCCTAAACCTTCAAGTCAAGTGAACAAAACCACTTCTTCATGTGAGTTATGCAGTGGTCCCCATGACACTCGTGATTGCATGGAACTCCCCGACCAAGCTTTTGCGGATTATGAATCCTCGCATACCGACGGAGCGGGAGACAAGTGGTTCACTTTCAAACCCGAGCAAAACACTTATGGTGATTCGTACAACCCATCTTGGAAGAATCATTCAAACTTTAAGTGGAAACAAAACCAAAATTCTTCTCAAAACAATTTTTCAAATCCACCTAATCGTTTCCAATCAAACAGTTCGTCCTCTAACTGTACCTTCAACAATAATCCTTCCAACAATTCCAATAATCTTGAAGGATTAATGTCTAATTTTATGGCATCTCAAGAAGCTCATTTGTCTAAAGCCGATTTCAAGCAACAACAACAAAGCGAGATGACCAATAAAATTGACAACATGTTAAAGGTTCTCAATGATTGAGTATTGGGAGCACTCCCAAGTGACACCGTCAAGAACCCGAAACTAAACGTTAACTCCATCTCATCGGTTTCGTCTCCTAGTTCTTGTCCTCAATTTTACTCGGTCAATGCTATAAACACGTGTTTCAAACAAACTCAAATCTTTCAAAAAGACCAAGAAGATAAAACATACACTAACGTGTCGGTCAACCAAGTGATTGAAACACCTTCCAAACAAGATCTCGATGATGAATTCAAGGAACTTCACCTTGAACGTCCGGTTATCGATGTTTTGAATCGTGCTCCTTACTACAATGCCCTTTTGGAAAAATATAAGGAGAAGCTTAAGTTGGGTAAGAATGGGACCGCTTTTGTTCAAAATAAGTTTCCTAAGAAGTTAGATGATCCTGGCATATTCGTTTTACCTTGTAGGATAGGGAATTCCAAAGCTTTTGATACATTAGCCAATCTAGGGTCAAGCCTTAACTTACTTCCATTATCCGTTTACAAAACTCTTAAGCTAGGAAAGCTAGAAGAAACGGAAGTGGTTATTGGTTTAGCGGATGGACGTGTTGCTTATCCAGTAGGAATAATGAAGGACATGTTAGTACATATAGGGAAATTAACTATTTTGGCAGATTTTCATGTCCTTGATATGGTGATAACGCTCAGAATGAGCATGTTTTTAGTTGCGTTATCATTAGTTTTGTGCATCATATTTGGTTATATTTATATGTTTTTGTTACTTAATCATGAAAAAGTGTATATGCAAGTAAATGTAGCCAAGTACAGGAAAAGATGATGAAAAGACGAAGAATTGAAGTGATTATGCACATTTGGAAGATTCTCGAGATGGAGACAAGAGAGAAACCACACAAGGACTCAAGGATTTGATAGTGTCAAGATTTCTATGTTCATATATCAAGAAAATATCAAGTTCTATGGAAGAAATCAGCACTTAAACCAAGGATAGAGTAAGCAATGAATTAAGTCAAAGAAAAGTCAAGATTGTGAGTGCCAGAGGACTCCAACCGATCGGATGCAAACCGCATCCGATTCGGTTGGGTTTTACCAAGTAGAGGAACCAATTGGATGGACCAAAATCCGATCGGTTGGCTGAAGCTGCAGTTACCATTTTCGCATTAATTGATGGTTTTACTCCTCATAATTATTGTGGCCGATGATTTCCTTCATATTTACTGTCCTAGGTCATTTTTACTTGGATAGTAAGTGTTCTTACACTTATATAATGGGATCCAAGGCTAGATACTAAGTGTGACACCCCAAAATTAGTAAAAGGCTTACACTAAGTCCTTACTATCTTATTATCATTGCCCGAAAGTCTAGAAGTGCTGTAAAAACGTCCAAGAAACTTTGAGTTAAAGTCTCAATAGTTTGGTTTGAGTTTGGAGTTGTTTACTTGTCATAGTAGGCGATTGGAGGAGTGTGGTTGCTATAGTTCCACAATTCTAGTTCTTGTAATTCTAAAACTAGGTATATCTTGTTTATTTACAATGAACTACTTTTACTTTGACTTTAATGAAATTGTTATTTGTTACTTGTGTTTGATTATGATTGTTATGCAGTAATTTTTGGTATACTTGTGTGTATGATGTAACTGTTGTTAGAGTATTCTTATCTTAAAATGTGATGCATGAAAACATTTCTTGTTTTATGAGTTTGTTGGAATAATATCTAATCTTGCTTAATTTGTTGGTAAAAACATTTCAAAGGATAAAAAGGCCGAAAGGATTTTCTTTATGTTTTTATTCCAAAACGTTAGTGCACGAATTAGTATGGGATATGGTGTGTGACAAGCATCATATTTACTCATTAAAATGGATTTGAAACAATTTCATCATGAGATAAGGCCGAAAGGATTCGTAGGAATTTATGAGATAAGAATTGCTTTTCAAACAACTAGTGTTTAATAGAATTGTCGTAATAGTTAGCAAGGCCGAAAGGAGTTAACTAGGAGATTAAATTCTTAGTAATGATTTTTCATGATACAAACCATTGATTGTTAATCATTCATATAAAATTGTGCATCATTACAAGTTACACCAAACTTTGTAGAATACTCTATATAATTGGTTAAGGAATTACACACAAGTATATGTTTTGTTTGATTGGATTCTATTTACAACTTTTTGAATTTTCACCAAATTGGATTGACAACCCTTTTTGCAAAAACTTGTTATACTAAATACAAATACCAAATCCCTTGGGGCGATTTCGACTTACCCACCTTTACTATTACGGACGAGTATACTTGCTCGTATGTGTTAATTAGAGAACCGGATAAATCGTGTTTATAAATTTTAAAACTTGTACACGGTAGAGCACATCAAGTTTTTGGCGCCGTTGCCGGGGATTTGATTTGATTTGATTTGATTTGTTTGTATTTGGTAGTTTTATCCATTTTTGATTTAGAAAATTCGTGTTAGAGTAAAAGTAAAAAGAAAGTAAAAAAAAAAAAGTTGGTTTAAGGACCAACCGAATCGGATGGTTACCCATCCGATCGGTTGGAACCTTCGGTAAAAGTTTTATAGATTTTTATTTCCTTTTTTATTTAGTCTTTTAATGATAGATTAATGATAGTTTAAATGTAGTAATAGATATAATTAATTATTTGTTTAATTAGATAATTAATAATTAATGGTGATCATAGAAGTAGTTTTAATATTTTTAAAGTTTTTATTATAGAAGTTAATGTAGTTAGTACATTTAATTTTATGTTTTATAGTTAAGTAGTTTAAGAGCTTTCCTTTATAATGTTAGTTAATAGTAGTTATTAGATAGTTAATTGGTTCTAATTAAAGTTATTAATTATTTTTAACTTTTCATTTCTAGTTAATTAGTTTTATTTATGTCATAATTATCATATTAAAATTTTAATTTAGTTTTCAATTAAAAAAAAAAGAAATAATTTTTTTTACGAGCTGTCTAACCGATCGGATGGAGCCCGCATCCGATTCGGTTGGGCCATTTTGTTTTTTTTTTAAGATTTGTCAATCCGATCGGATGGAGTTGGATACCGATCGGATGGATGCCTCGTTAAAATTTTCAAAAATTTTTCAATTTTTAGTTGTTTTAGTGTTTTGAGTGTTTGAACTTGTTGGTTTACTTGATATGATTTCATTTTGAGTATGTTTCGATTATGACTAACCCTAATGCTAATGATTTGGATTTTTGTGTTTGTGGTTATGTTATAGTTATTATTTGCTTTAGTAAGATGGAAAGTTTGAGCGAAGTTTCGGAGTATTTGAGAAATTTGGAAGAAATGTTCAAGGATTCGGGTGATTCCTTGGAACGTTTGGAAAGTATGTTGGGAGAAGCTAAGATGGATCTTGAAAAGGTAGAAGAAGTTGGGGAAAATCGAGTTTGTTTGCCAAAGGAGAAAAAGGTTGTTGTGTTCACAAGAGCTCCATCTGAGAAGTTCGATGCACCACACATGAGGTTTGCTACACCTTGTGGTGTGGAAGGAGTCAAAGCTTGGGATGCTCAGTTGAATATGGAGTATGGAGATAATTATATTACCGAAGATGTGCTAGATAAACTTGGTTTTGTTCGACTTGATTATGAAGATTATGGAAGAAAGAAAGTGAAAGATGTGAAAGTGAATATTCACGGCCACATTTTCAAGGTATATTTTGTTGTTCTAGACGATGGAAACACCGATGAACCGGAGGTAGTGTTTGGAAGGGATTTTCTTGTTACAACTAAGTGTAAGCTTGATTTTGCACTTGGAGAAATGAGAATTGATATCACCGATTTGGAAGTAGAGAAGGAGGTAGATGTGATGCTTGCGGAATTATGTGAAGGAATGGAAGAAGTCAAGGAAGGGAAGGAAGAAGTTGTTAAAATGGGAAAGGCTAGTAGGAAGAAAGCACCTCTTAACAAATTAACCCAACCCTCCACCCCAAAGAATGATAATTCATCATCATCATCATCTAATTTACCACCTAATTCACCACAAACCGTTAAACCTTTGACTCAAGAAACAAAGGAGGCTATTTTGGAGAATTTGGAGATGAAATTTAATGAGCTTATGGAGAAGAAGCCGATTATTGAAGTGTTGAATAACTATATGACATACCGTAAGAAATTGGATGCGGTTATGATGGCTAGATCTAGGCTAGAGGACAAAAGTTTTGATGAGGTTGAAAGAGCAAGAATTGTGGAGAATGGATTACCTAAGAAAATGAGTGATTCGGGGAATTTTGTTTTACCAATTAAGGTAAATGGAACAACTGCGATGTATGCATTGGCCGATACCGGGTCAAGTGTGAGTGTTATGCCATATCCGTTGTACAAAAGGTTAGGACTTGGTAACCCCCAACCTAATCAATACAATCTCACTATGGCCGGCAATTCTAAAGCAATAGCAATGGGTGAAGTGAAAAATGTTCGAGTTCAAATAAGGTACCAAGCCTTTTTATCTGACTTTTTAGTGCTTAACATACCGGTAGACAAAGAATTACCACTTTTGTTAGGTAGACCATTTTTGAGAACATGTGGGGCTATACTAGATATGGGTCGTGGTTGATGCGTGGTTTTGCAACCTTACAACAGGTTTTACCTCTCGAGGGATCTCAAGAGGCTTACAACCCCACCAGGCAGTGTACCTGACCGATGTAGTATAGTGTAGTGGTAAGTACGGGGGATTGATCGTTCTCCACAGGGAATAGTGTTCGTTAGGTATGAAAGACTACTCTAATAGGTCTAAGGGTTGAGGAAGATTCTTTTTGTGTTTTTATAATTTTATGAAAGCAAGTAAAATCTCGGGTTTGAAGGAGTGGGCGGAATTAGTTGCTAGTCAACTAACCCAAATAACTACAAATGCAAATAAAATAAATAACTGAAAATAAAAAGTTGGTGAAAACTTATGTGTAGAGAAATGTGTTCACTTAGATTTCCTTACTCCCTAACTATCTTTTACCGGTTGATTAGTGTGTATTAGTTGCGTGGATGACGGGTGTATTCCTTAATACCAATCGTGGGGTGGCGTACGTACTTCCCCAACTCTACAAGCTCCTACTTCACTCCTATGTCGAGCCGGCTAGGAAGCTCCTAACATGGGATCACTAGAATTCGCTTGTGCATTAAATACAACCATAAAAACCTTTAGTACGCATTTGGTTCATGTTTCTTAAGACGTTCAAGCAAGTTACCGAATAGGAAGTTAGCCAGTTTTCTTAAGCCTAACATAGAATAACAATCATCCAATACAACTAATAACACACTAATAACCAATAATCAATAGCTAGGTTTCATTAGATCTAAGCAAACACAAGATAAATCTAGCCTAACATGTTAAACAAAAGACAAGAACAAGATAGAATCAAACAACACATAGACATATTGAATGATTAATTGATAACTTATCTTTCAATGTAACATGGAAGATCTCAAGGAAAAAAGCCTTGAAAAAGATGCTAAAATCGTCTTAGGGTTTTCTCCCAAAAATTCCACACTAAGCTCTCTCCTAATGACAAAGAATTGCAAAACTATATATAGATTTTTACATCTGACGGCGTCACCTTATGGAGTGTGACGCCGTCACCTCGCCGCTTCTAGGGTTCTCGGGTGACCTTCTTGACGCCGTCCCTCTTTAGCTCTCCAAAATCCGTTCTGGCTTATCAAGGCTTGACGCCGTCAGACCTTGAACGTGACGCCGTCCCTCTTTGAATTAAGCCGTGACGCCCTTGATCAGGTTAAAGCGTGACACCGTCAGAATTCACATGAAATTTTCACTGGCTTATCATGAGTAAATTTCACATCCACCTTTTCTTGCCAAGCCATGACGCCGTCCAGAGTAAAATCTGACGCCGTCAAAGGTAACTTTTAGCCGATTTTTGAGACTTTGTCGTTTTCTTCACTTTAATGCTCCAAAAACGTCTAAAATGCCTCCTTTTCCAGATTTCTCCTCAAAAGTACCTAAAATGACAAAAGGAACGATTTAGGGCAATATTTGATCAAATAAATACAATTTAGGGCTTAAATGACCCCTTAAAAGCGGTACACTTTTCGCTTCATCAAATACCCTTACACTTGAGATTTGCTTGTCCTCAAGCAAATGCGCTTTTATTCTAATCAAAATACAGGTTAGGGGTCATTTAATGCAAACATAAAAGTAATTACAACAAATAATCGTTCCACTTCAATCATAATAAGCACGGAGATTATAAACTAGCACCTCACAAGTAGTGTTTAGATACTCACATCTCTCAAGTGTCATCAAAATAAATCTCATAAATGAAAACGGATAATATCTCTCACTACCTGTCATAGCAAATAGATTACCATAGGCTTGGGAAAGGATCGAAAACCTCCTCCACTAGGCGTAAGCACCTAAGATAAACTATCAAAGAGGGCTTTTACATGGGTTATAACGTTAGGTGTAGGGAAAAGGAAAACACGGTTTTGTTGGATAAAGGATATTTTACTGGTGGCGAGTTAAAGATCTTGATTAATTACATGTACTATACAATGTTGCTAAGCCAAGACTCGACTCAATCTTAAGCTAGAAACAAAATAACAAAATAACAAAAACATAAAAAATAAACATAAAATGAAACG
This sequence comes from Artemisia tridentata subsp. tridentata, assembly GCA_021014915.2. Taxonomy (NCBI): domain Eukaryota; kingdom Viridiplantae; phylum Streptophyta; class Magnoliopsida; order Asterales; family Asteraceae; genus Artemisia; species Artemisia tridentata. The sequence continues at coordinate 185,944,222 of CP139506.1, read as the reverse complement.
GGATGGTAGTCCGTATGTTTTTTCTTACTTTTCTTTTTCTCATTTTTTTGTATTTTTCTTGATTTTTTCGATTTTTTTTTTTTTTTTTTTTTTTCATACACTCTTGCCCTACTATCCAAAATAATACATCATAGGGGCATTGCATTCCCCTTACACTTGAACTTTTACATAACTTTACAATTAACTATTCTAATGACTCGAATTAAGATAATTGAAAAACTTGGAGTACTTTTAAAATATTTAGCACATATGGGGGTAATAAATGATGTTCTTCCCCATTACTCCATTACACTAGTACTTTACCCATGAGTCCCAATCGTCCCAAAACAATATGTACAAGGATATGACTCGACTTAGCAACCATGTAATCAATTAGATAATTAACTTGGGTTTAAACAAATGTTGTAACAATAATGCACTAAAAACGAGTGCATACAAGGTAGGCTAAGGAGATTTGGGTGTACATTTAAGTGGGGTGTAACAAATTCTTCCTTTAAGTAAAATGCTTAAAGGTCGAAACGAAAAGATAGGCTCTGAGGGGTGTACTAGGGGTATCGTGTACTAAAAATGAGTACAACGCAAAGGGTGTGGGAGAATTACTTGACCAATGTTGCCAATGTAATTATAACAAAAACACAGGTGTAAAACAATGGGTTAATCCTAATGCCTCTTATCATGTAGTAAATCTAACTACACGAATGTAGTCTCACTTGTGGCCTCGGAATGGTCCTAACGCAAGTTCTAGAATCTAAGTGCTACCGGTACACACATCATAGCATAAATGCTTTTCCTACCAATTCTAGGGGCGAACCTCACATATTTGGGGGTGGAAAATTTTTTAGTGGTACGGTTTTTGTGCTAGTCATATAACTCCTATCCGTGAGACGCTCATTAAGATCAAAGTTTCACTCCTATATGTTGTAAAAAATTTTAAATTTGGCACTAAAATTACCTTAACAAGTATTTCTCTCAGTTTTATTACACATCTATTATTAAACAAACAAAAATCAAGCGCAATTGCATTCTCTTAATCGTGCTTTTACCCTCCCCTTACACTTAAGATGAACATTGTCCCCAATGTTCAAACAACAAGATGTAAAAGTAAATAAAGTAAAAGAATGAAATCAAATACTCCCCTGATTCGTTCGGTGGATAATGAAGTAACACGGTTAGATCTTCTTCCAAAGAGAAAGTTGAAGCTCCATGACTAATGCATCGCCATAAGCTTGATTCAAAACATTTCCTTGTCCAAAATAACCTGTTAAACCTGAGAAAACAAACACGAAAACCTGCATAACATCGGCTGGATAAAATCTATATATAAGGATATAATGCTTGTGGAATGATAACTTTGCAGACTCCTGGAGATTATAAGGTGGAGATTTTAATAAAAACTTTTTATGAAAACAAAACTTTTAAAAATTTCTGAAAATTAAATCTGACGCCGTCAGGTTATAAACCCTGACGCCGTCAGAAATGACCTGACAAAAATTTTCATTTTAAGTTTCCGGAAAATTTCTGGAAAAACCTTTACCTTACTTCCTGGAAATCCTGCAAAACATCATTATGACTCGATACAAGCATTTGACTCAAACAAATACTAATATGTATGTTCATTTAATATTATTACGATTCATGTTCATTTGTGTTCTAATAAACCAATTTAGATTTCCCTTACACTTATCTTTTGCAAAATACCTTTATATGTAGTTAAGACGAAGTTAAAAACAAAATAAAGCATTTTCACAAATTACTTTTGAACATGAATCAATACTAATAAAAATTAAACACACATACGGAAACAAATAAAAACAAACAAACAAACAAATAAACACACAAAGCAAATAAAGCTTGGGTTGCCTCCCAAGAAGCGCTTTTCTTTATTAACGAGTCTTGTAGCTAGACTCAAAGTCATGCTACTCTACGTGATTCCATCATTCATAATGACGTATCCCTGATAGATATAATCCTTGTTATCAGGGTGGTGGTGTCTTAATCGCTCGACATTCACAGTCACATCACCTCCTCCCTTGCTGGTCAAGCTTACTACCCCATCTTGGTGTAGACTTTTAATTGTGAATGGTCCGTACCACCAGGGACTTGGTTCATCGGTAGGTGCTTTTGTTTCTGAATGCCTTAGAAGCACTGAGTCTCCTTTCGTAAATTCAGCGGGGTTATTAGGCTGCTCACCAGCCTCAATATAATCGTTATTTCCACCCTTACATTCTCTAATCTCATTTTCATTGTAATTCTTAATCCTTGCCTCCCATTCAAGGATTTTCTCTCGAACATTACCACGGATTACATTGGGGTTAGCCTCCATCTTCTTTTGTAGAGCAACATCTCGTATATGACGTGGAATCGTTGGGAAGTTTATCGTCTTCTTCCCCTTCTTCATTTGGATGGTACTTTTTTCGTAATTGATTTGTGCCCTAGTGGTCGCGAGAAAGGGTGCCTCAAGGATTATTGGCATATTCATGTCATTTCTTTCAATAATCATGAAGTCGACCGGATATAGGAATCCGGCAACGTTGACCAACACATCTTCCGCAATTCCTAACGGGTACTCGTAAGAATGTTTTGCAAAGGAGAGTTTAGTACGGGTGATGGATGGCAGTTCGTCGGTTAACTGGACATAAACGGATAAAGGCGTCAAATTTACGTCGGAACCTTGGTCAGCCACCGCATCCAGATACTTGAGTTTTCCAATGCTGCATGGTATTTCGAAGACCCCGTAGAATTCCTGCTTTTCCACTAACTTTTGTCTTATGAGGCACTCATACAATTGCCCTCCGGGTAATGTGTCGGATTCATCATCCGGTTCCATCCTCTTGGACTCCTTGTTGGGTAGATGAGTACGTCGATAGTTTCCCACCCAATCGTTTATGGTTTCCTTGTTTATTTCGTGCTTCAAGTAATGCCTCACTTGTTGTGACTTTGGTGGTTCTTCCAATTGGCGCTCCTCAGTGGGCGCCTCCTTTCCCTTGTCGGAATCACATGTGTAGGCATTGGTGTTTCCGTCTTTAAGTGGGACGAGGTCAATTTTGTTAACTTCCATAGTTATCAACTTTCCTCTTCCATCATTTTCGCCCTCTTGGACTACGGAGACGGTATTAACATAATTAGTGTTGGGAACTTCAACATCTTTTCGCACTAGCACATTTCTAGGAGCTTTTGTATTTGTGTATTCTTTCAAAAGGTTCATCATCTCCGCCATCTTCTCTTCCATTTCCTCCTTCTGTTTGTAGACGGCTTCCTCAAATTTCGCCAACCGTTCGGAGTGTTTTGACATGTATTCTCTCATTCGAGCTTCGAATGTTGGACTAAGTTCCTGAGGTGGGGAGTTGGGTTGAGCGTGCTTATGGAAGGGTTTAGTATTTTCCCTACGGGGTGATTCGGATAATGGTATTTGCTTAACGCTTGAGACCGAGTTAATTGTTGCTTTTTGTGGACTTAAGGGTCTCTTTTGCTTTTCCATAAGATATGCAACCCTTTTCTCAAGTTCACTTACGCTTTCCTCAGTAATTTGATTGGCTGTATCGAGTGACGAATATGTCTTGACCGCCGAGCGCACATCGTGGGAGACTTGCCACAATTCATCATCGTCGGATGCAAGCTCATCAATGATCTCCCATGATTCCTCGGCGCTTTTGTCGCGCAATCTGCCCCCGGCGGCTCGATCGATGGCATGCTTGGCGTGGTAATCAACATGGTCATAGAAGATTTGGATTTGAAGCCAGAGATTTATGCCATGATGAGGGACTTTTTGGAGTAAGTCCTTGAATCGAATCCATGCTCCATAGAGGGTTTCGCCTCGACGTTGTTCAAATGTCAAGATATCCTTCCTTAGCTTGGTAGTTCTTCCCGGTGGGAAAAACTGAGCAAGGAAACGAGTGGTGAGATCATCCCAAGAGGTGATGGATCCTGCGGGTTGACGTTCTAGCCATTGACTAGCTTGATCCTGCAGAGAGAATTGAAAGAGACGCAATCGGGTCGTCTCTCGAGTGGCAACATCAAGGTCTATAGAATCAACGATTTTAAGAAAGTCCTTGAGGTGTTGATTAGGATCTTCAGATCGAAGTCCATGGAATGCGCATCCGCTTTGCACCAACCGGATGGTGTCGGATCGCAAGGGTGTGACATTGGCTCCTTGAGTGAGCTCAATGGTGTTTCGATAGCCATGGTGGCTAGGACGGGAATACTCTCCTAAAGTACGGGCTCTAGGAGGTGGTGGTTGTTGTGGTGGTGGGTTGTTTGGATTAAGGATATTACCATCTTCCATGATGTCGGATGGTATGGTTACGAACAAAGACACGAAGAAAATAGATAGACTAAAGAAAACCTAGAAAAAGAAAATAAAAATCTCACTAGAAGGGAATCTAGTGAGTAGACCTATAAAGTAAAAATTCAACCTAAACAATAACTATTCCCCGGCAGCGGCGCCAAAAACTTGATGCGTGGTTTTGCAACCTTACAACAGGTTTTACCTCTCGAGGGATCTCAAGAGGCTTACAACCCCACCAGGCAGTGTACCTGACCGATGTAGTATAGTGTAGTGGTAAGTACGGGGGATTGATCGTTCTCCACAGGGAATAGTGTTCGTTAGGTATGAAAGACTACTCTAATAGGTCTAAGGGTTGAGGAAGATTCTTTTTGTGTTTTTATAATTTTATGAAAGCAAGTAAAATCTCGGGTTTGAAGGAGTGGGCGGAATTAGTTGCTAGTCAACTAACCCAAATAACTACAAATGCAAATAAAATAAATAACTAAAAATAAAAAGTTGGTGAAAACTTATGTGTAGAGAAATGTGTTCACTTAGATTTCCTTACTCCCTAACTATCTTTTACCGGTTGATTAGTGTGTATTAGTTGCGTGGATGACGGGTGTATTCCTTAATACCAATCGTGGGGTGGCGTAAGTACTTCCCCAACTCTACAAGCTCCTACTTCACTCCTATGTCGAGCCGGCTAGGAAGCTCCTAACATGGGATCACTAGAATTCGCTTGTGCATTAAATACAACCATAAAAACCTTTAGTACGCATTTGGTTCATGTTTCTTAAGACGTTCAAGCAAGTTACCGAATAGGAAGTTAGCCAGTTTTCTTAAGCCTAACATAGATAAACAATCATCCAATACAACTAATAACACACTAATAACCAATAATCAATAGCTAGGTTTCATTAGATCTAAGCAAACACAAGATAAATCTAGCCTAACATGTTAAACAAAAGACAAGAACAAGATAGAATCAAACAACACATAGACATATTGAATGATTAATTGATAACTTATCTTTCAATGTAACATGGAAGATCTCAAGGCAAAAAGCCTTGAAAAAGATGCTAAAATCGTCTTAGGGTTTTCTCCCAAAAATTCCACACTAAGCTCTCTCCTAATGACAAAGAATTGCAAAACTATATATAGATTTTTGGATCTGACGGCGTCACCTTATGGAGTGTGACGCCGTCACCTCGCCGCTTCTAGGGTTCCCGGATGGCCTTCTTGGCTTATCAAGGCTTGACGCCGTCAGACCTTGAACGTGACGCCGTCCCTCTTTGAATTAAGCCGTGACGCCCTTGATCAGGTTAAAGCGTGACGCCGTCAGAATTTACATGCAATTTTCACTGGCTTATCATGAGTAAATTTCACATCCACCTTTTCTTGCCAAGCCATGACGCCGTCCAGAGTAAAATCTGACGCCGTCAAAGGTAACTTTTAGCCGATTTTTGAGACTTTGTCGTTTTCTTCACTTTTATGCTCCAAAAACGTCCAAAATGCCTCCTTTTCCAGATTTCTCCTCAAAAGTACCTAAAATGACAAAAGGAACGATTTAGGGCAATATTTGATCAAATAAATACAATTTAGGGCTTAAATGACCCCTTAAAAGCGGTACACTTTTCGCTTCATCAGTGGTACATTGACTATTGTTGATGGGATTTTGAAACACACTTACTACCCAAAACCCAAAGGAAAACTGGTAAAGGAAGTGCATGAGAAAGAAGATGAGGAAGAATACTTGGGATGTTTTGAAGTAGGAAGAGATGAGGATGGTATGCCCAAATATGGGCCGGTTACTCCTAGTTACTTTGATTTCGAAGATGAAATGGAGAGAGCTCTAGCAATGGAGGATTTCTTTAACCCCTTTAAACATGTTTTTGTGTTTAATAAGCTTACAGATTTTCTTGGATCATTACCGGTCCAAATCAAAAATTTAGAGCGGGGACCCGACGGTCCGAGTGTTTACAAGAAGGAAAATGGAGATGGGGAATGGCATGTGAAGTTCGATAATGTTTGCCCAAGTGGAAGGAATTTTGCAAGAAGGTTTCAGACACAAAAGACAAACCGGAAGTTGTCCGGAAAATTTCAAAGTGAAGACATCCTAAGGCATGAATACTTTCAAGGATGAAGGAGATCAAGTGAACAAGTTGAAGAATAAAACACGAAACTTATGCTAGTTGTTGGTAAAAACATTTCAAAGGATAAAAAGGCCGAAAGGATTTTCTTTATGTTTTTATTCCAAAACGTTAGTGCACGAATTAGTATGGGATATGGTGTGTGACAAGCATCATATTTACTCATTAAAATGGGTTTGAAACAATTTCATCACGAGATAAGGCCGAAAGGATTCGTAGGAATTTATTAGATAAGAATTTCTTTTCAAACAACTAGTGTTTAAGAGAATTGTTGTAATAGTTAGCAAGGCCGAAAGGAGTTAACTAGGAGATTAAATTCTTAGTAATGATTTTTCATGATACAAACCATTGATTGTTAATCGTTCATATAAAATTGTGCATCATTACAAGTTACACCAAACTTTGTAGAATACTCTATATAATTGGTTAAGGAATTACACACAAGTATATGTTTTGTTTGATTGGATTCTATTTACAACTTTTTGAATTTTCACCAAATTGGATTGACAACCCTTTTTGCAAAAACTTGTTATACTAAATACAAATACCAAATCCCTTGGGACGATCTTGACTTACCTACCTTTACTATTATGGACGAGTATACTTGCTCGTATGTGTTAATTAGAGAACCAGATAAATCGTGTTTATAAATTTTAAAACTTGTACACGGTAGAGCACATCATATGGTTATAGTGATACTACATGCCCATTATTAGTAGGAAGAGGATTCCTAGCTACCGCTAGTGCTATGATTGATTGTAAGACGTCCAAAATAGCAGTAGGTGAAGGTGATACTAGGTCAATCTACGATGTCAAGAAACATGCCTATGATAATGATGAGGAACAAACACCTCATTAGGTAGATATGGATAGGAAACCCTCTAGATATCAACCTTGGATTAATGGAGACTTCATAGGACCTCAACACCCATTCTATTTAGAGGTAGAATTCGTGAACCGAACACACTCGGTAGAATAAATTTTGGCTAGAGATACCGAATTGGACCCATTTGAGGATCCTTTAGTTTTTAGGAAGATGATTGAATTCCTAGGAGTCTTGCCAATTAACTTAGGAATGAATAAGTGGAAGAGTGAGAGTTCAAAACAACCATGTAATTGGAATAAGCCACCGAAAGAAGGCGATGGATCATGGCACATAAAGATGACCTTATATGATCCCGATGGAGAGAAGTTTGAAAAGTCATACCGAACAAAACGTACTAATAGGAAACTAAAAGGAAAATTTGATCCAAAAGATGTCCTCGACGAGGAACTCACTCACATAAGGTAATAGGGCATGACTTTGAGTCTAGCTACAAGACTCGTTAATAAAGAAAAGCGCTTCTTGGGAGGCAACCCAAGCTTTTTAATTGTTTGCTTGTTTTTTTTTTGTTTGATTTCATATATATGGTCCATCTTTACTTGTTTATCTTTCATGTTTCAAATAATTTGTGAAAATGCTTTATTTTTTTTAACCTCGTCTTAATCACATATAAAGGTATTTAACAAAGAGATAAGTGTAGGGAAGATCATATTTGTTTATAAGAACAAATTCGAACATGAAAGTTAACAATTAATGATTAGCATATATTTATATGTTTGTTTAGAGTCAAATGCTTGTATCGAGTCACAATGAATGTTCTGCAGTTTTTCCAGGTTTTAATACTCAGATTTTTCCAGAAACAAAACGTAAAAATACTGTCAAGTCTTACCTGACGGTGTCAGGGTTTACCACCCGACGACGTTAGGTACTGTAGCAACACAGTTTTTCAGGATGTTGTTTTTCTGCTGGAACTAAATTTTTGAAAAAAAAAAAATTCGGAATTTTAAATTTCCAGGAATCTGTAGGCATTTATTTTGCAAGCATTATATCTTACTTTGTTTTCTAGGAATTAGTTTTTATTATATATAGTGTTTACCACCGATTTTATGTGAGGTTTTGTGTTTCATTTTCTTAGTGAATTACAGGTTATATTAGACAAGAAGATGAAGTATACATTGGAAGTGAACCTTATCATGTTTGTTTTCTTGGAGGAAGATTTAACCATGTTGTCACATCGTCCATGCCGAGCAAATCAGGGGAGTACTAGTTTCTTTCTCTATTTTATTTTCCCGTTATCATAACTTTTATACTTTTCAAGAACATTTGGGACAATGTTCAATTTAAGTGTATGGATGGTAAAATGGGATACCTTAGAAACTATAACTTCGCTTGATATTTGTTTTGTCTTAGAGTAAATGTGTAATAAAACTAAGATAGATACTTGTTAGGGCAATTTTAGCACCAAATTTAAAGAGTAAATTACACCGTTGGTCCTTGTGGTTTGCGTTGACTGGCGGATATGGTCCTTTGACCAAAAAAAATGCGCCGGTGGTCCTTAAGTCAGAAACGTTATGCACCGTTAGTCCCTCATTCCAAGTGGCCCCACAAACTGATACTAACGCCCGTTATCTATTGAATTTAAAGGGGCAATTTGGTCACTCTCTTCAACAGTTCCCACATACTTTTGTCTTCTACTTCATCCACTTCAACCACATGACATTGGTGTCACCATTGTCATCATCATGATCCTCATCTCACTCTACTTCTTTTCAAAAAGTAAAAAAGCATCCTTAAAAAAAACAAAAAAACATTACCTCAAAAACCCATAATCCAACACACTACTGATGATCATATCCAACAGCAACAGGTCGACCCTGTTACTGAACCGGATCCTAGTGATGAGAAGATCCGGATAGATATGAGTAAAGAGAAGCGGGTTTCTTATCCGGGTTTGGCAAGTGGGTCAAGTTATGGAAGGGGGTCGGGTGATCAGTTGGCTATTGTGACGGTTCAGCCAGAAGTGTCACATTTGGGTTGGGGTAATTGGTATACTTTAAGGGAGCTTGATATTGCTACGAATGGGTTTAGTAGTGAGAATGTGATTGGTGAAGGTGGAATGAATCTATTGTTGATGACAAGTCTTTGTACTTCAGGAAAAGTTGGAGCCCTATTATTTGGTTGGCCATGGGAAAATTTTGGTAGTTATAGGGTATGCTTAATTTTATTAGTTTCTTTTTCCTTTTACATGTTTAAGATTGTTTTTGCGAAATGGTAATTGTGGTTCTAGATAGCAGGTAATCAGTTTTGATTGATTAGATAGACGACAAGATTTGATTGTGAATAGTTTGTTCAAAACTAATTATCTGGTAAAAAACCCACTTTTACAAAAAATTCAAATTTGGTAAAGGGTCGATGTACGGTGTATTTGAAGGTCAATTATTGGTTCTTGATGTTCTTTATTTGTGAGATCTAATTCAATGAAGGTCAATGAAGGGTTAAATTAAATATCAATGAAGTATGTTTATACATGTGTGCTTGTAATTTGAAGATCTAATTTTTTTTGTAAAAGTGGGTTTCGATGAAGAAGATGATGACGGTGTCTGGGTGGTTGTGGTGGGTTTCGATTGAAGAAGAAGATGATGACGGTGGTTGGGTGGTTGTTGTGGCTTTGGTTGCTGATGATGGTGGTGTTGCCGGAATCTGCTGGTGTTGCCTGGTCGGAATCTGCTGGTGTTATTTATTTATTAGTGGTTAGGTTGTTGTTAGATTTTTAAAAGAATTAATAAGTTATATATATTTTACATCAGGTAATTGAATTATGTACTTTTAACTTTATCATCAAATGTCATGGAAATGTTAGGACTCATGTGTATTCGTTTAAGTTCACAACAGCAGCAGTAGAAACAAAAGAAACTTGAATATAGTTTCTCTTATTTCCAGATCAACTTGATAGTGGATTTTATTCGTTTGTGGTTGATTTGTTGTTGATTAAGATCAGTTTGGTATTTTGTTAAATTGAGATTTAATAAAAGAGTTTTGTGTGTGTTTAAATCATCTTTTTCTACAAGAATAAAGATGGGAAATGACGAAAGTGCCCGTTTAAATCGGATATTTAACGAGCGTTAGTTTAGGTTTGTGGGGCCAGTTGGATGGAGGGACTAACGGTGCATAACGTTTCTGACTTAAGGACCACCGGCGCAATATTTTTGGTCAAAGGACCATATCCGCCAGTCAACGCAAACCACAAGGACCAACGGTGTAATTTAATCAAATTTAAACTTACAATATATAGGAGTGAAACTTTAGTTTCAATAAGCGTCTCATGGATAGGAATTATATAGCTAGCACAAAAACCCTACCACTCAAAAAAATTTCACCCCAAAAATGTGAGGTTCGCCTTTAGATCTTTAGGAAAAAGCATTCACCTTTAATGCTTATGAGTGTACCGGTAGTATATAGATTCTAGAACTTGCGTTTGTGATGCATCCCGAGATCGCTAGTAAGACTACATTCATGTAGTTAGGATTTATGATGCGTGCGATGTGTCGTTGCGGTTTAGCAGTATTAATGCCTACTCAAGTTTTAAATTTATATTTAGCCGACTTATCAATAACACACACACTTAACGAGCAATGTACCCGGTCAGTATGAATATAATGGTAAGTAGAGTGTCGATCACTAAGAGTGGAACGTATTATCTAGTTATTCTAATCAGTATTTTAATATCCTAAGTTAGCTATACAACCTAATCTAACGCAAGGGGGTTCAGCCTGAGAGACTGGCACGGTTTGGTTGTAATTAAATAGTAAACTAAACTAATGAGCACGGATCAGCGATTAGCACACACGTACATAGATAGATACTCGAGACAATAAGAAGACCTGTCCTGATAATTAAGTAGCTTGTCACTTGTTTTATTGCTAGTTTTATATGAAGTGTATATAATTAAACCTTTCTCGTTGGCTCTAATCTTATCGGCGAGTAAACCCTTAATGATTACTTATGTCTATCCTATTTATTAAAGAGACGCTAAAACAAATAGGCGAGGAAGGGGCATGGCGACCCAAGCAATGCTCAGCTAGACACAGAGGTTATCAATGCACTAATAAAAGTCACCAAAGACATCAACATATAAACTTTAATTAATGGGAAAGCAATATTAAGGGGAGTGCATGATTTTCCGTAGTCACATGACACAAGCCCATCAATCCTGATGAATTAAAGTGTACTAATACAATAAAACAAAACTACTTAATGAATTGCATACATGCAGGACCTTCTTACAGCTCTTGTATCTTTGTTTAGGTGTGTCTTGTGCTGCTTGGTCGTCTGAATTCGGCTCTAGGGTTTTTCCTTCACACACTGTCCAACTCTCAAATTCGTCTGACCTTGGGGTATTTATAGTTTCTGTCTGAGGGGTCGATGCGGCGCATAGAATGAATAGATGCGGCGCATTGACTTAACTTCGCGTGGGGTCCAAGATTAATATATTCAGGAATATTCGTACACCGTCTTTAGATGCGGCGTATCTTGGTCTCTGTATGCGGCGCATGTACTTGGATTGTAACTTGTGAAATCTTGATAGTGATACGCTGTATGTTAGAAGTATAATGCGGCGTATCTGGAGTAGAACGAGCTTGATCTTTTGGATTTCAGTAGGCTTTTGACATCTTGCTTGTTTTGCTCCATAATTAGTCCAAAATCGCCAAGTTTCACATAATGCTTGTTTTTACCTGAGAATCACTAAAGTAAACATTAACGTATCGATTCTCATAGATAATATAATAAAACAAGTCAAATAAATAGGATAAATGATGATAATAAAATGTACTTATTTGAGTTCATCAAATATCCCCCCACTTGAACTTTACTTGTCCCCAAGTAAACCTTAGAATTAATCAAATGAAAATGTATCCTAAAAGATATTAGGATTTATTTTTATATTTAAGCACGTATTCGTTTTGTCATAATCACACAACCAAACACTTAACGAAATAGAAACCAAAATAATTTTTTTAATGTAAAACAATTCTAAATCGTTTAGTTGCTTAGTCATGAAGAATATTCTATCGTAGGCTTGGCAAGTATACGCATCTCCCCACTAAAGCCAAGGAATAACAAGTCTAAAGCGGTAAAAAGGGTTTGTTGGTTAAGGGTTGATCATCCTTTTTAATCTCTATCGATCTCAAATTCCAGAAAAGGCGACAAAATCACAAATACATGATCGAATCCACGACCACGATACTTGCAATTTCTCAAATCCTTAACTCGAATAGGCTAAAGATAGGACCAAGTAATCTTCACCAATAATATTATATCAAAAAGGGCGACAAAATCATAAATACATAGCCGAATCCACGACTACGATACTTAAGATTGCTGAAATCCCTAATCTCAATAAATCAAAGGTTTGGATGAAGAATGATATAGGGTATGGATAATATTTGGGATACAAATTGGTGTAAAATGAAAAATAAACAAAACATATAAATTAAAATCCTAAGTGTGGTAAATTACTTTCCCAACCATCCCATAAATAAGACTCATATCATTGAATAACTCACGCTTTAACACTTGAAACACACGCTTTAGGTAGACACGAATTATACTCAACAAGATCTTAATCAAAGAATAACCTTAGTTGGCGTTCCCATAACGGCGAACTCCCATTCAATCCATAAATATAATATACAACAAATAGTGGTGATATCTCCCACTTAATACAAAACTTTACATAAGTTGGTTAAAATAAACTTCCAACTTTTCCTTTTTCTTTTTCTTTTCTATTTTTTCGATTTTTTTATTTTTTTATTATTTTTTTTTTTAAATCACATATATGTGTAAAATTTCACAACTTTTCTATCACTATATTTCCTGATAATTTTTTCATATTCTTCATACTTTCATAAATAACTGTAATAGCGAAAGTAGCAAACACACGAAAAATAAACTAAAAGTTATACAATATTTACATTCATACCAATTGCATTGTGCAATTTCCTGATCTAACCAAAGATAATGAATTACGCATGCGAACACAGGTAATGTAAGGAAACACACTTTGCCTAAAGCAATTAACCACGGATTTTAATCTACAGGGTAGGCTAAGGTGTAAGGGTGTATCGAAACATTATAACAAAGGTGTAAGAAACGAAAGGAATGGCTCTGAGGGTTTTTCTAGGGGTATCTTACTCTAAAAGTGAGAGTAACAAAGGGTTTATACGGGGGTTAACTAACCAGTGTAGTTAGTTAATATCACATAACATATAAAGGCTATTTGGGTGTAATCCTAGAAATTTACCAATTTAGACAAGTCACTCCAATTATATAGATAATACTTATTATGGTGGTATCGAATAGTATACAAGCCAAGTTCTAAAGTTTACAAGTCACCAGCACACTAAAGTTTTAATATTTTTGAAAAAATAGAGTTATGTGTGCGGTTATGTAATTTAGACTTTAAACAAAAACATGCTAGAAATTTTAAATTTTGATATATTAAGCGCATTTTAAGCATCTTTTGAAAAAGTTTAGGACAAGTAAGTGTTCTAATTCTCCAATCCCCCTATTTAAGTTAAACAACGTCCTCATTGTTTGTGTCAAAGGTTAAAAACTGGAAAATAAAAGAATTAGAACAAAAAAACTCCCCTGAGATTTGCTCGGTATGATCCTCCATTATTCGTATAAGAGCAAAAATCAACTTTCTTGTGGATTAGAACGTTTAAGCTTCATAGATGATGTATCCACAAAAATTGTAGGAATATATAATACCATTAAGACTTTAACACACCTGAGTTAAGAAGGTTCAAACTTGCATAATACATTAGTAGTTAGTAAAAATAAAACTTAAAAAAAAATTAAATCTGTAAATCATCAGGTCAGTCGATACGCCGTATCTTATGGAAAAAGATACGCCGTATCGAGCCTGGAATAAATACGAATCAGAATAGAAGATGCGTCGCATCCTTAACCAGGGATGCGCCGCATTAAATAAACTGACAAAAAGTTTTAAAGTCAAAAATAAAAATGCAGAAAATAAAATAAGATATGACCAGTGCAAGTGATGCGTCGCATCTATTATGGAGATGCGCCGCATCTTCTGCAGGTCTGACAGACTCGACACAGAACAGAAAAGTAAAAATTTTTCTTTCGGGTTGTCTCCCGGTCAGCACTTGTCTTTATTCCAGAGTCTTCAAGTTAGACTCACGTTCAGCTCCTTATTCCAATACTTTGGGTTCAAACTCCACCACTTCGTTCTCAGTATCCTCAATTTTATTATCAAAGTATTTTTTAACTCGTTGCCCGTTTACCTTGAATATATAACCATTTTTATCGCATATTTCAATAGTCCCATATGGATGCACTTTCTTGACAACGAACGGACTCGTCCATCTTGATTTAAGTTTACCTGGATACATCTTTAATCGAGAATTAAATAACAGCACTTTTTCTCCAATAGTAAACATTTTATCCCCATGTAACCTCGAGTCATGCCATCTTTTAGTTATTTCTATGTAGATCTTAGTATTTCTGTAGGCCTCATCTCTTAGTTCGTAGAGTTCATTGAGTTCCATGAAACGGTTCTTCGTTGCAGCTTCCATATCCATATTACATTGCTTTAAAGCCCAATATGCACTTTGTTCTATTTCGACCGGTAGGTGGCATGCTTTTCCGTATACGAGACAAAATGGAGTGCATCCCGTCGGTGTCTTATAGGCTGTATGATGCGCGTGATGTGTCGTTGCTGTTTAGTAGTATTAATGCCTACTCAAGTTTTAAATTTATATTTAGCCGACTTATCAATAACACACACACTTAACGAGCAGTGTACCCGGTCAGTATGAATATGATGGTAAGTAGAGTGTCGATCACTAAGAGTGGAACGTATTATCTAGTCATTCTAATCAGTATTTTAATATTCTAAATTAACTATACAACCTAATCTAACGCAAGGGGGTTTCAGCCTGAGAGACTGGCACGTTTTGGTTGCAATTAAATAATAAACTAAACTAATGAGCACGAATCAGCGATAGGCGTGCACTTACACAGATAAATACTCGAGACAATAAGAAGACCTGTCCTGATGATTAAGTAGATTGTCACTTGTTTTATTGATAGTTTTATATGAAGTGTATGTAATTAACCCTTTCTCGTTGGCCCTAATCTTATCGGCGAGTAAACCCTTAATGATTACTTATGTCTAAAAGTTATTCCTAAGTGATCAATTTAGTAACAACCGTGGGAGCCACATTCTCTTCCGTAGTCAAATGCGCAGGCCACTAATAAACACAGAGGTTATCAATGCACTAATAAGTAGTAACCAAAGACATCAACATATAAACTTTAATTGATGGGAAAGCAGTTTTAAGGGAGTGCAATCTTTCTCATCACATTACACAAGCCACCAATCCTGATGAATTAAAGTTTACTAACACAATAAAACAAAACTACTTAATGAATTAAATACATGCAGGACCTTCTTACAGCTCTTGTATCTTCGTTCGGTGTGTCTTGTGCTGCCTAATCGTCTGAATTCGGCCTTAGGTTTCTGTGGTCTTCGTACTTCATATATATTATGCCCAGAAATTCGTCTGGTCTTGGGGTATTTATAGTTTCTGTCTGAGGGTAAGATGCGGCGCATCTAATAAGTAGATGCGGCGCATTGACTTAACTTCGCGTGGGGTCCAAGATTAATATATTCAGGAATATTCGTACACCGCCAGAAGATGCGGCGTAACTCCATTCTCAGATGCGGCGCATGTCCTTGCTGTCTTGGATCGTATCTTGTGAAATCTTGATAGTGATGCGCCGTATGTAATAAGCAAGATGCGGCGTATCTGGAGCAGAATGTCTTGATCTTGTACATTTCAGTAGACTCTTATCTTCTTGCTTGTTTTGCTCCATAATTAGTCCAAAATCGCCAAGTTTCACCAAATACTTGTTTTTAACTGAGAATTACAAAAGTAAACGATTAAGTATCAATTCTCACAGATAATATAATAAAACAAGTCAAATAAATAGGATAAAAGACGGTAATAAATGTACTTATTTGAGTTCATCAAATATCCCCCCACTTGAACTTTACTTGTCCCCAAGTAAACCTTAGAATTAATCTTATGAAAATGTATCCTAAAAGATATTAGGATTTATTTTTATATTTAAGCATGTATTCATTTTTTTCATAATCACACAACCAAACACTTAACGAATTAGAAGTAAAATAAAATAATTTGATAAAAGCAAATCTAATCGTTTAACTGTCTAGTCGTGACGAATATTCTATCATAAGCTTGGAAAGTATACACATCTCCCCCACTAAAGCCAAGGAATAACAAGTCTAAATTGGTAAAAAGGGTTTGTAGGCTTAAGGGTTAATCATTCTCCTTAATCTCTATCGATCCCAAATTCCAGAAAAGGCGACAAAATCACAAATACATGATCGAATCCACGAACACGATACTTGCAATTGCTCTAATCCTTAACTCGAATAGGCTAAAGATAGGACCAAGTAATCTTCACCAATAATATTATATCAAAAAGGGCAACAAAATCATAAATACATAGCCGAATCCACGACTACGATACTTAAGATTGCTCAAATCCCTAATCTCAATAAATCAAATGTTTGGATAAAGAATGGTGTAGGGTATGAATAATATTTGGGATACAAATTGGTGTAAAATGAAAAATAAACAAAACAGAAAAATTAAAATCCTAAGTGTGGTAAATTACTTTCCCAACCATCCCATGAATAAGACTCATATCATTGAATAACTCACGCTTTAACACTTGAAACACACACTTTAGGTAGACACGAATTATACTCAACAATATCTTAATCAAAGAATAACCTTAGTTAGCGTTCCCATAACGGCCAACTCCCATTCAATCCATAAAAATAATATACAACAAATAGTGGTGATATCGAACACTTAATACAAAACTTTACATAAGTTGGTTAAAACAAACTTCCAACTTTTTCCTTTTTCTTTTTCTTTTCTATTTTTTAGATTTTTTAGATATTTTTATTTTATTATTATTATTATTATTATTATTTTTTTGACATCAACATAAATGTGTAAAATTTCACAACTTTTCTATCACTATTTTTCCGGATAATTTTTCCATACTCTTCATACTTTCAGAAATAACTGTAATAGCGAAAGTAGTAAACACACGAAAAATAAACTCAAAGATATACAATATTTACTTTCATACCAATTGCATTGTGCAATTTCCTGACTCAACCAAAGATAATGAATTACGCACGCGAACACAGGTAATGTAAGGAAACACACTTTTCCTAAAGCAATTAACCACGGATTTTAATCTACAAGGTAGGCTAAGGTGTAAGGGTGTAACGAAACATTATAACAAAGGTGTAAGAAACGAAAGGAATGGCTCTGAGTGTTTTTCTAGGGGTATCTTAATCTAAAAGTGAGAGTAACAAAAGGGTTTATACGGGGGTTAACTAACCAATGTAGTTAGTTAATATCACATAACATATAAAGGCTATTTGGGTGTAGTCCTAGAAATTTACCAATTTAGACAAGTCATTCCAATTATATAGATAATACTTATTATGGTGGTCTCGAATAGTATATAAGCCAAGTTCTAAAGTTTACAAGTCACCGGCACACTCATAGATTTGTGAATTTTGAAAAGTTCACAATTTTTGGAAATAATGTTATGTGTGCAGCTATGTAACTTAGATTAAACAAAAAACATGCTAAAAAAATTTAAATTTTGATATATTAAACGCATTTTAAGCATATTTTGAAAAAGTTTAGGACAAGTAAGTGTTCTAATTCTCCAATCCCCCCACTTAAGTTAAACAACGTCCTCGTTGTTTGTGTCAAAGATTAAAAACAGGAAAATAAAAGAATTAGAACAGAAAAACTCCCCTGAGATTTGCTCGGTATGATCCTCCATTATTCGTATAAGAGCAAAAATCAACTTTCTTGTGGATGAGAACGTTTAAGCTTCAAAAATGATGTATCCACAAGAATGCAGGAATCTATAATACCATTCAGACTTTAACACACCTGAGTTAAGAAGGTTCAAACTTGCATAATACATTAGTAGTTAGTAAAAATAAAACTAAAAAAAATTAAAATGAAAATCATCAGGTCAGTCGATACGCCGTATCTTATGGAAAAAGATACGCCGTATCGAGCCTGGAATAAATACGAATCAGAATAGAAGATGCGTCGCATCCTTAACCAGGGATGCGCCGCATTAAAATACTGACAGAAAGTTTTAAAGTCAAAAATAAAAATGCAGAAAATTAAATAAGATATGGCCAGTGCAGGTGATGCGTCGCATCTTAGGATGGAGATGCGCCGTATCTTCTGCAGGTCTGACAGACTCAATACAAAATCAGAAAAAAAAAATAAAAGATAAGCATGGGTTGCCTCCCACGAAGCGCTTGTTTTTGTTCGAGTCACGAGCCTGACTCCACCCTTATTTACTGTGTAATAGGGTGTTGTTCCCCCCACTTGGGATCAAGTGCGGGTGATAGTAGCAATAAACACGAAAAGAGTGTAAATTTGCTATTAAAGATGGAAGAAATGCATAAAGATCATACCTTGGCAATATATGTACATCTTCCCTATTCTTACCCGGTTTGGTTGATAAATTGGATGACTTGACCACTTCATCTGAAAGAGTAGTATGTTGAGGAAAAATGAGTCTCCTTTCTTCTTGGTTAGTCTCTTTGGTAGTAAGGCGTCCCTTGACTTCCGCAGAAGATGAGAAAGGGTCTTTAGCAAGTAAAAGTTCGAGTTCCTCTATATCCTTCATAGGGTCGAAATCATCATCTTCATCAATCATAGCAATGTTTAAGAGCTCATCACCAAATTCTTCCTCGAGCTCCACCAAAAACGGGTTGATCACAGGTGCTTCATGTGCTTCAATAGGTAGTGTAATAAATTTGACCTCATCATTCTTTTGTTTTGCAACCTGTTTAGGAAAACTAGCAATATTATTAGTAACGGGATTAATAATATTAAATAAATTTGTACCACTTTGTGTTGTAAGTAACTCCAATTCATCTTGTGAATCTCCATCTTCAACTAGTGGTCTTGCAATTTCATAATCGTCCCGAATTTCATCCTTAAATAAGTAATCCCAGATTTCTTCAAAATCCCTCGTTGGGTCAAAATCTGGTTGAGGTATGTCATCATAAACTATGGCGTCAAATGGTTCGAAATCAAAATTAGAATACTTTTCATCTTCATCCGTTGGATTGTCTAATGGTGGTAATACGATTGTAGAATATTCTTCAACGTAAGGTTCCGTATACACATCATCTTGTGCAATCTACGGAGAAAAAGTACTATCAATAACAATTGCCGGAATTGGTTTCACGGTATATGACTCCTCCTCATCATCAATTGACATACACCAAGTGTGTTGAAACGGCAATTTGTTTCTTTCATTCCTTGACTTTTCTTGTCCTAAAATCAAGTATTCTTCCATAGTGATTTCTTTCGTCTTAATGACTTGTGCACCATATCTTGCTCTTTCCAATCATACACCTGATTATTGCTCAAGGCTCTTTCCTCTATAAACTTGACATATTCTTCCATTGTAATATCCGGATCGTCCATCTTCCTGAAATAAAACTTACTCGTGCAAAAGAAGAGTGAAACAATCAAAGTAAAATAAAATTTGCTGATATCAGTAGACGATGCGCCGTATCCAAAAAGTTGGATACGCCGTATCTTATAATCGTTAAAATTTAATCAGACTTTTATTCAGAAAATAGATACGCCGCTTATAAATTTAGAATGCGTCGTATCAGTTAATTTATCAAAAATCGATATTTATTTAAAATTAAATGCGTCGTATTAACAAAAGTTAATGCGCCGTATTTTCGTTACGTTTCAAAAT
Organism: Artemisia tridentata subsp. tridentata; assembly: GCA_021014915.2. Classification (NCBI taxonomy): domain Eukaryota; kingdom Viridiplantae; phylum Streptophyta; class Magnoliopsida; order Asterales; family Asteraceae; genus Artemisia; species Artemisia tridentata. The sequence continues at coordinate 185,924,091 of CP139506.1, read as the reverse complement.
ACAAGTTTTTGATTCAGAAGATACGCCGTATCGACAGAAATCGATGCGTCGTATCTGTTTAATAATTCGAAAACTGTTTTTAATTAAAATAATAGATGCGCCGTATCTGCTAAAGCAGATGCGTCGTATCGCGTTATCGCTTAGAAAAAATTTCTTATTAAAAACAGATACGCCGTATCTTGGGGAAAGATGCGTCGTATCGAATTAATTAAACGCGTTGTATTTTATAAAAATTAAACGCAATACGCCGTATCTATGAAAATAGATGCGCAGTATCGTTTGAATAAGCTCAGTAAAACGATAGCAGAACACAGAAAATACGAAAAATAAAAACAAATAAAAACAAACCAAAATAAACACAAATAAAAACACACAAAAACAGAAAATATGCAAAATAATACAATGAATGCAATTTACCTAATATACAACATAGTTAGCGGTTAGATTAAAAATTAAAAAGAAAAACCTAATTAAAATACTAATCAAATTAACAGATAATAACAATTCACTCCCCGGCAGCGGCGCCAAAAACTTGGTACGAGTGATGTGTCGTTGCGGTTTAGCAGTATTAATGCCTACTCAAGTTTTAAATTTATATTTAGCCGACTTATCAGTAACACACACACTTAACGAGCAGTGTACCTGGTCAGTATGAATATAATGGTAAGTAGAGTGTCGATCACTAAGAGTGGAACGTATTATCTAGTCATTCTAATCAGTATTTTAATATTCTAAATTAACTATACAACCTAATCTAACGCAAGGGGGTTTCATCCTGAGAGACTGGCACGTTTCGGTTGCAATTAAATAATAAACTAAACTAATGAGCACGAATCAGCGATAGGCATGCACTTACACAGATAAATACTCGAGACAATAAGTAGACCTGTCCTGATGATTAAGTAGATTGTCACTTGTTTTATTGATAGTTTTATATGAAGTGTATGTAATTAACCCTTTCTCGTTGGCCCTAATCTTATCGGCGAGTAAACCCTTAATGATTACTTATGTCTAAAAGTTATTCCTAAGTGATCAATTTAGTAACAACCGTGGGAGCCACATTCTCTTCCGTAGTCAAATGCGCAGGCCACTAATAAACACAGAGGTTATCAATGCACTAATAAGTAGTAACCAAAGACATCAACATATAAACTTTAATTGATGGGAAAGCAGTTTTAAGGGAGTGCAATCTTTCTCGTCACATTACACAAGCCACCAATCCTGATGAATTAAAGTTTACTAACACAATAAAACAAAACTACTTAATGAATTAAATACATGCAGGACCTTCTTACAGCTCTTGTATCTTCGTTCGGGTGTGTCTTGTGCTGCCTAATCGTCTGAATTCGGCCTTAGGTTTCTGTGGTCTTCGTACTTCGTATATATTATGCCCCAGAAATTCGTCTGGTCTTGGGGTATTTATAGTTTCTGTCTGAGGGTAAGATGCGGCGCATCTAATAAGTAGATGCGGCGCATTGACTTAACTTCGCGTGGGGTCCAAGATTAATATATTCAGGAATATTCGTACACCGCCAGAAGATGCGGCGTAACTCCATTCTCAGATGCGGCGCATGTCCTTGCTGTCTTGGATCATATCTTGTGAAATCTTGATAGTGATGCGCCGTATGTAATAAGCAAGATGCGGCGTATCTGGAGCAGAATGTCTTGATCTTGTGCATTTCAGTAGACTCTTATCTTCTTGCTTTTTTTGCTCCATAATTAGTCCAAAATCGCCAAGTTTCACCAAATGCTTATTTTTAACTGAGAATTACAAAAGTAAACGATTAAGTATCAATTCTCACAGATAATATAATAAAACAAGTCAAATAAATAGGATAAATAACGGTAATAAAATGTACTTATTTGAGTTCATCACTGTACGAAATGCCCATAAGGCATCATTTAACTTGTCAGACCACCCTTTCGGATTATACCCAGTCGTTTTTTCTAGGATTCGTTTTATAGCCCTATTGGTTACTTCATTTGCCCATTGGATTGAGGATAGTATGCAGTGGAAACCTTATGATACACTTCATATTTTTGCAAGGCTCTTCCTAGATGGTGATTACAAAAGTGTGTTCCCCTATCACTAATCAATGCTTTAGGAATTCCAAACCTAGCGAACAAACTTTGCAAAAATTTAAGCACTACCTTGCTGTCGTTTGTTGGTAACGCTTGCGCTTCGACCCATTTTGATACGTAATCAACAACAACCAAAATATACTTATTACCTTTAGATTCAGGAAACGGTCCCATGAAGTCCAATCCCCATATGTCGAAAACTTCACATACATGGATATAGTTTTGAGGCATTTCGTTTCTTGATGTAATATTTCCGGATCGTTGACACGCATCACATCCTTTTATATAATCTTTTGCATCATCCAACATAGTGGGCCAATAGAATCCTGCATCAAGGATTTTTCTTCTTGTAATAACTGCACCGTGATGTTCCCCCGTCGGCCCTGAATGGCAATGTGCCAATATCGCTAGGATATCATCACCATCTACGCATCTTCGTATAATATTGTCAGGGCATAATTTAAAGGCATAAGGTTCATCCCAAATATACTCACTAGCGCGATTTAGAAACCTTCTTTTCTCGTCGGATGTTAGCCCTTTTGGAATTTCATTTGCAACAATAAAGTTTATATAGTTGGCATACCATGGTCTATTATTATTGCTCTTAATTCTTACCATCATAAGGTGTTCATCAGGAAAGTCATCAGCGATTTCCCTTTCATCAAGCACCTCCATATCAGGGTTTTCAAGTCTAGATAAGTGGTCAGCAGCTAGATTCTCTGCACCCTTTTTATCTTTAATTTCAATATCGAATCCTTGGAGCAATAAAACCCACCTAATAAGCCTTGGCTTGGCATCCTGTTTATTGAACAAATACTTCAAAGCAGAATGGTCAGTGTAAACCATAGTTTTTGACAATATAAGATATGACCTAAATTTATCGAATGCAAAAACTACTGCTAAAAGTTCTTTTTCCGTGGTGGTGTATTGTTCTTGGGCATTATTTAATGTTTTGCTAGCATAATAAATTGGCTTAAATTTCTTTTCTATCTTTTGGCCAAGTACAGCTCCAACAGCATAATCACTAGCATCACACATTAGTTCAAAAGGCAGATTCCAATCCGGCGAAATTATAATAGGTGCAGTAGTTAGTTTTTCTTTAAGTATATTAAATGCCTTTTTGCAGTCTTCAGAAAAATCAAACTTCGCATCTTTTAGCAATAATTGGGTCATAGGCCTAGATATCATTGAAAAATCCTTTATGAACCTACGATAAAATCCAGCATGCCCTAAAAAACTTCTAACACCTTTTACATTAGTGGGGTAAGGTAGTTTGGCAATTACATCAATTTTAGCTTTGTCGACTTCTATACCTTTCCCAGAAATCTTATGTCCTAACATAATTCCCTCTCTAACCATAAAATGACATTTTTCCCAATTAAGAACAAGGTTAGTTTCTTCACACCTAGCAAGCATTTTATCAAGTTTAAAGAGACAATCACTAAATGAGTTACCGAACACTGAGAAGTCGTCCATGAAGACTTCCATAAAGTCTTCTACCATATCATGGAAGATAGCCGTCATACAACGTTGGAAATTAGGAGGGGCGTTGCATAGTCCGAATGACATTCTCTATAGGCGAAGGTTCCATAAGGGCAGGTGAAAGTCGTCTTCTCTTGATCCTCGGGGGCAATGGGTATTTGGAAGAAACCTGAAAAACCATCTAAGAAACAATAATAATCATGTCCTGATAGTCTTTCTAACATTTGATCAATAAATGGAAGAGGGAAGTGATCTTTTCGCGTAGCATCACTGAGTTTGCGGTAGTTGATGCAAACTCTCCATCCAGTAACAGTTCTTGAAGGGATTAGTTCATTGTCGTCATTGAGTACAACCGTCATTCCTCCTTTTTTTTGGTACAACGTGGATAGGACTGACCCACGAGCTGTCGGAAATTGGGTAGATAAGTCCGGAGTCAAGTAATTTCACAATTTCATTTTTCACCACGTCTTGGAATTTTGGATTCAAATGCCTTTGGGGTTGGATAGTTGGTTTGAATTCATCTTCCATAAGGATTTTATGTGTACCGAATGACGGGCTAATTCCCTTAATATCAGACGTACTCCATGCTAATGCTCCTCTTCGTTTATATAGTACCTGCAAAAGGGATTCTTTTTCTTTTGGCGTTAAGTCAGATGCAATAATAACGGGCGAATTAGTGTTCCCATTTAAATAGGCATATTCCAAGGTAGAAGGGAGATCCTTAAGCACAGGTTTAACATCATCAATTTCATTAGCACTAGCGGAATAAACTTGTTCTTTTATTACGTCGTTGCTGTCATCAGATAAATGCGCCGCATCGATATTTCCGATGCGCCGTATGGCGTTACAAACAGCGGAATCAACAGCGAAATAACTATCAATAGTATTTTCATCAACTTGATCTTCTATAGCAATTGTGTTTTCTAAATTTTTAAGCAGAAAAGAATCAAGCAAATTACTTTTTAACAATTTCTGAGTAAATTGATTAATCGTGTCATCAGAGACATCGATATTATAGCATTCATCGTCTTCAGAATTAGTTTTACTCATAGATTGTTCCATATTAAATTCAACCTCATCTTTTCCTATGGTAAGAGTTATCTTTTTATTAAAAACATCAATCATGGCCCTAGCAGTGGCTAAAAATGGTCGTCCTAATATTATAGGAGTTCTAGAATTTTCGGGCATATCGAGGATAACAAAGTCAATAGGTAGTTCAAATTTATCAACTTTTATTAGTATATTTTCAGCTATTCCTAATGGGTATTGTATGGACCTATCAGCTAGCTCTAAGCACATCCTAGTAGGTTTTGGTTCTCCCAAGCCTAATTTTTCATACATAGAAGAGGGCATAAGACTTATACTAGCTCCTAGGTCGGCTAAAGCATTTCCAATATGTAAAATTTTAATTTGACAAGGAATAGTGAAACTCCCTGGATCTTTTTCCTTAGATGGAAGTTTGTTGAGCAATGCTGCTGAGCTTCTTTCCCCCATTGTTACAGTGCAAGCCTCTTCAAGTTTGGACTTGTTTGTAAGTAAGCTCTTCAGATATTTAGCATATTTTGGCATTTGCACTAGGGCTTCCATAAATGGTATGCTTAGCTGCAGCTGCTTGAGATTTTCCAGGAACTTCCTTTGATAGGCATCTTATTTCTCCTTCTTTACCCTATGTGGAAAAGGTAGTGTTGATTGTTTAGGTTCAACAGAAGGTTTCTTCTTAATAACAGGTTCTGGATTAGTCTCTTTTGGTTGCTCTTGCTCAGATGATATAGATTCAGGGGAAATCTTGTTTGTGCTGTTATCCTCGGGTGTTTCTCCGATTTGAAAGGTTGACTTTCCGCCTCTAGTTGTAATCCCTTTCAAATCGTGTTTTACCAAAAGAACCTTGTTAAGCACCGTTGACAATTGGTGCACTTCAATTGCCAATCCATTAATCATGTTGTTTTGTTCCTTTAGTAACAGCTCATGACTGCCTTTGAATTCATTAATAAAGTTTCTTGCTTCATGATGTTCTTTTTCATTTGCTTGAGCGATTAGTAGTGCAAACTCTTCCATGGTGAGGTTTCTTTGGGGTCTTCCGAACCAGTTGGAGAAAATATCGAACATTTTTCCTGAAAATTAAAGACAGGTAGATTTCAAAGTAAAAACTTCCTAGTGTAAGGGTAAGTTAGAATATTTTCCGTTCGGGAAGAAAAATAAAGTTGCTGATATGTGCAAAGGATGCGCCGTATCCAGAAAGTTGGATACGCCGTATCTTATTACGTTAAAATTTAATCAGACTTTTATTCAGAAAACAGATACGCCGCTTATAATTTTAGAGTGTGCCGTATTCAGTCTAAATTATCAAAAATCGATTATATTTATTAAAATTAAATGCGTCGTATAAACAAAAGCTAATGCGCCGTATTTTCGTTACGTTTCAAAATACAAGATTTTTGATTTAGTAGATGCGCCGTATCGATAGAGATCGATGCGTCGTATCTGTTTAATAATTCGAAAACTGTTTTTAATTTAAATCGAAAATACGCCGTATCTGTTAAAACAGATGCGTCGTATGGTGTTAGGGTTTAGAAAAATTTCTTATTAAAAACAGAATACGCCGTATCTTGGGGAAAGATGCGTCGTACTCGAATTTATTAAACGCGTTGTATTTTATAAAAATTAAACGCAATACGCCGTATCTGTGAAAACAGATGCGCCGTATCGTTTGTATCAGCACAATACAACGAAAGCAGAATGCAGAAAAATAGAAAAACAAAAAATACTAAAATAAAAATAAACAAAAAGAAACAAAAATTACAGAAAATAAAAACACACAAAAACAGAAAATATGCAAATTATACAATGAATGCAATCTATCTAATATATAACAGAGTTAGTGGTTAGAATCTAAAAATTAAAAAGAAAAACCTAATTAAAATACTAATCAAATTAACAGATAATAACAATTCACTCCCCGGCAACGGCGCCAAAAACTTGGTGCGTGCGATGTGTCGTTGCGGTTTAGCAGTATTAATGCCTACTCAAGTTTTAACTTTATATTTAGCCGACTTATCAATAACACACACACTTAACGAGCAATGTACCCGGTCAGTATGAATATAATGGTAAGTAGAGTGTCGATCACTAAGAGTGGAACGTATTATCTAGTTATTCTAATCAGTATTTTAATATCCTAAGTTAGCTATACAACCTAATCTAACGCAAGGGGGTTCAGCCTGAGAGACTGGCACGGTTTGGTTGTAATTAAATAGTAAACTAAACTAATGAGCACGAATCAGCGATTAGCACACACGTACATAGATAGATACTCGAGACAATAAGAAGACCTGTCCCGATAATTAAGTAGCTTGTCACTTGTTTTATTGCTAGTTTTATATGAAGTGTATATAATTAAACCTTTCTCGTTGGCTCTAATCTTATCGGCGAGTAAACCCTTAATGATTACTTATGTCTATCCTATTTATTAAAGAGACGCTAAAACAAATAGGCGAGGAAGGGGCATGGCGACCCAAGCAATGCTCAGCTAGACACAGAGGTTATCAATGCACTAATAAAAGTCACCAAAGACATCAACATATAAACTTTAATTAATGGGAAAGCAATATTAAGGGGAGTGCATGATTTTCCGTTGTCACATGACACAAGCCCATCAATCCTGATGAATTAAAGTGTACTAATACAATAAAACAAAACTACTTAATGAATTGAATACATGCAGGACCTTCTTACAGCTCTTGTATCTTTGTTTAGGTGTGTCTTGTGCTGCTTGGTCGTCTGAATTCGGATCTAGGGTTTTTCCTTCACACACTGTCCAACTCTCAAATTCGTCTGACCTTGGGGTATTTATAGTTTCTGTCTGAGGGGTCGATGCAGCGCATAGAATGAATAGATGCGGCGCATTGACTTAACTTCGCGTGGGGTCCAAGATTAATATATTCAGGAATATTCGTACACCGTCTTTAGATGCGGCGTATCTTGATCTTTGTATGCGGCGCATGTACTTGGATTGTAACTTGTGAAATCTTGATAGTGATACGCCGTATGTTAGAAGTATAATGCGGCGTATCTGGAGTAGAACGAGCTTGATCTTCTGGATTTCAGTAGGCTTTTGACATCTTGCTTGTTTTGCTCCATAATTAGTCCAAAATCGCCAAGTTTCACATAATGCTTGTTTTTACCTGAGAATCACTAAAGTAAACATTAACGTATCGATTATCATAGATAATATAATAAAACAAGTCAAATAAATAGGATAAATGATTATAATAAAATGTACTTATTTGAGTTCATCAATTTACTAAATGATAAGAGGCATTATGATAACCTTTGTTTTAAACCTGTATTATAATTACGTTGGCTACACCGGTCTGGTAATTTTCCCACACCCTTACGATGTACTCATCTTTAGTACACGATACCCTAGTACACCCCTCAGAGCCTATCTTTTTCAAGGTTCTCGTGATATTTCAGTGGATTTCGAAATATTAATGAAGAATATTGTTTACAATCGACCCCCAAAGTTACACCCAAATCGCCTTAGCCTAGCTTGTATGCACTCATCTTTAGTGTATTATAGTTATTTGTTAATGTTGTTCCCGTTACACTTATAGAAATAACTACAAAGTTATCCTAATCGTGCACTAAGACTGATATAATGTAATGATTAATTTTACCAAATAAGTAATAACGTAAAGATAAAAACAACAAAGGTTTTTCAACGTTTAAATTCTTATTAGAAATTAATCAAAAGAATCTATTACCCAAGTGTTTTGTGGAATAATCACTTGGGGTTGAATAGACAAGGTATGGTGTTCTCCTCTCTAAACTCAAGTTGTCCTTGAGTGACAACAAAAAGACCCACTGAGCTATCTCAGGGATGTGTTGTTCTTTGGAGGAGAAAAGTGGTTTTGTGAAAGTCTAAGCTTTTAATGCACAAAACTTATCCCACTTTTCTCCCCATCTATCCTATTTATACACAAGTATAAAAGAACAACCCGTGACTAAAAGTACAAAAGGAAAACCTAGTCTAGTCTGACAAAAGCACTACAGTCTTTTGTCAGTTCCAAGAATCTATTTTGGGATGGCCATAAAGAAGCTTCCCAATTGTCAGATATGACACTTCACATCCTTAAGCCATATAAGGTAAGTTTACTTTGGCGGCGATAAGACTCATCCTTATCTCCTTTAAACTTTCCCGCTCGATCCCGCCTTTCTTTCAGGCTATAGATTCAGTCTTGGTCTTCAGTCTTTAGTCATCAGTCTTCATTGTTGTGAGGAGACTGAGGGGTTCAGTAAGCTCTTGTCAGTACTCACTGAACCCATCATCTTCTTCTTTGGCTTAAGTCACACTCAGGGAGTCCCGCCTTCCTGAGGAGTGAATCCTTCTTCTTGAATTCTCCTTAAGCTTCCTGAAGATGACTCACTGAGTTACTGTTCACTCAGTGACTTGAATTGTTCTCGGTTGATAAACACTTGGCTTAATTTGTGTTCAAATCCTGTTTAAGATAATTGGGTATTTACGAACCCAACAATCACCCCCTATTTAGATATAAATTATGCCTAAGTGTTTTGATCGGTATGAGTGAGCTAAAGGCTTCTTCTCATACTGAATATACAAGAAGACAGTTAAGGACACTGATATAACATAAACATGGACCAACATTTTATTCATATTATTACAAAGTCCTAACATCTAAAAAAAATACTCAAGGTTCCTGAAGGATACCCATGAGTTCTAGTTTCGCCTTCTTTGACATCAACACCTCTTTATCAGGTCGTTCCTTCATCATTTGATCCATCAGCCTGACAAACTCCTCATTATCAGGACTCCTGATATTAAGCGCCATCAGTTTGTAGGCGAGGAGTGTTGTTGTTACCACTTTATCAATGTCAGAGACTCTCTGAAAGGCTTCCTGACCAAATTCATCCACAAATAAGATACCATACTCAGGTTCCTTGATGACCAGGTTGGGACGGAACTTGACTCTCTAAGGAGTAACCCTGTTGCAGTGAAGTGCGGCTATGTATTGTTCAGGTTCAAGAGTCATAACTTTTCTTTTCTTCCCGGTCTTCTGAGTAAGTTCAGGAATAGTCAGTCCCTGAGAAGCAAGTGCCCTCTTGTGGTCAATTCCAAGACTTTTGGCCACTTTCGAGAGTTCCTCATGCTTATTACTTAGAGACTTGATGAGGGTTGGGGCATTCTTGCTTGAGGTTTTCTTCCTCAGGATGGGCATCATTATATCCCATTCTCTTAACCCATAGTCTGAAAATTTGATTGTTGGAAGATGTTCAGACTTTCTTGTCCCCCTATGAATTGTTATGCTTAAGGGTTTGGTGTTGTGAATGGTGATGTTAGTGATTGTGCCTTCATCCTTGGTTTTTGTCATGTGCCATACGTACCTCTCATATATCCTCTGCCTCCTTTCTTCCTTAAGTTAGGCTTGTTTGTTGTGTTCTTGAAGAAGTTGGGCTTGTAGCCTGATGAATTCATCTCCCTGAATTTCTTTATCAGACTCCTTAATTTCCTCCTTGGCAACCTCATAAATTACAGACCTGTTGAGTTCCTGTTCTTTCTCTTGGTCCTTCCTGAGATCTTCTTGCTGTAAGATTTCAGCTAGATGTTCATGAGTCCCATAGACCCTTCTCCCATCCTCTAAATCAACATAGAATGGTGCATCAGGATCTGCACATTTTTCAGTTGAAGCCTTGACTAAGCGTGCTTCAGGAGGAGGGTTTGTTTCAGTCACCATGATTTTCTTCCCTTTGTCAATGGGAGGGGGTTGACTGGTGGATGTTTCAGGGACAGGCACCAAAGCGGAAGTAGGATCAGGGATTGGATCATCATTTTTCTCCCCCTCAGCAGGTGGTGGAACTTCAGTGGAGACACCTGCTGACTGAGGAGGTGGAGTAACATGAGAGGCCTGAAGAATGGATAGGATGTTGGAGACCATAGACTTGGTTTCAGAAGTCTCATTCTTCACGGCACTTAATTCGGCAGCCATTTCCTTTTGGTGGGTGGTGAGTTCATTGACATGGGTGGTATAGTGGGTGACCAGCTCATTATGTGTTGTTGAGAGCTTGAAGATCTACCCCCTGAAGGAGCTTTAGAAGCTCAGTAATGTTGGTGGAGGTGGATTCCTGAGAGGTCAAGTAGGCATCCAATCTTTTGAGTAAGATGGGATCATCTGCAAGTTGTTCTTGGACTGATTCAATAGCCTTGAGGATGTTGGAGAGTTCCTGATGCTGTCCAGTGGCTATTTCATCTACAGATTTGTTCAGATCGCCAAGTTGTTTATCAGTGAGTTTGGCGGTCTGAAGAATCTTATCCTGAGATTCTTCTACAGAGGCCCTGAAGTCGGCATAGGAGGCTGCCACTTCAGTGTGCTTATCCCATTGCTCATCCGTAAGTATATTGTAAAGACCTTCGTTGGCTTTGCGAAGGAATTTGGCCACTTGCCTTTCAGAAGCCGGACGAGCATTGTCATACTTTTGCAACCACTCAGGAGTGGCTGAAGCACCTGATGATGATGATGAGGTTGTTGGGGAACTGGGTGGTTGATCCTCAGGAGGAGGAGAAGAATGTTGTTGCTCAGAGTGCTGAGGAGGGTTTAATTGGCCCTCCATTTCCTCCTCAGCATCAGGGATATCATCATCACCAAAATCAATCTCTCCTCTGACTCATCAGCTAACAAGTTTTCATAGTCAGCCAGAGAAGGAGCCTTCAGGATATCCGGCTCCCCCTCAGAAGAGGGCTCACCTTCGTTGTGGCCAGGTTCTGACTCTTTTGTCATAATAACTGGTGGGGTTTGACCAGCCTGACTAGTCATAATAACTGGGGGGGGGGGGTTTGCCCAGCCTGACTTTTAGGGTCAGTTCCCGAGAGAACAAAAGTGCCTGAGATGCCTGAGGTGGTTTTGGGTTCCGTATCGGCGGGTGGTTTATATCCCTCCGAGTCTTTGTCCCCCTGAGCGCCTTCATCCACTGATGGGTGTTTTCCAGTGGAATCATGAGGCACTCCTTGTAAAGATTTATGGACCCCTTCCCATCAGGATTGGTCTGTCCTTTTGGGGATTTAGGGTCCCGAACTCCCTGAGACTCTGAGTGTGATTTCTCAGAGACGTTAGCAGGATGTGAGTGGGTGTGGGTCCCCTTCTCAGTAGAGTAGTACTGCCCCACTGAGGATATAGAACCCTGTACTCCCTCAGGCTCTGATTGTGATTTATCAGTGCCTTCATTGGGATGTGAATGGGTGGATGTTCCTGATCCCTCTGACTTGTTTATGTCAAAGGAAATATGCGGAAAGGGTTTGTCCGAGGACACTGAGGATGATTTCTCAGTGACCTCCGGTGACGGTTGTTTTGTGGTCAGAAGGGTCTCTGCAGTGGGTGTCTCAGAGGTCTGGGCCACAATTTTAAGGGTGCCTGAGGCAACAGTCTTAGTGACGAGTGGTTTAGGTCTAACCACCTTACTGGACTGTCCCCCTTTCTTCTTCTTCACCTTCTTGGTTGGTGAAGGTACTGGGGAGCTTGCATTTTCACCCTGAATGACTACTAACATGTAGTTGGTCAGGGCGGTGGGTTGTGCCTCAGTGATGTCACTACTAAAATTGGTCTTATGCAAGACGTCAGGTTTTGTACCTTGATCGTCAGACCTTAAGTAGTCAGAACCAAGAAGGTCCTGAAGCACACAGGAAATGAACCTAGGATAAGACATGTGTCTTTGCCTATGTTTCCCTGAGAGCTTGGCAACGAGGTCTCGGAAGATTATACCTCCGATATCAATTTTTCTACCCTCCAAGAGACTGAACATCATCATTTGCTGTGATGAGTTCACTTGCTCAGTGGAGGATTTATTCCCTCCAAGGACAAAGTAGGACGCTTAGCGTCATGAGGCCCAAGGAATAGCATTTCTGCTTTAATTTCCTGGTCAGTAGGGTTTGCCTCAAAGGTCTGGGCGAAATCAAGACCAGTGGCCTTGAGAAAGGTCTTGTAGTCTAGGGAGAGGGGTTTCTTCCCATTCATCACAGTGAATGTGATGATTGATTCTCTGGTGTCCTTAGGGCTAGTAGCCGTTGCGGTACACCAGAACTCCCTGAGATAGTCATGATAAATGACTGATGGGGTTTTGGTAAGATCCGTGCTAAAACGTATATATAAATATTATGCAACGACGGATACGCGTGAATAAATACAAATCACCCCTTTGTGAAAAAGGATACTTGCAAAAACTCACGTTTGTGTGTGTAGTGTGAAACCAGGTAAGTGATTACCCGGATCGTTTCCCAACGAGGCGCGAATGGGCAAATTGCTTAAGTTTTGGATTAGAGTGACAAATGATTTAGGATATGGATTTTGATTGCTTTTTTTTAATTCTAATTGATATATAAAAAACAAATATACAAAAGAAAATTAGACACTTTTTTAACTAATTATTATTAATTATTTATTACTTAATTACTTTTTAAACTATTTTAATTTATAATAAATACTAAATGAACAAAGAAAAATCTAAAACTTTTTCTATAAATATTATGAGGTGAAAAGAAGCTAAGAAAATTATAAAAATGAAAAGTGGTTAATTAAAAATTTAAAAAGATAAAATCTATTAAATAGAAACTATCACTTATTTTATATTTTATTTTTCCTAAGGTCTACAGATATGATTATATTTTTCCTAGAATCTACTTAGTAAAAGAAAATTTTTAAAATTAAAATTATATTTTTCTGATTATTATTCTATTTATTATGATTTAATTACTAATTTAAACTAATTAAAAGATTAAAAATATTAAATGACTTTAGAAAAATCTGAAAAATTAAGGTTAAGTCTAAAATAATATTCTTAATATAGGAAAATTAAAATCAAAAGTTTACTAAACCCTAATAAGCAGTTGGGCTCAAAAGCAGTTTGGCAAATAAGCTAAAAATAAGCTAATAAGCTCAAGAATTTACCAAAAGCTCAGGACTAGTTTAAACAACTTATATAAGCACAAAACAACTTAAATCAAATAGCTTAACCCACAGAATAAGCCAATTAAGCACTTGAGCAGTTGCAAAACTTATGCAGAAAACTCAGGAAAATAGCCAACTTGCAGAGCAGATTAAGCACTTAAAATAAGCAGAAAACCAGGAAATTATGGGGGCAAAAGCTAGCTAGTACTACTGGCTATCCTAAAAACCAAAAAGCCCCAATTCTAACAAGCCAATTGAACTTCAATTAAGCACTAGAACAGGTGATGAAAAACTGAATAAGCTATGCAGGGTTAGTGCAGTGAAATGGATGAAATTTGCAGGCTTATTTTAAGCTATGAAATAAGCTCAGAAATGGAATCCAAGCACAGAATCTTAAAGCCAGCTAGGTGAACTACTTATAAACCAAAAATCAAAGCCTCAGCTTATCTGGATAAGCCACAAATAAGCTGAGAAGAAGGGCCATATCTGCTCAGTATATACTGAGTCTGCTATTGCAGAGTTGGTGCAGAGGTGTGCACAGGGCACAAATCCAATCCAACTCTTCTGATATGCACTAAATAGTTTGAAAGGACTTTAAAGAAGCCAAAGTTAAGGGCAAAATGAGCTTGTGGCTTATTCTAGCTTATTTGGACAGTTGAGCTTCTAAAACTCCCACAGATAGCTCAAATCTACAAATCCAACCAAATGGACTTAGAACAACTTAAGAACAGCTTATTATGACTTATTTAAGCTAGGTCCAAGTTTAGCAAATGGTCAATCAACAGTAACAAGCTTGTTTGACCTTGTTGACTGCATAAACCAAACACCCCTTATGAAGGGTCTGTGATGATTTTTCAAGTGGAACACACTATTTTAAACTATAAGTTCTGATTTTACTGATTAACTAACTTAATTAAACTCTAATAAGCAACTTTTAACAGGTAAATAAGCAATAGATTAAGCTATGCCTTATTTGGCTATTTTTGGATTTTTAAAGGTTTTTTAGAAAAATGAAATAAAAACTATTTAAGACTGATAGAATAGATCAAATATGATTAGAAACTATTAATAAGCAGAAAAACAACACAATAAGCTAAAGATAAGCACTAGTACAGTGGAAATAGGAATTATGCTAAAATTGAGAAAAAGCTTACAACTGCTATGGCTTATGGAACAATGAAACAAGGACCAAGAACACTCCTAGCTTGTTCACACAAGCTAGAAAACCCAAGAAAAGCCTTCCTAAATAGCTTTTCCCTTCAGAAGAGCTTATTGTGAGCTTATGTTGACTTTTGTTGACTTTTCTCCATTTCTTGAATTAGAACTAAATTAAACTAAAATAAACTTACAACAAGCTATTATAAGCTTGTATAAGCTTATATAAACAACTAAGAAGCTATTTCAATTACTACTTATCTTGGTTTGATTTCTCAGTATAACATGGAAATGTAAAAACTTGGAATTATCATTAGCTACTGAAATTGTACAAAGATTGATATCAAACACACTTAATTTAACTTGTATTGATTACTGAAACTTGAAATTACAAATTATCACTACTGAAAATGAAATACGATTATGCTAAAATTAACTACTTAGCCATTAAGGCTTACATTGCTTCCTATTTATACAAAAACTAAGTGGGATATGCTTCTTATCATCTTCTGATCCATTCTTGACCTTTGGATGCCTCTGACATCATCTCAATCGTTGAAACTACTTTTGGCGCCAAAATTGAGATAGTGGAAAAATCCACTATATTTGATGGAGTGTACTGGAGAAGAAGCATTTAATGTATTTGGCTTGTTAGGTGAGTGGGAAAGGTGGAAGGTGGAGGGTTTGTCAGAGAGGCGGTGGAAAATGGTGGTATTGGTTTGGCGGGATGGTGGTTTTAGGAGAAAGGTTTGACCGAAGGTCAAACCTTCTGGTTAGCTAAAAAGATCAGGGGTTGGGCTTTTGGGTTTATGTTTGGGCTTGGATTAGGAAAGGTGGGTTGGGTTATTTAATTATTGGGTTGGGTTTATTGTAGCAGCTGGGTTTAGTTGGATTTAGGATTAGATTTGGATTTTAGTTAAATCTTAGGGACCAATGTTGTAACTTCTGAAAATCCAGGGACCAGTCATGTACACTGCTGAAAATAAATTCCAAGGACCATAATTGATAATTTTCCATTTTTGAAAACCAAGGACTAATTTTGACAACTTTTGAAAGCTCAGGGACTGAAACTGCCAATTTTGTGAACTTTGCATGTTTTTCACTTGTTTTCAATCTTTTTGCACTTGAATCATATAAAAACACATTCTGTGATATTTTCTGTATTTTGAAGCATTTCTGAGTGTTTTTAAATGTTTTTGCAGTTCAGATGGGAATAAAATGATGAGTATTTAGACACTCATCAATCCCCCACACTAAACTATTGCTAGTCCCTAGCAATCATTTATGAAAATTTAATGGATTTTATGTCTCTTTACCAAAAGCCATTACTTCTGGAGTAGCCAATGTTTTAGTATGTGATACTTTGGTACAATGATAACCAAATGATTTTGAGCAAACCATCAGCTGTCAACGGATTTGATTTGTCTTTACCAAAAGCCGTTTGCTTCTGGACTAGCCAACTCTTAGATAAAATACAGTTATTATCTTTGGTGAGCTGATTACCAAATATGGTTTTCCACTGATTACCTTGCGGGCTAGCCAACTCTTCACTTATAAAGATATGGGGAGTTGAATACCATACAATTTTAGGCAAATTGTAAGCCATAAACGGATTTGAGTTATCTTTACCAAGAGCCGTTTGCTCTTGGATTAGCCAATCCTTATGTGGGTTAGACATGGCGGACTGATAACCATTTATTGCGTTCTAAGTGAGAAAAAATTTAAAATTTTGGCCAAAATGGGGGTACTAGATGGTACATATGATCAAATTCGCTAGAATTCCCCCCCCCCCACACTTAGAACTGAATATTGCCCTCAATATTCAAAGTACCGGCTGTTAAACCAACACTTAGAACGTGAAAAGGAAATACTAATAGGGGTTTTTTTTTTTTTTTTTTTTTTTTTTTTTTTTTTTTTTTTTTTTTTTTTTTAACATGTACATATATACAACATGTGGGGCATCTCCCCCACACTTAGTTGAGACATGGGTGAAAACCCATGTTTTACTACTATTTTTATTAACCGAGTCGCTAGCTTGACTCGACCCCGAATTCATTGGTTCATGGGGAAGTAAGTGGAAGAGACCATCTCAATCGGACTTTCATTCAAGATGTCTAGATAAACATTGAAGTATATGAAAGGTCCACACCGATGAGATATATCCGGCTTTAAACCAATGTTAGATGGAAAATGCCGGGGTCAAAGGTAATATCCTCACTCCCGAATGAGTGAAGGATAGGGGAAATCACCGGGTAGGTGAAGGGAAGAAGAGAGATCTGAATAGCAATTAAGATAAGAACTTCCTCCTCAAGAATTGCATATTCAAGTGGAGGAGGCAAGTCCTTAAACTTGATCTCAGGAAATTTATCAGTTTTCTCAACTGACTTGATTTCCTCATTATGAAGTTGTTTTGGTGGAAGAGGGGAAGATGAATCTTCGTTTAACAAACTTTCTAGAAAAAGAATGTCCCCTCAGGATCAAGATAGTTATCATCAACCTCATGCGGAAGTGAACTATCTAGAGCAAGAAAAGCATCGACCTCATCCCAAAAGGGATCACTTCCCTCAAACGAAGTGAGAGAAGGGGAAGAGTCGGCTATGATAAGTTGAGAAGATGTGGTGGGTTCCCCACTCACAGAATTATGAAAATAACCAACACTTTCTTGAGAGTACTCCTTTGAAGTAATATCAATGACATCGATTCGGTTAACCGATTCAGAATCATAATTTGAGGAGTACCTCGAAGTTTGATCATGGTTAAAGGTAACAGCTTCATTACCCATACGCAATGTGATCTCATGCTTAAATACATCAATAAGAGCATGGCCCGTTTTTAGGAATCCTCTTCCAAGAATGAGAGGAACCTTTTGATCTGCGTCGAATTCAACAACCACAAAGTCAGCTGGAAAATGGAACTTCCCTACTTTTATAAACACATCCTCGGCAATGCCGAGAGGAAGTGATATAGTTTGATCTGCAAGCTCAAGAGTCATGCAGGTAGGAGTAAGAGCCGGAAGAGAAAGTTTCTTCCACACTGAATGAGGCATCAGGTTGATGCTTGCACCAAGATCGGCCAAGGCATAGCATTCAACCATTCCTGGAAATACACAAGGTATTAGAAACTTTCCAGGATCTCCAAGCTTCTCGAGAAGCTTTTTCAAGATAACTGCTGAGCAGTTCTCATTTAATGGAGTTTTCGCCATTTCAATCAGTTTTTCCTTGTTGCTTAACAAGTGTTTGATTGTTGATGCAAACTTGGGCATCAGAATGATAGCATCCGCAAAACTTATGTCAAAATGTAATTCTTTAAAGATTTGAAAGAATTTGTCCATTTGTTGACTAGCCTTTTCACGGAGCTTTTGCTCATTTAAGCGCGATGGGTAAGGAATATAAGGTTTGGATTTAGGGGCAGCAACTTCAGGAGTCTCAACAGATTCAAAGACAACTCCTGGTTTGGATTTCTTTTTCGGGACAACCGGAGGATGGACTTGTGCTGTACTTTGTGGGCTTGGAATTTGCACTTTGTCCGTTGTATCATCCGTCTCTTTCTCCATTTCATACAATGGAGTAGGAATAGGACCAGAGTGTCCCTCATAAGCAGCTCCACTACGAGTGGTGATAGCTTTGATGAAATTGGTACTTTCATCATCATCACTGTCATCAATTGCACTGATAGGAGCAGCATTGAGGATATTGGAATAAGTTCTAGCTGTCCTTTGCTCACTAAGTTTGCTTGACAAACTTTTAACCGTAAATCGTGAAAGAGTAGGATCTATTCTTGACGATTTAGGAGCAATTGTGGGTGTAGAGTTTTGGACAACCATAGGTTGGATGTATTTAGCACTTCCATTGTTAGAGGGAAGTACCGGGTCCTTTGTCACCTTGAGTCCATCATGAGCTTTACCACTACGTGTAGTGACAGCTTTGAGTTTACCCTTTGGGTTGACAACAGTGTTACCAGGGAGACCTCCCGAGGAAGAAGGTAGATCATTTAAAGACTTTTTTATATCATTTATTTGGGTAACCAATAACCGGTTTGTCTCATATTGGGTCCTATTTGTCTCCTCTTGGGATTTTATGAATTGCTTAAGCAACTCATCCGAGGACGTCTGATTTTGGTTTTGGACATTCCATGGCTTTTGGTTAAAATTCCCCTGATTCTGACCTCGGTTTTGATTGAAATTTTGGGAATTGTTGAAATTTTGTCCTTGATTTTGAACAAAGCGATTTTGATTATTTTGATTTGGCACGGGTGGAAAACCAGGTGGTACCATAGCATTTGGTGCTCGGTACTGAGTTTCAGCATGCGGTCGGTATTGATTTTGGTTTACTGCAGCTACGGGAGCTGGGTAAAGAGAAGCATCGGTTGCTTGACAATCATAATACGCATGCGGGCCACCACAAGTTTCACACACTTTGTTTATGGCTTTGATTTGTTCCGGTTTATGAATTTCACTCTTCATTTCTTTCATCATACAACGCATTGCGTCCGTTAGAAAGGCTAACTCTGATGAGTTACCGGATGAAGAAGCAGGAGTGACAGGAACATTCACTTTGTTTCGAGAAATAGGAACTTTTGATTTATTTTCACAAATTTCAATCACCTCTTTAGGTTTACGATTCAAGATATTGCCACCGGCGGCTGCGTTAAGTGAATCTTGATCGTTTTGGTTCAACCCATTATAAAACGTATTGATCTGTTGTAACTCCGTGAAATCATGATGCGGGCATTTTCTTAGGAGATCTTTAAATCTGTCCCATGCCTCTCCGAAGTTTTCATCAAAACCTTGACGAAATCCAGAAATTTCATTTTTCAGATTAGTCGTCTTTGATGGAGGGAAGAAATAATTGACAAATTTCTTTACGAGATCTTCCCAAGTTTCAATGGATCGAGGGGGTTCTTTATCCAGCCAAATCCGGGCTGCCCTTTCGAGTGAAAACGGAAATAGCATCAATTTGATAACTGTTTGCGGCACATTCTTGTAATTGATTGTAGAGGTCAACTTGTTGAACCAACGAATGTGTGCATATGGATCTTCTCGTTCAAACCCGTGGAATTGGTTTGTAGAAACGAGCTGAATCAAATGCGTTTTCAGTTCAAAATGATCAGAATCGATGGGTGGTAAAACGATGGCATCTCCATAACCCTCGGTGGGTGCTTGGAGCATCTCAGCCATTGTTCGTTCGTCTGCCATATTATCAGTGGGAACAGTACGAATCTCGGGTTCGACTATTTGGGCAGCACGTCTACGATTACGTCTTCTCAGAATATCTACGAGTTCACGTAAAGGGCTTGTCGATGTGGAAGAACGAGTGCGCATGCACTAAAAAAAATATTTTAATTAAATCAAGATCGAAGCAAAACACAAGGAACTTAAACCTTAAATCAACCAGCGTACGGTAGCTCTCTGACTGAAAAACGCACAGAGTGGCGGAGAAGCAAAGGTGGGCAATTAATGCTCCTTAAAAACCCGCTTCTTTCAGTTCGACAATTTAATGTCAAACTATCCTTAAACCTCCGTTATAGTTTGTTTATCAATCAAAGGTGAGCCGAATTCGCAAGCGACACAAAGGCAAGTTTTAATCTGATGTTTGGGAACTTATTATGATAATACCCAAGTTGAGGAATATTATTTTTGATTTTGCTTTTAATCTTTTATTTTACAATAAAAAGGAAATGTTTTTGGGTTTTTATTTTTTATATGATATTATATATATATAAAAGAAAAGGAAAATATTTTTGTATTTTATATGGTTTATGGGAAATAGGAACTTCACAAGGAAGGGTCTCAAATCACTAATCGCTTAAACTTTACACAATATTGTCGCAACACAACCTCCCCGGCAGCGGCGCCAAAATTTGATCCGTGCTAAAACGTATATATAAATATTATGCAACGACGGATACGCGTGAATAAATACAAATCACCCCTTTGTGAAAACGGATACTTGCAAAAACTCACGTTTGTGTGTGTAGTGTGAAACCAGGTAAGTGATTACCCGGATCGTTTCCCAACGAGGTGCGAATGGGCAAATTGCTTAAGTTTTGGATTAGAGTGACAAATGATTTAGGATATGGATTTTGATTGCTTTTTTTTAATTCTAGTTGATATGGCGCCAAAATTTGATCCGTGCTAAAACGTATATATAAATATTATGCAATGACGGATACGCGTGAATAAATGCAAATCACCCCTTTATGAAAAAGGATACTTGCAAAGACTCACGTTTGTGTGTGTAGTGTGAAACCAGGTAAGTGATTACCCGGATCGTTTCCCAACAAGGTGTGAATGGGCAAATTGCTTAAGGTTCGGATTAGAGTGACTGATGATGAAAGTACCAATTTCTTCAAAGCTATCACCACTCGTAGTGGTGCTGCATATGAGGGACCCTCTGGTCCTATTCCTCCTCAGTGCAAAAAGATTGAAAACAAGTGAAAAACATGCAAAGTTCACAAAATTGGCAGTTTCAGTCCCTGAACTTTCAATTTTGTGAACTTTGCATGTTTTTCACTTGTTTTCAATCTTTTTGCACTTGAATCATATAAAAACACATTCTGTGATATTTTCTGTATTTTGAAGCATTTCTGAGTGTTTTTTAAATGTTTTTGCAGTTCTGATGGGAATAAAATGATGAGTATTTAGACACTCATCATGGGGTTTTGGTAAAAGCCGTGGCAAGGAAGCAGTTATGTAAATACTTAACCACATCCTTGTACCCCTCATATTGTTGGGGGTAGTGGAAATTCCCAACCACGTTGTTTTTGGTCATATCCACGCCCTTCATTGTGAAATTCACATTTGGGGTGAGGGTGATAGCATTAGAGGATGCCATTTTTTGTGTTAGGGTTTTCGTCAGAAAAATGGTCTGGGTTTCTAATTGCTAAGAACACACATAATTTGTTTGATAGAGAAAAGGGCAAGATTTTGCTTATGATTTCTAAATAAAACGTGTGTGTGTTATCTTTTGTTTGGGTTTTTATAGGGAAGTGGAGGTTGAGGGTATTTTGGGCATAAAACGGTTAGTCTCAAAATTTTGAAAAGTGTTTTATAAAACATTTGTAATCCGCATTTAATGCCACGTTTCCACTTCCCCATGTATTCGGCAACTGTCATGGTGAACAGTTGTTCCGTCTGCAAAAAGTGTAATTTGCAGAGCTGAGTCATCACATTTCTATTATGTGATTGGAGAGGCAATTAATGCCTAGTGGGAAAGTGGGGGCCCAAGATGTGTATGCCAGAAGGATAAAGAGACATATATTCCTATATTAAATAAGAAGTCAGTCACCAACCTAGGACATTTACTAACTAAATACTTAGAGCATTTAAGTTAGCATTTAATGACATCTTGAGGGCCCTGAATGATTATTCATTCACTGAGGGGTTCAGGAAGGGTGATTCTGTGATCTTGTTCACTGAAAAACACATTGATTCAAGGACTTGAGGTTTTAAGAATTTACACTTCAGTTGGAAGGATTCAATCAGTGGACTAATTCTCGATATCCAACATTCCTAATTCAGCTTTCAGTCTTGTGAAAGTTGGTTCATCCAAAGGTTTGGTGAAGATATCAGCTAACTGATATTCAATAGGGATGAAGTGCAATTCAATGTCACCATTCATGACATGGTCCCTGATGAAATGATATCTGATGTCAATGTGTTTTGTTCTCTGATGAAGAACAGGGTTGTTGGATATTGCAATTGCACTTGTGTTATCACAAAAGATGGGTACCATCTTATACTGAATGCCATAGTCACTGAGCTGACTTTTCATCCAAAGTACATTTGCACAACAGCTAGCTGCTGCAACATATTCAGCTTCTGCTGAGGACATGGCAACTGATTGTTGCTTCTTGGCACTCCAACAGGCTAATTTTCCACCAAGAAATTGGCAGGAGCCTGAGGTGCTTTTCCTATCCATGTTGCAACCAGCATAGTCAGAGTCTGAGTATCCCTTGAGATCAAAGCCTGAGCACTTAGGATAGTATAATCCAAGGCTTGGGGTACCTTTCAGGTACCTGAGGATCCTTTTCACAGCAGTGAGATGAGATTCTCTTGGGTCAGATTGATATCTGGCACACAAACATACTGAGAATTGGATGTCAGGTCTTGATGCAAGGAGATACATCAGTGACCCAATCATTCCTCTTAATAGAGTCTGATTGACTGGTTTACCAGTGAGGTCATAACCAAGGTTGTTTGGTGGAACCATGGGAGTCTTGACTGAGGCACAGTCACTGAGATCATACTTCTTCAGTATGCTTCTGACATACTTCTCTTGACTGATAAAGGTTCCTTTATCAGTCTGCTTGATTTGCAAGCCAAGAAAGTAAGTCAGTTCTCCCATCATGCTCATTTCAAATTTCTTTGCCATCAGTTTTTCAAACTGTTTGCAAAGTTTGTAACTTGTTGAGCCAAAGATGATGTCATCAACATATACTTGAATAAGTATGACATCATCTTTTGTCTTGTAGATAAACAAGGTGTTGTCTATCTTGCCTCTGACAAATTTGTTTTGGATCAGGAAGGCTGAGAGAGTTTCATACCATGCCCTGGGAGCTTGCTTCAGTCCATAAAGGGCTTTGTCAAGCTTACAGACATAGTCAGGAAACTCACAACTTTCAAATCCAGGAGGCTGTTGGACATAAACTTCTTGTTTCAGTGAGCCATTTAAGAATGCACTTTTAACATCCATTTGATACACTTTGAAGTTCATGTAGGTTGCAAATGCAAGGAAGATCCTGATGGCTTCCATTCTTGCAACTGGTGCAAATGTTTCCTCATAGTCAATGCCTTCTTGCTGGTTGTAGCCTTTGGCAACCAGTCTGGCCTTGTTTTTGATGACTATGCCATTTTCATCAGATTTGTTTTTGAATACCCATTTCATACCAATGACTGTAACACCATCAGGACATTTGACTAAGGTCATCACCTTATTTCTGTCAAATTGTTCCAGTTCATCATGCATTGCTTGAACCCAACTAGGATGAGTAAGTGCTTCTTTGACACTTTTGGGTTCAATGGTGGAAATGAAATCCACAAATAGGCATTCATTGGCTGAGGCTACCCTTAGTTTAGCAGCCATGCTCCTAGTTAGCATGCCTTCAGTAGGCTCTCCAATGATGTTGACAAGTTCTATGTCCTGAGATCTAGTCCAACTGTCCTGAGGTCTAGGATACTGATTGGAACTTGTGGAGGCCTGATTGGGTAGAGGTGTAGGATCAGGTTCAGACACTTGAGAATTTTCAGGATCTTGAGTGTCAGAATGGGTTGGCTGATCACTGAGATTGTTTGGTTCCTGAGCACTTTGAACAGACTGATTTAATGTATCAGTGTTTGTTTATGCTTCAATAAACTCAGTGATGGTTGGGTAAGGGAGGTTGTGAGGGATAATGTGATAGGAGATATCAGCATTTGCTTGAAACTGAGTGGAAGGATTGTTGTCAGGATCATATTCATCAGGAGGATATCTGGATGAATCATTGATTCCTATTTCTTCCACTGAGGCATTTGAGAACCTGATAGCTTCAGTGCTCTCATCAAAGGTAACATGAATGTTTCCTCAGTTTGTTGTCTCCTTGTGTTGAACACCCTGAAGGCTTTTGAGACAAGGGAATACCCTAGGAAGTATCCATCATCAGCTTTGGCATCAAATTTCCCTAAGTGATCCTTGTGATTATGAATAAACACAGGACACCCAAAGACATGAAAGTAGCTGATGTCAGGGATTCTTCCCTTGAATAACTCATATGGAGTTTTGCTATGTCTCTTGACAATGGTGGATCTGTTCTGAGTATTGTAACACCCCAACCCGGCAAGGGTAGAAGTGTCACGTAAATGGTGACATATCAAAGGCAAGCATAACATACGACTTACATAATACAATGGTTTACAATGTTACAAGGAAAAATATACCAAATCTACGTAGTCATACATAAATGAATACTAAAACTAAGGTATCGTCTTCATAAGCTAATCTCTCATCCCAAAGCAAACCCAAGCACCTGGCTTCCTACTAAAACCTGCCGCAGGAAAAGAAATGCGGCTGAGCTTAAAAAGCCCAGTGAACAGATATATAATAAACGGAAACCAAAATCAAATGGAAATGAACAGACATATCATAATGAATGAGATATAGGAAAAGGAAATAAAGAGTAAGGTTTAGGACAGTCATCCACCACGAGCCCATATCATAACATATCATATCATATCATAATCATGTAGAGGGGATGCCTCTCAATAAACAGATAATATGAGGGGTGTCCTCATTCTTCAATCCAAATAATATGAGGGGTGTCCTCATTCTTCAAATGGAGTGATCAGCTCCCAGGGGTGTGAAAGGAGTGGATTGCACCCAGCCCCAGTCACCATATCATATCATATCAAAGCATATCATATCAGAACATATCTAGGATGCATCCATTCGCCCCCCAAACAAATCATATTGGCCATATCAAATCATATCATAGTGAGCTCGTATCATATCATAATAGGGACGATGTAACCAAATCACTAGGGCTACACACTAGTCATGCCAGTGGTGCATCACAGACATGGCCATGTTACCTTCATGGCTAGGGAACATATTTTGGCTCGTAGTATCAAACTGGGGTCAAAGGTCAAAGGTTCATAGGTTCATATCATAGCAAAGGTTCATATGTCATAATCATAGTCCAAATCTCAAGGTTCATATCAAGGGTTCATATCAAAGGTTCACAAATCGAAAGGATCACATCAAGTGTAGGGAACATAGCAATGTCATAGGGAAACCCTAATATGAATCAAAATAGAGATCGAAGGCTCCTTATGCAAAGAGCAGAATATCTGTACCTTATGACGAAAGCACAAACAGAAACAAACACAGGATATGGGAACAGCTCAAAGTCTCTCCTTCTTCACACCTAAAGGAGTAGAAGGGGAGGATTACAAATCATTCTTAATTATCTTTCTTTTCATTTTAAGTAACTTTCCATTTTAAGCAGGTTTCCAAAATTAGCAAGTTTCCATATTTAGTAAGTTTCCATCTTTAGTAGGATTAAGGTATCATAGTTAAATTAACTCATTCTCATAATTGAGTTATCCAGAATTACACATTTAGTCTTTTAGATTACAAAATTTACACTTTATACCCTTTTATCAAATAAGTTACGTTTTAAACCTTATAATATCAATAATTACACATTAAACCCTTAGTTATTCCATTTTACACGATATACACTTATTTTAATATGTTGTACGAACACCCCTTCAATTATTCATAATTTACACAACAAGTCCCTCAAGTTATCAAAGTTACATATCAAGTCCTTTAATTTACAATTTCAACTTTTAATTATTAATAATCACATATTAAGCCATTTAATTACCAAAATTACACATTACCCCCTGAATATAATTTATTACTCAATTTGACCTTAAATTTCCAGAATTTACATTTTTAGCCCCTCTCTTTCATTTAATTATAAATCGAATTAATATTTATTTAATTAATCGAAATAACCTTTTAAATGCAAAATTTACACATGACACCCTCAACTCATATTTTTAACATTTTAGTACTAATCTTAAGAATATTCTAAAAATACCCCACAAGTTTCATAATTTACAAAACACACCCTTATCTTTAAAAACATGCAATTCGTATAACATATCTATTTATATAAATCAAGCCCTAGATGTCCCATCATTATGTAATCATTATAACAACCTTAAAATGCCATAAATGATCAGATCTCACCCAAAGGAACCCCAACCCTAATTTTTATCCTTTTACTTTATTTCTTTTCTTTTTATTTCTAAAATCCGATTTCAAGTTTAATTCACCACGACTCATATAGGCTTCAATAATTCGAATTAGCATTTTTCCCAGATCATATGTATTATATAGAGTCCAAATAAAATAATTATCATGCCATGAAAATTCGTATATAATTATTTAAGGTTTTAATTCGTTTTTAAGGGTTAAATCACAAATTAATTATATATTATGCATGATTCGAATCTAATATTTTTCATGAAGCTTATATGATGTAAGAATCACGAGAAAAATACCAAACCAAATATTGGACGTGTAGAACGAGCGTAATGAATTATTGTCCCACAATAAGCAATCGACACAAAGAAATCCTCCACGAGCAAACGAATGATCCCACGACCTTGTAATCATTTTTCACAGAGTATATACATTATAAGGAGTATGAGAAAAATGATAAACGAATTTTATAGGGCTCGAATGAATTATTTGAGAATATACCTCACGAATTGACAATAAATTTTCCACAAGCGAATCGAGCAAGACAGGACCCCAAGACTATTTTTCACAGATCATATATGATGTGAGGGACATGAGAAAAATAACAAAAGAATTTTAGGATGGTCGAAAAGATCAAAACGAAATATACCTCAAAATTGCACTCGACAATGAATTAATTCACGAGGATCAAACCAGGCTATGAACACATGAAAACATATTTTTCTTAGCTTCTATAGGTGTCAAGGAACTCTGGAAAAAATGGGCTAGGGCTTGGGAAAAATCGGATTGAGTGTAGGCTAATTATTTTGTGTTTTAGGGTTTTTGGAATGGAAATAAGAGAGAAAATAATTGAGATCCTTAAATAAATGAAAATGGCCGGTCAAAGGGGAGGGAATGGAGCACAAAATTCGGCCAAATTGAAGACTCAATCAAAGATTATGATTTGATTGCAATTTTCCTTATATAACATTTTTATAAATTAATATAAGGTTTCAAATGTATTTTAAATAAAATTTTTGGTTCTAGTAAGGGTCAAGTGAACTTTTAGGACATGTAGAAATGTTGTATGATGTGTTATAAATTATTTTATTTCATATATGATTTATTCACCAAGGTTTTGAAATTTATTTGGCACTTTAAAAGGCTTATAAATCAAAATTATAGATTGTAGGGGCATTTTTGTCATTTTGCATATTTTAGATTTTTGTGTTTTACAACTCTTCCCCTCTAAAAGAAAATTTTCGTCCTCGAAATTGGAAGTGAGATGAAACGGAAAGCATAACGGACCGCGAACGGAAAATGTAAAAGACTTGTTTCTCATGACTCTTCGTTGTCGATCTAAGATAACTTCGGGTTTCTCAGAAAGACATACTATACTGAATTTCAGATTGCAAAGATCATATCCAACATGACAATTGATTATCGCGTTCCCTCGGAAGAGATACAAAGAATACATAGGATTTTGACGGATATGCCGTCCATAGAATTTGATTAAGCAAATCACATGAGATCGTACAGAACATAGATTGTTGGTGACATCAAATGGCAGAAAACTTCACAGCAGATCTTATGATTCTTGTCAGAAGTATAGGGATCAACAAATGCGTGTCAAGAATTGAACGTATCAGTTCGTATAACGGCGAACAGATTAAGCGTATAGGTGGAATGAACCTAAATCTTACAGATGCAAAAATTCTCACATCTCCTATCAAAATTATAAGGTTTCTAAAGTACTCCTCGAAATATCCTATGAACACAATAAGGGTACGTCATATGACGTAAGTATTATCACGTTAGCTACTCGTCATAATACCAGCATCATATGAGTATACCATCATGATGGTCATACTTTATCTCAAGTCGCGAACAGAACTACTTATCTTAACCACCTATCAGTCTTTCTACCTCCTAAGGTTGGTCCAAAACAAACATTACTACGGATTCTAAATTGGAGGAATTTGAACGTACAAATAGCGTAACGGAATGTGTACATCTCAAAATGAAACTCGTCGTCGAACCGTTAGGTCTTCCACAATTCATCATCCTTCTCATAACGAAACCATCATCCAAACAAATGCATAACGAACATAGAACGGAATTTCTAATAGGGTAAGGCTCATTCAAAAGATCCTATCGAAAGGTAATGGAAACTTAAGTGGTCTAAGAGGAAATGAATTACGTCTTCAATATCTTCATCCTTTACAGCAATCAAATCTTCCAAATCCAAACGTTTACTACAAAATTTCATCCATTCAATTTCATGATCTCGAATCCTTTCAAATTCCAAGTAGTCGTTCTCTTGTCTAATCATACGATCATAGGGTGAAAAGGAAATCATAAACTTGAGTCTGGTTCCTCAAGTCTTCGACACTTCTTCTGGACACTTCGGTGTGGTAGCGTGAATCTCTTACGTGATCACCGTGCATTCCTCCATTTGCGAGTCTGCTTCAGCTCTCAATTCATCTTAGTACAACTAAAATGACTAGAGAAACAAGGTTGCGTGTCTCCTACAGATCTTCTAGCATGATTCAAAATTCACCAACTCAAACTGCTGTGGACTTCCTGGTTTATGTGCTGAAAGCTCATCTTCTACGGTCTGGTCGTCTTGATGCCCAACTGAAATCTCCACGTGCTACTTGAGGTATAATCGAGTCTCATCTCAATCTGTCTTCTCCTCACATGCTTCTCTCTTGGTAACGCCTGTCACGAACCTCTTCTGCACATCTTCTACAAGGTTTCTAACTCTGACAATGGTCTTCAGTCTTGGTCCTTTTCGTGGAAGCTCTTTAGTCATCGGATACCTGGTGGTGTTGTCTGCTACAATCTCTGATCATCAAGTAAATCTATTCTTCTAGAACAAAGGGTCGGTTCACTTCATACTAAAAATGGTCAACGTGTTCCTTGTTCGTCTCTGAGCACAAACATACTGTCATACTATGACAATTGTCCGAATACTTGCGAAAACATGAATCTTCTAGCCAATACAATTGACATCATTCAAAACTCATAGTGGTCACATGGGTACTAAAGCAACTTCAGGAAATCTTCTTAGGGAAAAAACTTCATATCACAAATCTTTCTCTTCACAAATCAATTTGTAATGCTTCGCGGAACTTAATCTCAACTAATCAACTTCCTTCTCGGATGTTCTTGTGGTTGCTTCTTCCGTCTTTCAAACTCAAATGAGGTCGTCTGCTACGGAGTTTCAAAAATAGAACAAATCAAATATTGATACGCGGAAATGGAATAATGATTACGGTTACATTCACGATGGTCGGTGTGCCGCCGCACACTTCTCTCTTTCTTCTTCATAAACCAACAGGAGCATTCAAGAGATCACTGAAGTGAACAAACTCATATTCCATCAGTTCCTACAATCTCTTAACTTCTTCAGTATCGTGGTTTCGCCAAATTCAGATTAGTTCAATGCAAATTTTACTTCCCAAACGGATCTCAAAAGGTTCATCAGAAGCACCAGAAATTCATACAACAAACTTTCAAATGCCGGAGTTTTCTAAGAGTGGATACTAACAGGCGTTAGGAGAAAATTGGAAATCAAAGAGATCGGAGTATGTGCTTCATAGCAACAATAATCTTAACAGATTCAAATGATTGAGAATATCATATTAAAATATGGTGAAGCAGATTGTTAAGGGTCGCATTTCAAATATTGCAGTCCATGATAGCTTTACAAAAACCATCAATCCATAATCAAGAGATCTCAAAGTCAAATACATCCAAAGGGAAACGGATTTTCAAAGCGAATGTGGTTGTCAAATCATACAGATAGTTCACATATCAAATTTAGGTACATGGTTCATCAGAGTGTGGGATGGGAGAGTATTAGAATATATCAAGGCCAAATATATCAAATTTAGAATCATGAACAGTTCAAAGGATTGGAATCTTGTTTAGCTTATAACATAGGAATGGTAGGGTGTGCACCGATAGTAATACGAACATCGCTTAACTGTCAGAGTTGAGATGTATGGAATATCAGTTATTAGCATCAGCATGCTTAGATAACAATTTCATACTGGACAAATATCAACATCAAATCCTTCTAAAGGAAATTAGTTAACATACAACGTTCATCATTCAAATGACGGAAGGTAAGACTTCCTCGTCTTCTGCGACAACGTTCTTATAAGGCATGACTAAAGGCAAAGGCAAGATTCAGAGTGATGCGGAAGCAAATACTACTCACAGGGATGTCCTAGTCTACCCATTCCTCACCGGTTATGACTTATGTTCCAATGGGAAAATCCTACGCAACTTCGCAAAGGTTATCCTACGAGCGCCTACAGTGGAAACTTAGGGGTCCTAACTTACACAGGCCAAGGGTAGATGTACTACAAGTCGTAAACCTGTCTCTGATACCATAATTGTAACACCCCAACCCGGCAAGGGTAGAAGTGTCACGTAAATGGTGACATATCAAAGGCAAGCATAACATACGACTTACATAATACAATGGTTTACAATGTTACAAGGAAAAATATACCAAATCTACGTAGTCATACATAAATGAATACTAAAACTAAGGTATCGTCTTCATAAGCTAATCTCTCATCCCAAAGCAAACCCAAGCACCTGGCTTCCTACTAAAACCTGCCGCAGGAAAAGAAATGCGGCTGAGCTTAAAAAGCCCAGTGAACAGATATATAATAAACGGAAACCAAAATCAAATGGAAATGAACAGACATATCATAATGAATGAGATATAGGAAAAGGAAATAAAGAGTAAGGTTTAGGACAGTCATCCACCACGAGCCCATATCATAACATATCATATCATATCATAATCATGTAGAGGGGATGCCTCTCAATAAACAGATAATATGAGGGGTGTCCTCATTCTTCAATCCAAATAATATGAGGGGTGTCCTCATTCTTCAAATGGAGTGATCAGCTCCCAGGGGTGTGAAAGGAGTGGATTGCACCCAGCCCCAGTCACCATATCATATCATATCAAAGCATATCATATCAGAACATATCTAGGATGCATCCATTCGCCCCCCAAACAAATCATATTGGCCATATCAAATCATATCATAGTGAGCTCGTATCATATCATAATAGGGACGGTGTAACCAAATCACTAGGGCTACACACTAGTCATTCCAGTGGTGCATCACAGACATGGCCATGTTACCTTCATGGCTAGGGAACATTTTTTGGCTCGTAGTATCAAACTGGGGTCAAAGGTCAAAGGTTCATAGGTTCATATCATAGAAAAGGTTCATATGTCATAATCATAGTCCAAATCTCAAGGTTCATATCAAGGGTTCATATCAAAGGTTCACAAATCGAAAGGATCACATCAAGTGTAGGGAACATAGCAATGTCATAGGGAAACCCTAATATGAATCAAAATAGAGATCGAAGGCTCCTTATGCAAAGAGCAGAATATCTGTACCTTATGACGAAAGCACAAACAGAAACAAACACAGGATATGGGAATAGCTCAAAGTCTCTCCTTCTTCACACCTAAAGGAGTAGAAGGGGAGGATTACAAATCATTCTTAATTATCTGTCTTTTCATTTTAAGTAACTTTCCATTTTAAGCAGGTTTCCAAAATTAGCAAGTTTCCATATTTAGTAAGTTTCCATCTTTAGTAGGATTAAGGTATCATAGTTAAATTAACTCATTCTCATACTTGAGTTATCCAGAATTACACATTTAGTCTTTTAGATTACAAAATTTACACTTTATACCCTTTTATCAAATAAGTTACGTTTTAAACCTTATAATATCAATAATTACACATTAAACCCTTAGTTATTCCATTTTACACGATATACACTTATTTTAATATGTTGTACGAACACCCCTTCAATTATTCATAATTTACACAACAAGTCCCTCAAGTTATCAAAGTTACATATTAAGTCCTTTAATTTACAATTTCAACTTTTAATTATTAATAATCACATATTAAGCCATTTAATTACCAAAATTACACATTACCCCCTGAATATAATTTATTACTCAATTTGACCTTAAATTTCCAGAATTTACATTTTTAGCCCCTCTCTTTCATTTAATTATAAATCGAATTAATAGTTATTTAATTAATCGAAATAACCTTTTAAATGCAAAATTTACACATGACACCCTCAACTCATATTTTTAACATTTTAGTACTGATCTTAAGAATATTCTAAAATACCCCACAAGTTTCATAATTTACAAAACACACCCTTATCTTTAAAAACATGCAATTCGTATAACATATCTATTTATATAAATCAAGCCCTAGATGTCCCATCATTATGTAATCATTATAACAACCTTAAAATGCCATAAATGATCAGATCTCACCCAAAGGAACCCTAACCCTAATTTTTATCCTTTTACTTTATTTCTTTTCTTTTTATTTCTAAAATCCGATTTCAAGTTTAATTCACCACGACTCATATAGGCTTCAATAATTCGAATTAGCATTTTTCCCAGATCTTATGTATTATATAGAGTCCAAATAAAATAATTATCATGCCATGAAAATTCGTATATAATTATTTAAGGTTTTAATTCGTTTTTAAGGGTTAAATCACAAATTAATTATATATTATGCATGATTCGAATCTAATATTTTTCATGAAGCTTATATGATGTAAGAATCATGAGAAAAATACCAAACCAAATATTGGACGTGTAGAACGAGCGTAATGAATTATTGTCCCACAATAAGCAATCGACACAAAGAATTCCTCCACGAGCAAACGAATGATCCCACGACCTTGTAATCATTTTTCACAGAGTATATACATTATAAGGAGTATAAGAAAAATGATAAACGAATTTATAGGGCTCGAATGAATTATTTGAGAATATACCTCACGAATTGACAATAAATTCTCCACAAGCGAATCGAGCAAGACACGACCCCAAGACTATTTTTCACAGATCATATATGATGTGAGGGACATGAGAAAAATAACAAAAGAATTTTAGGAAGGTCAAAAAGATCAAAACGAAATATACCTCAAAATTGCACTCGACAATGAATTAATTCACGAGGATCAAACCAGGCTATGAGCACATGAAAAAATATTTTTCTTAGCTTCTATAGGTGTTAAGGAACTCTGTAAAAATGGGCTAGGGCTTGGGAAAAATTGGATTAAGTGTAGGCTAATTATTTTGTGTTTTAGGGTTTTTGGAATGGAAATAAGAGAGAAAATCATTGAGATCCTTAAATAAATGAAAATGGCCGGTCAAAGGGGAGGGAATGGAGCACAAAATTCGGCCAAATTGAAGACTCAATCAAATATTATGATTTGATTGCAATTTTCCTTATATAACATTTTTATAAATTAATATAAGGTTTCAAATGTATTTTTAAATAAAATTTTTGGTTCTAGTAAGGGTCAAGTGAACTTTTAGGACATGTAGAAATGTTGTATGATGTGTTATAAATTATTTTATTTCATATATGATTTATTCACCAAGGTTTTGAAATTTATTTGGCACTTTAAAAGGCTTATAAATCAAAATTATAGATTGTAGGGGCATTTTTGTCATTTTGCATATTTTATTTTTTTGTGTTTTACAATGATGGATCTGTTCTGAGTATAACAGGCAGTTTTGACTGCTTCAGTCCAAAAATGTTTGGAGAGGACTGATCCATTTAACATTGTTCTTGCAGCTTCAATGAGTGTTCTGTTTTTCCTTTCAGCCACACCATTTTGTTCAGGTGTGTAAGGTGAGGAAAAGTTTTGATGGATACCTTTCTCATCACAGAAACTTTTAAGTTCATGGTTCCTGAACTCTGTCCCATTTTCAGTCCTAATCTGTTTGACTTTGATGTCATTCTGATTTTCAATGTTCCTGACAAAGGACATGATAGTTCCTGCTGCCTGACTCTTTTTGGTCAGGAAGTAAACCCAAGTGTATCTTGAGTATTCATCCACAATGACCAGAGTATACTTCTCATGATTAATAGATCTAGGACTGATGGGCCCAAAGAGATCCATATGAAGAAGGTGTAGGCAGTTCCTGATGGAAAAGTTGGTTTTGGTTTTAAAGGATGCTCTCTTGTGTTTGCCTTTTTCACAAGCTGAGCAAGGTTTGTCCTTTGAAAACACAAGAGATGGTAAGCCAAGGACCTTGTTTTGTTTCACAAGATGATTTATGTTCTTGAAGTTCAGATGGGAGAGTCTCTTATGCCAAAGCCAGTTGAGGGTCTCAGTGGCCTTAGCAAAGAGACAAGTTCCATTCTGAGTTAGACTGGTCATGTCTAACACATAAACATCTTGCCTTCTTGGTGCAATAAGGACAACCTCCTTGTTTGCATTGAAGATGGTTCCTTGCCTATCATCAAACTGAACTATGTACTTTGCATCACATAGTTGACTGACACTGATCAGATTATACTTAAGGCCATTTACATAAGCTATCCTAGTAAAGACTATACCATTGCAATTTACTGAACCATACCCTTCAGTGAGACATGATGAGTTATCAGCAAATACCACCTTGGGTCCTGGTTCCATTACATATTTGTGCAGATATTCTTTCACACCAGTCATGCTCCTTGAACATCCACTATCTAGATGCCAAATTTGCTCCCTGACATGTCTCTGCACAAATTGTAAACTGAATTAGTTCTTTCTAGGACCCCTCTTCTTGGAGGGCATGGCTTTAATGGCTTGCTTAAAAGTAGACAATGATTCATGGTCAGTGGTGGAGTGGACTGAGCTCCCACAAATTTTGCATTTGATAGCAGTGGATGACTCAGTAGACTGAGAGGATGGTTTGGTCATTCCTCTTCTTGCCTGAATGACCTCCTCATGTCCTGAGGTGTCATGAGTGGGATCACCACATAAGTCACAACATGTGTCCATTAGGCAATCCTCAGGGAGGTGGTCATTGAATCCACAATGAGGGCAAGGTTCAAAAGGCTTTGCCTTTTGTTTCATTTTCTGCTTTGAATCAGATGGATACTTATGAGCAACTGCTTTAAAGTTTGCCATCTTTGATGAGGCTGTGTATGATTGATGATCAGATGTTCTATGATCTTCCTTTTTGCATATCATGCAATAAAGGATTCTATAGCAATCATCAGTGGAATGATTGGTAAAGTGACACAGCTCACATTTCAGCAGAGGTTTGGTGGGCTTTGGTTTTGGTTTGGAACTTGTGGAAGCTGATTTTGTTTCCTGAATCTTAGATTTAGGAGTTTTCTCAGAAGATTCTATCTTCTCACTCAGCTTCCTGACAAGCTCAGCCAACTTATCAATTTTTGAGTCAGGGCTTTCTGTTTTAACTTCAGAAGGGACTGAAGTTGATGAGTCATCAGTGTTTACTGAGACCTCAGGGGTTTGTCTTTTCAGGATTGTTTTTCCTAGTCCTGATTTCTCCTTTGGAGAATGTTCAGAATAGACCAATGGTGTGAGGTCTGAGCTTGGAGAAGCTCCCTGAAGGACTTTCAGTGGTGGGAGAGGTGCAACTGATTCTGATTCTGACTCAGTGATTGACTCAGTACTACTGGGTTGATCAGTGAGTCCTAGCATACTTTTCAGAGCCTGACTTTCAGGAAGCAAGATTTTCCCAGTCTCAAAGTTGGGTAACTTACTGACTGGGTTGTCCCTGACAATCCAGTCATTTGACTTGGGTTTCATCTCTTGCTCAAAAGATAAGCCAGCTGGAATAAAAGCCTTTTCTTTGTCAGTCTCACTGGGGGTGTCAGTGAGTTGGTCTCCTCCTATGATTTTCTTATTTTCACTAGGAATTAGACTGACAGATTCATAGACTCTTGGGTTCTTTTTAGTCCAGCTTTCTATGACAGCCTTTTCTTTGTTAAGTTCATTTTGAAGGGCTTGATTCTTTTTCAAAATCTCAGTGTTTTGAATTTGTAGTGTGACAACTTCTAACTTGGTTTGTTTAAGTACAAGCAATTCATCTCTACATTTATTCAATTCTAACACAAGATTATTATATTTTGAAAGCAAATTCAGCCTTTGTTCTTCTACAAACTTAAGATCTACAGAAATATAGTTCAAATAAGACTGCCAATCAGAATCATCATCCATAGAAAGTAAAATGTTTACCTTCTTCATTGTGATGTTGACCCATTCTCCATTTCTAGCATGGCTCTTTCCAACAGCCAGCTGATCACCATCAGAAAGTGCCATCAGTGCACTCACATGAACTTCTTCATCATCAGAGACCTCTTCTTCATCCCAGTCATAAGCTTCAGCCATAAGGACCTTGTTCTTGGTCTGAACAGGTTTGGGAGCCTGAGCCTGAGAGACTGAGGGAGTGGCCTCAAGAAGAGCAAGCTTAGCTTTTGCTTTCCTATACTTAGTTTCAAAGTCTTTTTGACTACTTTGAGAGGTTTGAGAAGACTGAAACATTTTAGGTTGAAACTTGCTAGTTCCTGAAGAAGAACTGTTTCCAGAAAATTTGTAAGAAGGTTCTGAGGTTGTTTTTGAATAACAGTCTTTAGCAAAATAACCCTTTTTACCACATTTAAAACATTCAGTGGTCTCATTTGCTTTAGCATTTGAAAAGTTTGACTGATTTCTTTTGATAAACCGTTTTGAATTTGCAAGGAGTGCCCTTTCTTGGAATTCCAAGTGTAAGTCATTTAGGTACTCCTCACAGGTTCTATCATCAACCTCATCATCAGAATCCTCTTGAAAATCCTGCACAATACCATTAGAATAAAAGGCAATTGATATGGGTGAGGAAGTCAGGGCCTTTTTGGTCTCAAGAGCTTTCTTTGAGTCTGGGTATCTCCTTGAGATTAAGTTGTCTTCATAGACAAACTTCCCATAAATCTCAGCAAGCTCAAGGGTCTGAATGTGATTTGCATTCCTAAGGCCCTGAGAGAAGTTTAGCCACTTCTCAGGGAGACTGTTGACAAAGCCAACATTGATCTCATGCTTAGACAAAACTACACCATCATTGGACAACTCATTTATCAGGGTCTTGTACCTGGTATAGGTCTGAGAGAGACTTTCAGAGTCTTTGGCCCTGAAAGTATTATACTCAAGTTTAAGATCCATGATCCTATTTTCCTTGGTATCTGAGGGACCTTCAAAGCTATTAACCAAGTCAAGCCATGTTTGTTTGGCTGTGGTACAGTTAATGACTGATTCCATTATATCGTCAGGAAGACAAGATATAATGATGCTTCTCAAGCGCTGGTCTTGGTTGA
Source organism: Artemisia tridentata subsp. tridentata (assembly GCA_021014915.2). NCBI lineage: Eukaryota > Viridiplantae > Streptophyta > Magnoliopsida > Asterales > Asteraceae > Artemisia > Artemisia tridentata. The sequence continues at coordinate 185,886,504 of CP139506.1, read as the reverse complement.
CCACCCTTCTCTCATCAATAGTCCACTGAGCTTCAGGTTTGATTAAACCTTCAGCAGTTTTTGGGACATAGGGACCTTCATTGGTACAAGTGATGTAGTATGGTTCCATACCAGTCAAGTAGCAAAGCATGCGCTTTTTCCACTTGCTAAATTTTCCAGCTTCAAGTCTGGGAGCAACAGCTGAATAGCTACCTCCCTTTTTATCGACTAGCTGGGGTACATTGATATCAGCTATAGTAGGATCTTGGTTTTAAAAACCTTGAGCACTCTTAGTTTTGAAAAGATTTTATAAACCAGAGGCTCTGATACCACTTGTTGTTCCCGTTACACTTATAGAAATAACTACAAAGTTATCCTAATCGTGTACTAAGACTGATATAATGTAATGATTAATTTTACCAAATAAGTAATAACGTAAAGATATAAACAACAAAGGTTTTTCAACGTTTAAATTCTTATTAGAAATTAATCAAAAGAATCTATTACCCAAGTGTTTTGCGGAATAAACACTTGGGGTTGAATAGACAAGGTATGGTGTTCTCCTCTCTAAATTCAAACTGTCCTTGAGTGACAACAAAAAGACCCACTGAGCTATCTCAGGGATGTGTTGTTCTTTGGAGGAGAAAAGTGGTTTTGTGAAAGTCTAAGCTTTAATGCACAAAACTTATCCCACTTTTCTCCCCATCTATCCTATTTATACACAAGTATAAAATAACAACCCGTGACTAAAAGTACAAAAGGAAAACCTAGTCTAGTCTGACAAAAGCACTACAGTCTTTTGTCAGTTCCAAGAATCTATTTTGGGATGGCCATAAAGAAACTTTCCAATTTTCAGATATGACACTTCACATCCTTAAGCCATATAAGGTAAGTTTACTTTGGCGGAGATAAGACTCATCCTTATCTCCTTTAAACTTTCCCGCTCGATCCCGCCTTTCTTTCAGGCTATAGATTCAGTCTTGGTCTTCAGTCTTTAGTCATCAGTCTTCATTGTTGTGAGGAGATTGAGGGGTTCAATGAGCTCTTGTCAGTACTCACTGAACCCATCATCTTCTTCTTTGGCTTAAGTCACACTCAGGGAGTCCCGCCTTCCTGAGGAGTGAATCCTTCTTCTTGAATTCTCCTTAAGCTTCCTGAAGATGACTCACGGAGTTACTGTTCACTCAGTGACTTGAATTGTTCTCGGTTGATAAACACTTGGCTTAATTTGTGTTCAAATCCTGTTTAAGATAATTGGGTATTTACGAACCCAACAGTTAAACCCTTTGTCAATTGTCTAATCGGTTACATGGTTGCTAAGTCGAGTCATATCTTGTAAATATAGTTTTGGGATGATTGGGACTCATGGGTAAAAGTACTAGCTGTTATGGAGTAATGGGGAAGAAAGTAATGTTATTACCCCCTTATGTGCGTTAATATTTAAAGTACTCAAAGTGTTTTAATTTTCTTAATTCGGGGCATTAGTTAGTTATGTGTAATATATGTAAAAGTTCAAGTGTAGGGAGGTTGCAAGATCTCTTTGATGTATTATTTTGGATGGTAGGGCAAAAGTGTATAAAAATTAAAAAAAATAAAAAAATGATAAAAAAAAAAGAAGAAAAAGAAAAGCGAAAAAACATACGGACTACCATCCCATTTCATTTATGTTTAAGTCAAAGATAGTGTCAAGAAAAATACAAAAAGAAGTTAGTAGTTAGCGAGTCGAGTCGAGTCTTGGCTTAGCAACGCCTCATTGTACATGTAATTGACCAAGATGATTGACTTGCCACCAGTAAAAATTCCCTATATCCAACAAAACCGTGTTTTCCATACCCTTACACCTAACGTTACAACCCTTTAAAAGACCTCTTTGATAGTTTATCCTAGGTGCTTACGCCAAAGTGGTGGAGGTTTGATCCATTCCCAAGGCTATGGTAATCTATGTACTATGACAGGCAGAGAGTGTTTCAATTTCAACTTTTCCATATGTGTTATAACTTTATACACCCGAGAGATGTGAGAATCCAAACACTTTGTGTGAGGTGCTAGTATATAATTTCCGTGCTTGTTTTTACTAACGTGGAACGATTGTATGTTGTAATTACTTTTATATTAATGTTAAATGACCCCTAACTTGTAGATTGATTAGAATAAAAGCCCATTTGCTTGAGAACAAGTAAATCCCAAGTGTAGGGATATTTGATAAGGATTTATTTGGTATCTTTTTAAGGGGTCATTTAAGCCAAAAATTGAGTAAATGTGATCAAATATTGCCTCAAATCGTTTCTTTTTGTATTTTAGGTACTTGGGACGAGAATTTTGGAAAACGGCAATTTTGGAGCACATTTGGACGATAAAGTGAAGAAAACGACGAAGTCGCGAAAAGTACGTCAGACATGGGAGTCGGACGGCGTCACCAGACAGAACGTGACGCCGTCCCTTGTAAATCCATGGAAGATTTCTAGTGTTGAGCTAATAAGTGACGCTTCAGAGAGTTCTGATGACATTACAACCTGACGTCGTCAGGTACAAAATGAAGATGGACGTCACGCCGTAAGTCAACAAGAGACGCCCCAGAAGAGTTTTACGAGTGATGGCCTCAGATCCCTTTCTAACTATAGGTGATGTAGCAATATAAAAACATATCAAATAAATATACGCAGCGGAAAAACATCACCATACAAGGATCCATAGTGCCATATGATCAATCAAATTAAAAACAAATTAAACAAACATGTTTTATACCTTTGTAGCGTGATCCGGGTAACACCACCAATATCACTACACGAATTGAATGAAATAAGAACCAAAAGTGACCAAATAAGATCACCTCTATGAATAATCCACACTACACGTCATCGATCACCACCCGATGCTAGTCTTGAACACGTAACACGCGATCTAGCCTTGAACTACACTAGAATAAGGTTAGATGGGATAAAAAACCACAAACCCTAATATGGGTGTGATTAATTTCGTGGTCATTAGGGAGAGGAAGGAGGAGAGAAAGTTGGTAAGTCTTTAATGTGATAAGTCATAATCAAAGACCAAATCTCATTTGAACTTATCATGATCAAAGTTACACTTTGCCCCTAGATCTTTCTCCCTTGTTCCTTTCTCACCTAGGCTTGCCATGGGGGCCCTAAATGGGCTTGCCCATTTGTTGGTCCAATCCAATAAACTAAGTACTAGCTTAGTTATTAGTAGCCCATTATTGATCCCGAGTTACGTAGTCGTTTATATATTGTAAATACGATAAATACAATCTATAAAATGGTGTCTCTGTGTATAAGTGTGTGACCCCATAGGCTCACATATATCTAGCCATATAATTAGTTATTATGACACGAGCATTCTCCAACAGCTCCCACTTGCGACGTCATAATAATCAAGTAATTATACAAGCAATGGTTAGCGTCTAGCAACACGCCAATGCCCCTAGAAATATGTGAGGTTAGTTTCTTAAACATCTCATTTTAGATGGTTTATATGTCATCTATCCTTTTGTTTCAGATACCGTGTTGAACATTAGACATGGATCAAAAGTCATTCTAATAGTTCAACTATTCTGTTTCTCGATATGGATATTGAACAAGATTACCAAGTGGATTTAAGATTCATCTTAATCCCAGTTGGGTACGGCCATACAAACATCTGTTCAATTCATCGAGGGGCCCAATAGTATCTAACTCCATAACATGTGGAGGAACAAATCCTATTTTGACTGCACGTGTCATTCATGTGCTTCATATCACTCCTGAAGATGGTCTTTATAACTACCTTATTCAGGACAGCGTTTAACCATATCAAGGAATGAAATTCCACACATGCAAGACCTGCTTGCATCTCAAGTCTAAGGATAAGAGACATAACCTCTTGCGAGATTCACTATTGACGACGATCCATGTAGTGAATACTCGTAGGTTGGGTCAATCCAATGTTCATCACAATGAACAACATGTGAGTTTGGCAAATAAGTCACCAACACGCTCACATTTGCCTTAATTTGATGATACTCCCGTATCGTCAACCGACAATGGATAATTTTAGAATAAATAAATTATTCATGGATTAAACATGCAAATATAGAACACAGTAGTATAAATGAAGACGATCATACCAGGTATATCAATTCATTGTATAATACGACTACTTACAGTTCCATTATCCAAATACTAAAAACAGATATGCATAAGACTACTCATAGGTCGGAATCCGATGTTCCCACCATGATCGAATCATGTTGTACAAGGCAACAAGTAGTCATCTGAGTAAACTTTGAGAATACTTCTTTCATAATTCATGAAAGGTTTGAATGATGATTGTCCTTTGTATGTGTGCATTCAAGTACACGATGAGTATTGCAACAATACATTCCATAGGGTGTTTGAAGCTAACAAGACACCTACTTTAGATAGTCATCTGAATAGTTTCTCAAACTATAAGGTATTCTTATTCTTTTAATGTATAACGCATTAATGCTCTCAGTCGAGCACATCTAGTCAGCAATGTCATCATTCATGATGACTACGACTAGGGTTGAGTATCATCTCAGTTAAATAAGCATTAACGTATGCAAACAAAACAGAGCTCCTCAAATATCCGTAAACATTTGAACATATCTTTGGTCCTTCGTAGGTCCATTATAATGTTCGTTTAACAATTATCCAATGACGTTCACTTAGATATTTGTTATCAACTCATCTTGCATTCATGCAAATGATAAACATAGCCCAATGCGTAATATGACTTACATGATGAATCCTTTAGTCGAACTTAAGATTTCCAATCATGTGTTCAATCTCATCAAGTGTGATTGATCATTGAGACTCCCCTCAATAACGTGTCATATTGTGTTTAGACTTAATAACCGCTTATGTTTATTCTAATAAACATATATATAACAAGGTTGTATGTCTTATTTTATAAATCCCTCAAGAGAAACTTCATTCCAAGCTAAGGATTAAAGTCTAGCTTAGATAGAATATTGTTTCTAATATGTTAATGACATATGAGATTTAAGAAAATAAATACATTGCTCCAACTTGCTCTTAGTGTACTTAGGAGTAATCTTGTTAATCAAAATCAAATTAATGATTTTATAATTAACTCAAGATCTTTGCTCCTAGATGCATGATCTAATCCACACATGGATTATTTTATCTTGTATACATAATAAAGATTATATGGATTCATAAACCCTTTTGATTACTCATCGTCCTCGCAAAGGTAATCAACAAGAAAAGTGTTTTGATATCCTATTGTCATATTTCATTTATATGAAAACAGGTATGACAATTAATCATCTTTATACATTTAATGTTTCTAGGCAGAAGGATTTAGTCATAGTCAATTACTTGAGTACGAGTAAACTCCTTTTACTAGTCGTGCATTAAACTTGTGTACAAGTTTTCCCTTTTGAGTCTTCTTATCAAGAAACTCATTCTTAACCTCACAGTCTAACTGATTTGTAAGTGATCAATCAAGCTCCATGAGTGATTGTCTTTTAAGGGCTGCATCTTAACATTCATAGTTTTGAGCTACTCATCAGATACAATATCTTATAATGCATCTCAGTAGTTAGCAGGTTCACCATGATCCTCTAACTTATGTCTCTTAGCATTGATATAAAAAACTATATCATTCAGGTGCAAGAGGAATCCTTGCGGATTTATGAATGAGAGATATCAATCTATGGTTTAACATATGCATGTTCAACCATAGTATGACATTAGCAAGTGTACTAAGAAGGTTGTGTATTTAGTTCTTGAATAACTTCAAGGTCTAAAGGTACTCCCACTTGCTTTTGTATGTAGAGACTAATCTCTAGATACTCAGCATCTTGAGTAACAATAAATTGTTTTCAAGTGGGACATCCATAATACACCGTTAGTTCTTGACTCTAGTTTGTTAATTATTTACTCTTAAGTAGTTAACAAATTAAGAACTTCAATTAAGACATAATGGGATTCATCCCATGCCATAATACAATGGTGTCTTAAATTCCTTCTGGGTTGGAATCATATTGAGTGTACACATGGCACACCCAATTTCTAACCTTGATAGCTTTGGAGGTAAAACAGTTTAAGTCATCAAAGATCAAACAATATCAATAGTGTTTGATTTTCCATGATGGACATACCATAAAGTTGTGGTATTCCATGAGGACTGATGTTGTGAGACTATCACACAACTCATTAGATGAACTTATACCTTTTGGCTTACATATCTGCCAACCAAGTCAAACCAGATGGCATCAATAGTAATTTTAGCCTACTGCATACTTTACTTCATGTGCATGTTTTGACTAGAAAACATAAACATTTAATGTTATACGTCGTAAGTGTACATGTCGTAACAAGAAGACATAACAAATCAACGTCTTACTTTACGTTATTTATCTTTCAACAATTAACTGAATTGATGTTTGTGTCTTTACAAGAGACCTAAACATATTCAACTAAAGTAATTACGAGCGCCGACACTTGGCCTCAATAGTAATTTCAAGTTAATTTCATACTTCATGATTATGACATTACAAGAAGACATAATCATATTTACTAAACAATTCAGTGAATATGTTGAAGTAGCTTTTCATGTTATCTTGATATTTGTTCTAATTAGGGCAACCTACATTTTATGTGTAGAAGTCCTAGTAGAATTTTGGTTTCTTACCTTTCAGTCAAGAAAAACTATTAGTCATATTGTTATATATTGTACCTTGCACACCATTAAGATTTCTCCCACTTGTGCATGGCACAACATCGTGAGAGCATGCAAACAACACTACGCTCGTTTGTTTGTATGAGCAATATGAAAATGTATAAGATAACATATGATTTTTAGTCAAAAATCAAAATATAGATATGTAGAACTTTATCGTTTGAATAATGAATCATGCATAACAATTTTATAGATAACATTTTAGGAAGCAACATCAGGAACGCGACAAGTTATCATATAAAACTTATGCAATGGTTCTTATATAAACTATGATGCTTAACACGTGGAAAGTAGTGTATTATTTCAAGACAATCTGGAAATAAGATGGGCAACTTGCAAGTAATAAAGCTTACAGCTCCCACTGGATTAGACAACATTACATGTGTTACGTCACCAGTAATATAATCACGTAGCTCCCACTGGATTAGACAACATTACAATGTGTTACGTCACTAGTGGAGAGTGAGTAGTGATTGGATACTTTCCATCTTTCTTTGAATATCTACACATTATTGCTAATGTGAGTCACTTTGACTAGTAAACATGTACTTAGGTATTCAAGAAAGTGCATCAAGTTCTAACATATAGATGATGGGCTAGCCATCATTGCTATTTTAACTTGAAAATAGGCATGCATTTCCTCCATAATTGGTCTACTTTTCCACAAGGGTATGTAGGACCTTAGTAGGCATATTGGGTTAAGGCAAACTGCTAGGTAATCATGCTAGTAATTGCCTTTACCACATTGCGGTTTATTGATACTTCCGTCTTCTAATTATTTAAACTCATTTTAGTTTGGTAGCTAGTACGAAATAGGTTGACCATGCAAGAACATGCAAATATCGCCAAAGGTCTGACCAATGAGCAAAATTCGCCATGGGTTGAAATGGCCCTAAGGTCTGACCAAAGAGGTCAAGTCAAGTGAACGTGTTCTTGGTTGTCCAAATATCTTATATTTCTTCAATGTTTCAAAACCGAAACAAGGGTTATAAAACAACGTTGAAGGAATAAGATGTGTGACCATACTTAACCGTTTTGACTTTTACAAGACATCACGATTTCTAGAGTAGGTTTTCCTTGAGTTTGATTAGAATTAGAAAAATTCAAATATTCCTATTATGGCTTTTCCTCATAAAGAAAAATGATAGGAATAAGTCTCTTTCTTACAAGGAAAGATCGACTTAGTTCGTCCTTTTAACAAGAAAAGAACAAACTCTTGTTTACGGTATGCGTTGCATTAATTGAATTTACAAAGTTCAATTTTAGTATTTTCGATAATTATCCTTTATAAATTAACTACCCCATGTTTATAATTTAAAACAATTAATTTACGAAAAGGCTAAGATCCTCATTGAGGTTCGACCATTAATGCAGTTGATCTACTAGAAATGGTGGATTCAATAGGTAGGCGACGATCACCAATTGTATTACATGTACAACTCTTAGATCCTTATGGGACTCATGGCATCTAGTGTCAAACAACTAGTGTCATGTAGGCATGTTTAGTCCCATCTTTGCCTCGGGTAAGGGTCTGACCACACTACTCGATTAAGTCATCCAATTTGAAAACTGTGAGAATAATCCTAGGTCTGACCATGGAGAATAGTCACCTTGGGTTACAATTCAGCCTAGGTCTGACCAGATGCTAAAAGGTAATTGCAAGTGTTCTCATAATTGGACGGCGTGACTTAAATTTTGACGGGTAAATAGTTTTGATGTGGATAAAAAACGTGTACGAAAGAAGCATGCATTCATTCTTCGTAGCACAAGTTAAAAACTTTTCTTAACTTAAGTCTAATCATTGTTTTAATTTATGTGTGTCAAGTTGTCCATTTTCAAGACTAATATAAATCCTAGGTGGATTTTAATTAAGTTTGGACAATACAATAAATCAATAAATAAACAATCTTAACTAGTTTAAGTGTTATTTAGAAAACAATGATTTTTAAGTTTCAAATCATATTTAAACTTAGTTAAACTAAATCATAAGACTTAGTTCAAAATGGCTTATGTTTAGTTTCAAGTTTTAAGAAAACATTTTTCCGTTTTACATGTAGTCACAACATACATAAAAACAACCAACCAAACATACAACCACAATATGCAAAGCCTCAACCGATGAAAATCCTATGCTTGGTCTCGTGAGCCATCACGAGAACCAAGAGTCAACTAGGGACACAAACCATAACCACACGGAGGGCTCCCACTTGCCCCAAGACAATCATGGGCAAGTAAAGGCCCATAATGCACATGAAACTTTGATTCTGTCAGCCCAGTTTTTCTGTTTTGCGAGGCCCAATGCTCCTAGAAGAAGACCTCCTCATCGTTTGGCCCAGTTGACAAAGTTGTAGCCCTATGTCTTGAGGACCTGGAAAACAAATTTTAGAAAAAAATACCTTACCAATCAGCGGGAAATCACGTTTTCCCAACAGGTGTCCAGCAGCAACTATCGGTCTACAACTCTTCAATCTTTCGCCATTTGCTTCCAAGCTCTTGTTTACAATACATATAAAGTAAAATACAACTAATCTACTTTGTATCTACTGTAAAATGCCCAAACAATGGCAAAACCAAAATTGAAATACATTACAAAAGTGCCGAAACAATGGCAAACTCCAAAACAAGAAAAACAACCAACAATCACAACATCACAATGCATAAGTGGTCTAGGTTTTCATCGGCTTTGCATATTCACATAATAATACATTAAGATTATGATCATGACAAGGTGTTGGCTAACTCCATGGACAAACATGCATGTATTTGCCATGGATAACAAAATAAATAACAAGAATTAAATTGTTAGCCAACGAATCGAAGAAATAATTAACAAGAATTAAAACCCCGAATGGTACGCGTGACAAATGGCCATAGACTCATAATCCACTGATATTAGGACCTTATTAACACCATTTTACCACATAAAAATAAGCCTCATGGGCTGATTTGAAATCGGGTTAAAAATCTCTTAAAAAACACGTTTTTAGGCCATTTTAACGGGTACCGATCAAGTAAACAATTGATGTATGCATAACAAATGGCCATAGGATCAAAAAGTACAGATCTTAAGACCTCATATAGGTTGACATATTCAGAATATATAAGCCCTAGGGGCTGTTTTAAAATCATCCTCTTAAATCCATTAAAAACACGCGTTTTTAGCCATTTTTAACGCATACAAGATGATCATATGACAACATATGATGGCTCGTGATACCACTATAGGTGATGTAGCAATATAAAAACATATCAAATAAATATACGCAGCGGAAAAACATCACCATACAAGGATCCATAGTGCCATATGATCAATCAAATTAAAAACAAATTAAACAAACATGTTTTATACCTTTGTAGCGTGATCCGGGTAACACCACCAATATCACTACACGAATTGAATGAAATAAGAACCAAAAGTGACCAAATAAGATCACCTCTATGAATAATCCACACTACACGTCATCGATCACCACCCGATGCTAGTCTTGAACACGTAACACGCGATCTAGCCTTGAACTACACTAGAATAAGGTTAGATGGGATAAAAAACCACAAACCCTAATATGGGTGTGATTAATTTCGTGGTCATTAGGGAGAGGAAGGAGGAGAGAAAGTTGGTAAGTCTTTAATGTGATAAGTCATAATCAAAGACCAAATCTCATTTGAACTTATCATGATCAAAGTTACACTTTGCCCCTAGATCTTTCTCCCTTGTTCCTTTCTCACCTAGGCTTGCCATGGGGGCCCTAAATGGGCTTGCCCATTTGTTGGTCCAATCCAATAAACTAAGTACTAGCTTAGTTATTAGTAGCCCATTATTGATCCCGAGTTACGTAGTCGTTTATATATTGTAAATACGATAAATACAATCTATAAAATGGTGTCTCTGTGTATAAGTGTGTGACCCCATAGGCTCACATATATCTAGCCATATAATTAGTTATTATGACACGAGCATTCTCCAACACTAACGCCGTCAGAGCGGCAATTACACAGACAAAACCCTAATCCAAGGCGAGTTGACGGCGTCAGAGGCTATAACCTGACGCTGTCAGAATTGTATTCCTATATATATTTTCAAATGTTTTCATTGTAATGTGTGGCACTTTTTGGTAATACTTTAGAGGCAAAACCCCAGTTGAATTTCAGCAGCTTTGTAAGGGTTTTTCAACCCTTGAACCTCATGCTTTATTGAAGATAAGTTATTCGTTTAATCATTCAATATGTCTATGAGTTGTTTGATTACTTGTTTATCTTTTCTTCTATCTATCATGCTAAGTTAAGTTTATATGTGTTTGCTTAGATCTAATGAAACCTAGTTGTTGATCATTGATTTGTTGTATATTATTTAGTTGATTGCCTCGCGTTATGCTAAGAAAACTGGCTGACCTCTTATATGTAACTAGCTTGCACGTCTTAGAAAACGCAACCGTAGAGCGCACTATTGGTTTTTCTCATTGTATTTATTGCGTGAATTGCGGCTTGTAGATCCTAGATAACTTAATAGACTTTAAGGGGTTTGGGGAGACTAAGATTCATAGAGTTGGGAATTCGGCATCACCCCACGACCAATATTAAGGAATACAGTGCTTCAACTAAAACAAGGACGTGACAATTCAGAAAATTAGTATGTGGAAACCGTAGAGGGGGGGGGGGGGGTGAATACGTTTCCGTTAAAAACTTACAACTCTTTGTATCAAACACCCGATCAAGTGTGACGTAATATGAAAAGTGTCAACAAAGATCATACAACATCTATAGATGGTATAAAGTAAACTATAACACAAACACAATCAAACCATGACACAAGCATAATCAACATATTATAAGCAACAAACCACATAAACATAAATGCAATGCAAATATAAATATAAAGCGATAAAGAATAAAATAAAAGTAAAGAGATAAGTAAGAAGGCGCAAACCGGATACGATGATTTATAGTGGTTCGGTCACGAAGCTCCTCTTCGCCCTACTCCACTCCCCGAGTACCCAACTCGAGAGTTACTTCACTAATCAACAAGCTCCCTTCAGGCGGAGAAAACCGTACACGTCGCTTATCCTATTTTCCGACACTAAGCTAAATATCGAGTGCTAATCTTAGCTAGCACCAATCTACCATGATCTACCCTTGATCCACTTGATCAATTCACAAGCCCACAAGCTACAAGAGATCTCCAAGATCTCAACAAGATCACAAGGATCTACTCCCACTTGACTCGATCTACCCTTGATCCACTTGATCAATACACAAGCCCACAAGCTTCAAGAGATCTCCAAGATCTCACAAGATCACAATGATCAACCCTCACTTGACTCAATCTACCCTATCTACCCTTGATCTACTTGATCAACACACTAGCTCACAAGCTACAAGAGATATTCAATATCTCTATAAGATCACAATGATCTTCTCTCACAAACTCTCAAAAGAAAAATGAACTTGATGTATGCAAGGATACAACATGTATGTAACAAGTGTTACAATTGCTCTAACTATAACTACAACACTTTGTATCTTTGTGATACCTTGTGTTCTTCTCTTGCACTAGAAGAGGAATGAAGGTGATCTCTTGGTTGGTTGAAAGGATCACTCTTAAACAAACTAAGACTCTCTAAATGATCAAAGAAAGTGATCTAAGTGAGGAGGGATTAGACCAGAGAAAACTGACTGGAAAAATCAAGTTGGAAGTGTAAAATGGTCCACTATTTATAGGCAAAGAGAAAACTAGCCGTTACAGAGGGACGACACCACTAATTATCAGACGGCACCACTAAATTTAGTGGTACCGTCGATACTTTAGTGGTACCGTGGACCCTCCTCCATTTTTTTTAGTGGGGAAGGTTTATTTGGGAATGTTTGGAGCTGTTTGGGGGGGAAATGACTGTTGGGATTTTTAAACTTATTTTTCAAAATAAAACATTTCTTTTTAATTCAAAAATAATTTGTAAAATATATTTTTGAAAAATGTTTTGTCACATTCATAAAAATGTGAAGTTTAGAAAAATAAAATCATTTGATCATTTGTCAAGTAGTAGATTTGTTTGTCCATACCTTGAGTGATTTACGTCGTGATGGAAATCTACGACTTTGTTGAAGCATACTTGAGACGTCGAGAGGTGTTGATGTAAGTATGCATTGATGATTTATGTTTACAAGTAACTTGCGCATTTTACGTTATGCATTACAAGTTACATGTTTGTCATTATTAAAATCGAAGAAACCGTTTAGTTTAAATATTGTAATATTTGCACTAACAATCTCCCCCTTTTTGATGATGACAAATATGTAAACCGTAACACACAGTAAAATGTAAAAGTTACCTGTTTACACTCCCTTCTCCCCCTTTTGTCGAAGCAAAAAGGTAGTTGGCTCGAGCTGGCCCTTGAATTCACTCCCTACTCCCCCTTATTAAGCTACTTTCCTTTCTCCCCAGAAAGGCGAGCTTGCATCATTCCAGTGAAGTCTTCTATCACCACTTGTGAAGACGACTCCATGCTATGTATTCAAATACCCCCGAGCTCCCCCTAGCTCAATGCTCCCCTATGGTAATTGAATCCCCTTGTTTATTCACCTTAGTATCTAGCGGATTCATGGATCAAATACTTACAAAGGCTTTTCCTGCATCAAGGGTTAGCTTCGTGCAACATAATATATAACAGTATAGGAGCAACATTATAGGGATATAATACACATAGAAAGACATGCAAGGGTTAAACTATGTGAGTGACACAACCTAAAAATGTGCCAAAAGAATAAAGACCAAAAAGAAAGCCCAAGAAAGTTGAGCGACACAAAAAGATGAATGCATATTGCAATTCAAAGACACTTGAGTGTCACAACCCGACCAACAACCTAAGGTGTAATTGTTCAATCAATCACACTAACAAGAACGAGATTCGTTCATTGACTGACACACAAAATGACTTCTTCCAAGTTGTCATTGGGAAGGCAAGTTCTAACAAACCTTTTGAACGACATAATCATCTACCTAAGATGATTGGTGTTAAGGATGGTTTGTTGATAAGACATACTCTAAATGATTACTATTATGACAAGTCATGCCATAAAGTAGACTCGATAGAAGATATACCAAAAAAAATGAAAATGAGAACGATATGCACCTAGATGCGAATGGAAATGATTCCATAAGATGGGAAAGTGTTGGTTTTGACCTTTGAGGAAAGGTGGGGAAAGATGGTTTAGATTAATATATCGTTTGCACTGACAATGAGATGCATGATATATTTCAAAAGAGAAAAAGAAAAGGTGCATGTGATCCTGACAGGATTGTTGGTGGATATCTCTAACGGGGTTGAGGTAAGGAAGTTCTAGATTTCTAGTTTGGATGATCCTAGTTGTGTGTTAGAGATAATTTGGTGAATGAAGGGTTTCGTGTGTTTGTGAGGATTGAAGGTTGTTGAACTAAGTATCACTTATCCAAAGTGAGGAATAGTTGTAAGGTTTGAGTGTAATGATTGATGAGTTGAAGGTTCTTAGACTAACTATCACTGTCAAGAGTGAAGTGTAGCTAAAAGGATTGAGTAGGATTGATTTAAGGGTTGAAGGTTTTGAAACTAAATATCACTGTCAAGAGTGAAGTTTAGTTATAAGGGTTGAGTGTGATGATGAATGATGTTAATGTGAGATTTGAAGATGAGATGCAAGATAAGCTTGCAAAGGTGAGGCCTTATATAGGCAAGAGTTGTGGGATTCGAATTAAAGTTGGTGGTAGTGTCCTATGGTGTAGTGAGGGAATCTTAGGGTGTATGTGAGTTTGCAAAATTTTGCAAGTTTGAGGTTAGGGATGCAGGGATCTAGAGGAAACAGTGAAAATTCATCAAACAAAGGCACGGTACCAATAAATACCACACGGCACTGTTAAATTTAACGGTACCGTGGCCTATTTAACGGTACCGTGACCTGGAAGTCACGAATTTTCCTGTGCAGCCTAGTTCTGGGCAGCTAAAGGGAAGTTTTCTAGGGAATAAGAACCACATTTGTGTGTTCTTAAGAGTGTTTGTTGAAAGACTATCTGAGTGTGTTTTCGCTCCCCCTTAATCTATGACCATCCGGACAAGATGTGAAAAAAAATAAAGAGGAAAACAAACGTTGACGGAAGCGATGAGCTTAGTAACGTTATGACAAGTGGTGGATAGCATACAATAAACTTCACCTTTGAAGTCACGTAGCTCTTCTCAATCATTATGAATATTCATATAACATTCATATGATGAGGCACGTGATCATGTGGAGATATCCTAAGGATTAAGAAGATAAAATCTTCAAGGCTGTGAGGTTAGTGATAAGGTTCTAGTGGGGTTATCTATGTTGATGAAGAAGGGTTATCTCAACTTATCCTAGTGGTTCTTCGTTTGAAGTGTGTAGAAGATGAGTAGGATGCGGAAGCATTGGTAGTGTAGAACTAAGGTTGAAAAGTGTAGATAAGTTTAGAAGATAATGTATACAGAAGTAACCAAACACACGGTGTGTTCAGTACCATGCGGAAGTGAAAAGGGAAAAAGCTAAGGAATCAGAAGATAAACAGAATCTATTCTGATAGGAGACGGTTCTGGTTCAAGACTACATCGAGTGGGTTTCGATAGTATTTTTGAAACAGTGAGAATTGAAAACAAAATAAACTGTCTCAGCAGACAACGGTCCGGCGGTACCGTTAAATTTAGCGGTACCGTCCCCTATTTAAGGGTACCGTGACCTGCTGAGGTCAGTTTTGACCCATAATTAGATTTTTGACAAAGAAATTTCACATATGTTGTGATTTTTCTGGACCTTAGATTAAAGGAATTTATACCGAATAAATTCTTTTATGAATGAATCCAACGGGATTCGATGAACGTTGATCGAGAACGAGAGATGACATTTAATTGCATTTTGCAAATTAAATATACTTTAAATATTTCGGATGAAATATTTAAGTTGTCATTAGAATTTAAGAGGATTTTACGAATAAATCTCGCTGATTTAGTGAGACTTTTCGACACGAGGAGAGAATTTATACCTAATAAATTCTTTTTACGAGATGAACGGTACTAGACGAGAAGAGATGACTTTTATATTTCCGAGGAAATACATAGGTAGTCATTAGAGCGATGTGAAGGATGACTTAATATTTCCAGTGAAATATTTAAAAAGTCATGAGACGAGACACAAGATATGACTTCAATATTTCCAGTGAAATATTCAAGTAGTCATAAGAGGGATGTGAAGGATGACTTAATATTTCCAGTGAAATATTTAAAAAGTCATGAGACGAGATACAAGATATGACTTCAATATTTCCAGTGAAATATTCAAATAGTCATAAGAGGGATGTGAGGAATGACTCAATATTTCCAGTGAAATATTTAAAGAGTCATGAGACGAGACGCACGAGATGACTTTAATATTTCCAGTGAAATATTTAAATAGTCATAAGATTTATGGAATATGTTCCATCATTCCTAGACCTAGACGAAGATGGTTAGAGGATTCTTGTTTGAGAGGTTTGGTTGATTTACGGATTTCATTGTGCTTCGCACGCGAGTGTTTCACGGGGTTTTGAAAGACGTAAAGCAAGGCCTATGGTGCTGATTCGCAGCAGGGTTTGGGATCTTAAGAAGTGTATAATCACACGAGGATGAAAGGAACTACTAATCACTTATATAGTAACTCGTGAGTCCTTTGTCACCCGAAGGTTGATGTTAGCTTTTAGCTTTTGGATGAGCGTTTTAACATATGTTGTTAAAAGGCTTGAATATGATGTTTCGGATATGACATTTAACAATTGCGATCGCAAGTTAAACTTACTTGAATATTTCGGATGAAATATTTAAGTTGTCAAACCTACTCTGACTACTTTAACTTATAGGTTTTGACACTAGTGTATGACTATATGACTTCTAAGGGTTCATAGTGATAGGCATACCTAATTCCTAATGTGTTAAAAGGACATAGTGTGGGTGCAAAATTTACAAGCAAATCATGTAAAATGCACATAAGGAATAAATGCAAACATCATGCAAATCATGATAATCATTTAGCATTTAAGATCATGAAGACATTTAATCATATCTTACGAGAACATGTTATCATTTTGAAACACATATGTGGGATGCAAGCAATCTAGGTTTGCTAAGGAAGATCCTAATTACCACTTGTTCAAAATGAAATCCTAACGGGAGATAAAGTTCACCGATGTAAACTGTCTCTAGTCAAATGTAGGAATGAAAAATTTTCAAGTTAGAGAGTGAGTATGAGACTATCACTAGTGGTGCTCAATTCAGGCTAAACACGACCATTTTTATGGGTTATACTTCGAACCCAACTTCTCTCCTGGAAGCAATTCAACTGTTAGGTTAAATTGAATTTCTATTATGATAGGTTCTCCAGTAGTCATTCTCATGTTAGAAAAATTTAAATTCCTATATTTGCCTATCGTAGTATAGCAAAGATGATATTAGCTTATTTCGCTAATACATGGCCTAATATGACTCAACTAACCGTATTTTGAAAGTCGGTTACGAAGATGACATGTCTTACACAACTTCTAACAAAGGCAAACGAAATGTTTTAATTTTGTGTTTGAGGTTTAGAGGTTATTTGGTGGAGATGGTGCATTTTATGATCTCTTGGATAACAACTTTGTTTGTTGAGTTGTTGCATGTTATTTTAACATGATTTGGTTTCCTAGAACCAAGAGATGCTCTAATGTGATACAATGTAGAATCAACTACATCGAGAGTGTTTCAAGAATGCTCCTTAGCATATCTTGGGAGAAGAATCTAGTAAAGGTTATATACCTCAATAGATCTTGTGAGTATTATATTTAAAACGAGACATATTATATATTTCAACAAATATGCTTTTCTAAGAGGAAACTTATCACTCTTACGAATGCTTAGTAAAACAAGTATTTTAGTGTATGACTAATATTACTTGTTTATGCAATGACACATGTTGTTTTGGGTTATTATTCAAATCTAATATCCTATATTTGTTAACAAGATGCAATGTATTCTCTTGTAACATAACCATTCATGTTACAAAGAAAATAAGATGCATAGGATATAAGTTACCTTTTGTCAATCTTTTGATAAGAGAAATACATGTGATATTCTCAAAGATTGATGACTTGCATAATAGTTAATAACATATTATGTGTGACACTTTTACTAGACATGTGATTTTGAGTGTTGAGTTGTTCATGAGCAAAGTTTACATATGTTGTTTGTTTGCTCGTGTTTGGTTTTTCGGAAATGACACATTTACTAATTGCATTGCAATGTAAATTACTTGTATATTTCGGATGAAACATCCAAGTTGTCAATCCTACTTAGTTGTGTATTTTATGCATCTTTTAAATATATTAGTTTAAAGTTTGGTACACAACCATTGGACAAGAAGACTCAATATGGCATCTTCAACACAAGTGTGAGTTATGATCCGATGCATATTATTTTCGTCTTGAGAGGACGTCATTATTTTCATAACAATCGAGTGTGATTAAGTATGTAGATTCAAGATAATATATTTCATCATAATTTGATGTTATCTTGAAGCTAGACAAATAATGACTCCAATTTCATGTCCATACTCGAAAACTTGTCAATTAGATTCGATAATGATATCAATCATAATTTGAATAATGAATTGATATGTACTCGAAATATTTCTTGACCTTCACGATCACTCCTTTTAAAAAGAAAATAAAAACTTAGGGAATGTGTTCCATTTATTCTAATACTAGTTGTATGTGTGAGGTTAATGACATATTAAGTTACTACTTCGATATTGTCATTTATTTTTATTTGCGAAAAACTATTTATATTATTAAGTATAACATTCTTAGTTTTTCGACACCTCATTAGTATAAAAATAATTATCTTAACTATTTTTATACAACATAGGTAAAATACTAAATGTTTTAAACATTTTGTATGTGTGTTAGATCAATGCAAGTTTAATACATTTTCTTTTACTTAAATACTAATGTATTAATATGATCTTTTATCTTATTTAGACAACCCATGGTCAAGCAAGATAAAATGATATAATGTTTTAGAGATCATGTTACGGATTTTATGAAAGTGTTAAGTATTTTGGGGTGATACACTTTTTGCACTTAGACCTTTGGAAAAATAATTGTGTAAGACAATATTTTTCGACACACATGATCAACCAACTTAGTTTCTATTCCTAAGAAGGTTACTAAACCATTTTAAAAACTTGCAACATATGCAAGAAAAATAGTCTATGCCTATATGCAATGCAAACTAATTACTCACTATAGTGCAAGAGATTTAGCATGAGCCTTATAAACGCGTAAACCGGAAAACTATAATAAACAAATAGCAACAAGACATGAAAGACACTTATGCTTATAGATAAAATTAGCTCAACTAAAGATGACAATAAGCATACAAAAATATTAACTAACAATACTAAGACACAAAGAAAAACAAATAGTCATTTAGCATAACATACAAAAATATTTATCGTCATTTTGTGTATTAACTATAACAATGTACACTTAGCTTGATTTTATTTGAAAATGAATTATTTTCCACCCCATTTCGAAATTTGATCAAGTTCAACACTTTGAAAATATGAATACATCAATGTGTGATGTTCTCTTTGTAATTTGACAAAACATTTGTGCAATCGGCATGACCGGAAAGGTCTCTCTGTTACGAATCAAGGACTCTCGTAAATTTTACTTTACAATCATTTTCTAAAAGTATTTTTCAATGAAAGTAGACTCAATTACGTTTAAAACGGTAGGTGGCACGACTCCTATGGACTTACGGTTGATTTTATATGAATTTTTGAAAATTACCAAATTTTGAATAATAGACGAAGGTACCGTTAAATTTAGCGGTACCGTACGTAATTAATGGTACCGTCTGTTATATTTAACGGTACCGTGACCTGTTATTACAGTTTTGAACAAAACCAACCGCATCACTTTACGACTCGTTCTATAAACATGACCGGACACTTACAAACACTTTTCTTTTGTTTAAGAAAAACCTTCAAGCTAGTATGACAAAGTATACTTAGCAACAAAACTTGTAAGTATTAAGCAACTAAATACTTTTCATATTTTATCACCTTCATAGGTAATTTGATACATGGATCGTACTCAATTTCGAAAACCATTTGTTTTAAAAATTTGAGCGACGTGTCTCTGATACCATTTGTGGAAAACGTAGGGGGTGAATACGTTTCCATTAAAAACTTAAAACTCTTTGTATCAAACACCCGATCAAGTGTGACGTAATATGAAAAGTGTCAACAAAGATCATACAACATCTATAGATGGTATAAAGTAAACTATAACACAAACACAATCAAACCATGACACAAGCATAATCAACATATTATAAGCAACAAACCACATAAACATAAACGCAATGCAAATATAAATATAAAGCGATGAAGAATAAAATAAAAGTAAAGAGATAAGTAAGAAGGCGCAAACCGGACACGATGATTTATAGTGGTTCGGTCACGAAGCTCCTCTTCGCCCGACTCCACTCCCCGAGTACCCAACTCGAGAGTTACTTCACTAATCAACAAGCTCCCTTCAGGCGGAGAAAACCGTACACGTCGCTTATCCTATTTTCCGACACTAAGCTAAATGTCGAGTGCTAATCTTAGCTAGCACCAATCTACCACGATCTACCCTTGATCCACTTGATCAATTCACATGCCCACAAGCTACAAGAGATCTCCAAGATCTCAACAAGATCACAAGGATCTACTCCCACTTGACTCGATCTACCCTTGATCCACTTGATCAATACACAAGCCCACAAGCTTCAAGAGATCTCCAAGATCTCACAAGATCACAATGATAAACCCTCACTTGACTCAATCTACCCTATCTACCCTTGATCCACTTGATCAACACACTAGCTCACAAGCTACAAGAGATATTCAATATCTCTATAAGATCACAATGATCTTCTCTCACAAACTCTCAAAAGAAAAATGAACTTGATGTATGCAAGGATACAACAAGTATGTAACAAGTGTTACAAGTGCTCTAACTATAACTACAATACTTTGTATCTTTGTGATACCTTGTGTTCTTCTCTTGCACTAGAAGAGGAATGAAGGTGATCTCTTGGTTGGATGAAAGGATCACTCTTAAACAAACTAAGACTCTCTAAATGATCAAAGAAAGTGATCTAAGTGAGGAGGGATTAGACCAGAGAAAACTGACTGGAAAAATCAAGTTGGAAGTGTAAAATGGTCCACTATTTATAGGCAAAGAGAAAACTAGCCGTTACAGAGGGACGGCACCACTAAATTAAGTGGTACCGTCGTTACTTTAGTGGTACCGTGGACGCTCCTCTGTTTGTTTTTAGTGGGGAAGGTTTATTTGGGAATGTTTGGAGCTGTTTGGGGGGGGGGGGAAATGACTGTTGGGATTTTTAAACTTATTTTTCAAAATAAAACATTTCTTTTTAATTCAAAAATAATTTGTAAAATGTATTTTTGAAAAATGTTTTGTCACATTCATAAAAATGTGAAGTTTAGAAAAATATAATCCTTTGATCATTTGTCAAGTAGTAGATTTGTTTGTCCATACCTTGAGTGATTTACGTCGGGACGGAAATCTACGACTTTGTTGAAGCATACTTGAGACGTCGAGAGGTGTTGATGTAAGTATGCATTGATGATTTATGTTTACAAGTAACTTGCGCATTTTACGTTCCGCATTACAAGTTACATGTTTGTCATTATTAAAATCAAAGAAACCGTTTAGTTTAAATATCGTAATATTTGCACTAACACAGTAGGAGATAACTAGGGAGTAATTACTTCTAAGTGAACACGTTTTTTTACCATAAGAGTTACCACCAAATTTACTTTTTCTTATCTTTATTTTAATTTTAGTTTTATAAATAGTTTTTGGGTTAGTTGAATAGCAACTAATTCCGCCCACTCTTTTAATACCGAGATCTTTACTTTGCTTTCTAAAAAATATAAAAATACAAAAAGAATCATCCCTCACATCTAGACCTATCTCGACATACATTTTAACCTAACGACACTATTCTCCTAGAGAACGATCAATCCCCTGGATTTACCTATACTACACTACAATGGTCAGGTACACTGCCTGGAGGATTGCAAAACTTCTTGAGATCCCTTGAGAAGTAAAACCTTTTCGAGGTCTTTCAAATCCCGCATCAATTCTCCCACTTGAAATGAATCATATATGAGAAAATATGGGGGATCTTCAATGATCTTCAAACATATGTCTTCGACGTAGGCGTCATTTCCGAATCTCTCTACTCAAACCTTGAACTTGAGCAAACGGTGACTTCTCAATCATGAGCTAAGACTACACGGTAGGCTAAGGCGAATAAGTGTATCGAAACAATATTGATAAGGGTATGAAATGAAAAGAATGGCTCGGAAGGGTGTATCTAGGGGTATCTTGCACTAAAGTGCAACAAAAGGGTTTAACACGGGGGTCGAAAAGTCGAGGTGACTAATCGATAAATGCACACAATTATATACACAGATGGCTATTTGGGTATTAATCCTAAAATATTGCTTTCTCGAATTGTCTCTTCCAAATGTATCAAGCTAACTCGACACACTACTCGTCTATGGTCTTGAAATGATGTAAAGGCTAAGTTCTAAAGTTTACATACTACTGGCACACTCACTATTTGGTGGATTTGAGGTAAATAAGGGGAAATGGAAAGGCTAAATCTCACCATGGAAATCAAGGGTTATAGCGTGCTCGGCTAAGGTCTATTCTAGTTAGCTTAAGAAAAACATGTAAAAAGTTTAAAAATGACACAATTTTTAAAAATAAACTAGAGGAAATGAGTGCAAATGAGTTCAAGTTATAATGCTACTCCCGTACCCTCACTTGAAATGTACAAAGTCCCTTTTGTACTAAACATGAAATAAAGATGAGGTAAAAGTAGAATTGCAAGGAGAACTTCCCTGAAATTTGCTCCAAAATGAAAGAAGGATCACGTTGAACAAGTGTGCCTTCGTATTTTCTCTATGAGCAAGCTTCAATTCCCTAAAATCACGACACTACCAACAATCATAATTCTAAAATAAAAAGGAAAAATAAAAACAAATAAAAACCTAACTCACTTTCATAGGAATCACGGTTGCATTTAGCGTATGCAACAAGCCTTTTTAACCACTCGGTGTCTCGAGTGGACGAGTGAAGTCTCGTGAGGGTTTACAGGGAACACACCCACAAATTTCATTTAAAACTAACACAAGGTTATGGTGTGTAAGATTTAAAAATTAAATTTGGATACAGGAAATGTTACGGCGTAAACTCATTACTAAGTTACGCCGTAATTGATAAAACCTGGGAGTCGTCCGATATCGGAGGAGGGTTACGGCGTAACCATAGAATTGGGTTACGCCGTAAATCTTACACAGAATGGATTTTCCAGACTGATTCCATCTATAGTGAACTTCACGCTATCCTCCTTGCTCCAATTCCTGCAAAATATGAACAAAAACACACCAAACCTAACTAATCTAATAAAATGGAAAAGAAAAAGGATAATCCGGGTTGTCTCCCGAAAGAGCACTTTTTTTTATTTAACAAGTCTTTGAAGTTAGACTCAACGCCATGGACACCAATGGTTAACCACCACCTAAGGTGGTGTCCAACTTGTCCCTGATTACATGGTCATTTTAAGCTATATTCGGTCCGCCCGGATAGCAGTCGATCATCCATTCAATAAAAACCTTTTTCTTGACCATTTTATCCACATTTGAAGTACCGAACCGATTCTTAAGCCAATCATTATATGTCAAGCTCCGTCCCCCAAATTCTTCATCAATTTCCTCCTTGAACTGGGAATCGTTATCACTTGTAAGTTTTTCCGAATTATCTTCCCTCTCTTTTGTAGTTGAATACTCCTCAAGTACTTCGTCCTGATGAAGACGATAATTGTCGTAGTCGTGCTGGAATCTTCTAATCAGATTTTCGCTAATAATAGCGTTCCCATACCTAACTTTATACCATTCTTGAAAAGATAGATTCTCGAACTCAATATTGCGTCTTTCTAATACATGGAAACACGTCCATTCCAACTAGGCTCTTTGGTTTCCATTTAATTCTCCATACTCTCCCCCATTACATTTGTTACGAAAAGAGTTACAAGATGGCCAAGCTTGCGCAGTTCCCTCTTTTACCATTATCATAGGATTGCAATATTAGATTCATGTTTCAAACATAAGGGTGAATCATAAGATAACAGATCAGAATGTATCCTGTTTGGTCAAAAATTGACCCAATTGCCCTTGACAAGGATTTGAAAATAAAATAGCCTAACTCATTGAATAAAATAGTGAGTCACCCACTGATACAGATTCAGTGAGTGTTGTATAACCGTAAACATCAATCAAGTCACTGAGTGAACAGTCACTCAGTGAGTTACTTTCAGGATGTTCAGACTGAGTCTAACATGAAAGACTCGTCATTTAGTGAGGCGGCACTCAGTGAATGATCCCTGAGCCAAAGAAGAAGGTAATTGAGTCAGTGAGTGATGACAATAACTCACTGACTCCCTGAAGACTATCTCTGAACAAACTGCAAATATGGGCGGGAACTTCTTTGGGAAAATAAAGCTGACAACAAGTAATAAAAGGAAGTCAAACAAAGTACAAGGAATTGCCATATAAGTGAGAATATGTTGACATCACTCCTAAAGCATGGTTGGAGCATTTCCAAAAGAGGAAGATTGTACTTCTCCACCACATGCAAGACAAGTGTCACCAACCATCACATGTCTCCTTTGTACTTTCCACCTATATATATGTATAGTTTGTAATAGGGATAGTTTAGAGATCATACACACAAAATGTAAAGTATAGTATAGAATAGTTGATAGGATCCTCCTCTCTAAAATTAGAGAGTATACATTGTCATTCAATCCCAAGTGTTGTTCCGCAAACACTTGGGTATATATTCTTTGTTAATTGCATATAGAATATAAACGCTGAAAAGTACGATGTGTGTTATTAGTTGTCATTTGGTCTTGTGTAAAATTAATCATGTTTTGCACAATTATTTGGACCAACAAGTTGTATCAGAGCGGGTGGATTATTATTATGATCCAGATCCGTTCATGACTGCTAATAACACTAAACAAAGTCAAAAAATAAATGTCAGATCTTCAAAAATTGCTACTGCTGTAGCAATTTTTGAGGGGGAAAGACACATTTATTTGAGACTGAAAACACATATCCTCTCTTGAACCCCAAAATATCAAATAACCACACCCCACCACACAACTCATTCAATAACCTTATCCAGTTTTAACTCCAAAAACATCACACACGACACAAAAAAACATCATCAACACACACAAAAACAAATATAAACCCAGATCTCGATCTAAAAACAATATCATCAACCCAATACCATCTAACCAAAAAAATTCCAAATCCAAGAAACACAAGCTGTTATCATTACTCTATCTTCACAAAAAAAACAAAACAAAAAAAACAAACCAATACATATCCCACATCAAACCCAGATCGAGGTTGAAGATCTAAACCGAAAAACACACACATAAAAATCAAACAACCAAAAACCTTCATCAACTACAACAAAAACCTAGATCCTTCACATCATCAAGTGGAAACCATCACACAAGAACCCTATGACCAAAACCCAACTGCTGCTCTAACCCTAACTAAACATACACGAAAACCAAACCCTACAAAAACCAGTGGCTTAGATTGACGAGGGCGATAGGGTGGTTATCAGCATCATTAGTGGCGAGAGCGTGGTGGGTTTTAGGAAATAATAGTGAGGTGGATTATTGATCTGGATTTGTGGTTTGGGATTAAAGTTGTGAAGTGAAATCACCAAAGTAACTAAAATTTGTTCAAGTCCGTGAAGCCCGACTCCCTGAACTTGAAGAGTTTATGAAACCGAGCTCCTCAATTTGTGGTGTCTCTAAACCTAGAGTGCCTGAAACCACAGAGTCACTGAACCCATAGAGATTCTGAATATGAGTTTTTGAAACTTTCAGGGAGTGATATGAGTGGGATATCACAGCTATTGCAACATCAGGGAGTTGGGAGGATTAAAGGTGGGTATGAAAAAGTGGGTATGAAATAGTATATGGGAGGAACTGATTAGAAAAAGGGGGATCAGTGAATTGGTTTAATGGTTTGAGAAACTGAAAGAGAATAAGTGGTATGGAATCAGAGTATGTAAACATATACTGAAACAAAAATGACTCCCTAAACCTTACTCACTGAGAGCAAAGTTACCTGAACATAACCTCATTCCAAAACCAAACCTGAAAACATGGTTCCCATAACCTGATAACCACAACCTGAGACCAAAAACCATAACCTGAGAACCAAAAAAAAACACACAACCTGATTCAGCTAAGCTGTTAATACAAATATCGTCCTAAAAACGTTATTTATATTTTACGATCTTTGCTTAGTTTTGTTAATGACAATTACAAAGTTTATCTTTAAGCAAAGCATAAATAAGATTAAGTCTTTTACATTTATAGTGATAAGCATTTTACAAACACATTTTCACATCACAAAGTTTTCTAGAAATGACATATACAAGTTTACATGTTTATTTCTTAAAATGGAAACTTTATTAGTTAAATATTAGGATGACATCATGGCATGCATCATGTACACAATCTTGGTAAGATTTTGTTTAGATCTTCAAGCCAAAGAGTTGACATTTGAAGATATGGAAAGATTTGGAAAGATTTGAAGATCTCTTAGCTGGCCTGACACGGCGGATCCAAAGTGATACACGGACGGATCCAATTTTGGGGATCCGCCGGATCCGCCACCTGTTGATCAGCTTTGCCTATAAATAGCAAGCTGATCATTTGGCCATTTCATCACTCATACAGCTTAAAATACATACTCATTCATTTGCATATCACTAACCCTTAGCTTACTAACATTTTATAGATCTTTCCTTTTGTAGCAAAGAAGATCTCAACATATAAGGAGTAACAGTCTGTTATCTTCCTTCTAACATAGAGTCTGTGTGTTCTTGTATTAGTCACACATCATAGTTAGTATCATTCATACAGTAGAGTCCGGTTAGTGTTTTAGTCCTCAAAACACATAGAGTGAACGGGAGTGGTTGTACCCTTGTAAAGAACCAAACGGGAGTGGTTGTACCCTTGTAAAGAACCAAACGGGAGTGGTTGTACCCTTGTAAAAAACTCGGTGTTTAGCTTAGTACCGGAAAAAGATTAAGCGACGTGTAAAGGTTTTCTCCGCCTAGAAGGGAGCTTGTTTCTTAGTGAAGATAAACTCTCGAGTTAGAGGCTCGAGGAGTGGAGTAGGGCAAGGAAGAGAGTCCTTGTAGCCGAACCACTATAAACGACTGTGTTGTGTGGTTTGATCTTTCCTCTCTTTACTTATTTACTTATATCACTTGTTTGTGTGCTTGATTGTTTACTTGACTTTGAAATCACGATAAGTAACAAAGCGAATTAATTTTAAACGGTAAAACTATTCAACCCCCCTTCTAGTTTTCCACAATTGGTATCAGAGCGGTGTTACTCAAGAATTTCAAAATATATTGTATTTTAAAAACTTGAAACGATCAATGAATTTTGAAAACTTTAAAAAAGGGCAATCTATGCAAAGACCACCACTATTTGAACCAAATTGTTTCATATATTGGAAAAATCGCTTTGAGACATATGTGAAGTCAAAGGACATAGATCTGTGGTATATTATTGTAGAGGTTGATTACAAACCCATAAGTAGTGACATTTCAGGTGGTCGGGATATAGGTAACTCTTTTATTCGTCATAGTGATGAACAAAAGAGGTTGATTGCCAAAAATAATGAAGCCAAAATGATGCTTTACAATGCCTTACCTAAAAAGGAATATGAAAGAGTTTTCATGTGTAAAACGGCTAAAGATATTTGGCAATCACTAATCATCACTCATCAAGGGAACTCACAAGTCAAAGATAACAAAATTGATCTTCTTGTTCAACAATATGAACAATTTGTTATCTCTGAAGATGAGACCATTGATAGTGCTTTTTCTAGGTTTTTAATTTCTTTACATTGATCATCTTTTAGCTATTATGAATCTTTTGTAAGAAGTATGTCAGGAAATTTCTAAGAGCACTCCACCCGAAGTGGAGAGCAAAGGTGACAGCTATTGAAGAATCTAAGGATCTTTCAAGTATGACACTGGATGAGCTCATAGGAAACCTCAAAGTTCACGAAATGGTGATGGAAAAAGACTCAGAAATAGTTAAAGGCAAGAAGGAGAAAATGAAGTCCATTGCCTTGAAAACTAGAGTAGAGTCAAGTGATGAAGAGTCTTATTCTAGTAGTGAAGATGAAGAATATGCCATGACGGTAAGAGATTTCAAGAAATTCTTCAGGAGACGAGGAAAGTTCGTTAGACCACCTCGTGAAGAAAAGAAATCCTCTCGAAAAGACCGTGATGATAGAAAAGGAAAGATAGATAGGAAGTGTTATAGGTGTGGAGACTCTAGTCACTTGATAGGTGAATGTCCAAAGCCTCCAAAGAACAAGTCTCAAAGAGCCTTTGTCAGTGGAGCTTGGAGTGATAGTGAAGGAGATGATGATGAGCCTAAGAACAACAAAATTGCTCTCATGGCTCACGACACAGAAGAGGTACATTCTGACTCATCATACTCCTCTATAGATGATGAATCTTTAGAAATAGAATATAACAAATTGTGTGAAATTACCCTTAAAATCATAAACAAGAATAAATTCTTAAAAACCAAAACAACACTTTTAGAAAACGAAGTTCATTGGTTAAAAGAAAAGGAGATAAGAATTGAAAAGGGTAAAAGTGTTAAAGAAACATGTGTGTCATGTCAGGAGCTTAAGTTAGAACTAGAAACACTTAAGTCAACACAGGAAGAACTCATCAAACAAAATTCTAAGTTTAGAAAGTTTGATAAAAATATAAGTTGTGCAGATGAGATAATGAAGATACAAAAACTACCTAATGATAAAACCGGACTAGGATTTATGAAACTAGGAAGCTTAGGTGAGTTTAAGAAACAAACAGTGAAAGAAAAAGAAAGTGTTCCAACTAAGTCAGAAGCTGACGGATCCGATGGATCCAAAGTTTTGGATCCGCCAGTTGTGCCAAAAGGATCCGCCGGTACAGGTTATGAACAAAAGGTTCTAAAAACTGACCGTACTGAATTTGTTAGAGTCACTAGAAAACCTAGTACTAGTACAACTGATAATAAACAAAAACCATCAGTTTCTATAGGAAAAGGTCAAGTTAGAAATGAGTATAGAGTTAAAACGGTTCAACAGGCACCCAAAACTAGTGTTGGGAATTAAATATTCAAGAAGTTTAATATCGGATTCTATTCAAAGAAAAATGTTAAGTGTGATTCTGCTGCTAGTGCATTATGGTTCCTGCTGTTAATGTTGTTCCTGCTGCTAGAACATTTGATCCTGCTGCTAGTGATAAATGATTCTGCTGCTAGGCTTAGCATTCTGCTGCTGTTGATCCTGCTGCTAATGATACTTGTTCCTGCTGCTAGCGATAACTCATTGCTGCTGATAATGAATATTCTGGTGCTGAGTGGATAAGATTGAAACGATATTATTTGTATTTTGGTCAACAATATACGGTAGATAATATCTTACCCCATGTGCTTAGTTAACAAGTTGTGTACACAGATACATGTTGTATCTTATGTACTGACACTCTAAGGATAAGTTAACAAGTAAGTCGGCTAGACTTTAAGCAATATGTAAAGATCTTCTTGGACTATAAAAGAAGATCTTAGTGTCGATATTATGTGTGTCCATGCATATGTTATTTTTGCAAGAACAAATAACAGTTAAGACATAGAACAAAACAAAAGAATATCACAAGTTGTAAGAACAAAAGATTCAAGGTTGTAACCCTAGTGATATTTCAAGATCACTCGTATTATTATCATTAATAATATTGAATCGTTTGGTGAAAATCTTTATGTGTTCATTGCTAACTAACAAACATAACAATTCCATTTCCATAACATACACAACCTTCTAAGTGTGTTTGAGTGAATTCCGCGCACTTAATCATATTAACACAACATATCATACACACAAAGAACCAAAGGTTTAACCACCTTAACCGTGTGTCCAGTCCTAACAAGTGGTATCAGAGCAAGGCTGATATAGTTGTTTTTAGAAGAAACAGAAATGGATGTACAAAATGTTCAAACCAATGTTGCTGCAAAGTTGCCCATGATCAAACCCAATGAGTTTGAGTTATGGAGGATGAGAGTTGAGCAATATTTTATGGTTCAAGATTATGCTCTTTGGGACATAATTCAGTATGGTGATTCCTTCACTCTAGGCTATTCAGATGTTCTTGTTGAAGGGAAAACAGTTAGAAAAAGAAATACTGGACCAGTCTCAAATGAAGAAAAGATACAAAAGAGAAATGATCAGAAAGCAAGAAACTTGTTGCTTATGACCATTCCTGGTGAGCAGATGCTATCTTTTAACAAATATCTTGATGCAAAAACTCTTTTTGAAGAGATTTATGCATGGTTTGGTGGTAATGAAACTACCAAAAAGACACAGAAGACATTGCTAAAGCAACAATTTGAAAACTTTACTGCTTTTAGTAATGAGTCTCTTGATAAACTATTTTCAAGATTACACAAGCTTGTCAGTCAGTTAGCTGTGTTAGGTGTTGAGACAGAGAAGGAAGATCTCAACATGAAGTTCTTGAAAAGTCTACCTGATGAATTCCATACTCATGTTATTGTTTGGATGAACAAACCAGAAATTGAAACAATGAAACTTAATGATTTGTTCAACAACTTTAAAATTATTGAACAAAGTCTAAAGAGGGGTGGAAACTATGGTACTAGTTCTGGAAATGTGGCACTTTTGTCAACTCCCAATGTTAGTCATTCAGAAGAGGTAGATGAAGTTGAAAGTGTTTCTAATGTTACTTATGGTGGTCCTTCTACTAGTTTTCAAAAGTATATTGCTGGACTTGGAGATCCAACATTTTATGCCTTTATAACCAGTCAATCTAGTGGTTCTCCTCTAAATCATGAAGACCTTGAGCAGGTAGATGGTGATGATTTGGAAGAGATGTATATTAAGTGGCAAGTTGCTTTACTTAGCATGAGGGCTAAGAAGTTTTGGCAAAAAACTGGGAAGCAAATTACCATAAATGGTAATGAAACTGCTGGGTTTGATAAGAAGAAAGTGGAGTGTTTTAACTGTCATAGGTTGGGACACTTTGCTAAAGAATGTAGAAGCCCAAGGAAGCAGGATAATAGGAACACATGGTATAAGCAAGAGAGGAAGAAAGAAGTACTGGTGGAAGAGCCAAAGGCTATGCTGGCTATTGATGGTATTGGATATGATTGGAGCTCTATGGCTATTGAAGAAGAAGCACCACCAAATGCTGCTCTTATGGCCAATGAATTTGCTCTAATGGCCTTTTCTGATTCAGAGGTAGATACCATTCCTACTTGTACTAATTCATGTCCTAATCTTAAAAATTATGAAGACATTAAAAAGAGATTTGATGCTTTTAGAGAAGAGTTAATTGATGCCCTTCATAATTTAGCTAATCATAAGAGGTGTGTAGGAGTTCTAGAAAAACAAATCCAACATTTTCAAAAGAATGAATCTACGTTTACTGATGACTTAAATGCTTTAAAAAGAGGAATAGCATTTAGAGATGAATTACTTAATGATCAAAGTAGACAGTTAGGTGAAGCCAATAATAAAACTGAAAATGTTAAGATAACTATAGATGCTTTAGCTCATGCCTCAGAAGGAATGAATAAGATTTGGGAAGCTCAAGTAATTGATAAAGCTAATTCAGGTCTAGGTTACAAAACTGTCCCTCCACCATACAGAGGTGTTCATTCACCTCCAGGTGTTGACCTAGCACACACAGGCTTAGCTGAGTTTCAAGAACCAATCATGGAATATGGTTCTAAGGCTAGTAAGAGCCTTAAGGTAGAAAAGATAAGTAAAAGTTTAGATAAAACTTTACTTTATCAGGACAAGGTGTCCTTTGTTAAGAAAGGAGATGCTATAGTTGTTGAAGATTGTACAACTGATAGTGATGATGATGAAGAACAGGTTATGTCTAAACCTGTCTTGGTTAAGAAAGTAGGAACAAGTGTTCCTAAGATAGTCAAACACAATACTGATAGGCCTAAATCAAACATTAAGCATGTTAGGCAACCAGTTAGATATTGTGAGCAATATAGAACCACCAACAAGCCCAGAGGTAACCAAAGGAATTGGAACAACCTCAAGTTTAACCAATTAGGTAATGACTTTGCTTTTTATAACAAAGCTTTTTACATATGTGGTAGTTTTGACCATCTTGCAGCTTTCTGCAACCAATGGGTAACTGGGTATGAAAACCATAGAGTGAACCTCAAAAGGCAAACACCTAAATCTCACTTTCACTCTAGTTCTAAGAGATCAAACCCCAGAGTAGTCAAAAACAAGTCTGGCTCAAACTCAGATCCTGCTGCTAGACCAAATGATCCTGCTGCTAGACA
Organism: Artemisia tridentata subsp. tridentata; assembly: GCA_021014915.2. NCBI lineage: Eukaryota > Viridiplantae > Streptophyta > Magnoliopsida > Asterales > Asteraceae > Artemisia > Artemisia tridentata. The sequence goes on along the minus strand of CP139506.1, from coordinate 185,854,237 downwards.
ATTTGTTCCTGCTGCTCGACCATTTATGACTATTAACCCAAAATCAACAGCTAAGGGTGCAAAAACATTTTTCAAACATGCACCAAAGACTGTTCTAAGGCCCATTCAAACAAAAGCAGTGGTCCAAAAACAAGTTTGGAAACCAAAGGGTAGAATTGAAAAGTTAGCAGTTCCTGCTGCTAAGGGAAACAGGGCAAATGCTGTTAAGGCCTCAGCATGTTGGATTCTTAAATCCAATGTTGCATCAACTGTCCTTAAAAGATTAAATTACATTGATGCAAGAGGCAGATCCAAGTCAGTAATGGCTTGGATCCCCAAAAGACACTAACACTCTTATTTGTGTGCAGGAACATTCAAATGATCAGGAAGAGGATCAAGGATACTCAGATAGTGGATGTTCAAGGCACATGACAGGCAACATGTCTTATCTCTCAGATTTTCAAGCTTTCAATGGAGGATATGTTACCTTTGGAGGGGGTGTTCGTGGCAAAATTTCTGGTAAAGGTACAATCAAAACCGGAAATTTAGATTTTGAAGATGTGTACTATGTAAAAGAGCTAAATTATAATCTTTTTAGTGTTTCACAAATGTGTGATAAAAAGAATAACGTTCTTTTCTGTGAGACTGAATGTCTTGTACTTTCTCCTGATTTTAAGATGCCTGATGAAAGTCAAGTACTTCTTAGAATTCCTAGAAAGGGCAACATGTACAGTGTAGACATGAAGAACATTATTCTTAAAAAGAATTTAACTTGTCTTGTTGCAAAGGCCACATTGGATGAATCAATGAAATGGCATAGAAGGCTTGGTCATATTAACTTCAAAACCATAAATAAAATTGTTAAGAATGGTTTGGTAAGAGGTTTACCTCACAAAAGATTTGAAAATGATCAAACATCCATTGCTTGTCTAAAAGGAAAACAACACAAAGCCACTTGTAAGCCCAAGATTTTTAACTCTCTCAATCAATCATTGTTTATGCTGCATATGGACTTATTTGGACCTGTTTCAGTAATGAGCATAATGCATAAGAGATATTGTCTAGTTATTACTGATGACTATAGTAGATTTACATGGGTTTTCTTTTTAGCTACTAAGGATGAGACATCAAGCATCCTTAAGGACTTTATTACACAGACAGAAAACCAAGTAGACAAGAAAGTGAAGGTCATTAGATGTGATAATGGGAATGAGTTTAAGAATAGAGTTATGGATGATTTCTGCAAACAAAAAGGTATTAAGAGAGAATTTAGTGTTGCTAGAACACCACAACAGAATGGTGTTGTTGAGAGAAAGAATAGAACACTAATTGAAGCTGCTAGAACAATGTTAGCTGATTCCAAGCTACCAATAACCTTTTGGGCTGAAGCAGTCAACACTGCTTGCTATGTCCAAAATAGAGTTTTAGTTGTGCAGCCTCACAATAAGACATCATATGAACTTTTTAGAGGTAGAACTCCTGCAATAGGATTTCTTAGACCTTTTGGATGTCATGTGACAATTCTCAATACCTTAGACCATTTAGGAAAATTCGATGGTAAGGCAGATGAAGGATTCTTTTTTGGTTATTCTCTTAATAGCAAAGCATTTAGAGTTTACAACACAAGAACAGAAATAGTAGAGGAAAACCTACATGTGGAGTTTTTAGAAAAAAAATCCAATGTAGAAGGTCAAGGACCAAAATGGCTATTTGATCTAGAATATCTAACAAATTCAATGAATTATGTGCCTTTTGTTGCAGAAACTAATAATTTTGCAGGTTCTAATACAACAAATGAGGTAGAGTTAGAGAAAGATCAAAATGATGTGATAATGCCAATATGGTCAAAGTACAATTGTGGAATCAACTTCAACAACTGATGAATCTTCTTCTAGTAAAGCTAAAGAAGGTGTTGAAGATGAAAGCAAAGAAGATGGAACACAGGAATGACAAAATGTTTCTGCTGGTAGTATTTCTGTTGCTGCTGGTAGTGTATCTGTTTCTGCTGGTGATTCTGCTGCTAAGCTTACTGATTCTGCTGTTCGGCCAAATGACTCTGCTGCTGGCCCTTCAAAAACAAAAGAAGCAGAATTCTCAGATAATGAGGTGGATTTCAACAATCTTCCATCAAATTATCAAGTTCCTTCTACTCCACAAACAAGAATTCACAAATTTCACTCCTTGGAACATGTGATTGGAGATATACAGTCAGGTGTGAAGACAAGACAACAATTGATGACTTCAGACCAACAAGGGCTTCTTGATGCCCTTTATGCTTCAAAACAACATGAGCTTTCAAACTCTTGCTTGTTTGTATGTTTTCTCTCACAAGCTGAACCAAAGACCATTCTGAAAGCCCTAGATGATTCAAGCTGGTTAGAGGCTATGCAAGAAGAGCTTCTTCAGTTCAAGATTCAAAAGGTATGGGTGCTAGTTGATTTACCTACAGGTGTGAAGGTAATTGGCACTAGATGGGTTTTTAAGAACAAAAGGGATGAAAGAGGAATTGTGATCAAGAACAAGGCTAGATTAGTAGCCCAAGGGTACACACAAGAAGAAGGGATAGACTATGATGAGGTTTATGCTCCTGTAGCAAGGATTGAGGCAATTAGGCTTTTCTTAGCTTATGCTTCATTTTTAGGCTTCACAGTCTACCAAATGGATGTCAAGAGTGCATTTTTATATGGAACAATTGAAGAAGAGGTGTATGTTTCACAACCTCCAGGCTTCATTGACCCATTACATCCAAACAAAGTGTACAGAGTAGTGAAAACTCTATATGGCCTTCATCAGGCACCAAGAGCTTGGTATGCAACACTAGCTTCCTACTTATTAGAAAATGGATTTCAAAGAGGAAAGATTGATCAGACACTTTTCATCAAACAGCACAAGAAGGATCTTCTGTTAGTGCAGGTGTATGTGGATGACATTATCTTTGGATCTACTAGGAAAGATATGTGTTTAGAATTTGAGAAGCTTATGAAAGATAAGTTTCAGATGAGTTCTATGGGAGAACTTACATTCTTTTTGGGTTTGCAAGTTAAGCAATCATCTGAAGGCATATTTATTAGTCAAGACAAATATGTTGCAGAGATACTTAGAAAATTTCAATTTGCTGATTCAAAAATAGAAAGCACACCAATGGACTTTGAGAAGCACCTTCTGAAAGATGAAGATGGAGAGAGTGTAGATGTACACACTTACAGATCTATGATAGGCTCTTTGATGTACCTTACATCATCTAGACCTAATATCATGTTCCCTGTTTGTGTTTGTGCTAGATTTCAAGTAACTCCAAAGGTTTCTCATTTAACTGCAGTCAAGATAATTTTTAGATATCTTAAAGGTCAACCAAGGTTGGGTATATGGTATTCTAGAGAATCTCCTTTTGACTTGGTAGCATATTCAGATAGTGATTATGCTGGTGCTAGCTTGGACAGAAAGTCAACAACTGGAGGATGTCAATTCCTTGGGTGTAGACTTGTCTCATGGCAGTGTAAGAAGCAAACAAGTGTGGCAAATTCAACAACTGAAGCTGAATATATAGCTGCTGCAAGTTGCTCTAGTCAAGTTCTATGGCTTCAAAACCAACTCCTTGATTATAGGTACAATTTCTTAAACACTGTTATTCATATTGATAATAGTAGTACAATTTGTATTATTAAAACTCCAGTGCAACATTCTAAAACAAAAAACATTGAAATTAGACATCACTTTATAAGAGACTGCAATGAGAAAAAGGTTAATTCAAGTTCTTAAAATTGCTTCAGAACATAATTTTGCAGATCTGCTAACAAAAGCTTTTGATGTTTCAAGGTTTCAGTACTTGGTAGCAAGTATTGGAATGCTTAATCTTTGAATTTTCAATATGATGTGTTTTTGTAAATAAATTTTTGTTACTGCTGCTGATTTATCTAATACTGCTGTTATTACAAAAAGTTTGTGCTGCTAGTACAAATCTAATTTGTGTTATTCATACAGTTAGTCATATATTTATTCTAATGCAAGACAAGTACTTTGTACATTGTTCTTTTGGTTTTAGACTAACAATTTCAGGTATGATCATGTGAACACAAATGTGGGAAACTAGAAGGGGGGTTGAATAGTTTACCGTTTTAAAAACTTCTTTTAAAAATCTTGTTTTAAAAGTATGCTATTGGAAACTTTGATTCGAACTCTATGTGTAATCAAACAACACCAATATGAACTACAAACTAAGCTACGTAAAAATAACAAATAAAAGTAAAGAGTAGAGTTGGAAAGATCAAACCGAGACAGAGGATTTATAGTGGTTCGGCTACGAAGCTCTTCTTCGCCCTACTCCACTCCCCGAGTACCACACTCGAGAGTTTCAAACACTATATCAACAACCTCCCTTCAGGCGGAGAAAACCGTACACGTCGCTTATCCTATTTCCGACACTAAGCTAGATGTCGAGTGCTAATCTTAGCTAGCACCAATCTACCAAGGTCCACGTGACCAAACACACAAGCCCAATGGCTTCAAGAGATCACCAAGATCTCAACACGATCACAACGATCAACACTCACTTCACTCTACTCAACTAACACTAACCTAATGACCCTTGATCTTCTTGATCAATCACACAAGCCCAATGGCTTCAAGAGATGTTCACTATCTCTATAGATCACACTTGATCTTCACTCTCACTCACAAAAAGAAAATAAACTTGATGTATGCTAAGACACAACAAGGTTGTAACAAATGTTACAAGAGCCTATCAACTATAACTCTAGTATCTTCTTGATTACTTGAGTTCTTCTCTTGCCAATGAAGAGGGATGACAACACCTTGTATCAACTTGGATACTTGTGTTCTTCTCTTGCTAGTGAAGAGGTATGAAGAGGATCACTTGAAGGATGATTGGATCACTCTTGAAACAAAGAAAAACTAATCTAAATGACCCTTAGAAGTGAAAGGTGTGAGAGGGTTTAACTAAGGGATTTTTCTGTGTGTGAAGGGTGCCTAAAACTGTGAAAGAGGTGGGTATTTATAGGTAAAGAAAATCTGAACGTTACAATTCAAAATGGTACGGACGGCTCCACTAAATGACCCACGGCTCCGTTAAATTTAACGGTACCGTGGAGCCGTGGTAGACTAGGACGCTCCAAATTTTGTCTTTTCTGGTGAAAACTTATTTGGGGAAGGTTGGAGCTGATTTTGTGGGGAAAAATAGCTGTTGTGATTTTCAAACTTATTTTTCCATTAAAACATTTCTTAATATTTCAAAAATAATTTGTCATGTGTATTTTTGAAAAAATGTTTTGTCCCATTTAAAATGTGAATTTTCAAAACATGAATTCACTTCTTTGATTACTAGTTCAAGTTGTAACTTTGTTCAAGAGTGATTTGCGTAGAAACGGGATCTTCCGATTAAAAACTTGTTAACGTTAATTTTAACGTAACGTGAGTTCACATTTTGTCATCCTCAAAACATGAAGTAATCGAAAGATATAAATAACGTTTTTAGAACATTATTTGCATCAACAATCTCCCCCTTTTTGATGATGACAAAATATAAACTCATTTTAGGTTAAAATTAAATTTAACAAGTTTTTAATGAGTTTACTACCATTTCTCCCCCATTTTGTCAAATCAAAAAGGTGGTTAAGGCTCCCCCTTGATGTGTACTCCCCCTCATTTGGAGAACACAAAGGAATCGAGCAATGGATCGTGCTACAAAACAAAGTTAGACGACAAATATACAATATCTAACAAGTAGCACATTTGTGACAAATAACCAATCACAATAAGAGAATTATGGCTAAGTAGCCAAAATGAAAAGCCCATTACATAAATATGAAATAAATGTCATACATAAGTATGACTACAATAGAGAAGCAAATTTAAACTAAGAAGAAGACACATAAACATCAAAAGTAACATGAGGCTTCTAGATTTGCTTCCAACTTCAAAAGGTTCCTAGGTATTTATTGGGAAAGACTAAACATGACTATGTTTAGTTGGATGGGCTATGTGGTGGTGGAGGTGGTAAAATGATGGGTCCTTGTGGTGGTGTGAAGAGGTGTTCAAGGTAGGAGAATTGAAGATTCAATTCATCTCTAAGGCCCATGATGAAGAGTTGGTTGTGGTGACAACAAGCACAACTCAAGGTGTGTGGTTGTAGGGGATAAAGGATGGGATGACCCATTAAATGTTGAGGTGATGGTGATAGGGAAGATGATGAGGTGTTGGTGGTAAGTTCAAAAGGTGATATGGGTGATAGGGCTAGTGTAAGGGCTAAAGGTTGTGGTGATGGTGAAGATGATGGGGTGAAGGTTAAAGGTGTGTTGGTTCTAAAGGTTGTGGAGGATGAGGATGTTGGTTTGGTTGATGTTGCCTTGGATGGAGCATGGGGTGTAGTGAAAGAGGATGATGATTTGGTTGAGGCTATGGGTGTGTGTGTATCATCATCATCATCCAAGGTGAGATCAATGAAAATTGTCTCTTTGGTGTTTGGTGAGATTTGTGATGTGTGAGTACTCTTGATCCATTGATCAATTTGAGTGGTTTCATTTGATGGTTTGATGTAGAATTTTTGCTTCTTGAATACTCTTGATCCCATGATTGTGATATGGTGATTGTGATATGGTGAGTGTGAAGGAGTAAGGATGGGTGTAAGGATGGCAATGCATAATGTTAGCTTAAATAGCCAAAACATAAGCATGCAAGTTTGAAATATTGGATTTGGGGATTTGGGTGCATGGGAATTAGGTTTTGGTTGTAGATTTTCTGGAAAAGATAGTCAAAAAGTGGAAGAGAATAGCAGTTTTCGTCTTCCAGAGGCACGGCACCATTAAAGGTGCTACGGCACCACTAAATTTAGTAGAGCCGTGGCCTATTTAATGGAGCCGTGGGCTCTTTTGACCTTCTTTCCAGGTCTGTAGGTTTTAGGCAGCCTAAATGGGGAAATTTCTGGGGAATCCATTGGCTGCAAATCTCAAAGCCTCAAATTACTAAACACATAGAATTCCTAAAGCTAGTTTCAACTAGCAACTAACATGATCATGTGATCATCTATGTATTTAGGCAACTATTAAGCATGCATGAATTCAAGTATTTTTAACATCTAGTGCATGTAATAAAATAAACTAACATGCATGATTTAGGCAAGATAAACTAACATGAGGATTAATTACCAATAGAATTAATCATGTTCAAAGGAAACACATCAAGCAAGTTAATGTATTAGGCAACAATGCCACAAACTATTAGTAGTATTTTAAGCATAATACTTATATAGATAATACTACTTAAGTTATTTCCATCTAATCCTTTCTTTTCCCCAACTTCTTAATTTTGTTCCCAAGCCCTTTTATCGCCTTGCCGATGGACTTGAATCCCCCGATAGTTTGCTCATGCATCTCCACTTGTCTATTGTACATTGAGGTTTGCCTTCTCATCATGTGGGATAGATTTACCATCCCATTTTCGAGGTCGGTTGTACGTCGAAATGATGAGGTATCAAGATTACAAAAGTAGGTGTCGGGAGAAGGGATTTGAGGGCTAGAAGTTCCTTCTTCGTTCACCTCATCATCGTCCTCATCCATGGGTTCAGATGATGATTCGTGACTGAAGGAGGAGGATGAATGGGGAATATCGGAAGTGGATTTACGACCACGTTTGGACCCTTTGTCCTTATGTTGCTTTGTGCGACGTTGTGGTCCACCAAGTGTGTGCATAACCGGATTGACTAGGACATAGTCGACACTTTGAAGATGTGGGAAATGTTCCATGACCCACCTGAATAAACGAGTAAGCAACATGCCGTATGGCATGAGCTCATCGGACCGACGATGAATGTTGGCCATCCGTTTGACCATGTAGTATGCGAGGTTGAAGGGTTCCTCGATACTAAGACAATAGAGCATAAGGGCAAGACTTGCCGGTACGTGATCACGGTTGCCCGCAAGGCTTAACACATTTTCACGTAGAAGAAGTTCCCAACTTCTAAGGTCGGGACGGAGTTCCCTGAGGTAGATTTTGGATGGGTCGAGAAAGACAACGGATCCATCACGTTTTTGGTACGTGTTGGCGACTCGAGGAATTTGGATAATTTGTTTGATTACTTCAATGTCAGGAATTTGGGTACTATAGGCACCTTCTATCTCAACATTGTAGTAAAGAGACTCTAGAGAATGGTCGTTGGTGTAAGCACACTGACCATATGAGGGAACACCAAGAATTTCACCAAACTGAGTGACAGACAGGGTGATATTTTGGTGTTGAATCCAAAAGTCAAGAAAGACGTTACCGTCAGAGTCAGTGTAGGTACGAACACGACTGTAAAATTCAAGAATGAAAAGGGGACATATTTGATCGTTTATTGTGTATAAACAATCGAACCGAATGGAAGGAAAACAAGCACTGACTCTATCTGACATGACATAAAGTGCATCGACTACACGTCCTTCGTGTATGTATCGTGTTAGCACTTTGGAAAAATAAGCTTTTTGTTCATCAGTGATGTTTGGGTTTTCAAGTGTTTCAATGATGTATTTTCGGGTTAATTGATAATCATTCCGAGGCATTGTTTGTCTACAAAAATATATATATATATATATATATATATATATATATATATATATATATATATATATATATATATATATATATATATATATATATATATATATAGAATCTGGATCGATTGAGAAGGTTTTTATTTTGAGAAGATTGAGAAGGTTTTCAAAAACGATAGATTTTTAACTTTGATTCATGTTTTTCAAGCGTAAAACTCATTTTAATGTGATTAAAATTCAAAATGTGTAAAAAAAATTTGAATCAATGTTAAAAATCTCTCGATTTTGCGATATATGTAGAATACTGAATCATCTGTACAAATTTAATGAATCATCATCATAACTCGATTTTAACAATGATTTGTGAATCAAATTTGTAATTTATAGATTCGATTCACCATAAAATGATGTTTTACTTGTGAATCAAATCAAAAACATGAATCAGTTTGTTCAAACGAAGATTTCTCAATCTTCTCAAAATAAAAACCTTCTCAATGGAACCGGATCCTATATATATATATATATATATATATATATATATATATATATATATATATATATATATTTTTTTTTGTATATGTTAGTTCGTTGTATTTTAATGATTATACTTCTAGTGTGTGTGCCTAAATGCAAACAATGTGGAGGTGCGGCAATCTCGACTCTAAAATTATCCTAAAGAGATTACCTAAACGCTCCTAACTTCACTTTTGCTCAATCAAATATGTCGAACAATACATATCAATTATGTACTTCGAGCCATATTTGAGAGTTCATGTATGCATGCAAAAACATTTTTAATTTGCATCAACAATGTATGAAAAAGGTTTCATGATCCTAGACTTGTGAAGTTTTTTGAAAAATATGATCGAATTGGGGTGTTTGGCAAATGCTTCAACATGGTGCTAATCAAGCTTTAAGATTGAAAAGCTTTAATGCAGAACGTTCCTAATCCAATTTTAATCATCCTAAACATGATTCCATTACAAATAAACAATCATAATCCGAATTTAGTGATTAATTTCGGATTAGGTTTTGCAATATAAATGGGTTTTTGGAAATCCTAGGTTTAGGGAATCATGTGAATACTACATTGTCTTATCCTAGTCTTAATTTCACAAAGGTTTAACTAATTTTGAAAATCCCCAATTCGGATTTATACTCAAGAACAAACCCTAGACTTAAATTAAAAGAAAATAAGAGTAAATTACTTACAATAGATGATGTTGTGGTTAGGATTTGTTAATTCCAATGCCTCAATCTTGATTTGCAAGAGTTTAGTTGAATTATGGTGTTATGGTTCGATTATGATAGCAGGTGGAAGAGGTTTTGTGAGTTTGGAAAGTTTGTGCAGAAGAAAAGAGTGACTGGGCGCGTTTTTTAGATGCACGGCTCCACGGTTCCACTAAACATTAGTGGAGCCGTGGCTCTTTAGTGGAGCCGTATATCTGATTGTCCATTTTTTTCTCTGTTTTGACTTTTGGCTGATTAATCTTACTTATTTAGTAAGACTTTTTGACACGAGGAAAAAGTTTATACCTAATAAACTTTTTGACGAAAGATGATTAAATGGGATGACCGGAAATGACCTTAGTGTTTCCGAGGAAATTGACTAAGACGTCATTGGATAAGGATTTACTTCTAGTATTTCCCGTGAAATAAATAGAAGTTATGAGTTGTGTTTAGGAGGATGACTATGATATTTCCCATGAAATATTTAATTAGTCGGAGTACGCGACACGAGGAATGACTAGATATTTCCCATGAAATATTAATGAGTCATGTGACGAGTGAAGGATATGACTTAAAAAGTCATGAACGATTTGTAGAGAATGACTTCAATGTTTCCCATGAAACTTTCGAGAGGTCATAGAAGGGATGAAAGGTTATGAGGTATGTCGTGACGGATGACTTTAATATTTCCGAAGGAATATTCAAATAGTCATGAGCGGGATGAGAAGAATGACTTGAAAAGTCATATGACGAGACGCGAGAAATGACGTTAATATTTCCAGTGAAATATTACGAAGTCATGGGATAAGGCTTAGGGAATGAATTGAAATTTCTAATGAAATATTCAAAAGTCATGAGTCGAGAATAGAATGGAAGTGTGAGATGACTTTAATATTTCCATAGAAATATTGAAATAGTCATGAGCGGGATATGAGGAATGACTTGAAAAGTCATATGATGAGACGTGAGAAATGACATTAATAATTCCAATGGAGTATTAAGAGGTCATTTGACGAGAATGTAAAGGTTAAGGTGAGAAGAAATACTTTTCGAAGAAAAGATTTCTCATTCGACGTTATCATGACGGAGGAGATGTCTTTCCGCGGGGAGATGACGTACTTCGACGAGCTTCGTTCATGAGCAAACTATAGAGTTCCCTGACAAGTCTAATGGAATCTTGACTGCTACTCTTCACAGGGAGTTGTCTTATCTATAGTGTTTGTTGTCATGCCTTTCCGGCGCTTGCGAACTCGGTTTCGGTCGTGGTGACAATAAGAGTAGTTTGTTTCTTGGGGAACCAAGATGTTTGTTAATTAACCTATGAAGGTACAAACATTACTCATTATGTTTCAACCCACATTAACTCTCACATTATGAGAGTTGGTATAGAAACATTTTCTACATCAATCTCCTCAAGATATCGTAATCTCAAGTGTATAGTATCTTTAATGTATGGTATGATACATTAAACACTTTGATGTAAGAAGTTTTGGGATACTTCTTACAAGTGGGCACAAAGCCAACACTATTCATGATAATGGACCTACTTGCCGTTAGGTAAACTGCTTTACCTATTATGCCCCTAACTTAGTTATATCCACGCACTCACTTTCTTCGTCTCTTGTGAGTTTCGCATTTGCGGATATGGGCGTTATTGTCAATAGAGACTATTACATAAACTATGTATCTCATACATATAGTATACATAAGTTTACAGGGATACTTCATTTAGGCAAGATTAAATATGTGCAAGGAAGGGAACTTGATTCACTCATCAATGCTTAATTCAAACTTGTCACGCATGATCTTCAAGCGATCATCGAACATTTCTGGACAAGATGAATTTGGCATGATGAGATGTGAATAGAGTTTCTGTGTTATAGTGCCTACCATGTTAGATTCTAACTACACTATTTCATGCCAAACATTACTACTAACAAAGGGTGTTTTAAGAAAGCGTACCTGTGCCTGAGGTGTTTGCTCTTAAAACTAGAAGACTAGGGTACCTTTGTTGAATGTTAAGCATGAGAGACACTACTTGACTATTGCGTCACCGGATATGCTTGATAACGCATCATACTCCTTTTTGTTGTACTCCAAAGTTTATTTACACTCTTGTTTTCCTAGCAAAACAAATGTTCAAACATCTGGTCCCCAATATCTCATGGGTCCAAAGTTGTTAGAGTTAAACATCCTACGCATTTGTTGCGTTAGTTTAGGATGTGAGAATGGAGGACACATTTCCCATGGTAAGTAACTTTGTGATGGACGATCATTCCAAGTTACGGGAAAGTTACTTGGATGATTTTGTCTTCTAAAGTTACCTCTCGGTAGAGGAGTTCTAGAACGAGGTTTGGGAGAGTTTACCTTTCTAGGTGGAGGAGTAGTTGACCTAGTGTCACGCTTTACAAATCCATGTTCGGGAGATGACAATGGTTTGTTAAAGCCTTTGGTTTCCTCTCTACTTGGAGTAGACACTCTAGTTCTATTTACAACTACTTGACTTGGTTTAGGACTTAAGTTACTTTTCAGAATTGACCCAGTTTTGTCCTTAGCACCACACGGTACCACGGTACCACTAAATTTAGTGGTGCCGTCTTTGTCTTTAATGGTGCCGTCACCTTCAGACATGGACTTTTAAGGCATTACAAATTTTACTTGTTTAGTACTACTTGTAGAAGCCTGATTTGGGTCAAATCCTAAACCCGAACGGTCATGTTCACTATATCTAATATTTTCAAGTATATCATTAAGCTTTTTAGTTCCTTCATCAAACCTAATGATTCTTAATGCATTTTCTTTAAGTTTTTCGTTTTCTACTTGAAGACTAATACATGACCCGCATCCTAAATCTACTTCCTTGTTTTTCTCAAGTCTCTTGACTTGATCATTTAGTTCTAAGATTTGTAGTTCTAGTTCTTTTAATTTTAATTTTAGCTTTGTGTTTCTACCTAAAATCTTAGTGCTAACTACGCATAGTTTGTTGTATTCATCATGTAATTCATTATCATCTACTGACGAATTATTATCACTATAATAAGAAGAGTCGGATTGTACCTCGTTAGAAGCTTGAGCCATTAAGCACGTTTCATCGTTAGGCTTCTTCTCTTCTTCTTCACCGCTATCACTCCAAGAACCTCCTACGAAGGCTCTTTGGTTGTTGGATTTAGGTGGCTTAGGACATTCTCCTATGAAGTGATTAGGGTCTCCGCATCTAAAGCATCTCCTATCACTTGTCCCTTTTCTTTCATCATGTTTTCTTTGAGATGACTTCTTCTCATCTCGAGATTGTCTAGGAAATCTACCTTTCCTCCTAAATAACTTTCTAAAGTTCCTAACGGCTAGTGCGTACTCTTCATCTTCACTACCGGAACTCGAACATTCCTCATCACTAGACTCCTTCTTGGCTTTTAATGCTAGAGATCTAACTCTCTCGCTTTTGCCTTTGAAAATGTCGGAATCCTTCTTGATGATCATCTCGTGAACTTTCAAGTTTCCTATAAGTTCATCGAGTGACAATGCCGCCAAGTCCTTTGACTCTTCTATGGCGGTGACCTTTGCTCTCCATTTAGGATGTAGAGCTCTAAGAAACTTCCTAACATAGTTCTTACTAGAATAACCTTCATCAAGAGCTTTAAGACTAGTGATAATAGTATTAAATCTAGCAAAAGCATTATCTATTGACTCATCCTCCGAAATAGAGAATTGTTCATATTGTTGAACAAGAAGATCTATCTTGTTCTCTTTGACTTGGTTATTACCTTGGTGAGTGACTAACAAAGTTTTCCAAATATCTTTTGCCGTATTACACATGAAAATTATTTCAAACTCCTTTTTAGGCAAAGCATTATAAATCATCATTTTAGCCTCATTATTTTTGGCTAATTTCCTTTTTAGTTCATCACTTTGTTTATCATAAGAAACTATTTCATCCTTTTATTTTCCGGATTCTTTTGAATAGGTTGAAAGTCACCCTCGGTAATAACATGCCAAAGATCAATGTCTTTTGATTTCACATACGTTTCGAATCTTGTTTTCCAATAAATAAAACAATCGGTTTCAAAAAATGGTGGTCTTTGCATAGATTGCCCTTCTAGATATTTGTCGGAATCCATTGATCGGTTCAAGCTTTAAAATACAATATACTTTAAAAACTTGACTGACGTGGCTCCTGATACCAATTGTGGGAAACTAGAAGGGGGGTTGAATAGTTTACCGTTTTAAAAACTTCTTTTAAAAATCTTGTTTTAAAAGTATGCTATTGGAAACTTTGATTCGAACTCTATGTGTAATCAAACAACACCAATATGAACTACAAACTAAGCTACGTAAAAATAACAAATAAAAGTAAAGAGTAGAGTTGGAAAGATCAAACCGAGACAGAGGATTTATAGTGGTTCGGCTACGAAGCTCTTCTTCGCCCTACTCCACTCCCCGAGTACCACACTCGAGAGTTTCAAACACTATATCAACAACCTCCCATCAGGCGGAGAAAACCGTACACGTCGCTTATCCTATTTCCGACACTAAGCTAGATGTCGAGTGCTAATCTTAGCTAGCACCAATCTACCAAGGTCCACGTGACCAAACACACAAGCCCAATGGCTTCAAGAGATCACCAAGATCTCAACACAATCACAACGGTCAACACTCACTTCACTCTACTCAACTAACACTAACCTAATGACCCTTGATCTTCTTGATCAATCACACAAGCCCAATGGCTTCAAGAGATGTTCACTATCTCTATAGATCACACTTGATCTTCACTCTCACTCACAAAAAGAAAATAAACTTGATGTATGCTAAGACACAACAAGGTTGTAACAAATGTTACAAGAACCTATCAACTATAACTCTAGTATCTTCTTGATTACTTGAGTTCTTCTCTTGCCAATGAAGAGGGATGACAACACCTTGTATCAACTTGGATACTTGTGTTCTTCTCTTGCTAGTGAAGAGGTATGAAGAGGATCACTTGAAGGATGATTGGATCACTCTTGAAACAAAGAAAAACTAATCTAAATGACCCTTAGAAGTGAAAGGTGTGAGAGTGTTTAACTAAGGGATTTTTCTGTGTGTGAAGGGTGCCTAAAACTGTGAAAGATGTGGGTATTTATAGGCAAAGAAAATCTGAACGTTACAATTCAAAATGGTACGGACGGCTCCACTAAATGATCCACGACTCCGTTAAATTTAACGGTACCGTGGAGCCGTGGTAGACTAGGACGCTCCAAATTTTGTCTTTTCTGGTGAAAACTTATTTGGGGAAGGTTGGAGCTGTTTTGGGGGGAAAAATAGCTGTTGTGATTTTCAAACTTATTTTTCCATTAAAACATTTCTTAATATTTCAAAAATAATTTGTCATGTGTATTTTTGAAAAAATGTTTTGTCCCATTTAAAATGTGAATTTTCAAAACATGAATTCACTTCTTTGATCACTAGTTCAAGTTGTAACTTTGTTCAAGAGTGATTTGCGTAGAAACGGGATCTTCCGATTAAAAACTTGTTAACGTTAATTTTAACGTAACGTGAGTTCACATTTTGTCATCCTCAAAACATGAAGTAATCGAAAGATATAAATAACGTTTTTTAGAACATTATTTGCATCAACAACAAAAGAAAATTTCAAGTGAAATGGAAGCAGCAGAATTGAGATATTAACTGCTGACCATAATAGGTTTATGATGGACTGAGTTTGGGAATTTAAAACTCCTTAAAACTACTTTCTTGAAACCTGGTTATCATATTTCACATTGAATTGATGACTTAGTTGAGCAGTTAGTAACTGATGCAACTCACTTTCTATCATTTTATACTTTCAAGTATAATGTGCAAGTCTAAGGACATCTGATAGAAAGAACAGCTAGTAAAAGTGAATCTAACACTTGTGTTAGAGGTAACAATTACTATGAGCTGGAAACCCTGTCAAGAAAGCCTTTTGAATAGGTTTATCTTTACACAGGCAGTTATTTATAACTGAAAAACATTGGTTCTCACACAACCAGAGGTTGCTTTAAACCGAAATGTTGATTAAGTGTCTGTTATACACTTGATCCCTTCAAAATGGTTGAAAGCAGTATGATTTTTCAATTCTAAAATCATGAACATACTGCTATGTCAAACAATTTCTTAAAAGGATTTTCAAGAGATTCACAAAAACCATCCATTGATGGACCATGAATCAAAATGTCCACTGATTCACCTCTCATAGGAGTTAACACACCTAGAAGTGATGAGGGCAGTAACTTAAACTCTTAAGGAATTGATGGCTTCATATACAACATTGTCTGACAACAAGTTCTAAATGCTGGATCAGATGATAATGAAAGATATATTTTGGTACATAGTGAGATCTTCCAAACAAGGGGAGGAAACAAAAGTTATTTGTATCTCAGGGGAGGTAACAATCTCAGGGGAGGAAATAATAGCCCAGAAAAGGAAGATAATCCAATAAAAGGAAGGAGAAGACAAGAGCATACAAGATGATGAGGAGGTTGAAAATGACAAGAACATTCCAAAGGAGAAAGTTCTATCTAGGTCAAACGAAGAAAAGTTTCAATTTCACTGTCAAAGGCATGCTGATAGATGATTTCACTTGTTGAAACAAGCATCCAAGATACACAGCATCATTGCCTCTTATAATTCCTCCATCCAAGGAAATTGCACCATCTTTTAGTCCAAGATTGGTTCAATGTTTTGATATTGTTAAAGTCAAAGAAGAACAAAGCAGATGAATTACTGAGAAGATATTTAATCTTGAAGAACAGAAGTGTTTGAAAGATCTTCAATCCATGATTTAATTCAGAAACATGTTGAAATGGATTCACATGTTTAGGGGAGGATTGTTGGGAATTAAATATTCAAGAAGTTTAATATCGGATTCTATTCAAAGAAAAACGTTAAGTGTGATTCTGCTACTAGTGCATTATGGTTCCTACTGTTAATGTTGTTCCTGCTGCTAGAACATTTGATCCTGCTGCTAGTGATAAATGATTCTGCTGCTAGGCTTAGCATTCTGCTGCTGTTGATCCTGCTGCTAATGATACTTGTTCCTGCTGCTAGCGATAACTCATTGCTGCTGATAATGAATATTCTGCTGCTGAGTGGATAAGATTGAAAAGATATTATTTGTATTTTGGTCAACAATATACGGTAGATAATATCTTACCCCATGTGCTTAGTTAACAAGTTGTGTACACAGATACATGTTGTATCTTATGTACTGACACTCTAAGGATAAGTTAACAAGTAAGTCGGCTAGACTTTAAGCAATATGTAAAGATCTTCTTGGACTATAAAAGAAGATCTTAGTGTCGATATTATGTGTTTCCATGCATATGTTATTTTTGAAAGAACAAATAACAGTTAAGACATAGAACAAAACAAAAGAATATCACAAGTTGTAAAAACAAAAGATTCAAGGTTGTAACCCTAGTGATATTTCAAGATCACTCGTATTATTATCATTAATAATATTGAATCGTTTGGTGAAAATCTTTATGTGTTCATTGCTAACTAACAAACATATCAATTTCATTTCCATAACATACACAACCTTCTAAGTGTGTTTGAGTGAATTTCGCGCACTTAATCATATTAACACAACATATCATACACACAAAGAACCAAAGGTTTAACCACCTTAACCGTGTGTCCAGTCCTAACAACTAGTTTTCCCAAACACCCTTTTCCAAAGAGTAACTTCAACTCACAACATCATTATCAAAGAAATTGGAACCAAAACATGTCTAGAAACTTTCAAGGTCCCAACTTCATGCCATGGAACATTTGTCCACCATTTCCATACATGAATCATGATAATGTTATGTTTAACCCGAACGGACCCATTAGATATTGGGGACCAAACGCTTGAGTTTTTCTTGAACTTAGGTGTGCTTAAAAGTTGAACTAGAACCTGATGAATGGATCAAAGATAGTGGGTGATCAAGGCACATGACGGGAAACAAAAGCCTTTTCTCAGGCTACCAAGTGTATGACGGAGGTAATGTCACATGATGAACTCAAATAAGTACATTTTATTACTATCATTTATCCTAATAATTTGACTTGTTTTATTATATTATGTATGAGGATGGATACTTAATCGTTTACTTTTGTAATTCTCAGGTAAAAACAAGCATTTGGTGAAACTTGGCGATTTTGGACTAATTATGGAGCAAAACATGCAAGAAGTTAAGAGTCTACTGAAATGTACAAGATCAAGACATTCTGCTCCAGATGCGCCGCATCTTGCTTATCACATACGGCGCATCACTATCAATATTTCACCAGATACGATCCAAGATACAAGAGGACATGCGCTGCATCTATAAATGGAGTTACGCCGCATCTTCTGGCGGTGTACGAATATTCCTGAATATTATAATCTTGGACCCCACGCGAAGTTAAGTCAATGCGCCGCATCTACTTACTAGATGCGCCGCATCTTACCCTCAGACAGAAACTATAAATACCCCAAAGACCAGACGAATTAAGAGTTTCGAAGTTTAGACAGAAGACCGAAGTACAGAAACCTAGGACGAATTCAGTCAAGGCAGCAGCACAAGACACACCCAAACGAAGATACAAGAGCTGTAAGAAGGTGCTGCATGTGTTTAATTCATTAAGTAGTTTTGTTTTATTGTGTTAGTAAACTTTAATTCATCAAGATTGGTGGCTTGTGTAATGTGACAACGGAAAGATTGCACTCCCTTAAAACTGCTTTCTCATTAATTAAAGTTTATAGGTTGATGTCTTTGGTGACTTTTATTAGTGCATTGATAACCTCTGTGTCTAGCTGAGCGTTGATCGGGTCGCCATGCCTCTGCCCTCGCCTATTTATTAGATCGCCTATGCATTCTATCGTCTGTAGAAAAGTAGGAAGAAAGATAAATAGGATAGTCATAAGTAATCATTAAGGGTTTACTCGCCGATAAGATTAGAACCAACGAGAAAGGACTTAATCTCGGTGCGTTGCATCGAACTATACACTTCATATAAAACTAGCAATAAAACAAGTGACAAACTACTTATCTATCAGGACAGCCTTCTTATTGTCTCGAGTATTTATCTGTGTACGTGTGTGCTACTTGCTGATTCGTGCCTATTGGTTTAGTTTATTATTTAATTGCAACCAAATCGTGCCAGTCTCTCAGGCTGAACCCTCTTGCGTTAGAATAGGTTGTATAGCTAACTTAATATATTAAAATATTGATTAGAATAACTAGATAATACATTCCACTCTTAGTGATCGACACTCTACTTACCATTATATTCATACTGACCGGGTACACTGCTCGTTAAGTGTGTGTGTTATTGATAAGTCGGCTAAATATAAATTTAAAACTTGAGTAGGCATTAATACTGCTAAACCGCAACGACACATCGCACGCATCAAGTTTTTTGGCGCCGTTGCTGGGGAGTGAATTGTTATTATCTGTTAATTTGATTAGTATTTTAATTAGGTTTTTAATTTTTTTATCTAACCGCTAATTCTGTTGTGTATTAGATTTAATTTGCATTCATTGTAATATTTTGCATATTTTCTGTTTTTGTGTGCTATTTATTTGTTTTCTTTGTGTTTATTTTCGTTTGTGTTTTTATTTGTTTTTATTTTTCGTATTTTTTGCATACTGCTATCGTTGTACTGAGCTAAATCAAACGATACGGCGCATCTGATCTCTCAGATACGGCGTATTGCGTTTAATTTTTATAAAATACAACGCGTTTAATTAATTCGATACGACGCATCTTTTCCCCAAGATACGGTGTATCTGTTTTTGATAAAAAAAATTTCTAAACGTTAACGCCATACGACGCATCTGCTTTAGCAGATACGGCGTATCTATTATTTTAATTAAAAACAGTTTTTGAATTATTAAACAGATACGACGCATCGATATCTGTCGATACGGTGTATCTTCTGAATCAAAAATCTTATATTTTGAAACGTAACGAAAATACGGCGCATTAACTTTCGTTAATACGACGCATTTAATTTTATAAAATATCGATTTTTGATAATTAAAACAGATACGGCGCATTCTAATTTCTAAGCGGCGTATCTATTTTCTGAATAAAGTCTGATTAAATTTTAACGATTATAAGATACGGCGTATCCTACTTTTTGGATACGGCGCATCGTCTGCAGATATCAGTAACTTTAATTTTTTTTTTTTTGTATTCCATTTTCGTTGTTAATTTTCTGATGTATTACTTTCTCGAGCATACCCTACTGATATTTTTGTGTTGATTTCAGGAAGTGCATGACCAGGAGTTCTACGAAGAACTTGATTCAACCTTTCGAAGATCCTGAACGAGTCTTTCATTCGCTTAAAAGGCTTTTCAACACAAAAAGCTTTGATACTTCAAGTTCATTCGAGCTTGATTATTTTTCTGAAGAGAAAGAGGAAGAAGAAACAGAAACAATGGGCGAAAACACAACTATGGAGGAATACATGAACAAAACCCGTGCTGATTACACTTCAGGAGTTGCTAGACCAAAGTTTGATGATAAGTCAAAGTTTGAATTGAAAGGTCAGTTTCTCAAGGAGCTAAGAGAGAATGCTTTCAGTGGATCGGAACATGAAGATGCTAATGAGCATGTTGAAAAGGTCCTCGAGATTGCGGATTTGTATACTTCGGAAGGAGTCACTGACGATCAAATCATGCTAAGAATCTTTCCACTCTCACTAAAAGGAGATGCTAACAAGTGGCTAAGGAATGAACCTGCTAGTTCAATCACTACATGGGAAGGTTTGAAGAGCAAATTCCTGAAGAGATATTGTCCACCTGCTAGGACTGCTAAAAAGATGGAGGCTATCAACAGTTTCAAGCAAGAGCCTGATGAAACTCTTTATCAAGCTTGGGAAAGATTTAAAGATTTACTGGTAAAATGTCCTCAACACTATCTAACCCCTATGCAGGAGATAATATTGTTTTATCAAGGATTGGACGTGCCAACTAGACAAATCTTGGACGCTAAGGGAGTTGTGCCTCAAATGAGTGCAACCAATGCTAGGAAAGCAATCCAAGATGCTGCTAATCATTCTCAAAAATGGCACGATGGGACCTCTACTAGATCTAAGAGCAGCACTAATTTTGACGGGATTGCTGCTATTCAAGCTCAATTGGATAAAATTAGTAGAGAGATGAAGAAGCGTGATGAAAGAGTGTATGCTGCCCAAGTTGGATGTGAAAAGTGCGAAGGACCTCACTACACTAAGGATTGCCCGAATAAGAATGAAAGTGAGACATTTGAAGAAGCATATTACACCCAATTTGGACAACCATTCCGACCTTCAGGAAGATTTAGGGAAGCTACCCCGGGATTCTATCAAAAGAACAACTTTAATCCCGCTTATCAAGAAAGGAGGCAGACTTTAGATGATACTCTAAAGCAAATTATGGCCGATTCTGCAAAAAAACATGAAGAGAATACTGCTATGATCAAAGAAATCCGAGCTTCAACGGACACTACTACAAGAAATCAAGGAGCTTCGATCAAAGCATTGGAACAACAAATTGGTCAAATGAGCAAAGTTCTTCAAGAAAGGGGATACGGAAGTTTACCTAGCTCAACCGAAACCAACCCAAGAGATCATGTCAAGGCCATAAGCACCACTGAAGAAGTCACTCCTAACATTCCTTTTCCTAGAAGACCGATGAATGGTAATGATGGTGCAAGACCCGAATTTTTCTTTAATTCTTCAATCAGTTTAAGGAGACTACTAAAAGAAAAGACAAAGATTGAAGAGGAGATCAAGGCTGCAATGAAAGAAGAGAGCTCTGCAACTGACTTACATGCCTTGTCTCATAAAGAAAAAGACCCAGGAAGTTTTACTTTGCCTTGTTCAATTAATAATATATCTTTCAATAACGTGTTAGCTGACTTAGGAGCTAGTGTTAGTGTTATGCCTCTTAAGACATTCACTATCCTAGGACTAAGTAAATTAGCACCAACTAAGTTACTTATTGAATTGGCTGATAAAACGGTTAAAACGACCTGAAGGGATTGCTAATAATGTGCTAGTTAAGATTGAGAAGTTTATTTTCCCTGTAGACTTTGTTATATTAGATATGCCCGAGGATGTTAAGATTCCTTTAATCCTTGGAAGACCTTTCTTGTCTACTGCCCATGCTAAGATTGATGTGTTTAAAAGAAAAATCTCATTAAGAGTAGGGAATAATAAACTAGTCTATAAGTGCCAAGATCCTGTTAAAAGCATAATTAGAGGTGTCTATGTGCTAGGATTAAGAGAGCGTATGGACCTCGATCTTGAAGCTAGGCTTATGGGGGAAACATTGATTCAAAACAACTCAACTAATCCTAATCATGAAAACTTTGAGGAATTTATTGACCTTAATGTACCTACCGAACTTAGACGCGATGTTGTTAATGATTCTGATGATGAGTGGTATGATTGCGTAGTAATTAACAAACGTAGGAGTATAGTTGAGAAAACGAATTTGAATAATGATGTGTTTATTGAACTACCACCCCACCTTGCTTATTTATGCCTATATGATAATAAGAATTTCCCGTCTATCATTTTGTCATCTCTGCCCGAAAGGGACAGGACTTTATTCATACAGATATTAAAGAAGAACGGCGTGGAAATTAAGGACGAGCAAGGAGTGTTCAATATTACTGAATTGGCGATGAGGGAGCGCGATGTTTCCGACTCCTTCAACGATCAATATTAAAGAGCTGAACGTGAGTCTAACTTGAAGACTCTGGAATAAAGACAAGTGCTTACCGGGAGACAACCCGGATTTATCTTTTAATTTTCTGTTCTGTGTCGAGTCAGTCAGGCCGCAGAGGATACGGCGCATCTCAATCCTGAGATGCGACGCATCTCCTGCAATGGTCATATCTTTATTTTTTCTGCATTTTTTATTTTCGACTTTAAAACTTTTTATCAGTTTATTTTAATGCGGCGCATCCCTGGTTAAGGATGCGGCGCATCTTCTATTTCTGATCCGTACTTATTCCAGGCTCGATACGGCGTATCTTCTTCAATAAGATACGGCGCATCGACTGACCTGATGATTTTCATTTTAAATTTTTATGTTTTATTTTTAACTAACTACTAATGTATTATGCAAGTTTGAACCTTTCTTAACTTAGGTGTGTTTTAAAGCCTTGGTGGTATTATAGATTCCTGCATTTCCTGTGGATACATCTATTATGAAGCTTAAACGTTCTAATCCACAAGAAAGATGATTTTTGCTCTTATACAAAATGGAGGATCATACCGAGCAAATCTCAGGGGAGTTTTTCTGTTCTAATTCTTTTATTTTCCAGTTTTTAACCTTTTATACAAACAACGAGGACGTTGTTTAACTTAAGTGGGGGGATTGGAGAATTAGAACACTTAACACTTACTTGTCCTAAACTTTCAAAATGTGCTTAATATATCAAAATTTAAATTTTTTAGCATGTTTTTGTTTAAAGTCTAAGTTGCATAGCTGCACACATGACGTTATTTTCAAAAATTGTGATTTTTCAAAATTCACAAATCTATGAGTGTGCCGGTGACTTGTAAACTTTAGAACTTGGCTTGTATACTATTCGAGACCACCATAATAAGTATTATTTATATAATTGGAATGACTTGTCTAAATTGGTAAAATTTCTAGGATTACACCCAAATAGCCTTATATGTTATGTGTTATTAGCTAACTACACTGGTTAGTTAACCCCCGTATAAAACCTTTTGTTACTCTCATTTTTAGAGTAAGATACCCCTAGAAAAACACTCAGAGCCATTCCTTTCGTTTCTTACACCTTTGTTAAAATGTTTCGTTACACCCTTACACCTTAGCCTACCCTGTAGATTAGAATCCGTGGTTGGTTAATTGCTATAGGCAAAGTGTGTTTCCTTACATTACCTGTGTTCGCGTGCGTAATTCATTATCTATGGTTAGGTCGGGAAATTGCACAATGCAATTGGAGTGAAAGTAAATATTGTATATCTTTGAGTTTATTTTTCGTGTGTTTACTACTTTCACTATTACCGTTATTTCTGAAGTTATGAAAAGTATGGAAAAATTATCCAGAATTATCATTATAGTGATGTGGTGAAATTTTACACATCTATGTTTATGTTAAAAAAAAAAAAAAAAAAAAAAAAAAAAAAAAAAAAAAAAAAAAAGTTGGATGTTTGTTTTAACCAACGATGTAAAGTTATGTAAGTGGTCGATATCACCACTAGTTGTTGTATATTATATCTATGGATTGAATGGGAGTTGGCCGTTATGGGAACGCCAACTAAGGTTTATTCTTTGATTAAGATCTTGTTGAGTATAATTCGTGTCTACCTAAAGCGTGTGTTTCAAGTGTTAAAGCGTGAGTTATTCTATGATATGAGTCTTATTCATGGGATGGTTGGGATAGTGATTAACCACACTTAGGATTTTAATTTATTTGTTTTGTTTATTTTTTATTTTTACACCAATTTATATCCCAAATATTATCCATACCCTTTATTATTCTTTATCCAACCAAACCTTTGATTTATTGAGATTAGGGATTTGAGCAATCTTAAGTATCGTAGTCGTGGATTCGGCTATGTATTTATGATTTTGTCGCCCTTTTTGATATATTATTATTGGTGAAGTTTGGACCTATCTTTAGCCTATTCGAGTTAAGGATTTGAGCAATTGCAAGTATCGTGTTCGTGGATTCGATCATGTATTTGTGATTTTGTCGCCTTTTCTGGAATTTGAGATCGATAGAGATTAAGGAGAATAATTAACCCTTAAGCCTAAAAACCCTTTTTACCGCTTTAGACTTGTTATTCCTTGGCTTTAGTGGGGGAGATGTGTATACTTGCCAAGCTTATGATAGAATATTCGTCACGACTGGACAGTTAAACGATTAGATTTGCTCTTATCAAATTATTTTATCTAACTTCTAATTCGTTAAGTGTTTAGTTGTGTGATTATGACAAAAATGAATACATGATTAAATATAAAATAAATCCTAATATCTTTTAGGATACATTTTCATAAGATTAATTCTAAGGTTTACTTGGGGACAAGTAAAGTTCAAGTGGGGGGATATTTGATGAACTCAAATAAGTACATTTTATTACTATCATTTATCCTAATAATTTGACATGTTTTATTATATTATGTATGAGGATGGATACTTAATCGTTTACTTTTGTAATTCTCAGGTAAAAACAAGCATTTGGTGAAACTTGGCGATTTTGGACTAATTATGGAGCAAAACATGCAAGAAGTTAAGAGTCTACTGAAATGTACAAGATCAAGACATTCTGCTCCAGATGCGCCGCATCTTGCTTATCACATACGGCGCATCACTATCAATATTTCACCAGATACGATCCAAGATACAAGAGGACATGCGCCGCATCTATAAATGGAGTTACGCCGCATCTTCTGGCGGTGTACGAATATTCCTGAATATTATAATCTTGGACCCCACGCGAAGTTAAGTCAATGCGCCGCATCTACTTACTAGATGCGCCGCATCTTACCCTCAGACAGAAACTATAAATACCCCAAAGACCAGACGAATTAAGAGTTCCGAAGTTTAGACAGAAGACCGAAGTACAGAAACCTAGGACGAATTCAGTCAAGGCAGCAGCACAAGACACACCCAAACGAAGATACAAGAGCTGTAAGAAGGTGCTGCATGTGTTTAACTCATTAAGTAGTTTTGTTTTATTGTTTTAGTAAACTTTAATTCATCAAGATTGGTGGCTTCTGTAATGTGACAACGGAAAGATTGCACTCCCTTAAAACTGCTTTCTCATTAATTAAAGTTTATATGTTGATGTCTTTGGTGACTTTTATTAGTGCATTGATAACCTCTGTGTCTAGCTGAGCGTTGATCGGGTCGCCATGCCTCTGCCCTCGCCTATTTATTAGATCGCCTATGCATTCTATCGTTTGTAGAAAAGTAGCAAGAAAGATAAATAGGATAGTCATAAGTAATCATTAAGGGTTTACTCGCCGATAAGATTAGAACCAACGAGAAAGGACTTAATCTCGGTGCGTTGCATCGAACTATACACTTCATATAAAACTAGCAATAAAACAAGTGACAAACTACTTATCTATCAGGACAGCCTTCTTATTGCCTCGATTATTTATCTGTGTACGTGTGTGCTACTTGCTGATTCGTGCCTATTGGTTTAGTTTATTATTTAATTGCAACCAAATCGTGCCAGTCTCTCAGGCTGAACCCCCTTGCGTTAGAATAGGTTGTATAGCTAACTTAATATATTAAAATACTGATTAGAATAACTAGATAATACGTTCCACTCTTAGTGATCGACACTCTACTTACCATTATATTCATACTCACCGGGTACACTGCTCGTTAAGTGTGTGTGTTATTGATAAGTCGGCTAAATATAAATTTAAAACTTGAGTAGGCATTAATACTGCTAAACCGCAATGACACATCGCACGCATCATCACATTCGGTAGCAAGCTTAAAAGTAAAATTATCGGAAAAGGTACGATTTCTCATTACTCTCTCACTATTGATGATGTTGCTCATGTAGACATCTTAGGATTTAACTTGCTTAGTGTTAGTCAATTATGCCGCAAAAATTATAAAGTCCTTTTCAGTGAAAATGGAAGTAAAATACTTAAGGATGGCATAACTGTAGGAAAAGGTGTTTTGAAGAATAACGTTTACGTTATGAAACTCGACAAAACACCTAAAGACAAGCTTTGTCTTACCTCCTTGGACGAAAATACAACTCTATGGCATCGACACTTAGGTCACGCCAATATGAGGTTAATTCAATCCTTATCATCTAAGGAACTCGTTAGGAACCTGCCCAAGTTGAAATATGACCAACACTTTTGCTATGCTTGCAAAATAGGAAAACAAGTTCATAATAGCCATAAGGCTAAAAATATGGTGTCTACATCTAGGTGTCTAGAATTATTACACATGGATTTGTTTGGTCCATCCGCTATACAAAGTTACGGGGGAAACTTCTATACTTTGGTAATAGTAGATGACTACTCTAGGTATACATGGACTAAGTTTCTAAAAACTAAAAATGAAGCATTTGATAAATTTGAAATCTTAAGTAAGAAAATTCAAAATCAAATAGGAAGTAACATAGTATCAATTAGAACTGGATGTGGTCGTGAATTCGACAATGAATTCCAATTCGGAGCTTTTTGTGATGCCAATGG
The DNA here is from genome assembly GCA_021014915.2 of Artemisia tridentata subsp. tridentata. NCBI lineage: Eukaryota > Viridiplantae > Streptophyta > Magnoliopsida > Asterales > Asteraceae > Artemisia > Artemisia tridentata. The sequence goes on along the minus strand of CP139506.1, from coordinate 185,827,292 downwards.
CATAACTCATAATTTCTCGGCTCCTCGAACCCCTCAATCTAACGGTGTGGTAGAATGCAAAAATAGGACAATTCAAGAAATGAGTAGAACCATGTTAAATGAACAAAACATACCTCAAAAGTTTTGGTGTCACGCTGTAGATACATCTACATATATTCTAAACCGAGTTCTAATTAGACCATTCTTGGGAAAGACTCCATATGAGTTATACAGAGGCAAAAAGCCTACTTTAGGATACTTTAGAGTGTTTGGAAGCAAGTGCTTCATTTTAAACACAAAGGATTATCTCACCAAATTCGACCCAAAGTCGTATGAAGGTGTATTTCTAGGATATTCACAAACTAGTAAAGCATACATAGTTTTGAACAAAGAAACCTCAAGAGTCGAGGAATCATTGAATGTAACATTCGATGAAAGTCCACCTCCCTCTAAGACATCACCTTTGGTAGATGATGACTTAGTTGAAAACCAAATGGTTGAAAATCAGGAAAATGTTGAAAATGATAAAGAAGATGAACCAGTAAAAAGAGATTTAGTCAACATCAAAGAAACAAAAAGTCATCCATTAGAAAACGTCATAGGAAAACTCAACGAAAGAACATTAAGGTCTAAAGCTCAAAATGAAAGTAATTTCTTTTGTTTTGTTTCAACAATAGAACCTAAAAATGTCAATGAAGCCATAAAAGATGAATCTTGGGTCATTGCGATGCAAGAAGAATTAAATCAATTTGTTAGGAATGACGTTTGGACATTAGTTCCACAACCTAAAAATCAAACCATAATAGGTACAAAATGGGTTTTTAGAAATAAAATGGATGAAAATGGCATTGTGTCTAGAAACAAAGCTAGGTTAGTATCCCAAGGCTATAATCAACAAGAGGGTATAGATTATGATGAGACTTTTGCACCCGTAGCTAGACTTGAGTCAATTAGGATATTACTTGCATATGCATGTGCATATGACTTTAAACTATTTCAAATGGATGTCAAAAGTGCATTTCTAAATGGTTTCATAAATGAAGAAGTATATGTAGCACAACCTCCCGGCTTTGCTGATTTTGAAAAACCTAATCATGTCTACAAACTTAAGAAAGCATTATGTGGACTTAACCAAGCACCAAAAGCTTGGTATGATCGACTTAAGACCTTCCTAGTTGACCATAAGTATACCATGGGCCTAGTAGACAATACTCTCTTCACCAAGAAAAAGGGATCACATATTATCATCGTCCAGATATATGTGGATGACATTATATTCGGTTCAACTTGTCAAGAGTTATGCGATGATTTCTCAAAAATCATGCATGACGAGTTTGAAATGAGTATGATGGCGGAACTAAACTTTTTCTTAGGTCTCCAAATAAAACAATTAGAAGATGGGATATTCTTCAACCAATCTAAGTATATCAAGGATATGCTTAAGAAGTTTGGTCTTGAAGATTCAAAACCCATGAAAACACCAATGTCTTCCGAAACCAAACTAACCAAGGATGAAGAAAGTGAATCCGTAGATAGCACTAAATATAGAGGGATGATTGGTAGTTTACTCTACCTAACGGCTAGTAGACCGGACATCATGTTTAGTGTTTGTCTATGTGCACGATTTCAAGAAGATCCCAAAACATCCCATCTTGAAGCCGTTAAACGGATATTTAGGTAAATAAAAGGCACTACACATTTAGGATTATGGTATCCCAAAGGGACAGGTGTAGAAACCATAGTGTATGCCGACTCAGACCATGCCGGTGACTATGTTGATAGAAAAAGTACTAGCGGTATTTGTACTTTTGTAGGACATTGTCTCACCGCATGGTTTGCTAAGAAACAAACAGCCCTCGCCATATCAACAACTGAAGCCGAGTACGTGTCAGTAGGAAAAGCTTGCCAACAAGCACTGTGGATGAAACAAGCTCTCGTCGACTATGGAATTGTACTCAACGACATCCCCATTCTTTGTGACAACAAAGGAGCTATCGATCTTAGCAAAAACCCAGTCCAACACGCTAGAACCAAACACATAGAGATACGTCATCACTTCCTTCGTGACAATGTTCAGAAGGGAAACATCTCAATTGAGAAAGTTTCCTCAGAGGACAACATTGCCGACATCCTCACAAAACCTCTCAAGAGAGAACCTTTCAATTATCTTAGACTTGGCTTAGGATTAATGGAACCTAGTGAGTAGATTAGACATTAGCTCAAACCTTAGATTAACCAAAACACGGCAAAAGCCAAACCTTGTGTTCTGATCCTGCGGATCCAAACGACAACAAGGGCGGAACCCTTGTTTGGGATCCGCCGGATCCGTCACATGATGACCAGGTTTTTATATTAAATAAACTCTTGTACTATTCATCATTCACTCCAAAACATATCACCCACTGGAAATACGACCCATAATTCACCAAACTCACAAATTAAGCCATCTTTCTCAACCAAATTGTGCTCAAATCATCACTGTAAGTATCCTTAACATGTTTGCATTCCTGATCTGTGTCTAGTATTTCTATTTCATGCACAAAACCAAAACTTGGAGTTATGCATAATTCTTGAAAAATCATGGAGCATATTTACTAAATTGCATAACAAATCATGTTTTTCATAGTTAGGAATTGCATCTTGTAGTACATTGTCATTATTCATCAAAAACCCCATGAGAAATTTTTGCTAAAATCTTCTCACGACTAGGAAAAATGGTTTTTGGACATTGTTCATACAAATAAAAAAAAAAAAAAAAAAAAAAAAAAAAAAAAAAAAAAAAAAAAAAAAAAAAAAAAAAAAAAACCCGTTATGTTTTGAGCATCACTTGCATAATGTCTCTTGAATGCTAAAGAGAATACATAATTAATATGTATTTTCGGGTACATTCAATCGTAGCTACATTGAAGTAGGAGTGTTTGGGTTATCTCTCGTTTTATCATAAAACTTGCATAAACATAATTTTCATGCATCAAAAGGAGTCGAGATAACCGCACCTCCACATTGTCCCCATGTAGGCACACACACTATATATATATATATATATATATATATATATATATATATATATATATATATATATATATATACTTTTGATAATTTTAACTAAACTATATATATTTTTCGAGTCTAGGATAACTATGCCTCCCGCAATCAATTACGATCACAAAAAGACTCTCGATTACCTTCCCAAACATCACAAAACCAAGGTTCTAACCGATGCCCAAGTCAACATCTTTAAGGCACTAGAAAAACATTACGTCCATGAGGGTAGGGTAGTAGACCCCTCATTCTATGAAGACACCAATCTCCGCGAGCAATTAGCCGCAATTCATTTTGATAGTCTCCTAGATATTGATGAGCCTATAGTACCTAGGTTCATTCTTGAGTTCTATGCCACCATAGGTCTTAGTTCAAGTGACAATGTTCTTTTGAGCATTCACTTTAGTGTCAATGGAACCTTGTTCAATATTCCCCTAGATCAATTTGGTGAGGTCTTAGGAGTTCCAAATTATGGAACATGTGTCTACTCCGATAAATGGTCTTTGACTATTCTAGAATCAAACCTTCAAAGAACGGCACCATATGCCACTCCCTTGACCGACAAAGAAACCGTTAGGGAACATCTTTTCATACCTAGGAATAACCCAACTAGGGTACATCGAGGTAAGCAAGTGGCTAGAGATCCATTTGCTATGGAGCTAAATGAACTCAAGCCCGAGTTTAGGAAGTTAGAAGAAGTTTTGAGAGCCAACGTCATTAGCACGGTAGGAAATTGAGATCACATCAATGCTTGTCTATGTTACATGATGTATAGTGTATCCACCCGTCAACCTTTCAACCTTGCATTCTATATCGCCAAGCGAATGGCCGATATTCCGGTTCAAGGTAACATGGCAATGCCTTATGGAATGCTCTTGACTCATCTCTATAGAGCTTTTGCACCCATTACAAGAAATGCCTTAGGTTTTGTTCTCGATTATGATGAAATTCAACACACCTTTGTTCCCTTAAGCGATTTTAGGGTAGCGGTTGACAAAGGCAAATGCCCTCGTGCTCAAACATCATCATCATCATCATCATCATCATCATCAATGAGTGACGATGACGGCTTGCCAAACTCTAGGATCCCTCCACCGGAATATTTGCATCAACTTCCACCGATTGCGAATGAATCACTGGAGTTCAAGCAAACCAAGGGGATGATGAAGAACTTCGGGCGTTGGATAATGAAACTTCACAAGGGGTACAAGAAGTTAAGTAAGAAGTTCAAATGAGAGGAGTGTTTGGGTCTAGACATTATTTGACAATTATGTGTTAAACATGTATGGTTCTTAACTTACTGTGGTAGTACTTGATGTGTATGTGAACTAACTAAGATTTGCAGGTCGATAACACTTGATGTTATCAATTTTCCGAGAATCAGCCACTGTTTGGCTTAACTCCATTTAAGGTAAATTATGATGATCGAATTTATCTATGTGTAAACGTGTGTTAGAATATATGTATTTAGTATATTTGCAGTACATATTAGCTATTACATACGTTCTAGGAGAAATTTTGGGTTTTGGTCAAAAAATGCGAAATTTGCATAGCTCTCTGTTAGTTTTAGCACATTCGGACGGCGGATCCAGCGGATCCCAGAATTTGGATCCGCCTAGTGTATCAGTTGGCTCCGCCAGTCCAGGACCCACGGATTCCACGGCTCCCAAACTTTGGCTCCGCCTTTGTTGTCGATTGGATCCGTGGGTACAACAGTCATTTTTTCAAAAACTCCCGACTCATCCCGACACTTAGATTTTAGGTTGTAGCTTTTTTAGATTATGCTCACTGATCATTAAACTCCTTAGAATGCTTTAGGAAACTCTTAGAACATTAGGAACTCAATTTCCCACCAAAATTTGAATTTTCAAAATTTTCATGTGAGTTACCATTCTAATACAAGCAAGGAACCCTTTTTAGGGATCCGTCAAATCCGTGGAAACATCTTATCATCTGAATTTCCACTATCATCTTGCATTTACTGCAAATCCACTTCATATCACTCAACTTCATCTCAATGGATTGACCTTGAGATATGACAAGCTTAATTTTTTGTTCCAAATAATTAGAAACCAACATTCTCCATTGGATCTACATCCAATCCAAACACACATACCAACAAACCTTCTGCCTATAAATTAGTACCCTAGGATCATCACTAAACTCACTCACTCACCATTTTCTCTACTTTCTCTCCTGTACATCTTAGCAACCTTACTTCACCATGAGTAAGTCAAACAACTCTTCCACCTCTAGACCTCCAAAACGAACAGCCCGCATTAGTGTTAAACCATATTGCTTCATCAACTTAGCAAACTCATCATCAGAGGAATCATCTCCTCTAAATATCTCATCACCCATTGCAAGTGAGAATTTCCTCACACTTTCCACTCCAACACCATCCAATGTTGCTATCCATACACCACCACCAACCATTACTTCAATAGCCACTACTCCACCACCGGCTCCATCACAGCCTGTTAGATCACCATCACCACCAAAATCACCCAAACTTCAACCTATGGAGCTATTTAGGACTCCACCAACATCACCACACCCTTACCTTGATGAGTTGGAAGAACTTCCACCAAGGTCCACCAATCCTCCACCCATGACCTTTGAAGGTCAAGAACCTATTCTTTTTCACCCACTTTATCATGATATCCATGGTCCTTTATACCGTGATGCACCACCACCTCAACCTCAACCACAACCTCTCTCACCCACATCCACTCTAGTTGCCATTGATGAGGCAATGTGGATAAATATACCACAAACTCAAGAAGAGATTAGTGATGAACTCACCCGCCTCTATACTCTCTCTAATATGGTTGATACCCGTCTTAGTGAAGCAATGGATATCTAAACCATCTTGATGAACTCCATCCCCACTCCACCATCATCAAACCAACAACAACAACAACCATCCAACAACAACAACCAACGACCACCACCACCACCATAAAACCTTGAGACTACTCTTCCTCCTGGTTTTTTTAGTCATGATTGCTCACATTGTGAGAGAACGGCTCACTTGGCCCAAAGGACCAACATTTTGGTCCATGAGCAACAAAATGAGATGAGGTTCATCTTGAACCATGTTCTTGAGCGTCTCAATGCAATCTCTCATCCTCCTCAATAGGAGCTTTGTTAGTTTCCTCTTATAGGAACTTTTTAGGATGGTGTTGTAGTATTTGTCTTTTTAGGATATATTTTTATTGTTGTAATGTAACATCATTTTTGTGACTTTTGTCACATATTTTCAATGGATGATTGTTATGTGTTTATGCTTGTGGGTGATCAACATTAAGAATATTATCTCATTTTAGAATACTAACATCATTGTGTGGTTGTTTTAACTCTACATATTGCATTGATCAATTGTACATTAGGTACAAAAAATTGATCAGACACTTCATTTTGACTTTCTAGAAGTCAAATGGGTTGACCTTTCTTGGTTGACTATTGCATATGCGTATTGCTTCTTGATTGAAGTAACTAACTTTTCTTTTGTAGCTTTTCTCAACCTTGATTCATATACGTTGGTACCCTAGCAACGGGGAGTATAGATCGAGGGGGAGTATATCATATACTAACTCATCATTTTTAGCATTTCTCATCCTTGAAACGTATACGTTGGTACTCTAGAAATGAGGAGTATACATCAAGGGGGAGCATATCATAGTCTAACCATTTGTTTTGTAGGATCATACATCATATCATACTCTTGAAATGTATACGTTGGTACTCTAGCAATGGGGAGTATACATCAAAGAGGAGCATAGCATATTCTAACCATTTATTTTGTAGGATCATACATCATATCCTTGTTACTCCATTTAGGTGGAGTATAAATCAAGGGGGAGCTTTAAAGTTCTCAAAATCGCATTCCGCTACGCATATCTTCTTTTTGTTTCGACAAAAAGGGGGAGATAGGATTAAGTTTGCATCAACTGTGAAACATCACAGTACATACATTTTAGCTTAAAATAAATTTTAAAACTTTCACAAGCTAACTTAATCTATATTTTTAAAAGACTCATCCTATATTTAAGCTCTCTACTTAAAAATACACTTTATGTTTTGTCATCAACAAAAAGGGGGAGATTGTTAATACAAATATCGTCCTAAAAACGTTATTTATATTTTACGATATTTGCTTAGTTTTGTTAATGACAATTACAAAGTTTATCTTTAAGCAAAGCATAAATAAGATTAAGTCTTTTACATTTATAGTGATAAGCATTTTACAAACACATTTTCACATCACAAAGTTTTCTAGAAATGACATATACAAGTTTACATGTTTATTTCTTAAAATGGAAACTTTATTAGTTAAATATTAGGATGACATCATGACATGCATCATGTACACAATCTTGGTAAGATTTTGTGATATTTTGTTTAGATCTTCAAGCCAAAGAGTTGACATTTGAAGATATGGAAAGATATGGCAAGATTTGGAAAGATTTGAAGATCTCTTAGCTGGCCTGACACGGCGGATCCAAAGTGATACACGGACGGATCCAATTTTGGGGATCCGCCGGATCCGCCGCCTGTTGATCAGCTTTGCCTGTAAGTAGCAAGTTGATCATTTGGCCATTTCATCACTCATATAGCTTAAAATACATACTCATTCATTTTCATATCACTAACCCTTAGCTTACTAACATTTTATAGATCTTTCCTTTTGTAGAAAAGAAGATCTCAACATATAAGGAGTAACAGTCTGTTATCTTCCTTCTAACATAGAGTCTGTGTGTTCTTGTATTAGTCACACATCATAGTTAGTATCATTCATACAGTAGAGTCCGGTTAGTGTTTTAGTCTTAAAAACACATAAAGTGAACGGGAGTGGTTGTACCCTTGTAAAGAACCAAACGGGAGTGGTTGTACCCTTGTAAAGAACTTGGTGTTTAGCTTAGTACCAGAAAAAGATTAAGCGACGTGTAAAGGTTTTCTCCGCCTAGAAGGGAGCTTGATGAGTGTGAAAATACTCATCATTTTATACTTGAAAAACCCACAAAAATAACCAAAAACACCCAAATGGACCATAAAATGTTACAAATATCCTTGGAGTGTGTTTTATACATTTCAGGTTCAAAAGGATTGAAAAAGGGGAAAATTTGGACAAAACCATGCATAACTTGGAAAAGAGCCGGAAACCGAAGCCGAAAAAGTCATCATTTTAATTCGAGCTCGTAAAATCCCAAAACAGCCCTTGGATTACTTTTACTTGGCAATATTAGCCCTTGGTGCAACTTTGAAGACATGACAGTATTGGTCCTTAAGGTTACAAAAATTACAAGTTTGGTCCTTATGTTTAAACTTTATTTATCCAAAATGTAAACCGGACCAAATATAAATTCCCCAAACCCAATTTCCCACTCAGCCCGTTAAAAGCCCAAAGGAAAAACCAAATACCATTTTTTAGCTAACAACCCAATTTGACTCAGTCAAATCCTCACCCTTTGTCTCCTTCCCATATATCTCACCAAAATGAAACCAGACAAACCACCCCATCACTTTCCCCCACCTCTCCCCAAAACTTTCATCTTTTTACCACCTTCCCCATTCCCCAACACTGCTACCCTTCCCCTTATACCTCCCCACCTTCCATGTCATCAATCCACGACCTTATAGGCGCCAAAACTAAATCCAAGGACTGAGATCATCCGAACTTTAATCCTACGGCTAGGATTCTCTCCAAAGAAGCACAATTGAAGATTTACATGGTTCCCCCTCACAGAAAACGCACAAACGGATTTGAAGACCTTAGCATAGTTCTTAGTATAAATAGTAGTCACTTGTAGCCCAAAAAGGGCAGGATTTATTTAGCTTTTAAATTTGAAGGTACTTTGTATTTTAGTTTATTTTAACTTCCAGTATTGTAGTTACTCTAATTTTTAATCCAATATCAGTTTCTTTAAAATTCCTAGTTACTGTATTAGCTTACTTTTTTGCTTCTTGCTTAATTGGTGTTCATGTGCTTGCCTTCAGTTACTTGTATATCTATTATTGACCATTATTGTTTCATATCAGTTCAGTTAGCCTAAGTATTAGTTTTGCTTAAAAAAATTTTTAAAAAACCAAAAAAAAAAAAAAAAAAAAAAAAAAAAAAAAAGAAGCTAAAGTCAGTCAAATAAGCTTGGCTTGTTTGACTGCCCATTGGACTTTGGAAAATTCTTCAATAAGTTTAATTGAGTTAGCAAATCAGTGTTCAACAAGAAAATTACTTTAGTTGTCTGTTTCAGTTTAAAGATTGATAATTCAGTGCATAAGGGAGTATTTGGGTCAGCAGTCAAACAGGGTTAATCTTGGTTCACCACTGTTCATTGGCACTTGCCTCAGTCTTAATCTTAGTTACTTTGGCATAATTAAGTTAGTAGTATAAGTGTAGTGCATGTTTTTAAAGATTTGAAGGTTTTTAATCCACTAGTCTAAATTTCAAAGGTGAAACTGATCCAAAAAGCTCTCATAAGCTACAAGCTCAGTGAGCACTTGTTTTTGGCATTTTTATACTCACTTTAGTCCAGTTAGTAGGTTAGAAAAGTCTTGCAATCAGTAGATAGGATTTGAGGAAAATAGATCAGTCAAAGTTCTATCAGTAGGATTTTCCTATTGTTTGATTCTGAATGTAGTTTTTATTGATTTTTTTTTTCATTAATGATAAGGTGTTTTAAGCTGTTCTAAGCTAAATCTATGGTTTCCAAAAAGTCAATCAGTTTTATATTTGGGTTATTAGTTATAGTTGTTCAGTTTTTATAAAAGAAAAACACAAAAAAAAAAAAATATATATATATATATATATATATATATATATATATATATATATATATATATATATATATATATATATATATATATATATATATAAATAGTTGCAAAAATTTGTTCTACCTGGGATTCGAACCCAGGTCTGCCTAATCACCAACCAACTCCCTTACCACTCTGCCCTTGGGACTTTTCTGTCCTAAGGGTGTGGTTGGTTTCTTTTAAAAGCATTGTTTTCTTTTTCTTAATTTTAGCTTATCACAACTGTGGCTTATTTAGCAGTTATTTTGAATAGTTTTTTTTTACTTTCAAATTTTTCTTAGCTTAATTTTAGTATGATTTAATTTCTGTAAAAGTTTCATAATTTTTAGTGTCATTTAATATTTTTCTTAATTTAATTTAGTTTAATTAATTTTTAATTCATAATAAATAATTCAAAAAAAAAAAATACAAATCTTTTGTCTAAAATTTTCTTTTGCTGATTAGGACGTAGGAAAATTAATTGGATACCCGTAGGATTAATATTTCTTAAGTTTTACATTTTAGTTTGGTACGTTTACGTTTTTAATTACGTTAATTGTTTTTAGTTGTAATTTTTTTAGATTTCCCTAGCCTATTTATTGTTTCCCGTAGTTGTAATCCAAATCCAAAATCTCTCAATTTTTATATCTCAAACACGATTCACAAACCCGATTACACAAATCCCATTCATCCTTCATCGGGGATAACGACCCGGGTTACACATACTTCACTTGTGTTTCCTTGGAAAAATAATGACTTGATTTTAACCGATCAAATTTTGGCGCCGCTGCCGGGGAGGGTTGTAGCGGATTTTTAAATCTCGTTTGTCGTTTCGTGTTTTATAAACCATCTTTGTGAAGGTTTATAGTAAATTTGTGAATATTTTCTAAAAAAAAAAAAAAAAAAAAAAAAAAAAAAAAAAAAACACTTTGTCTAAGGTGTTTACAAAAAAAAAAACAAAAAAAAAAAAAAATAAATATCCTCACTTCTTTGAAGTGTTGTAAACCATTCCGAATTTCCAACAAAACGAATCGTGAGTTAATTGTTTTTCGGATTATCTTGAAATTACAACCTATACAAGTGGTTTAAGGATGGTTTGACATTAAATTGACAAACCGAAAGAGGCGGGTTTTTAAGGAGCATTTATTGCCCACCTTTGCTTCTCCGCCACTCTGCGAGTAATTTTGTGAGAAACGAATTTCGATTGACAAATCGATCAAAAAAAAAATTCCAAAAAATATTTTCATCTTCAAATTTGGTTTTCTTTTTAAACTTTTGTTTCTTTTTGGTGTATGAACACCCGTTCTTCTACACCCAATCTTCGTCACCAGTTTCCGATCCCGAAAGAATTATTCGTCAAGGTCGACGTCTTGATTTTCAAGACGTTGAGAATATGGCTGCTGATAATAACGCGGGTAATAATGGGCCAGCTCCCGATCTCCGAACGATGGAGGAGTTGTGCCAACCGACCATGCAAGGACGGGGCGGACCTATTGCTCCCGTCAATATCCAAGCCGCGGATTTTGGACTTAAACATCATATGATCCAACAAGTCCAAACTTCGTGTCAATTTCACGGTTTGCCGGGTGAAGATGCAAACAAGCATCTCGATAAATTCATCACGGTAACCCAAAGTATGAAACAACAAGGGGTCACCGATGACGCCCTTCGCTTATATCTTTTTCCTTATTCATTGACACATCATGCCACCGCTTGGTTTGATCGTCTTCCCCAAGAATTCAATTCATAGTTTCGATGAAATGACTTCAAAATTCTTGGCAAAATATTTCCCACCATCGATGGTGACGAAGTTAAGGAATGATATAAGCAACTTTCGCCAGCTTCCCGATGAATCTTTATTCGAAGCTTGGGAACGTTATAAGCTATCTATTGATCGATCTCCTAATCATAATTTTTGCTTGTTACCATAATAGACACATTCTATAATGGTTTAACATTACGACATCGTGAAACGATCAATGCTGCGGCCGGTGGTACCTTTATGAAAAGGCGACCCGAAGAGTGCTATGATTTAATTGAAAACATGACCGCCCACCACAATTATTGGGATTCTTCCGCCGAGAGGAATGAGTCATCTAAATCTATCACTACGGACTCTTCATCCGAGATAGCTTCACTTACAAAAAGAATGGATGATTTATCCACGGCTGTTTTGAGGATACATCAAAATAATCTTCAAAACCAAACTCAACAAGCAAATGTGGTAAATCAAAGTTGTGTAACATGTGGTGGTCCACACCCATATTTTGAGTGTCCAGCCACCGTTGGAAACACTCAAGAGAGTGTTTATGCTGCTTCGGGATCCTATAATCAAGGAGGTAACACTTACCAACCCCAAGGAGATCGTAATCTGTTAAGCTATCGCTCCAACAATTTTCTTGGACCACCCGGCTTTAACCCTCAAAATCCAAATGGGTAAAACCGAAATTCCCAATTCAATCAAAACCAAAACCGAATGAACCAAGGTTTCCAAGGTTTTCAAAATCAAGGTAATCACCAAGGTTTTCAAAACCAAGGAAATCAAAACCGAGTTCAAAATCAGGGAAATTTCAACCAAAATCTGGGGAATGTTCAAAACCGAGGACAAAATTTCAATCAAAACCAAGGTTTTAACCAAAATCAAACGTCCACGGAGGAATTGTTGAAACAATTCATGAAATCCCAAGATGAAACCAATCGGTTGATGGCCACCCAAATAAATGAGATCAGAAAGTCTTTAAATGATCGACCCTCGGGCTTAGGAACTCTTCCTAGCACCACGATCGCTAACCCGAGGGGCGATGTGAAGGCGATCACAACAAGGAGTGGTGTCCAATATAATGGACCCAAAATTCCAACTACCTCTTCTTCTCTTCCTCCAAAGGTAGTTGAAATTAAGACCGAGGAGACAACGGACAAAGTGCATTCTTCAAGTTCACAAAGTACCACACACGTCCAACCTTCGGTGGTCCCAACCCAAATTCCGGAACCCGATGTTCCGAAGTCTCAACCTAAACCTTCTATCCCATACCCATCTAGACTTAATGACCAAAAGCTCCGCGAAAAAGCTAGTATCCAAATTGAAAAGTTTTTGCAAATCTTTCAAGATTTACACTTCGACATTAGCTTCGCGGATGCTCTTCTTCTCATGCCAAAGTTTGCTTCAACAATCAAAAATTTGCTTAGTAACAAAGAGAAATTATTTGAACTAGCAAAAACTCCTCTAAATGAGAATTGCTCGGCGGCTCTCCTTAAAAAGCTTCCGGAAAAGCTTGGAGATCCAGGAAAATTCCTCATTCCTTGTGATTTTCCGGGCATGGTTCAATGCTACGCCTTGGCCGATCTTGGTGCAAGCATTAACCTTATGCCGCTGTCCGTTTGGAACAAGCTTTCTCTACCCCCACTTACTCCCACATGTATGACTCTTGAGCTAGCCGATAGGACTCTTACTAGTCCTAAAGGAGTAGCCGAAGATGTTTTTGTGAAAGTGGGGAAGTTCCATTTCCCGGCTGATTTCGTCGTGGTAGATTTTGATGCCGACCCCCGAGTTCCTCTTATACTTGGAAGATCCTTCTTGAGGACGGGTCGGGCATTGATTGATGTTTATGGTGAGGAACTCACCTTACGTGTTGATGATCAAGCTGTGACATTTAAGCTTGATCAAACTATGAGATACTCCTCCACTCACGATGATACATCGGTTAATCGTATTGATGTGATTGATGTTGCTTCTGAGGAGTATGCTCAGGAAATTTTAGGATTTGTAAACAAATCCTTGAGTGGCAATCCCACTCCTCCTTCTTTTCAACCTATTCTTTCCGACTCTTACCCTTCCCTCACTCCGTTTGAGGAAAGTGATTTCATTTTGGAAGAGATCGAGGCCTATCTTAAGGATGATTCAATTTCACCGAAAATTGATTATGCTGACATTGATCTGGAGGGAGATATTCTCTTGCTTGAGAAATTGCTTAATGATGATCCATCACCTTCTATCCCTCCGAAGAAAATTCAAATTGAAGAAATCAAAGAACTTGAGCCAACTAATCCTCCGGAGCCCGAGCTCAAGGATCTACCTCCTCATCTTGAATATGCTTTTCTAGAAAAGGATGACAAATTTCCCGTCATTATTTCTAAAGAATTAAAAGATGAGGAGAAGGTTCAACTTCTTGATGTGCTTAAGAAGCACAAGAGTGTCATTGCTTGGCAACTCTCGGATATCAAGGGTATTGACCCTAGATTTTGTACTCACAAAATCTTGATGGAGGATGACTTCAAACCCACGGTTCAACAACAAAGAAGGGTGAATCCGAAAATTCATGAGGTGATAAAAAAGGAGGTTCTAAAACTCCTTGATGCCGGAATGATTTACCCCATTTCTGATAGCCCGTGGGTTAGTCCCATCCATTGTGTCCCCAAAAAGGGGGGTATGACCGTTGTTACCAACGAAGAAAATGAGTTGATTCCTACACGCCTCGTCACGGGATGGAAAGTGTGTATTGATTATCGAAAACTCAATGATGCTACCCGTAAGGATCATTTCCCGTTACCTTTTATGGATCAAATGCTTGAGCGTTTAGCGGGAAATGAGTTCTAATGTTTTCTTGATGGCTTTTCCGGGTATTTTCAAATACCAATTGATCCCCAAGATCAGGAAAAGACCACCTTTACGTGCCCCTACGGAACATTTGCTTATCGACGTATGCCTTTCGGCTTATGCAATGCTCCGGGCACGTTTCAAAGGTGCATGATGGCCATATTCCATGACATGATTGAGAAAACAATGGAGGTCTTTATGGATGATTTTTCGGTGTACGGAAATTCTTTCTCTTCTTGCCTCTCCCATTTAGACAAAATGCTTAAACGGTGCAAAGACACCAATCTTGTTCTAAATTGGGAGAAGTGCCACTTTATGGTCAAAGAGGGCATTGTCCTCGGCCATAAAATTTCTAATGCCGGGATTGAGGTAGATAAATCCAAAGTCGATGTTATCGCTAAGCTACCTCATCCCACCACTGTAAAAGGAATCCGAAGTTTCCTTGGTCATGCCGGTTTCTACAGATGATTTATTTAAGACTTCTCTAAAATCGCCCAGCCTCTGACCCGTCTTCTTGAAAAAGATGCTCCATTCTTCTTCTCTCCCGAATGCATCGAAGCATTCGGGATTCTTAAAAAGAAATTGACTGAAGCACCAATTTTAGTTGCCCCCGATTGGGACTTGCCATTTGAGCTCATGTGCGATGCTAGTGATTATGCTATTGGGGCAGTCCTGGGGCAACGGAAATCTAAGCACTTTCAGCCGATACACTATGCTAGCAAGACAATGACCGAGGCTCAATCTCATTATACTACTACCGAGAAAGAGTTATTGGCCGTTGTCTATGCTTTTGAGAAATTTAGACCCTATCTCGTCTTATCTAAGACCATAGTGTATACGGATCACTCGGCTCTTAAGTATCTTCTTGCTAAGCAAGATGCTAAGCCGAGATTGCTTCAGTGGATTCTCCTCCTACAAGAATTTGATGTCACTATTCGTGATAAAAAAGGAGCGGAGAATCTCGCCGCCGATCATTTGTCTAGACTTGAAAATCCCCATCAAAGTGATCTCGAGAAAAAGGAAATTACCGAAACATTTCCTCTCGAGACACTTGGGATGATTTCTTTGAAAAATGATCCGAGTACCCCATGGTTTGCCGACTTTGCAAATTACCATGCGGGGAATTTTGTTGTAAAAGGGATGTCGTCCCAACAGAAAAAGAAATTCTTTAAAGATGTGAAACATTATTTTTGGGACGACCCCTACTTGTTTAAAGTATGTGCCGATCAAGTGATTAGACGGTGTGTTCACGGCCAAGAAGCCGGTGACATTCTCATGGCTTGCCATAATGGACCCACGGGGGGACATCATGGCCCGAACTACACCGCCAAAAAAGTCTTTGATTCGGGTTTCTATTGGCCGACGATTTATCGTGATGCCCACGACTTGGTGAGGTCTTGTGACTCTTGCCAACGTCAAGGAAAAATCTCACAAAAGGACGAAATGCCTCAAAATGCAATTCAAGTTTGTGAGATCTTTGACGTGTGGGGCATCGACTTTATGGGCCCGTTCCCGTCTTTACGAGGGAACAAGTATATACTCATGGCGGTCGATTATTTGTCTAAATGGGTGGAAGCGAAAGCGCTCCCCACCAACGACGCCCGAGTAGTTGTGAAATTTTTGAAATCTCTATTTGCTCGGTTTGGAGCTCCCCGTGCTATCATTAGTGATCGCGGTACGCACTTTTGTAATGACCAATTCGAAAAAGTCATGCTTAAGTACGGTGTCACTCACCGTCTTGCGACCGCGTATCACCCACAAACAAGTGGGCAAGTGGAAGTTTCAAACCGTGGATTGAAAAGAATTTTTGAAAGGACCGTAGGGGAAAATCGTGCCTCTTGGTCGGAAAAATTAGATGATGCATTATGGGCTTTCCGTACGGCTTACAAAACACCCATCGGGTGTACTCCTTATAAGCTTGTGTACGGAAAGGCGTGTCATCTGCCGATCGAGCTTGAGCACAAAGCCTATTGGGCCTTGAAGCATGCAAATTTTGACCTAAAGACCGCGGGCGATCACCGAAAGCTTCAATTGAATGAATTAAATGAGCTTCGGGATCAAGCCTACGAGAATTCTTTAATCTACAAAGAGAAAACAAAGAGAATTCATGACTCTAAGATCAAAAACCGCGTTTTTAACGTTGGTGATCGAGTCCTCCTCTTCAATTCTCGATTAAAGATTTTCTCGGGCAAATTAAAAACCCGTTGGTCTGGGCCGTTCACCATTGCTCAAGTTTTTCCATATGGAACCATCGAGTTATCTCAAACCGACGGTCCCAACTTCAAAGTGAACGGCCATAGGTTGAAGCATTACTTTGGAGGGGACATACCATCCATGGTTGTCCCGGATCTCCAAACTTTCCCCATGGACCAATGAATTCGGGGTCGAGTCAAGCTAGTGACTCGGTAAACAAAAACATTAGCATTACATGGGTGACAACCCATGTTTCTGATTTCTTTCTACTTTCTAACAACTAAGTATGGGGGGATGCCTCTGCAGTGTTTTCTTTGTGTGTTGTTTGCTCGTGTTTTCAGGATTCCCTAAGATCGTGATGATTGACGCGCCTATTTTCAATCCAGCCGCCCAATATCCGATCTTATTACTAACGATTATCTAGGGATATTTTTTTTAATCCTTTTTGAAAAATCGGAGATTTCTTTTCCACACTTGGCTCTTGGTATTACCTTTTTACGTTCTAAGTGTCGGCATAATAGCCGATACTTTGAATATTGAGGGCAATATTCAATTCTAAGTGTGGGGGGGAATTCTCCCGAATTTTGTCACATTGTACCTTCTAGTGCCCTAGTACCCCCGTTTTGGCCTAAATTTTAAATTTTTTGTCAAAAAAATAAAAAAAAAAAAAAAAAAAAAAAAAAAAAAAAAAAAAAAAAAAAAAAAAAAAAAAGTGCTTTGCACCAAAAATGAAAAATAAAAAATAAAAGTGTTTAGTCTTGATTAGGTTAGAACAAAGGGAATCCCGACTCTGCCAGAGTGTTGATCTGGCTGCTTCCTTAACGTTTAGACTAAGGTTTTACAATTTGTGCAAATGAAAATGCTAAGCGTAGAGTAGTTGGTTCTCTTTAGAGCTTATACAAGTAATCTATGGCTTTTTCTCCCAGAAGATAACTAACCTGACTTAATAAGTGCTTATTTTCAAACTTTTGAACACACAAAATCATTTTTTCATTCGATTTTGAAAAATTCTAGTTCAAAGATTTATTTAAACTTCGGAACAAGCATATGTCAGAATAATGCAAAATGAAAGTGAGACGTTGCTTGAAAATTGCAAAAAGTTAAGTAATAAATAAATGTGCTAAAAAGCTAAGGTTCAAGATCGGCCCTTGGATCCTTATTTCCGGAAGGCGTTTAGGTCTTGGCTACCCTCTTACACCGGCCCTTGGACCCTTAATTCTGAAAGGCGTTAAGGTCTTGGAACTCTCCGTTGTAACGGCCCTTGGATCCTTTATTCCAGGAAGGTGTAAGGTCTTGGTTCCCGTGAAACTCCGTTAGCTTATGTCGCACAAGTAAAAAAAAATAAATAAATAAAAAAAAAAATAAATAAATAAATAAAAAAAAAAAAATTGATGATGAAAAAAAAAATAATAATAATAATAAAATAAAATGGAATGATATTGCAAAATGCAATCTTTTGAAACTTGCTTGTTGTGAATTTTAAATCTATCTTTTAACTAGTATTAGTCAAAGTTTTATAAAAACGTCGATTTTGGTGATCAAAGTTTTGAAAAGCAAGCACATTCACCTAACTTAAATAAATTATGGGAGTGAAAAGTTAAGTTTCGGCTTACATAGATTATTAGTATAAGTAGTGTTAGCATTTTACAAAAACATTTGCACATTGAGTTTAAGCTTAGTTGGGAGTATAAAAAGAGGATGACGATTACAATTCCCTGGAGACACCCAGTTGTGTGAATCCCGTTCCATGATACAATTTCTGACAATCAAGCATTTTATCTACTTTTGATTTAGTTTAAATTTCTCGCATTTAATAAAAAAGTCGAAACGGGGTATGCTTAGTCCTTTCATTACTTCATATGATCGGATTGCTAGGGACTAGCAATCGCTTAGTGTGGGGGATTTTGATGAGTGTGAAAATACTCATCATTTTATACTTGAAAAACCCACAAAAATAACCAAAAACACCCAAATGGACCATAAAATGTTACAAATATCCTTGGAGTGTGTTTTATGCGTTTCAGGTTCAAAAGGATTGAAAACGAGGCAAATTTAGACAAAACCATGCATAACTTGGAAAAGAGCCGAAAACCGAAGCCGGAAAAGTCATCATTTTAATTCGAGCTCGGAAAATCCCAAAACAACCCTTGGATTACTTTTACTTGGCAATATTAGCCCTTGGTGCAACTTTGAAGACATGACAGTATTGGTCCTTGAGGTTACAAAAATTACAAGTTTGGTCCTTATGTTTAAACTTTATTTATCCAAAATGTAAACCGGACCAAATATAAATTCCCCAAACCCAATTTCCCACTCAGCCCGTTAAAAGCCCAAAGGAAAAACCAAATACCATTTTTTAGCTAACAACCCAATTTGACTCAGTCAAATCCTCACCCTTTGTCTCCTTCCCATATATCTCGCCAAAATGAAACCAGACAAACCACCCCATCACTTTCCCCCACCTCTCCCCAAAACTTTCATCTTTTTACCACCTTCCCCATTCCCCAACACTGCTACCCTTCCCCTTATACCTCCCCACCTTCCATGTCATCAATCCACGACCTTATAGGCGCCAAAACCAAATCCAAGGACTGAGATCATCCGAACTTTAATCCTACGGCTGGGATTCTCTCCAAAGAAGCACAATTGAAGATTTACATGGTTCCCCCTCATAGAAAACGCACAAACGGATTTGAAGACCTTAGCATAGTTCTTAGTATAAATAGTAGTCACTTGTAGCCCAAAAAGGGCAGGATTTATTTAGCTTTTAAATTTGAAGGTACTTTGTATTTTAGTTTATTTTAACTTCCAGTATTGTAGTTACTCTAATTTTTAATCCAATATCAGTTTCTTTAAAATTCCAAGTTACTGTGTTAGCTTACTTTTCTACTTCTTGCATAATTTGTGTTCATGTGCTTGCCTTCAGTTACTTGTATATCTATTATTGACCATTATTGTTTCATATCAGTTCAGTTAGCCTAAGTATTAGTTTTGCTTAAAAAAATTTTGAAAAAACCAAAAAAAAAAAAAAAAAAAAAAAAAAAAAAAAAAAAAAAAAGAAGCTAAAGTCATTCAAATAAGCTTGGCTTGTTTGACTGCTCATTGGACTTTGGAAAATTGTTCAATAAGTTTAATTGAGTTAGCAAATTAGTGTTCAACAAGAAAATTAGCTTTAGTTGTCTGTTTCAGTTTAAAGATTGATAATTCAGTGCATAAGGGAGTATTTGGGTCAGCAGTCAAACAGGGTCAATCTTGGTTCACCACTGTTCATTGGCACTTGCCTCAGTCTTAATCTTAGTTACTTTGGCATAATTAAGTTAGTAGTATAAGTGTAGTGCATGTTTTTAAAGATTTGAAGGTTTTTAATCCACTAGTCTAAATTTCAAAGGTGAAACTGATCCAAAAAGCTCTCATAAGCTACAAGCTCAGTGAGCACTTGTTTTTGGCATTTTTATACTCACTTTAGTCCAGTTAGTAGGTTAGAAAAGTCTTGCAATCAGTAGATAGGATTTGAGGAAAATAGATCAGTCAAAGTTCTATCAGTAGGATTTTCCTATTGTTTGATTCTGAATGTAGTTTTTATTGATTTTTTTTTTCATTAATGATAAGGAGTTTTAAGCTGTTCTAAGCTAAATCTATGGTTTCCAAAAGGTCAATCAGTTTTATATTTGGCTTATTAGTTATAGTTGTTCAGTTTTTATAAAAGAAAAACACACAAAAAAAAATATATATATATATATATATATATATATATATATATATATATATATATATATATATATATATATATATATATATATATATATATATAAGTTGCAAAAATTTGTTCTACCTGGGATTCGAACCCAGGTCTGCCTAATCACCAACCAACTCCCTTCCCACTCTGCCCTTGGGACTTTTCTGTCCTAAGGGTGTGGTTGGTTTCTTTTAAAAGCATTGTTTTCTTTTTCTTAATTTTAGCTTATCACAACTGTGGCTTATTCAGCAGTTATTTTGAATAGTTTTTTTTTACTTTCAAATTTTTATTAGCTTAATTTTAGTATGATTTAATTTCTGTAAAAGTTTCATAATTTTTAGTGTCCATTTAATATTTTTCTTAATTTAATTTAGTTTAATTAATTTTTAATTCATAATAAATAATTCAAAAAAAAAAAAAATACAAATCTTTTGTCTAAAATTTTCTTTTGCTGATTAGGACGTAGGAAAATTAATTGGATACCCGTAGGATTAATATTTCTTAAGTTTTACATTTTAGTTTGGTACGTTTACGTTTTTAATTACGTTAATTGTTTTTAGTTGTAATTTTTTTTAGATTTCCCTAGCCTATTTATTGTTTCCCGTAGTTGTAATCCAAATCCAATCTCTCAATTTTTATATCTCAAACACGATTCACAAACCCGATTACACAAATCCCATTCATCCTTCATCGGGGATAACGACCCGGGTTATACATACTTCACTTGTGTTTCCTTGGAAAAATAATGACTTGATTTTAACCGATCAGAGTTTGTTTCTTAGTGAAGATAAACTTTCGAGTTAGTGGCTCGAGAAGTGGAGTACGGCAAGGAAGAGAGTCCTTGTAGCCGAACCACTATAAACGACTGTGTTGTGTGGTTTGATCTTTCCTCTCTTTACTTATTTACTTATATCACTTGTTTGTGTGCTTGATTGTTTACTGGACTTTGAAATCACGATAAGTAACAAAGTGAATTAATTTTAAACGGTAAAACTATTCAACCCCCCTTCTGGTTTTCCACATAAGCTATTTGTATATTCAAATAGGGGGAGACTGTTGGGTCAAAAATTGACCCAATTTCCCTTGACAAGGATTTGAAAATAAAATAGTGAATCACTCACTGATACAGATTCAGTGAGTGTTGTATAACCGTAAACATCAATCAAGTCACTGAGTGAACAGTCACTCACGGAGTTACCTTCAGGATGTTCATACTGAGTCTAAGAAGAAAGACTCGTCATTCAGTGAGGCGGCACTCAGTGAGTGATCCCTGAGCCAAAGAAGAAGGTAATTGAGTCAGTGAGTGATGACAATAACTCACTGACTCCCTAAAGACTGTCTCTGAACAAACTGCAAATATGGGCGGGAACTTATTTTGGAAAATAAAGCTGACAACAAGTACTAAAAGGAATTCAAACAAAGTACAAGGAATTGCCATATAAGTGAGAATATGTTGACATCACTCCTAAAGCATGGTTGGAGCATTTCCAAAAGAGAAAGATTGTACTTCTCCACCACATGCAAGACAAGTGTCACCAACCATCACATGTCTCCTTTGTACTTTCCACCTATATATATGTATAGTTTGTAATAGGGATAGTTTAGAGATCATACACATAAAATGTAAAGTATAGTATAGAATAGTTGATAGGATCCTCCTCTCTAAAATTAGAGAGTATACACAACCTGATTCAACTAGGCTATTTGTATATTCAAATAAGGGGAGACTGTTGGGTCAAAAAATTAACCCAATTGCTCTTGACAAGGATTTGAAAATAAAATAGCCTAACTCACTGGATAAAATAGTGAGTCACTCACTGATACAGATTCAGTGAGTGTTGTATAACCGTAAACATCAATCAAGTCACTGAGTGAACAGTCACTCAGTGAGTTACTTTCAGGATGTTCAGACTGAGTCTAACATGAAAGACTCGTCATTTAGTGAGGCGGCACTCAGTGAATGATCCCTGAGCCAAAGAAGAAGGTAATTGAGTCAATGAGTGATGACAATAACTCACTGAATCCCTGAAGACTGTGTCTGAACAAACTGCAAATATGGGCAGGAACTTCTTTGGGAAAATAAAGCTGACAACAAGTACTAAAATGAAGTCAAACAAAGTACAAGGAATTGCCATATAAGTGAGAATATGTTGACATCACTCCTAAAGCATGGTTGGAGCATTTCCAAAAGAGGAAGATTGTACTTCTCCACCACATGCAAGACAAGTGTCACCAACCATCACATGTCTCCTTTGTACTTTCCACCTATATATATGTATAGTTTGTAATAGGGATAGTTTAGAGATCATACACACAAAATGTAAAGTATAGTATAGAATAGTTGATAGGATCCTCCTCTCTAAAATTAGAGAGCATACATTGTCATTCAATCCCAAGTGTTGTTCCGCAAACACTTGGGTATATATTCTTTGTTAATTGCATATAGAATATAAACGTTGAAAAGTATGATGTGTGTTATTAGTTGTCATTTGGTCTTGTGTAAAATTAATCATGTTTTGCACAATTATTTGGACCAACTTATCCCTAGGAGGTCAAAAAATTCATCAGGAGCATTAACAGTACGGATTCCTTTGGAAGATCCAGGGAAAGGGTTTGAAAATTCGTTCATATCAAAAGTTATTCGGTCCCCTCCTACTTCCAAAGAAATATGCTTTTCAAATACCTTAATATGTGCATGAGATATTGCTAAAAATTGTCTTCCTAAAATTATGTTATGATGTTGACGCCGAGCCATATCAATTACCAAAAAGTCGGCGGGAAAAAGGAATTTACCAATTTTAAGTAACACGTTATCAATAGTCTCTTTAGGCATTGTTCTAGTTGTATCAGCCATTTCAGTCATCATCGTTGTTTCTTTAAGATTAGTTAGTTTTAAACGTTCAAACAATGAAAAAGAAATGAGATTAACACTAGCACCTAGATCAGGTTAAGCATACAAATTAAAGTTACCAACAGTGCAGGGTAGCAGAAAGTTTCCAGGATTGGATTGCTTTTCAGGCAGTTGGCAGGGTAAACTTCCTTCCTGTTTACTGTCATCATTTTCCTGCAAGTAGTTGATTCCACAAAATTCATTAGTAAGGCCAGACTAGGCTGAACTTCATCCTGTTCATATTGTGTAAAAATGGCCTTGCATGCTTCAACTGCAGCTTCGGTTTCCTTAGCTTCGAATTCCTTAGCAAGTTGCCCAACTTGAGTATCTAAGTTTTTAATTACGGCATCTTGATTGCGCAACTTCATGTCCGTGTCTTCCTTTACTTTATTCATCCATTCCTTGAATTTGTCGTCCTTCCTGGAAGAATCCTCAATGTGTTTATTGACCAATTCTTCAAGGTTGGGCTTCTTGGCATCATACAGGGGCCTGTTGTCGATTCTAGTATAATAACCTGGAAGTCCTATGAGGTACTTAGCTCTATTCCCCCGTATCCTTGAAATGGTCTGCTAGCCTCACCATATTTTACCTCCTCAACTCTCTTGACCTCTTCTTTCAACGGGCAGTCCTTGGCTAGGTGAGCTCCTTCGCAAGTTTCGCATCCCACTTGTATAGCATGCACATTTTCCTTCAGCTTCTTCATATCCCTGCCAAGACTTTCAAGTTTGTTAGTAATAACCGCGATACCATCCAAACTTCCGCCCATGCTTCTGCTACTGCCTCCATCATGCCACTTTTGCGAGTGGTCTGCCATGTCTTGAATAGCATCAAGGGCTTCAACGGGAGTCATTCCAGAGATCGGCCCCTGAGAATCAAGCATCTGCCTTGTTGCAATGTTAAGACCCTTGTAGAATATGTTGACCTTCTGCTGTCTGTTAAGGTCATGAGTTGGGCATCTGTAGAGAAGATCATGATACCTATCCTAAGCTTGGTATAATGTCGCATCCGCTTCTTGACTAAAGTTATGGATCTCCTCTAGTTGTTTTTCCGTCTTCGAGGGAGGGCAATACTGTTGGATGAACTTTCTTTTAAGGAGATCCCATGTGTTGATGACTCCAGCGGGCAACCTATCAACCCATCTTTTAACGGCTCCTGTGAGTGTCATCGGAAACACTCAAAGCATGATAGCATCATGAGAAACACCAGGAAAGTTGAAGAGGCTTGAAATGTACAATACATGTTCTACATGCTCGTAAGCATCTTCAGTCTTGTTTCCAGAAAAGGGAGTAACACCCCCAACTCGGAATATGGCAACAAAACATAGTTTGGGGTATTACTTTCGGGTAAGACAGTCACAATCATAGAAAGCGACCTAATAACAAGCCATTTTAATAAAAATATATCATTCGAATCATAAATAAACATTGGAGTTCAGAAGATTCTCAAACATCATATGCAGCGGAATAAAAGACACAATTCAAAAGGGTTTTTCGAATGATAAAAAGTAGTAGAAAGATAGTAAAGAAAAAGTAGATAGATAGTAAAAGCCGAAAGCCATCGATAATCTTCATGCCACTCCCGGTGCCAGTATAGTATTCATCAATTACCTGAGATAAAACATGCTAAAAAGTCAACACAAAGGTTGAGTGAAATTCATAGGTTTATAGTAAATAGTTGAACACAAGATTTTCAAGTCTGGAAGATATAAGTAACAAATACATATATCATGTAAGCGTCAAACAGTTGCTAAGCTCATGACACACAAAATGTTAACCGGAACCAAATAACATTGGCGTAAGTCGATAGTAACCGCGGAATTTATAATACAATAGTTGCCCTCAAGAAGGTACTTTGCCAGATACCTTGATAATTCAAATATAGTACAACACATGCGACCGGACCTAGTCAACATGGCGGGATGGTCAAATCCTATAGGCCTATATCCCTATATTCGCACTCACTCGCAAGTGATTAATGGTTCATGATCGAGGGATTTGCTTTCGGCAAGGTCGGTACTTAGAATATCATCTTAGTCAGGAAAAAGCATACATTTAAACAATTGTGTTCATGAAAAGTAAGTAGCATGTATCTCCCCCATGGGTTTATAAACAATTTAAAAGTAAAGTGGTGCTATGAATCACACCTTAGTAGTAGAGAAACAAGATATCACAATAAGATTAGATGGTACAGCACGGCAAGTGAACTTCAGCACAACCTAATAAGTGAATAGTATGTCTCAGCAATAAACCTCAAAGCGATTTATAAAGTAATACTCGTATTTGAAACGAAAAGGTTTAGTTTCAATGGCGTTTGAAAGAAATAAACGTTTAAGACTCGTGTGGATATGAGAAAGTTCAAATAATAAAAGTCAGCAAACACAGATGAGTACATAGAAAAGAATAAAGAAAAGAGAGAAGAAATAAGAATAAGTAAGAAAGAATGAAATAAGAAAACGAGAAGAAAACATCAATAGGTTGTTTCGGTGTTTTACCCATTTCCCAAATAGTTGATAAAACGTTATGATTTAGGAAGAAAACGTATAAGTTACAAAAGGTTTTTGGATATTAAATAGTTATAAACGATTAAGTCATAAAAGGTTTTATCAAAATTTAGACATGATGCTTCCGTTTATAAAGCATTTCAAAGCCGTTACGACTCTTGAATAATATAAGTTTTATTGTCACATTTTACAAATTAAATATATATAATTAGACATTATCATTCGCGTGTGTATTAGTTGTCAAGTTTATCGACCATTTTGTGTATGTTCGGGTCCAAATATGTTAAGCTCTTATGAGTCTAACATACTCTTTCGTCTCAAGTACCAAAATCATCCAAAAGGTCCATCGGCTAATACCGTAAATCCAATAACGTCCAATCTCATCCAAGCATAGGTTATTGCAATATCCAAGTCCAATGTCCAAATCAAATCCCAAGTTATCCGAATATTATCCCGAAACACCAATTGATAAACAAATACAATAAGTAGTAACGAAAAATGATAATAATGAAATAAAATACAAGGCCAAATGCATTGGGATTCGGCCCAATGCTAAACTCATGCACTACGGACTCACTTTGGGCTTTCGTGCCCAAAGTTAATAATATTAGACCCAATATAGGTTTTCTAACCCATATGACCCAAAATGACTTATCCAAGTCCAAAACTAACTCGACACTAACTCGAGGTTTTCTATCCTCGAGTTTTACACGGCCACAACTCAACTAAACTAAAACCATGTCCGTGACTCCCTCGAGTCACGGCTCACCACATTTTGACCACAAATCCTAGTCTAAGCCCACGGCTACAAACCAAAACCACTACAACCAAACTTGAGACTTAGACCAAACACGAAAACCTTCTCCGTGACTCCTTTGAGTCACGGCTAGACTCTTATTGAGCTTATGAGCTCTCAGATAATCCACAAACACAACCAAATCCCAACGTGACACAAACCAAACGAGCCTAAGGCTCTCGGCAATCACAAACCCGAACCAAATCCATTCCAACTCCAATATAAACAAACCAAAACTACCCTAAGGCTCTCGGCCGAGTACCAAAACCAACAAAACCAAATCCAAATCCAATAACCGAGCTACACAACAAATGAAATGATTTAAGATTGTAACACCCTGAAATTGGATCAGCAAAAACATACGGGTCGGGGGTGTTATGGAATAGTTATCACAATCACAAGGTATAAAGAACGGTTTTACTTAAACCATTTTAGAAGAAATTTCATAATTGAAAACATTCAATTTACATTATTTAAAATAGTGCGAAAAATAAAGTTTCATAAAACGATTTAAAGTGGTCCCAAATAGTTTTATGAGTCTTCTATGACCATGTCATGCCCTTCGCCAAGCTCCTCCAAAGGTAAGATATGCAGCGGTAATGAATTAACAACTGAGATAAAACATGCTAAAAGTCAACACAAAGGTTGAGTGAATTCATAGGTTTAAGTAAAGTAGTTGATCACAATGTTTCAAGTTTAAGAGAAAGTGGGCTACGTTGTTATACGCCCAAAGTTTGTTTGTATAAAACTCAGTGGAACACAATTCTCAAGATTGGGCCACGTTGTTGCACCCATAATAGAAACAGTGGGCCAGTTGTTAGCACCCATAATCCAGATATTACCACTGCACTAAGCTCATGATACACAAAGCGTTAACCAGCACCAGTAACCTTGGCGTAAGTCAAAAGTAACGGCAGATTTCATAATATAATAGTTGCCCCCAAAGCTAGGTAACTTGCCAAATACCTAGGTAACTCAAATATAGCACACCCGTGTTGCCTACCCGGTCAACAGGGATGGGATGGTCAATCCTATATGCTTATAAACTATATTTTCACTCACACGCAAATGATTAATGGTTCATGATCGAGGGACTTTCTTTTGGCAAGGGCGTTACTTAGTGCTTATCAGATGTTTCGCATAGTGGCTACTGCTTCACTCACAGTACCAGAAAAGTAGAAATGGCTACTGCTTCACTCACAGTACCGGGAAAGTATAAGTGTTGTTCCAGCACAAATAAAGTTTCAGATAGCAGAAAACATAGTTTTCAGTTCAAAGTATAGTTTTCAAACAATTGTGATCATAGTCAAAACAGTAGCATGTATCTCACCCCAAGTAGCTTATAAAACAGTTAAGCAAGTAAAAGTGGGGCTATGAACTCACCTGAGTATGCAGCAATGCAAGATATCACAAATATCACAACTAGCATCAAGTAGTGAAGGCACGATGATATCAAAAGTAGAGCACAACAGCACTGGATCGTCACAACCTAGTATATGACTAATATATCTCAGCAATAACCTTAAAGGGATTTATAAAACAATACTCGTATTTGAAATGAAAATGTTTTATTTCAATGGGGTTTTGAGTTAAATAAAGTTTAAGACTCGTGTGGATCCGAGATGTTAAAATAATAAAAGTCAGTAAATACGAACGGATATGAAGAAAGATTAACGAAGAGAAAAGAGGAATTAAAACTAAGAAATGAATAATAAGGAAAGACAAACAGAAAACATCGATAGATTGTTTCGGTGTTTTATCCTTTTCCCCAAATAATTGATGAAATATCGAAGTTTTGGGAGAAATTGTATAAGTATCAAAAAGGTTTTAAAGTTATTTGAGTAATCGTAAATGATTAAATTATAAAAGGTTTTATCGAAATTTGGGCATGATGCGCCCGTTTATAAAACATTTCCAAGTCGTTACAACTTTTGAACACAAGTTTTATTACCTCATTTTACAAATTAATATATACAATTGGACACTATCATTTGTGTATGTATTAGTTATTAAGTTTATCGACTATTTTGTTTATGTTTTCCAAATTAATAACCGAAACATCATATTGAATAATAATTAATTAAATAAATAACAAAACAAATAAGTAAAAGATATAATGGCCCATATGTATTGGGCTTCGGCCCAATACTCATCTCATACTTATTGGGCTTTCAGGCCCAAGTTATTAGCAATTAACCATTTTAAGACTCATCCGAGTCTAAACCGACTCGATACTAACCCGAGGTTTTCAAACCTCGAGTCTTACATGGCCGAGACTCACTTGAGTCTCGACTAGACTCATTTCAACTTGTCGTGGCCCTTTTGGGTCACGGCTTAATCACATTTGAGCTAATTTAAACATTCCTTGGCCGTGACTCATTGAGTCACGGCTCGAGTCTATTCGAGCCAAAGGCTTTTGGTTGTGGCAATAAGCCAATCAAAATTCAAATATCAACACAACATAAAACAATGCCATCAAAGCTATGCCGTGACTCATTTGAGTCACGGCTCGAGCCAATCCGAGCCAATAGGCTCTCGAATCAAATCAATAAAACCAAATCCAAATCAATCCAAATCCAACACAAGTATATCGAGGCTATGCCGTGACTCATTTGAGTCACGGCTCGAGCCAATCTGCTTCGGATAATCAACACACAACCACAAATCCAAATCCACTCCAAATATCAACACGGCATAACCATGGGGCCTCGCCGTGACTCTTTTGAGTCACGGTTCGAACCCTACTCGAGCCAAAGGCTCCTAGTCATCATGATCAATACAACCATATCCACTATCCAACATCCAAAGCTCAATATCAATACTGCCTTAATTTTTCTACCCTAATCCAAATGCAACACAACCATAATCAACCAAAATCCAAATATAATACAACAATTAAAATATTTTACAACCAAATCGAATCAAAATAAAAATTAAAACTAAACTAAAACTACAACTGCCTAATCCTAAACCCAGTACTCCCGTGACTCACTGAGTCACGGTCAAAGCGTCATACGAGCTTGGGGCTCCTCGGCTTCAACCACCAGGACCAACTCGAGACAATCAAACTCCAAATCCAAGCTACAAAATAATTAATAAATTAGAAATAAACGAAATAAGTAAGAATAAACAACTCAACCCGAGTCAACACGAGTTGACTCGGTGAGTCACCCTGACTCGGACTAAGTTAAGGGTTTCACGGCAAAACAAGTTGGATCCACACAAGTTGTATTAATAAAAATGTGTTTATTAAATTTAACCATGAATCGTTTTAGTTTTTAATAACTCGATTAGGGTTTAAACAAATCGAACGAAATAAAAGAATGAGGGCGCGTGATCCTTACCAGTCGAAAGAGAAGGGTGGGGGAAGGTGGCGGTGTGTGGTGATAGTATGGTGGTCGCGGCGGTGGTCTTCAAAAACACGAGCAGAGATGCTCATCTTGGTTTAAAACTTTCCAGAAATGATCTCCTTCCCTTGATCTATCGTATGGTGTAAGTTGGGGTTTCGCCGGAAAATTTTCCAGCGACGGTGGTCGCCGGAGATTTGGCCGGAAGTGGTGAGAGAGACGAGAGAGAATTATAGAGGGGTGTTTGTGTGTGTTTTGATTAAAATAATAAAAATTGGGCCTTTTAAACACCTACAGGGGTTAAACCTGTGAAAATGAAAGTTAAGGGGGGCGCGGGGTAAATATTGGGCGAGGGTATAAATTGTCAATTGGTTAAACTTTTGCTTTAAACACTGTGGGGCCCATTCGAGGTACCAAACAAACTCGAAAAATTATGCAACTTGCGCCATTGTTTCCGAAATAATTTTTCTGATAAAAACGAGTATAAATATGCATAACTTTCCCGAAATCAACTTATTTGGAAAATTTGATTCGTTTCGCGTATTCTAGGTTGTGCTGACATAATAAGGGACTAAGGTTCACATTTCTCAAGATATCTCGCGTTTCTCAAGTTAAAATAAATTCAGAAAAAGTTCAACTGCTAAGGTAATGCAAAAATACTATTTGGCTAGTAAAAATAGTTTTGAAAATTACCGGGTGTTACAGCATATACATCATATTGGGAAATCCGTCCCGGATTTCAGTATAACTTATCAGTTCTAGTTTCAAAGAGGTGAGGGTATTTGCGCTTGAGCTCGTCCTCGCATTTTGGTTCAAGTTACCAGTCGGAACGGTGTCGGTGAAAGGATGGTGGTATTAGTAACATTTTCGGGTCTCAGTGGATTATTTTAAGGGTTTCTCCTTGCCTGTGGGAGAGTACTTTGGTGGTCTGCCACAAGTTGTCTCCTTCTAGCATTTTAGTGAGGTACAATGAGTTCTGGAGTAAGTTTAATTGGGGAAAACTGTTTAAGTCTTGATTATGCGATGTTTCCAAATTTTGTTAGTATGGTGTCCTCTTTAATCCTCACGGTCTAATTCCAATGTAGGGTCTATACTCTAGTGACACAAAATCCCAGCCCGATACGTGTAAAGTTTTTAAAATGGCGGGGTGACTGATCTTCAAGATTTTGTTGATGCAAATAATGTTCTAAAAATGTTATTTATATCTTTCGATTACTTCACGTTTTGAGGATGACAAAATGTGAAATCACGATACGTTAAAATCAACGTAAACAAGTCTTTAATCGGAAGATCCCGTTTCTACGCAAATCACTCTAGAACAAAGTTACAACTTGAACTAGTGATCAAAGAAGTGAATTTATGTTTTGAAAATTCACATTTTAAATGGGACAAAATATTTTTTCAAAAATACACATGACAAATTATTTTTGAATTATTAAGAAATGTTTTAATGGAAAAATTAGTTTGAAAATCACAACAGCTATTTTTCCCCCCAAAATCAGCTCCAACCTTCCCCAAATAAGTTTTCACCAGAAAAGACAAAATTTGGAGCGTCCTACTCTACGACGGCTCCACGGTTCCTTTAAATTTAACGGAGCCGTGGGGTATTTAACGGAGCCGTCCGTACAAAATTTTCTGTAACGTTCAGATTTTCTTTGCCTATAAATACCCACCCCTTTCACAGTTTTTAGGCATCCTTTCACACACAAAACTTTCTGAGTTGAATACTCTCTTCACACTTTCTTTCTTAGATCATTTAGGTTAGTTTTTCTTTTGTTCAAGAGTGATCCAATCATCCTTCAAGTGATCCTCTTCATTCCTCTTCATTAGCAAGAGAAGAACACAAGTGTCCAATTTGATACAAGGTGTTATTATCCCTCTTCATTAGCAAGAGAAGAACACAAGTGTCCAAGTTGATGCAAGGTGTTATTATTCCTCTTCATTAGAAAGAGAAGAACTCAAGGTATTCAAGAAGATACAAGAGTTGTAGTTGTTAGGTTTTGTAACACTTGTTACATCCTTGTTGTATCTTAGCATACATCAAGATTATCTTTCTTTTGTGTGAGTGTGAGTGAAGATCATTGTGATCTTAAGAGATAGTGAAGATCACTTGAAGCCATTGGGCTTGTGTGTGAGTAGTCAAAGGATCTAGAGTAGTTAGATTGAGTAGAGTGAAGTGAGAGTTGATCTTTGTGATCGTGTTGAGATCGTGGTGATCTCTTGTAGCCATTAGGGCTTGTGTGATTGGTCACGTGGACCTTGATAGATTGGTGCTAGCTAAGATTAGCACTCGACATTTAGCTTAGTGTCGGTAATAGGATAAGCGACGTGTACGGTTTTCTCCGCCTGAAGGGAGGTTGTTGACATAGTGCTTGAAACTCTCGAGTGTGGTACTCGGAGAATGGAGTAGGGCGAAGAAGAGCTTCGTAGCCGAACCACTATAAATCCTTTGTCTCGGTTTGATCTTTCCAACTCTACTCTTTACTTTCATTAGTTTATATTAGTTAGTTTAGTGTGTAGTTCATATTGGTGTTGATTGATTACACATAGAGTTCGAATCAAAGTTTCCAATAGCCAACTTTTAAAACAAGATTTTTAAAAGAATTTTAAACCGGTAAACTATTCAACCCCCCTTCAAGTTTCCCACAATTGGTAACAGAAGCCACGTCAGTCAAGTCTTTAAAGTATATTGTATTTTAAAACTTGAATCGATCAATGGATTTCCACAAATATCTAGAAGGGCAATCTATGCAAAGACCACCACTTTTCGAAACCGATTTTTTTATTTATTGGAAAACAAGATTCGAAACGTATGTGAAATCAAAAGACATTGATCTTTGGCATGTTATTACCGAGGGTGACTTTCAACCTATTCAAATGAATCTGGAAACTAAAAAGGATGAAATAGTTTCTTATGATAAACAAAGTGATGAACTTAAAAGGAAATTAGCCAAAAATAATGAGGCTAAAATGATGATTTATAATGCTTTGACTAAAAAGGAATTTGAAAGAATTTTCATGTGTAATACGGCAAAAGATATTTGGAAAACTTTGTTAGTCACTCACCAAGGTAATAACCAAGTCAAAGAGAACAAGGTAGATCTTGTTGTTCAACAATATGAACAATTTTCCATTACGGAAGATGAATCTATAGATAATGCTTTTGCTAGATTCAATACTATTATTACTAGTCTTAAAGCTCTTGATGAAGGTTACTCTAGCAAGAATTATGTTAGGAAGTTCCTTAGGGCTCTACATCCTAAATGGAGAGCAAAGGTTACCGCCATTGAAGAGTCAAAGGACTTGGCGATGTTGTCACTCGATGAACTTATAGGAAACTTGAAAGTTCACGAGATGATAATTAAGAAAGACTCCGATATAGTCAAAGGCAAAAGCGAGAGAGTTAGATCTCTTGCATTGAAAGCCAAGAAGGAGTCTAGTGATGAGGAATGTTCGAGTTCCGATAGTAAAGATGAGGAATATGCATTAGCGGTTAGGGACTTTAAAAAGTTCTTTAGGAGAAGAGGTAGGTTCGTTAGGCAACCTCATGATGAGAAGAAGACATCACAAAAGAACCATGCTGAAAAGAAAGGGACAAGTGATAGGAAATGCTTTAGATGCGGAGATCCTAATCACCTCATAGGAGAGTGTCCCAAGCCACCGAAAGTCAACAACCAATGAGCTCTCATAGGAGGCTCCTAGAGTGATAGCGGTGATGATGAAGATAAGAAGCCCAAGGACGAAACATGTCTAATGGCTCATGCTTCTAATGAGATATGCTTGGGAATTGACTTGGAGCCTGACGAATGGGTCAAGGATAGTGGATGCACTAACCATATGACGGGTAACCGAAGTTTATTCTCATCATACAAGGCATACAACGGAGGTAATGTCACTTTTGGTTGAAAACTTAAGGGCAACATTATAGGCAAAGGTACGATCACTCAAAACTCCCTCACTATTAGAAATGTTGAGCATGTAGATAACTTAGGATTTAATTTGCTTAGCATTAGTCAAATGGTAGATAATAAGTGTAGAGTTATATTCTCTGAAGAGGGAAGTGAGATAATTAAGGATGGTAAAACCATAGGCAAAGGAGTTAGGAAAAATGGCTTATTTGTTATGAAAATAGGAAATAAGCCTCAGGATAGGATATGCTTAGCAACCATAGATGATAATTCAACTCTATGGCATAGGAGGTTAGGTCACGCCAATATGCGTTTGATACAATCATTGGCATCTAAGGAATTGGTTAGAAACCTACCTAAGATTAAGTTCGACACACACTTTTATGACGCTTGTAAAGTTGGAAAACAAGCTCATTCTAGTCACAAAGCTAAGAATATGGTCTCGACCTCTAGATGCCTAGAACTACTTCACATGGACTTATTCGGTCCATCCGCCGTATGGAGCTACGGAGGAAATCTCTACACCTTAGTAATAGTTGATGACTACTCTAGGTATACTTGGACTAGATTTCTTAAGAATAAGACACAAGCCTTTGAGGAATTTGAAATCTTTAGTAAGAAAGTCCAAAATCAACTAGGATGTACAATAGTTTCTATTAGGACGGGTCGTGGTCAGGAATTTGATAATGAAGTGCAATTTGGAGTATATTGTGATGCTAATGGTATTACTCACAATTTCTCGGCTCCACGCACTCCTCAATCAAATGGGGTAGTTGAGCGGAAAAATCGTACTCTACAAGAAATGAGTAGAACGATGTTGAATGAACAATCAATTTCGCAAAAGTTTTGGTGTAATGCGGTGGACACCTCAACTTACATTCTAAATAGGATTCTAATTAGACCTATCCTAGGAAAAACCCCATATGAAATCATGAAAGGAAGAAAACCTTCTCTTGATTACTTTAGAGTGTTTGGAAGCAAATGCTTCATACTAAACACTAAAGATTACCTCACCAAGTTTGAACCAAAGTCTTACGAAGGTGTATTCCTACGTTACTCCCAAAATAGTAAAGCCTACGTTGTCCTAAATAGAGAAACCTCGAAAGTTGAAGAATCACTCAACGTGACATTCGATGAAAGTCCTCCACAATCTAAGACATCACCATTGGTTGATGATGACTTAGATGAGGATGAAGCCATTAAGGTTAATGGCAAGAAAACCCTAGAAGATGACATTGAGGATGAAATAGTTGAAGTTGACAAAATTGTCAACATTAAGGAATCCAAAAACCATCCTATTGAAAATGTCATAGGTAACCTAAACCAAAGAACCCTTAGGTCACAAGCACAAAACAAAAGTAACTTCTTTTGTTTCATATCAACCGTAGAACCTAAGAATGTAGGTGAAACAATTAAGGATGAAAGTTGGATAGTTTCCATGCAGGAGGAACTAAATCAATTCACCACAAACCAAGTTTGGGATTTAGTACCTCTTCCTAGAAATCAAACAATCATAGGAACTAAATGGGTGTTTAGAAATAAGCCTCAGGATAGGATATGCTTAGCAACCATGGATGATAATTCAACTCTATGGCATAGGAGGTTAGGTCACGCCAATATGCGTTTGATACAATCATTGGCATCTAAGGAATTAGTTAGAAACCTACCTAAGATTAAGTTCGACACACACTTTTATGACGCTTGTAAAGTTGGAAAACAAGCTCATTCTAGTCACAAAGCTAAGAATATGGTCTCGACCTCTAGATGCCTAGAACTACTTCACATGGACTTATTCGGTCCATCCGCCGTATGGAGCTACGGAGGAAATCTCTACACCTTAGTAATAGTTGATGACTACTCTAGGTATACTTGGACTAGATTTCTTAAGAATAAGACACAAGCCTTTGAGGAATTTGAAATCTTTAGTAAGAAAGTCCAAAATCAACTAGGATGTACAATAGTTTCTATTAGGACGGGTCATGGTCGGGAATTTGATAATGAAGTGCAATTTGGAGTATATTGTGATGCTAATGGTATTACTCACAATTTCTCGGCTCCACGCACTCCTCAATCAAATGGGGTAGTTGAGCGGAAAAATCGTACTCTACAAGAAATGAGTAGAACGATGTTGAATGAACAATCAATTTCGAAAAAGTTTTGGTGTAATGCGGTGGACACCTCAACTTACATTCTAAATAGGATTCTAATTAGACCTATCCTAGGAAAAACCCCATATGAAATCATGAAAGGAAGAAAACCTTCTCTTGATTACTTTAGAGTGTTTGGAAGCAAATGCTTCATACTAAACACTAACGATTACCTCACCAAGTTTGACGCAAAGTCTTACGAAGGTGTATTCCTACGTTACTCCCAAAATAGTAAAGCCTACGTTGTCCTAAATAGAGAAACCTCGAAAGTCGAAGAATCACTCAACGTGACATTCGATGAAAGTCCTCCACAATCTAAGACATCACCATTGGTTGATGATGACTTAGATGAGGATGAAGCCATTAAGGTTAATGGAAAGAAAACCCTAGAAGATGACATTGAGGATGAAATAGTTGAAGTTGACGAAATTGTCAACATTAAGGAATCCAAAAACCATCCTATTGAAAATGTCATAGGTAACCTAAACAAAAGAACCCTTAGGTCACAAGCACAAAACAAAAGTAACTTCTTTTGTTTCATATCAACCGTAGAACCTAAGAATGTTGGTGAAGCAATTAAGGATGAAAGTTGGATAGTTTCCATGCAGGAGGAACTAAATCAATTCACCGCAAACCAAGTTTGGGATTTAGTACCTCTTCCTAGAAATCAAACAATCATAGGAACTAAATGGGTGTTTAGAAACAAACTCGATGAAAATGGCATCGTAGTTAGGAATAAGGCAAGGTTGGTAGCACAAGGCTACAACCAACAAGAGGGAATAGATTATGATGAAACCTATGCACCCGTAGCTAGATTAGAATCAATTAGAATACTCCTTGCCTATGCATGTGCCTTAGACTTTAAGCTATACCAAATGGACGTGAAGAGTGCATTCCTTAATGGTTATATCAATGAGGAGGTTTATGTTGCGCAACCTCCGGGATTCGTAGATTTCGAATGTCCGAATCATGTTTATAAACTCAAGAAAGCACTCTATGGTCTTAAACAAGCTCCTGAATCTTGGTATGATAGACTAAAAGCCTTCTTGATTGAACATGAATATACCATGGGAAAGGTTGATAACACACTCTTCACAAAGAAAAGAAATTCACATCTCATCATTGTTCAAATATATATCAACGACATTATATTCGGATCAACTTGTCAAGAGATGTGCGATGATTTCTCAAAAATCATGCACGACGAGTTTGAGATGAGCATGATGGGTGAATTAAATTTCTTCCTTGGTTTACAAATTAAACAAATGGAAGATGGCATCTTCTTTAATCAAGCTAAGTATAGTAAAGAGATGCTTAAGAAGTTCAGTTTAGAAGAGTCTAAGCCTATGAAAACTCCCATGTCCGCGGAAATTAAACTCACGAGAGATGAAGAAGGTGAGTCCGTGGATAGCACTAAGTATAGAGGTATGATAGGAAGTTTACTATACCTCACGGCAAGTAGGCCCGACATCATGTTTAGTGTCTTCCTTTGTGCTCGCTTCCAAGAGTATCCCAAAACCTCTCACCTTGAAGCGGATAAGCATATCTTCCGATACATTAAAGGCACTATACACTTTGGATTATTTTATCCCAAGGGGACCGGTGTAGAAACTGTTGTCTATGCCGACTCTGATCATGCGGGAGATTATGTGGATCGAAAGAGTACGAGTGGCGTTTGTACCTTCATGGGTTGTTGCTTAACTTCTTGGTTCTCCAAGAAACAAACGGCTCTTGCTATCTCCACAACCGAAGCCGAGTACGTAAGCGCCGGAAAGGCATGTCAACAAGCACTATGGATGAAACAAGCCCTTATAGACTATGACATTCATTTAGATGACGTCCCCATTATGTGTGATAATAAAGGTGCTATTGACTTGAGCAAAAACCCCGTTCAACACTCCCGTACCAAACACATCAAAATTCGTCACCACTTCCTTCGTGATAATGTTCAGAAATGAAACATTTCCATTGAGAAAGTTCCTTCCCAGGACAATATCGCAGACATCCTAACCAAACCTCTCAAACGAGAATCCTTTAACTATCTCCGTCTAGGTCTAGGAATGATGGAACATATTCCATAAGTCTCATGACTCTTGTAGTCATCTCGTGAGTCTCGTGTAGCTTAGTTTAGGTCTCCCTAGTCAAAAGAATTTGTTAGGTACAAATCCTTTCCTCGTGACAATAGGTCTCACTAAAACAGCGACACTTGTTCGTCAAAAATCAAAATGGGACAGAAAATAGTCCCAGCAGATCACGGCTCCACTAAATGTGGCACGGCACCGTTAAATTTAACGGTACCGTGGAACCGTGCATCTGGAACATTCCGTATTTCAGTTCCCCTTTTCCACACTATTCATTCCAAACCCTCATAACCTCAGCAACTGCTGTCATAACTTAACCTCACACCCAACACTTAATTACACCCCTCAAGATCATATTCAAGACATTGAGTTTCAAGATCCTCAATCATTCTCACCCTTTTTCAACAAAAATTGTAAGTCATTTTTCTCCAATTTTTTAATTTTGGGTCTAGGGTTTATGCATTGATGAAAATTGAATTGGGGTTTTTTAATTTTTTTTAGGAAATTTTCAATTAGAAGTCATCAACACCAAAACATTTCAAAATCGTTGGTACCAAAAACATTGAGGTTACCAAAACACCCCAATTCCATCATTTTCAAAATCTCACGAAACTAGGACCATGAAATTGTTCTTTTCATGCATTGTTGATGCAAACTAAAAACATCTTTTCATGCATACATGATCTCACGAATATTGATCGAATTACATAATCAATATGTATTTTTCGACATATTTGTTTGAGCAAAAGTAAAATTAGGAGTGTTAGGGTCATCTCATTATTTTCTTTTGAGTCGAGATTACCGCACCTCCACATATTTTTCATATAGGCACATACACTAGGCATGTGCATAATGAAACTATTCTTCATTCTAATTTTTCCTTAAAATTTTTTTTAGGAAACAAAAATGTCTCATGAATATGATTTTGATCATCTCCTAACCGATACCTACACACCCGAAATTTCACAAGAACCCACAACTCCCGGTAACCACATTCGTGCATTTGTCAATCTTGAAACCCGTCGGTTTCTTGAAGGCCGTGTCGTTGATCCGTCCCTAATTTACCGTCGGGACATCAACACTTCTTTTAGAGCTATAGGATTCGATTGTCTACTACACATTAACGAGAACATTTGTCCTCATTTTGTGTTGGAGTTCTTTCGACAAGTTGAACTCGTACGTAACGAGGATCAAACCTTGTCACTTTGGTTTTGGGTCCAAAACTTCAAATTCGTCCTGACTCTTGAGCAATTTGCTCAGATCCTTCGAATACCCAATCATAGGCAATGTGCCTATACTGAAGATTGGTGTCTTGAGTCTCTCTTTCACTATCGTGAGGAGAATAGTCCGTACTGTTCGTACATACCCTCTCCAATCGAACTAACCAAACTCGTCCGTACTTATAAGTACCCCTCTTACCCTAATCCAACGAAAATTCGTTTGGAAGAGGTTCGTCATGAACTACTTTCTTGGGCAGTCATCCTGCGAGAAAATGTTCTAAGTCTCACAGGAAATCGTGAGCAACTCCCGGCGTGTTGTGCTCATATGATTTACTGTCTCCTAACCCAACAACCATACAACCTCGCTTACTTCTTCGCTAAGCGAATTGTCCATCTCAAGGGTAACAAGAATAAATTGATACCCTATGGGATGTTCCTAACCCGTCTCTATCACCATCTCATGAACCTACACCCTTACCTTAACGGTCCTCAATACTCCCTTGTCAAACCCATCATGCAACCCATAAACGAGTCACATGTCTCATCAATCCTCATTTCCGAATCCTCCACCCATTATGCACCCTTTGATGATCCAAATCATGAAAATGAGACTCATGCTCAAGACAAGAGTATGCCAAGAATGGGGGAATGCTCAAGTCATAAGTGTTGAAGAAATCCATGTTTCTTATTAGGATTTATCTATGAATGAATGCTAATTGATTTATTGCATGCTTAACTATCTCCTTGCCTAATCAATCTATGTGATATTTGGATGATAGCTTATTTTGTCCCTTCTTATTGCATGCTTATAATTATCCTAGGAAACTACATGATAGCCTTTATGTGCTAGTTGTAGCTTAAATGGGACACTTTAGGAAAACAAGTACCTAGTGAGTTGAGGCACTATCATTTCCAGGAATTAGTTCCCCTAGAAAACATCCCCCTAGCTGCCCAGAACTAACCTGCACAGAAATCTTCTTGCAAACAGTGGCATGGTACCATTAAATAAGGACGGTACCGTTAAATTTAACGTTACCGTGGGTCATTTAAAGGAACCGTACTCCAGTTTGATGGATTTTTACTGCCCCTACCAAAAACCCTACACCCCTAACCTCAAACCTGCAAATCTTGGCAAACCTAACACACCCTAGGATTCCCTTCCTACACCATAGGACACTCCCATCAACTTTAATTCAAATTTCACCCAACTTGCCTATTTAAGGCCTCACCCTTGCAAGCTTATCTTGCACTTCACCTTCAACCTCCCATCACACAAACACCATGTCCTCCACACATGGTTCAACCTCTCACATCTCCAAGAAACCTAGGATAATCATGAAACCACCCTCAAAACCACTCTTTGTGGATCTCACAAAAGATGATGAAGCTATGACACCACCTTCCCAAACCACTCCATACTCACCATCACCACCTTATGCACCCTCTAAAACATCATCTACCTACACAACATCTTCATCATCCTTCTACACTACATCATCAATGGAGTACACACCATCCCCCTTAACTCCATTGGACAATGCCATGCCAATTTCACCTCCAACAAACCTACCACAATCACCACCTCCTATCATGGCACAACCCAATCAACCACATCCCTTTGATTTACATAGTGCTACTTGCCTATGTTGTCTCCATAACCGTAATCTCATCTACTTCTTAAGGGACGAGATTCATTTCATGTTCTACTTTATAGAACATCTCTTGACACCACCACCACCCCAAATGGGGCCCCAATCTCCACCACCTCCCAACCCACAATAGGTCTTTAGGAGCCCTCTTGGAAATGAAACATGCCTCTAGTCATTAGGGATTTATGCTTATCATTGTCTCTTTTATGTTTCCATGAAGTCATATCCATGTATGACATTTATTTTCTTTTAATGAATGAATGGGCTCTTATGAGGGTTGTTCCTTATCATTTTTAGCTCTTAGCTACTTTTCTTCTTGTGTGGTTGGATATTTGTCATAATGTGCTACTTGTTACATATTATATATGTATCTTCTAACTTTGTTTTGTAGCAAGAACCATTGCTCGATTCCTTTGTGTTCTCCAAATGAGGGGGAGTACACATCAAGGGGGAGCCTTTGTCACCTTTTTGATTAGACAAAAAGGGGGAGAAATGGGAGTAAACTCATTAAAAACTTGTTAAAACTAATTTTAACCTAACATGAGTTTATATTTTGTCATCATCAAAAAGGGGGAGATTGTTGATGCAAATAATGTTCTAAAAATGTTATTTATATCTTTCGATTACTTCACGTTTTGAGGATGACAAAATGTGAAATCACGATACGTTAAAATCAACGTAAACAAGTCTTTAATCGGAAGATCCCGTTTCTACGCAAATCACTCTTGAACAAAGTTACAACTTGAACTAGTGATCAAAGAAGTGAATTTATGTTTTGAAAATTCACATTTTAAATGGGACAAAACATTTTTTCAAAAATACACATGACAAATTATTTTTGAATTATTAAGAAATGTTTTAATGGAAAAATTAGTTTGAAAATCACAACAGCTATTTTTCCCCCCAAAATTAGCTCCAACCTTCCCCAAATAAGTTTTCACCAGAAAAGACAAAATTTGGAGCGTCCTAGTCTACGACGGCTCCACGGTTCCTTTAAATTCAACGTAGCCGTGGGGTATTTAACGGAGCCGTCCGTACAAAATTTTCTGTAACGTTCAGATTTTCTTTGCCTATAAATACCCACCCCTTTCACAGTTTTTAGGCATCCTTTCACACACAAAACTTTCTGAGTTGAATACTCTCTTCACACTTTCTTTCTTAGATCATTTAGGTTAGTTTTTCTTTTGTTCAAGAGTGATCCAATCATCCTTCAAGTGATCCTCTTCATTCCTCTTCATTAGCAAGAGAAGAACACAAGTGTCCAAGTTGATACAAGGTGTTATTATCCCTCTTCATTAGCAAGAGAAGAACACAAGTGTCCAAGTTGATACAAGGTGTTATTATTCCTCTTCATTAGCAAGAGAAGAACTCAAGGTATTCAAGAAGATACAAGAGTTGTAGTTGTTAGGTTTTGTAACACTTGTTACATCCTTGTTGTATCTTAGCATACATCAAGATTATCTTTCTTTTGTGTGAGTGTGAGTGAAGATCATTGTGATCTTAAGAGATAGTGAAGATCTCTTGAAGCCATTGGGCTTGTGTGTGAGTAGTCAAAGGATCTAGAGTAGTTAGATTGAGTAGAGTGAAGTGAGAGTTGATCTTTGTGATTGTGTTGAGATCGTGGTGATCTCTTGTAGCCATTAGGGCTTGTGTGATTGGTCACGTGGACCTTGGTAGATTGGTGCTAGCTAAGATTAGCACTCGACATTTAGCTTAGTGTCGGTAATAGGATAAGCGACGTGTACGGTTTTCTCCGCCTGAAGGGAGGTTGTTGACATAGTGCTTGAAACTCTCGAGTTTGGTACTCGGGGAGTGGAGTAGGGCGAAGAAGAGCTTCGTAGCCGAACCACTATAAATCCTATGTCTCGGTTTGATCTTTCCAACTCTACTCTTTACTTTCATTAGTTTATATTAGTTAGTTTAGTGTGTAGTTCATATTGGTGTTTATTGATTACACATAGAGTTTGAATCAAAGTTTCCAATAGCCAACTTTTAAAACAAGATTTTTAAAAGAATTTTAAACCGGTAAACTATTCAACCCCCCTTCTAGTTTCCCACAATTGCTATCAGAAGCCACGTTAGTCAAGTCTTTAAAGTATATTGTATTTTAAAACTTGAATCGATCAATGGATTCCGACAAATATCTAGAAGGGCAATCTATGCAAAGACCACCACTTTTCGAAACCGATTGTTTTATTTATTGGAAAACAAGATTCGAAAAGTATGTGAAATCAAAAGACATTGATCTTTGGCATGTTATTACCGAGGGTGACTTTCAACCTATTCAAATGAATCCGGAAACTAAAAAGGATGAAATAGTTTCTTATGATAAACAAAGTGATGAACTTAAAAGGAAATTAGCCAAAAATAATGAGGCTAAAATGATGATTTATAATGCTTTGCCTAAAAAGGAATTTGAAAGAATTTTCATGTGTAATACGGCAAAAGATATTTGGAAAACTTTGTTAGTCACTCACCAAGGTAATAACCAAGTCAAAGAGAACAAGGTAGATCTTCTTGTTCAACAATATGAACAATTTTCCATTACGGAAGATGAATCTATAGATAATGCTTTTGCTAGATTCAATACTATTATTACTAGTCTTAAAGCTCTTAATGAAGGTTACTCTAGCAAGAATTATGTTAGGAAGTTCCTTAGGGCTCTACATGCTAAATGGAGAGCAAAGGTTACCGCCATTGAAGAGTCAAAGGACTTGGCGATGTTGTCACTCGATGAACTTATAGGAAACTTGAAAGTTCACGAGAAGATAATTAAGAAAGACTCCGATATAGTCAAAGGCAAAAGCGAGAGAGTTATATCTCTAGCATTGAAAGCCAAGAAGGAGTCTAGTGATGAGGAATGTTCGAGTTCCGATAGTAAAGATGAGGAATATGCATTAGCGGTTAGGGACTTTATAAAGTTCTTTAGGAGAAGAGGTAGGTTCGTTAGGCAACCTCGTGATGAGAAGAAGACATCACAAAAGAACCATGCTGAAAAGAAAGGGACAAGTGATAGGAAATGCTTTAGATGCGGAGATCCTAATCACCTCATAGGAGAGTGTCCCAAGCCACCGAAAGTCAACAACCAACGAGCTCTCATAGGAGGCTCCTGGAGTGATAGCGGTGATGATGAAGAAAAGAAGCCCAAGGACAAAACATGTCTAATGGCTCATGCTTCTAATGAGATATGCTTGGGAATTGACTTGGAGCCTGACGAATGGGTCAAGGATAGTGGATGCACTAACCATATGACGGGTAACCGAAGTTTATTCTCATCATACAAGGCATACAACGGAGGTAATGTCACTTTTGGTAGCAAACTTAAGGGCAACATTATAGGCAAAGGTACGATCACTCAAAACTCCCTCAC
The DNA here is from genome assembly GCA_021014915.2 of Artemisia tridentata subsp. tridentata. Taxonomy (NCBI): domain Eukaryota; kingdom Viridiplantae; phylum Streptophyta; class Magnoliopsida; order Asterales; family Asteraceae; genus Artemisia; species Artemisia tridentata. The sequence continues at coordinate 185,783,045 of CP139506.1, read as the reverse complement.
TATTAGAAATGTTAAGCATGTAGATAACTTAGGATTTAATTTGCTTAGCATTAGTCAAATGGTAGATAATAAGTGTAGAGTTATATTCTCTGAAGAGGGAAGTGAGATAATTAAGGGTGGTAAAACCATAGGCAAAGGAGTTAGGAAAAATGGCTTATTTGTTATGAAAATAGGAAATAAGCCTCAGGATAGGATATGCTTAGCAACCATAGATGATAATTCAACTCTATGGCATAGGAGGTTAGGTCACGCCAATATGCGTTTGATACAATCATTGGCATCTAAGGAATTAGTTAGAAACCTACCTAAGATTAAGTTCGACACACACTTTTGTGACGCTTGTAAAGTTGGAAAACAAGCTCATTCTAGTCACAAAGCTAAGAATATGGTCTCGACCTCTAGATGCCTAGAACTACTTCACATGGACTTATTCGGTCCATCCGCCGTACGGAGCTACGGAGGAAATCTCTACACCTTAGTAATAGTTGATGACTACTCTAGGTATACTTGGACTAGATTTCTTAAGAATAAGACACAAGCCTTTGAGGAATTTGAAATCTTTAGTAAGAAAGTCCAAAATCAACTAGGATGTACAATAGTTTCTATTAGGACGGATCATGGTCGGGAATTTGATAATGAAGTGCAATTTGGAGTATATTGTGATGCTAATGGTATTACTCATAATTTCTCGGCTCCACGCACTCCTCAATCAAATGGGGTAGATGAGCGGAAAAATCATACTCTACAAGAAATGAGTAGAACGATGTTGAATGAACAATCAATTCCGCAAAAGTTTTGGTGTAATGCGGTGGACACCTCAACTTACATTCTAAATAGGATTCTAATTAGACCTATCCTAGGAAAAACCCCATATGAAATCATGAAAGGAAGAAAACCTTCTCTTGATTACTTTAGAGTGTTTGGAAGCAAATGCTTCATACTAAACACTAAAGATTACCTCACCAAGTTTGACCCAAAGTCTTACGAAGGTGTATTCCTACGTTACTCCCAAAATAGTAAAGCCTACGTTGTCCTAAATAGAGAAACCTCGAAAGTCGAAGAATCACTCAACGTGACATTCGATGAAAGTCCTCCACAATCTAAGACATCACCATTGGTTGATGATGACTTAGATGAGGATGAAGCCATTAAGGTTAATGGCAAGAAAACCCTAGAAGATGACATAGAGGATGAAATAGTTGAAGTTGACGAAATTGTCAACATTAAGGAATCCAAAAACCATCCTATTGAAAATGTCATAGGTAACCTAAACCAAAGAAACCTTAGGTCACAAGCACAAAACAAAAGTAACTTCTTTTGTTTCATATCAACCGTAGAACCTAAGAATGTAGGTGAAGCAATTAAGGATGAAAGTTGGATAGTTTCCATGCAGGAGGAACTAAATCAAATCACCGCAAACCAAGTTTGGGATTTAGTACCTCTTCCTAGAAATCAAACAATCATAGGAACTAAATGGGTGTTTAGAAATAAACTCGACGAAAATGGCGTCGTAGTTAAGAATAAGGCAAGGTTGGTAGCACAAGGCTACAAGCAACAAGAGGGAATAGATTATGATGAAACCTATGCACCCGTAGCTAGATTAGAATCAATTAGAATACTCCTTGCCTATGCATGTGCCTTAGACTTTAAGCTATACCAAATGGACGTAAAGAGTGGGTTCCTGAATGGTTATATCAACGAGGAGGTGTATGTTGCGCAACCTCCGGGATTCGTTGATTTCGAATGTCCGAATCATGTTTATAAACTCAAAAAAGCACTCTATGGTCTTAAACAAGCTCCTAAATCTTGGTATGATAGACTAAAAGCCTTCTTGATTGAACATGAATATACCATGGGAAAGGTTGATAACACACTCTTCACAAAGAAAAGAAATTCACATCTCATCATTGTTCAAATATTTGTCGACGACATTATATTCGGATCAACTTGTCAAGAGATGTGCGATGATTTCTCAAAAATCATGCACGACGAGTTTGAGATGAGCATGATGGGTGAATTAAATTTCTTCCTTGGTTTACAAATTAAACAAATGGAAGATGGCATCTTCTTTAATCAAGCTAAGTATAGTAAAGAGATGCTTAAGAAGTTCAGTTTAGAAGAGTCTAAGCCCATGAAAACTCCCATGTCCACGGAAATTAAACTCACGAGAGATGAAGAAGGTGAGTCTGTGGATAGCACTAAGTATAGAGGTATGATAGGAAGTTTACTATACCTCACGGCAAGTAGGCCCGACATCATGTTTAGTGTCTGCCTTTGTGCTCGCTTCCAAGAGGATCCCAAAACCTCTTACCTTGAAGCGGTTAAGCGTATCTTCCGATACATTAAAGGCACTATACACTTTGGATTATTTTATCCCAAGGGGACCGGTGTAGAAACTGTTGTCTATGCCGACTCTGATCATGCGGGAGATTATGTGGATCGAAAGAGTACGAGTGGCGTTTGTACCTTCATGGGTTGTTGCTTAACTTCTTGGTTCTCCAAGAAACAAACGGCTCTTGCTATCTCCACAACCGAAGCCGAGTACGTAAGCGACGGAAAGGCATGTCAACAAGCACTATGGATGAAACAAGCCCTTATAGACTATGACATTCATTTAGATGACGTCCCCATTATGTGTGATAATAAAGGTGCTATTGACTTGAGCAAAAACCCCGTTCAACACTCCCGTACCAAACACATCGAAATTCGTCACCACTTCCTTCGTGATAATGTTCAGAAAGGAAACATTTCCATTGAGAAAGTTCCTTCCCAGGACAATATCGCAGACATCCTAACCAAACCTCTCAAACGAGAATCCTTTAACTATCTCCGTCTAGGTCTAGGAATGATGGAACATATTCCATAAGTCTCATGACTCTTGTAGTCATCTCGTGAGTCTCGTGTAGTTTAGTTTAGGTCTCCCTAGTCAAAAGAATTTGTTAGGTACAAATCCTTTCCTCGTGACAATAGGTCTCACTAAAACAGCGAGACTTGTTCGTCAAAAATCAAAATGGGACAGAAAATAGTCCCAGCAGATCACGGCTCCACTAAATGTGGCACGGCACCGTTAAATTTAACGGTACCGTGGAACCGTGCATCTGGAACATTCCGTATTTCAGTTCCCCTTTTCCACACTATTCATTCCAAACCCTCATAACCTCAGCAACTGCTGTCATAACTTAACCTCACACCCAACACTTAATTACACCCCTTCAAGATCATATTCAAGACATTGAGTTTCAAGATCCTCAATCATTCTCACCCTTTTTCAACAATAATTGTAAGTCATTTTACTCCAATTTTTTAATTTTGGGTCTAGGGTTTATGCATTGATGAAAATTGAATTGGGGTTTTTCAATTTGTTTTAGGAAATTTTCAATTAGAAGTCATCAACACCAAAACATTTCAAAATCTTTGGTACCAAAAACATTGAGGTTACCAAAACACCCCAATTCCATCATTTTCAAAATCTCACGAAACTAGGACCATGAAATTGTTCTTTTCATGCATTGTTGATGCAAACTAAAAACATCTTTTCATGCATACATGATCTCACGAATATTGATCGAATTACATAATCAATATGTATTTTTCGACATATTTGTTTGAGCAAAAGTAAAATTAGGAGTGTTAGGGTCATCTCATTATTTTCTTTTGAGTCGAGATTACCGCACCTCCACATATTTTGCATATAGGCACATACACTAGGCATGTGCATAATGAAACTATTCTTCACTCTAATTTTTCCTTAAAATTTTTTTTAGGAAACAAAAATGTCTCATGAATATGATTTTGATCATCTCCTAACCGATACCTACACACCCGAAATTTCACAAGAACCCACAACTCCCGGTAACCACATTCGTGCCTATGTCAATCTTGAAACCCGTCGGTTTCTTGAAGGCCGTGTCGTTGATCCGTCCCAAATTTACCATCGGGACATCAACACTTCTTTTAGAGCTATAGGATTCGATTGTCTACTCCACATTAACGAGAACATTTGTCCTCATTTTGTGTTGGAGTTCTTTCGACAAGTTGAACTCGTACGTAACGAGGATCAAACCTTGTCACTTTGGTTTTGGGTCCAAAACTTCAAATTCGTCCTGACTCTTGAGCAATTTGCTCAGATCCTTCGAATACCCAATCATGGGCAATGTGCCTATACTGAAGATTGGTGTCTTGAGTCTCTCTTTCACTATCGTGAGGAGAATAGTCCGTACTGTTCGTACATACCCTCTCCAATCGAACTAACCAAACTCATCCGTACTTATAAGTACCCCTCTTACCCTAATCCAAAGAAAATTCGTTTGGAAGAGGTTCGTCATTGATGCGTGGTTTTGCAACCTTACAACAGGTTTTACCTCTCGAGGGATCTCAAGAGGCTTACAACCCCACCAGGCAGTGTACCTGACCGATGTAGTATAGTGTAGTGGTAAGTACGAGGGATTGATCGTTCTCCACAGGGAATAGTATTCGTTAGGTATGAAAGACTACTCTAATAGGTCTAAGGGTTGAGGAAGATTCTTTTTTATGTTTTTATATTTTTATGAAAGCAAGTAAAATCTCGGGTTTGAAAGAGTGGGCGGAATTAGTTGCTAGTCAACTAACCCAAATTACTACGAATGCAAATAAAATAAATAACTGAAAATAAAAAGTTTGGTGAAAACTTATGTGTAGAGAAATATGTTCACTTAGATTTCCTTACTCCCTAACTATCTTTTACCGGTTGATTAGTGTGTATTAGTTGCGTGGATGACGGGTGTATTCCTTAATACCAATCGTAGGGTGGCGTACGTACTTCCCCAACTCTACAAGCTCCTACTTCACTCCTATGTCGAGCCGGCTAGGAAGCTCCTAACATGGGATCACTAGAATTCGCTTGTGCATTAAATACAACCATAAAAACCTTTAGTACGCATTTGGTTCATGTTTCTTAAGACGTTCAAGCAAGTTACCGAATAGGAAGTTAGCCAGTTTTCTTAAGCCTAACATAGATAAACAATCATCCAATACAACTAATAACACACTAATAACCAATAATCAATAGCTAGGTTTCATTAGATCTAAGCAAACACAAGATAAATCTAGCCTAACATATTAATCAAAAGACAAGAACAAGATAGAATCAAACAACACATAGACATATTGAATGCTAAATTGATAACTTATCGTCTTAGGGTTTTCTCCCAAAAATTCCACACTAAGTTCCACACTAATGACAAAAAATTAGAAAACTATATATAGATTTTTAGATCTGACGGCGTCACCTTATGGAGTGTGACGCCGTCACCTCGCCGCTTTTAGGGTTCCCGGATGACCTTCTTGACGCCGTCCCTCTTTAGCTCTCCAAAATCCGTTCTGGCTTATCAAGGCTTGACGCCGTCAGACCTTGAACGTGACGCCGTCCCTCTTTGAATTAAGCCGTGACGCCCTTGATCAGGTTAAAGCGTGACGCCGTCAGAATTCACATGCAATTTTCACTGGCTTATCATGAGTAAATTTCACATCCACCACTTTTGCCAAGCCATGACGCCGTCCAGGGTTAAATATGACGCCGTCAAAGGTAACTTTCAGCCGATTTTTGAGACTTTGCCGTTTTCTTCACTTTTATGCTCCAAAAACGTCCAAAATGCCTCCTTTTCCAGATTTCTCCTCAAAAGTACCTAAAATGACAAAAGGAACGATTTAGGGCAATATTTGATCAAATAAATACGATTTAGGGCTTAAATGACCCCTTAAAAGCGGTACACTTTTCGCTTCATCAAATACCCTTACACTTGAGATTTGCTTGTCCTCAAGCAAATGCGCTTTTATTCTAATCAAAATACAAGTTAGGGGTCATTTAACGCTAATATAAAAGTAATTGCAACAAATAATCGTTCCACTTTAATCATAATAAGCACGGAGATTACAAACTAGCACCTCACAAGTAGTGTTTAGATACTCACATCTCTCAAGTGTCATCAAAATAAATCTCATAAATGGAAACGGATAATATCTCTCACTACCTGTCATAGCAAATAGATTACCATAGGCTTGGGAAAGGATCGAAAACCTCCTCCACTAGGCGTAAGCACCTAAGATAAACTATCAAAGAGGGCTTTTAAATGGGTTATAACGTTAGGTGTAGGGAAAAGGAAAACACGGCTTTGTTGGATAAGGGATATTTTACTGGTGGCGAGTTAAAGATCTTGATCAATTACATGTACTATACAATGTTGCTAAGCCAAGACTCGACTCAATCTTAAGCTAATGAAAGAAAATAACAAAAACATAAAATAAACATAAAATGAAACGGGATGGTAGTCCGTATATTTTCTCTTTTTCTTTTTCTCATTTTTTTGTATTTTTCTTGATTTTTTCGATTTTTTTTTTTTTTTTTTTTTTTAATACACTTTTGCCCTACCATCCAAAATAATACATCATAGGGGCATTGCATCCCCCTTACACTTAAACTTTTACATAACTTTACAAATAACTATTCTAATGACTCGAATTAAGATAATCAAAACACTTGGAGTACTTTTTTAAAATATTTAGCACATATGGGGGTAATAAATGATGTTCTTCCCCATTACTCCATTACACTAGTACTTTACCCATGAGTCCCAATCGTCCCAAAACAATATGTACAAGGATATGACTCGACTTAGCAACCATGTAATCAACTAGATAATTAACTTGGGTTTAAACAAATGTTGTCACAATAATGCACTAAAAATGAGTGCATACAAGGTAGGCTAAGGCGATTTGGGTGTACATTTTAGTGGGGTGTAAACAAATTCTTCCTTTAAGTAAAATGCTTAAAGGTCGAAACGAAAAGATAGGCTCTGAGGGGTGTACTAGGGGTATCGTGTACTAAAAATGAGTACAACGCAAAGGGTGTGGGAGAATTACTTGACCAATGTAGCCAATGTAATTATAACAAAAACACAGGTGTAAAACAATGGGTTATATACATGTATGACATTTATTTTCTTTTAATGAATGAATAGGTTCTTATGAGGGTTGTTCCTTATCATTTTTAGCTTTTAGCTACTTTTCTTCTTGTGTGGTTGGATATTTGTCATAATGTGCTACTTGTTACATATTATATATGTATCTTCTAACTTTGTTTTGTAGCAAGAACCATTGCTTGATTCCTTTGTGTTCTCCAAATAAGGGGGAGTACACATCAAGGGGGAGCCTTTGTCACCTTTTTGATTAGACAAAAAGGGGGAAAAATGGGAGTAAACTCATTAAAAACTTGTTAACACTAATTTTAACCTAACATGAGTTTATATTTTGTCATCATCAAAAAGGGGGAGATTGTTGATGCAAATAATGTTCTAAAACGTTATTTATATCTTTTGATTACTTCAGGTTTTGAGGATGACAAAATGTGAAATCACGATACGTTAAAATCAACGTAAACAAGTCTTTAATCGGAAGATCCCGTTTCTACGCAAATCACTCTAGAACAAAGTTACAACTTGAACTAGTGATCAAAGAAGTGAATTTATGTTTTGAAAATTCACATTTTAAATGGGACAAAACATTTTTTCAAAAATACACATGACAAATTATTTTTGAATTATTATGAAATGTTTTAATGGAAAAATTAGTTTGAAAATCACAACAGCTATTTTTTCCCCCCAAAATCAGCTCCAACCATCCCCAAATAAGTTTTCACCAGAAAAGACAAAATTTGGAGCGTCCTAGTCTACGACGGCTCCACGGTTCCTTTAAATTTAACGGAGCCGTGGGGTATTTAACGGAGCCGTCCGTACAAAATTTTCTGTAACGTTCAGATTTTCTTTGCCTATAAATACCCACCCCTTTCACATTTTTTAGGCATCCTTTCACACACAAAACTTTCTGAGTTGAATACTCTCTTCACACTTTCTTTCTTAGATCATTTAGGTTAGTTTTTCTTTTGTTCAAGAGTGATCCAATCATCCTTCAAGTGATCCTCTTCATTCCTCTTCATTAGCAAGAGAAGAACACAAGTGTCCAAGTTGATACAAGGTGTTATTATCCATCTTCATTAGCAAGAGAAGAACACAAGTGTCCAAGTTGATACAAGGTGTTATTATTCCTCTTCATTAGCAAGAGAAGAACTCAAGGTATTCAAGAAGATACAAGAGTTGTAGTTGTTAGGTTTTGTAACACTTGTTACATCCTTGTTGTATCTTAGCATACATCAAGATTATCTTTCTTTTGTGTGAGTGTGAGTGAAGATCATTGTGATCTTAAGAGATAGTGAAGATCTCTTGAAGCCATTGGGCTTGTGTGTGAGTAGTCAAAGGATCTAGAGTAGTTAGATTGAGTAGAGTGAAGTGAGAGTTGATCTTTGTGATCGTGTTGAGATCGTGGTGATCTCTTGTAGCCATTAGGGCTTGTGTGATTGGTCACGTGGACCTTGGTAGATTGGTGCTAGCTAAGATTATCACTCGACATTTAGCTTAGTGTCGGTAATAGGATAAGCGACGTGTACGGTTTTCTCCGCCTGAAGGGAGGTTGTTGACATAGTGCTTGAAACTCTCGAGTGTGGTACTCGGGGAGTGAAGTAGGGCGAAGAAGAGCTTCGTAGCCGAACCACTATAAATCCTTTGTCTCGGTTTGATCTTTCCAACTCTACTCTTTACTTTCATTAGTTTATATTAGTTAGTTTAGTGTGTAGTTCATATTGGTGTTGATTGATTACACATAGAGTTCGAATCAAAGTTTCCAATAGCCAACTTTTAAAACAAGATTTTTAAAAGAATTTTAAACCGGTAAACTATTCAACCCCCCTTCTAGTTTCCCACAGATTTGTTTCAAAATTGAGCATTTTTCCTCCTCATAGGAATGGATGAAATTTTTGTTTGAAAATCTTATTTGGGTAAGTGTTTACACGGGTTTGACCAAAATAACTTTCCAAGCATTACAATTTTCTTTGTTGGGAATTTACAGTTGCGTAAGATGACACAGTTTCAAAAGATTTTATAAGCTTTGAAAATCGGGTTTTCAATCGTGGTATGGGTAATAAATTTTCGTAAAAATTTACGTTCGACATTTCGCAACAAAAGTTTGATAAGGGTTGACCAGAAGAACTTAATCCTCAAAATATGTATTTCAGAAAAATGTAACTACGGTTTCCAAGGTTGACATAAGAGCTTTTAAGAAAGATCCTTAAAAGTAAGAACACCAAAGAGGAAGGATAATTGAGCCCGTACGTCCACCTATGTTTCTAAATATCCAAAGAAAGATCTAGTTGCCCATGCTGAGCGGGGTTCAATGTTTTATATCAGGCGAAGCTCAAGGGTGCAAGTATCCAACTGGTTTAAACGGTATTTCGACCGAAATTCTTGTACTGGCGGTCCGGGGGGGATAACTCAGTGCTAAGAGATACAATGACTTAAAGGGTTGCATTGGTGACCTGAGAGGTATAATTCAGCTCGACATTATGTTGGGTAAAGTCTTTCCTGTTTACGAGGGGGGTTGGGTATTAATAGTCGCTAGGTAGGCTAAGATTTCTCGGCATTCCGGTGCAGAAGTCGGATCACATAAAAGAAAGTCAGAGCTTTGCAATGAAGCGGGGTACATAAAAGAAAGGGGTTTCGAGTCGGTGTTGTTTATAGCTCCTAGTGGGTAAAATGTCTCAAGAGCGATAGTATACTGATAACCTAATTCAACGCAGGCACTAATAGTATGGGAATCTAATGGCATGGAACGAACGAGGTAACTTATTCTGTGGTGAAACAGTATCAAGGCTTGGTAGGTTGTTATCTATAGTCTCAGGAAAAAGCGTGGAATCCATTCCTAAGGTTTGATCTATTTTCAAAAGGGAATATTGGCTATTCTGCTTATGAAGTAATAGCATGAAAATGTTTTTCATGGAAGTAAATGGTTCACATGGTGATTGTAAAATATTTCATAAAATAGTTTTGTAGAACTATTCATGGAGTGATCGAGAACGATTTATCATTTATAACGTAATAACAAAATCATAGTGAAATTTGTGATCTAGTAGCAAGGTAAAGATTGGGTTACACAACAACTTGTGTGGTGATTTGTAAGACAATGCATAAAGTAATAAGAAAATCATCTATTATCTGTAAATATTAGCAAAGCTGTAGTTTACTTAGTAATTCAGTAGTAAAACGGTTCGCCGGGTGACGGGAAAATAGTTTTGGGGAGTAATGGCGAAATAATTTGTAAGATAATAGTAACATAGTTTTGTTGTTTTCAAATCAACAGTGGCTAATTCAGCTCGCGGGAGAGTAAAATGGTTCATAAGGCTGTAGTAAAACTTGTAGAGTAATTGCAACATAGTTTACAAAATTTCCGTGAAATTGCTCGTTAGTTTATGAAATAGTAGTAAGGTAGCGAATCGGTTTATTACTTAATAATAGGATAGCTGGTATAACAAGTTGTAAAACAATTTATAGAGTAGCAGGAAAAACAATTCATTATTTATAAAATAGTAGTAAAACCGCAGTTTGTGATATATTGGTAAACAGTAAATCGGTTTATAAAATAATTGGTGGAATGATGTTAAGAAATCGATTCATTGTTTATAAAATAGTGATAAGATCAAAAATTTTGTTATTGTAATATAGTAGTAAAACATTTTGTAGGAAGACCGCAGAATGGTCGGCAAAATAATTGAAAATGGCTTGTATGTTAGATAGCGACACAGTCCTCTATGGACTCGATTTGTAATTACTAAATGCTTGAAAATAGTGAAAATATAGAACGTAATTGAAGAATGATGGTTTGTAGAAGTTGAAATAGAACGATATTGCTTAAGTGCGTAAATAACCAAAAGGGGATGAGTCAAAATATGAGAGTAAAAACACGGTAAGTTACGAATATAAGTGATAATGAGGTAAGTATATACGAAGTTAAGGTAATGATTTGATACTATTTATATTGCGGCTAATATGCCCCATTTGTGGTGATTATTATAACAAAAGTGTTTGTAAATTAAAACATGTTTAAGATGTGTAAAAAGAATAAACAAATGCTAACGAGAGTGCTATAGTTGACGACCTGCGGGTTATGGGCCCATGGTCAAAGTGTAAAGGTGTGAAATGGTTAATGATCTTTCGAGGTACATGGTTTATGATCCATGATGTGTACAGAATCCTAATCAACAGAATTAGAATTATCTAAACCAGTATCAACTTTGAAACACGAACGCTCGGGCGAACCTCGTAATCATAGTCAACGCAGGTAACTCTACTTACCACCTAAGGTTAATGTTTTCTCATGAGTACTATTATCTCCTTCATAGTTTTCAAGGTCCAATTCGTACGACTAAACCATTAAGGTGTCCATTTCAATTGACGGGTTACTTCCTATGGCAACTAATGATGTCGTTCGACTCATCGGCTTATAATGTGGTGTACTCGAGCTTTCTCACAAGTTGAGGGGCAGGGGAAAATGTGATATGTGACCTAATGGCCTAAGGTAATACTAGAGTAGTAATGTCTTCAATAATGGCTTTCGAATAGTATTCCTGAATAGTGTTTCCAAAATAATACTTCTAAAATAGCGTGTCTCAAAATGGTGTGTTCGAAATAGTGTATCCAAAACAGTTCTCAAAATAATATACCAATAGTGTATCCAAAACAGTTCTCAAATATTATACCAATATGACACGTCTTCAAAATAGTGTAACTAATATTGACCGTCCAAAATAGTATTCGAAATGGTATGTCAGAGTAGCGTTGTCATAACAGTGTTCCCAGAATAACGTACCCAAAATAGTCTTTCCCGAAATAATGTTTTCAAAATAACGTATCAGCATATTCATACATTTCGTAAATAAATAGTGTATCTCGAAACGGTGTGTCCAAAACAGTTCCCAAAATAGTACATCAATATAATACGTCTTTTAAAATAGCGAAAACCAATGTTGACCGTACCAGATAGTATTCAAAACAGTATGTCGAAATAGCGTACCCAAGATAACGCATCCAAAATAGTTTTCTGGAAATATCGTTTTCAAATAATCGTTTTAATTTATATATATTTCGTAAAATAACGTATCGCAGTTCCTAGTTTTATAAAGGGGTACTAAGGTAGGCTACTGGTATTCCCGAGGGATAAGTGAAAGGTTGGGTATCTTTTCCAAAAATAGGGGTTCGGGTTGCTACATAAGTTCCTAAAGATTCTGTCGGGTTACCAATCGACCAATTGTAGGTTTTCTAGGTTTTGCCAAAGATTCGTTGGTTATTTCGTTGTCCACTTCCATCAAGAGATTCATCCTACAAGTGCTATGGAAGGGTCATCCTCAGACGACTAGTGATCTAACTCGGTTCATTCACTGACTGTAGGGTTTGGGGTAACAATGACTGTAACATAACCAAAAACAAAACGAGGCTAAAGAAGCAAAATCAAATCCACAATGAGACCCAAAAATAAGGAAATCAAGAAATCCAAATTTAATCAGAATTAAAACCAAATCCAAACATAACCAATATCAAATCCAAACGTGGCCAAAATCAAATTCAAACGTAGCCAATCAAATCCAAACGCTCCAATAAGCTCAAATGGGCTTATTACAATCTCAAGGAGTTACAAATAAGCAACTCGGATTCAGACGGTGCCAATCGGTTCTAACCCGACCCGATACAAATTATGGTCAAACGGCGACAAACAGAAATTTCATATGAACGGAGAAGTATAGCGGAACCAGAAGTATTATAGTTCATGAGGTGTTGTGATGCCAGTGTGTCGTGTGTGTAGGTAAACCTTCATGATATTCGGTGATCATGCACATATGCAAAACTTTTACCATTCCCAAAATTAAATATAGAAAGTCCACCCGAAACATAATCCTGTTATAACTACTCCAGTATTGCAAAATTCATTTCTGAGACATAGGTGATCAGGCCATGTCCCCACTATCTTTGGTTGATTATAGGTGATCAGTCCACTCTCAACCGAGGATCAATGAATTTCGGGATACTCAGTTTAGTTACACTAGTACTATGTTCCTTACATTAGAATCGTTTTAAAAACTACAACAGGTGTCCAAACTTGGAATCGATAACGTGGTTACGCAAGGAAATAGCGTAACTCCATGACAGGTTCAGTGCATCGATATGAAAATACTTATATTGAACAGTGAAAATGAGGTGAATTACAAACCATCAAATAGCAAGGCATACATCTCACCGAATATAACATTTAATATCTCAACAAATATGCTATCCAACAAAATTACAAGCGAAGCATCGGCTTAGAAGGCAGGCACATGTCGGTCATAGGATTTAAATTTTCGTAAAAATAGTTATAGTCTGGGTTTTTGAAAATCCCAGTTTCCGAAAATACCCAGATCTCTATAACCTGTGGCTCTGATACCATCTGTAACACCCCGAAATCGGATCAGTGGAAACATACGGGTCAGGGGGTGTTATGGAATAGTTATCACAATCACAAGGTACAAAGAACGGTTTTACTTAAACCATTTTAGAAGAAATTTCATAATTGAAAACATTCAATTTGCATTATTTAAAATAGTGCGGAAAATAAAGTTTCATAAAAGGATTTAAAGTGGTCCCAAATAGTTTTTCGAGTCTTTGATGACCATGCCATGCCCTTTGCCAAGCTCCTCCAAAGGTAAGATATGCAGCAGAAATGATTTAACACCTGAGATAAAACATGCTAAAAGTCAACACAAAGGTTGAGTGAATTCATAGGTTTAAGTAAAGTAGTTGATCACAATGTTTCAAGTTTAAGAGAAAGTGGGCTACGTTGTTATACGCCCAAAGTTTGTTTGTATAAAACTTAGTGGAACACAATTCTCAAGATTGGGCGACTTTGTTGCACCCATAACAGAAACAGTGCGCCAGTTGTTAGCACCCATAATCCAGATATTACCACTGCACTAAGCTCATGACACACAAAGCGTTAAGCAGCACTAGTAACCCTGGCGTAAGTCGACAGTAACCGCGGATTTCATAATATAATAGTTGCCCCCAAAGCTAGGTATCTTGCCAAATACCTAGGTAACTCAAATATAGCACACCCGTGTTGCCTACCCGGTCAACAGGGATGGGATGGTCAATCCTATATGCCTATAAACTATATTTGCACTCACATGCAAATGATTAATGGTTCATGATCGAGGGACTTGCTTTTGGCAAGGGCGGTACTTAGTGCTTATCAGATGTTTCGCATAGTGGCTACTGCTTCACTCACAGTACCAGAAAAGTAGAAATGGCTACTGCTTCACTCACAGTACCGGGAAAGTATAAGTGTTGTTCCAGCACAAATAAAGTTTCAGATAGCAGAAAACATAGTTTTCATTTCAAAGTATAGTTTTCAAACAATTGTGATCATAGTCAAAACAGTAGCATGTATCTCACCCCAAGTAGCTTATAAAACAGTTAAGCAAGTAAAAGTGGGGCTATGAACTCACCTGAGTATGCAGCAATGCAAGATATCACAAATATCACAACTGGCATCAAGTAGTAAAGGCACAATGATATCAAAAGTAGAGCACAACGGCACTGGATCAGCACAACCTAGTATATGACTAATATATCTCAGCAATAACCTTAAAGGGATTTATAAAACAATACTCGTATTTGAAATGAAAATGTTTTATTTCAATGGCGTTTTGAGTTAAATAAAGTTTAAGACTCGTGTGGATCCGAGATGTTAAAATAATAAAAGTCGGAAAATACGAACGGATATGAAGAAAGATTAACGAAGAGAAAAGATGAATTAAAATTAAGAAATGAATAATAAGGAAAGACAAACAGAAAACATCGATAGATTGTTTCGGTGTTTTATCCTTTTCCCCAAATAATTGATGAAATATCGAAGTTTTGGGAGAAATTATATAAGTATCGAAAAGGTTTTTAAGTTATTTGAGTAATCGTAAATGATTAAATTATAAAAGGTTTTATCGAAATTTGGGCATGATGCGTCCGTTTATAAAACATTTCCAACTCGTTACGACTTTTGATCACAAGTTTTATTACCTCATTTTACAAATTAATATATACAATTGGACACTATCATTTGCGTATGTATTAGTTATTAAGTTTATCGACTATTTTGTTTATGTTTTCCAAATTAATAACCGAAACACCATATTGAATAATAATTAATTAAATAAATAACAAAACAAATAAATAAAAGATATAATGGCCCAAGTGTATTGGGCTTCGGCCCAATACTCAACTCATACTTATTGGGCTTTCATTGGGCTTTCGGGCCCAAGTTATTAACACTTAACCATTTTAAGACTCATCCGAGTCTAAACCGACTCGACACTAACCTGAGGTTTTCAAACCTCGAGTCTTACACGGCCGAGACTCACATGAGTCTCGACTAGACTCATTTCAACTTGTCGTGGCCCTTTTGGGTCACGGATTAATCACATTTGAGCTAATTTAAACATTAGACCTTAGCCGTGACTCATTGAGTCACGGCTCGAGTCTATTCGAGCCAAAGGCTTTTGGTTGTGGCAATAAGCCAATCCAAATTCAAATATCAACATAACATAAAACAATGCCATCAAAGCTATGCAGTGACTCATTTGAGTCACGGCTCGAGTCTTTCCCGAGCCAAAGGCTCTCGGCCAAATCATATAACACAATTCCAAATCAAACCAAATTTCTCGACACATTATGAACATCATGGCTATGCCGTGACTCATTTGAGTCACGGCTCGAGCCAATCCGAGCCAATAGGCTCTCGGATCAAATCAATAAAACTAAATCCAACACAAGTATATTGAGGCTATGCCGTGACTCATTTGAGTCACGGCTTGAGCCAATCTAAGCCAATAGGCTTCGGATAATCAACACACAACCAAAATTCCAAATCCACTCCAAATATCAACAAGGCATAACCATGGGACCTCGCCGTGACTCAAAAGAGTCACGGTTCGAACCCTACTCGAGCCAAAGGCTCCTGGTCATCATGATCAATACAACCAGATCCACTATCCAACATCCAAAGCTCAATATCAATACTGCCTCAATTTTTCTACCCTAATCCAAATGCAACACAACCATAATCAACCAAATCGAATAAAATAAAAATTAAAACTAAACTAAAACTACAACTGCCTAATCCTAAACCCAGTACTGCCGTGACTCACTGAGTCACGGTCAAAGCGTCATACGAGCTTGGGGCTCCTCGACTTCAACCACCAGGACCAACTCGGGACAATCAAACTCCAAATCCAAACTACAAAATAATTAATAAATTAGAAATAAATGAAATAAGTAAGAATAAACAACTCAACCGGAGTCAACGCGAGTTGACTCAATGAGTCATCCTGACTCGGACTGAGTTAAGGGTTTCACGGCAAAACAAGTTGGATCCACACAAGTTGTATTAATAAAAACGTTTGTTTAATAAATTTAACCACGAATCGTTTTAGTTTTTAATAACTCGATTAGGGTTTAAATAAATCGAACGAAATAAAAGATTGAGGGCGCGTGATCCTTACCAGTCGAAAGAGAAGGGTGGGGGAAGGTGGCGGCGTGTGGTGGTGGTATGGTGGTCGCGGCGGTGGTCTTCAAAAACATGAGCAGAAGTGCTCCTCTTGGTTTAAAACTTTCCAGAAATGATCTCCTTCCCTTGATCTATCGAATGGTGTAAGTTGGGGTTTCGCTGGAAAATTTTCCGGCGATGGTGGTCGCCGGAGATTTGGCCGGAAGTGGTGAGAGAGACGAGAGAGAATTATAGAGGTGTGTGTGTGTTTTGATTAAAATAATAAAAATTGGGTATTTTATACCCCTACAGGGGTTAAAACTATGCAAATGAAAGTTAAGGGGGCGCGGGGTAAATATTGGGCGGGGGTATAAACTGTCAATTGGTTAAACTTCTGCTTTAAACACTGTGGGGCCCATTCGAGGTACCAAACAGACTCAAAAAATTATGAAACTTGCTCCATTGTTTCCGAATAATTTTTCTGATAAAAACAAGTATAAATATGCATAACTTTCCCAAAATCAATTTATTTGGAAAATTCGATTCGTTTCGCGTATTCTAGGTTCTGCTGACATAATAAGGGACTAAGGTTTATATTTCTCAAGATTTCTCGCGTTTCTCATGTTAAAATAAATTCAGAAAAAGTTCAACTGCTAAGGTGATGTAAAAATAATATTTGGCTAGTAAAAATAGTTCGGAAAATTACCAGGTGTTACAAAGATAAAATAAAATAAACCAAAAAAAACAAGAACTCACCCCGAGTCAAATCGACTCGCGAGTTGACTCGGCTGAGTCACGCAACTCAGACCGAGTCCGAACGAGTCGATGGTTAAAAGTTTAGATCCATACGTTTTTAATTGAAACAAAAAAGGTTTTAAGAAGTTTTGATTAATGAAACTCGGTTTTATAAAATATTAGGGTTTCGGTTTGATAAGAAGAGATGAAAATGAAAAAAAAAAGGGCATGTGGTTTACCAAACGAGAAAGAGGATGTGGTGGGGTGAAGCAGCGTGACGGTGGTAGCGGCGGCGGTGGTCGGATACAAACTAAACGGTCTCCAAAAGCTTCCAAACTCTCCATAAACGAAGTAGGGGTCTAGATCTACGATTGGAGTGAAAATCTGAGGTGGCAGGAAAATTTTTCGGTGACGGTGGTTGGTGGCCGGTAGGGTTTCGGCGAAGGGGAGAGGGTGAGGGAGTGGGAGTGTTTGTTATTATGAGGAGAGGGAGAAAGAAAAAGAGTTTTATATGAAGGGAGGGGCCAATCATGGACAAACAATAGTGGAGGGTTGTGGGTGTAACTATGGGGCGGAGGGGGTGAAGGTGTAAAAGGGTTAAACTTTTGAAATTTTAACCGCGGGGCCCATTTAATGTACCAAACAGACACGAAAAATTACGTAACTTGCGCCATTGTTTCCGAAATAATTTTTCTAGTAAAAACGAGTATAAATATGCAAAACTTTCTCGAAGTTAATTTATTTGGCAAATCGTTCGTTTCGTACTTTTTAGGTTGTGCTAACATAATAAAGGAATAACGCTCACGTTCATCAAGATATCTACTGTTTCTCAATTTCAAATCAATTCAGGAAAACTTTAAATGCTAAGGTGATGCAAAAATAAATATTTGGCTAGTGAAAAAGGTTTTGGAAAATTACCAGGTGTTACAGCACCTACATCATATTTGGAAATCCGTCCCGGATTTCAGTTAGCGTTATCAGTCGTGGTTGAGAAAAGGTGAGGGTACTTGCGCTTGAACTCGTCTTCGCGCTCCCAGGTGAACTCGGGTCCTCTCTTGGAATTCCAACGGACCTTCACAATGGGAATACGACTCTGCTTCAACTGCTTGACTTCACGGTCCATGATTTCGACTGGTTCCTCAATAAAGTTCAACTGCTCATCAATCTGGATTTCGTCAAGTGGGATTACGGCTGACTCATCGGATAAGCACTTCTTCAGATTGGACACGTAAAACGTAGGATGTACTCTACTAAGCTCGGGAGGTAGTTCTAGTCTATAGGCTACAGGACCAACCCTGTTCAAAATCTTGAACGGTCCAATGTACCTAGGGTTCAGCTTACCTCGCTTACCAAACCGTATCACACCTTTCCATGGCAAGACTTTCAACATAACTTTATCTCCAACTTGAAACTCCAGTGGTTTACGCCTCACATCAGCGTAACTCTTCTGTCGGTCTCTTGCAGCTTGCAATCGGCTCTTAATTTGTACGATCTTCTCGGTTGTCTCACGAACAATATCCGTCCTAATAAGCTGAGCTTCTCCTACTTTAGCCCAACAAATAGGTGATCGGCACTTTCGGCCATATAGTGCTTCAAACGGTGCAGCCTTAATGCTTGTATGATAGCTGTTGTTGTACAAAAACTCGATCAAAGGCAAATGGGTATCCCACCCATTTCTAAAATCAATCACACATGCTCGAAGCATATCTTCTAGGGTCTGTATCGTTCTTTTACTTTGGCCATCGGTTTGCGGGTGGTATGCGGTACTCATGTCGAGGTTTGTGCCAAAGGCATCTGATGAACTCAAATAAGTACATATTATTACTATCATTTATCCTAATTATTTGACTTGTTTTATTATATTATGTATGAGGATTGATACTTAATCGTTTACTTTTGTAATTCTCAGGTAAAAACAAGCATTTGGTGAAACTTGGCGATTTTGGACTATTTATGGAGCAAAACATGCAAGAAGTTAAGAGTCTACCGAAATGTACAAGATCAAGACTATTCTGCTCCAGATGCGCCGCATCTCACTTATGACATGCGCCGCATCACTATCAATATTTCACCAGATACGATCCAAGATTCAAGAGGACATGCGCCGCATCTATAAATGGAGTTACGCCGCATCTTCTGGCGGTGTACGAATATTCCTGAATATTATAATCTTGGACCCCACGCGAAGTTAAGTAAATGCGCCGCATCTATTTACTAGATGCGCCGCATCCTACCCTCAGACAGAAACTATAAATACCCCAAGACCAGACGAATTTCGTGTGACATATATTATATACGAAGACCGAAGTACAGAAACCAAGGACGAATTCAGTCGAATAGCGAGCACAAGACACACTCAAATCAAAGATACAAGAGCTGTAAGAAGGTGCTGCATGTCTTTAATTCATTAAGTAGTTTTGTTTTATTGTGTTAGTAAACTTTAATTCATCAAGATTGGTGGCTTGTGTAATGTGACAACGGAAAGATTGCACTCCCTTAAAACTGCTTTCTCGTTAATTAAAGTTTATATGTTGATTTCTTTGGTTACTTTTATTAGTGCATTGATAACCTCTGTGTCTAGCTGAGCGTTGATCGGGTCGCCATGCCTCTGCCCTCGCCTATTTATTAGATTGCCTATGCATTCTATGGTCTGTAGAAAAGTAGGAGAAAGATAAATAGGATAGTCATAAGTAATCATTAAGGGTTTACTCGCCGATAAGATTAAAACCAACGAGAAAGGACTTAATCTCGGTGCGTTGCATCGAACTATACACTTCATATAAAACTAGCAATAAAACAAGTGACAAACTACTTATCTATCAGGACAGCCCTCTTATTGTCTCGAGTATTTATCTGTGTACGTGTGTGCTATTCGCTGATTCATGCCTATTGGTTTAGTTTATTATTTAATTGCAACCAAATCGTGCCAGTCTCTCAGGCTGAACCCCCTTGCGTTAGATTAGATTGTATAGCTAACTTAATATATTAAAATACTGATTAGAATAACTAGATAATACATTCCACTCTTAGTGATCGACACTCTAGTTACCATTATATTCATACTGACCGGGTACACTGCTCGTTAAGTGTGTGTGTTATTGATAAGTCGGCTAAATATAAATTTAAAACTTGAGTAGGCATTAATACTGCTAAACCGCAATGACACATCGCACGCATCAAGTTTTTGGCGCCGCTGCCGGGGTGTGAATTGTTATTATCTGTTAATTTGATTAGTATTTTAATTAGGTTTTTAATTTTTTATCTAACCGCTAATTCTGTTGTGTATTAGATTAATTTGCATTCATTGTAATATTTTGCATATTTTCTGTTTTTGTGTGTTATTTGTTTGTTTTCTTTTTGTTTGTTTTCGTTCGTGTGTTTTTATTTGTTTTAATTTTTCGTATTTTTCTGTATTCTGCTATCGTTGTACTGAGCTAAATCGAACGATACGACGCATCTGATTTCTCAGATACGGCGTATTGCGTTTAATTTTTATAAAATACAACGCGTTTAATTAATTCGAGACGACGCATCTTTTCCCCAAGATACGGCGTATCTGTTTTTGATAAAAAAAATTTCTAAACGTTAACGCTATACGACGCATCTGCTTCGGCAGATACGGCGTATCTATTATTTTAATTAAAAACAGTTTTCGAATTATTAAACAGATACGGCGTATCGATTTTTATCGATACGGCGCATCTTCTGAATCAAAAATCTTATATTTTGAAACGTAACGAAAATACGGCGCATTAACTTTTGTTAATACGACGCATTTAATTTTTAATAAATATAGATTTTTGATAATTAAAATTGATACGGCGCATTCTAATTTATAAGCGGCGTATCTATTTTCTGAATAAAGTCTGATTTAATTTTAACGATTATAAGATACGGCGTATCCAACTTTTTGGATACGGCGCATCGTCTGCAGATATCAGCTATTTTGTATTCTTATCCGTTTCTGAATTCGTTAATTTCTCTTCTAGCGAACAAATCCTACTGATGCTTTTCGTGATTATTTCAGAAGGATAATGGAAGAATTCGGAGAACTGATTGACTTCGACTTCGAAGCCAATTTTATGAATGGAGTATTTGTGCATGAAAAATCACCCGAACGTTACAATGGGGACTACATTGAACTTAATGACCTTAATGGACCATTAGAATCCAATGACCTGTTCATGGATGATGCGGAATCTGAGCTGGAAGATGGAGAAATTCTGGATAGTCCAAAGGTCAACGCTATTAATACTAGGAATTACGATGAATTTGAGGGATATGATGGTTCTTGGGATTACGGTAGAAGGATCCACGCCAATTGTGCTTACAATTTGCAATTCCCATGCATGATTGGGTACAAGTGTATTGACGCCAATTTCTTTCCTATTTTACCAATCAATGTCATGTCAAGAAGCTTTTATAATTCTATTATGAGAAGTAAAGTGGAGCATAAGGGAAAGAATGTTGTTGGAGCCTTCATTAATGTCCCAATATTCGTTGGACGCTTTACTATTGTTACTGAGTTCACCGTTGTTGAAGACATGAATGCCTATCGTGACATCGATATGGGTGACGTGATTGTTGGTAAACCATTTTGTAGGGAGATCACTATTGATGCAGAACGATTTGAAGGGAAGATCACCTTTCAATGTGGAAGCGACGTTATCACTTATATGATGCCCCGAACTCATCCTGGATTTAAACATGCTACTAATAGGTTCTGCTACAAATTCTCTCCATTCCTTTTTATTAGTAATGATGACATGAAGAGGGGAATTGAGTACCCATATTAAATGATGGAAGGATTCTATAAAGGGGTGTTGCATTTGGGACCTGAATATATACGTGACGAATTAGTTGCTAAATGGATCCTACGTGACGATATGGGAATCAATGATCGATATTAAAGAGCTGAACGTGAGTCTAACTTGAAGACTCTGGAATAAAGACAAGTGCTGACCGGGAGACAACCCGGATTTAATTTTTAATTTTCTGTTTTTGTGTCGAGTCAGTCAGGCCGCAGAGGATACGGCGCATCTCAATCCTGAGATGCGACGCATCTCCTGCAATGGTCATATCTTATTTTATTTTATTTTTCTGCATTCTTTAATTTTCGAATTTAAAACTTTTTATCAGTTTATTTTAATGCGGCGCATCCCTGGTTAAGGATGCGGCGCATCTTTTATTCTGATCCGTATTTATTCCAGGCTCGATACGGCGTATCTTCTTCCATAAGATACGGCGCATCGACTGACCTGATGATTTTCATTTTTATTTTTTTAGTTTTATTTTTCCTAACTACTAATGTATTATGCAAGTTTGAACCTTTCTTATCATAGGTGTGTTTTGAAGCCTTGGTGGTATTATAGATTCCTGCATTTCCTGTGGATACATTGTTTATGAAGCTTAATCGTTCTAATCCACAAGAAAGATGATTTTTGTTCTAATACTAATGGAGGATCATACCGAGCAAATCTCAGGGGAGTTTTTCTGTTCTAATTCTTTTATTTTCCAGTTTTTAACCTTTTATACAAACAATGAGGACGTTGTTTAACTTAAGTGGGGGGATTGGAGAATTAGAACACTTAACATTTACTTGTCCTAAACTTTTCAAAATATGCTTAAAATGTGCTTAATATATCAAAATTTAAAATTTTTAGCATGTTTTTGTTTAAAGTCTAAGTTGCATAGCTGCACACATGACGTTATTTTCAAAAATTGTGATTTTTCCAAATTCACAAATCTATGAGTGTGCCGGTGACTTGTAAACTTTAGAACTTAGCTTGTATACTATTCGAGACCACCATAATGAGTATTATTTATATAATTGGAATGACTTGTCTAAATTGGTAAATTCTAGGATTACACCCAAATAGCCTTTATATGTTATGTGTTATTAGCTAACTACACTGGTTAGTTAACCCCCGTATAAACCCTTTTGTTACTCTCATTTTTAGAGTAAGATACCCCTAGAAAAACCCTCAGAGCCATTCCTTTCGTTTCTTACACCTATGTTTAAAATGTTTCGTTACACCTTACACCTTAGCCTACCCTGTAGATTAAAATCCGTGGTTGGTTAATTGCTATAGGCAAAGTGTGTTTCCTTACATTACCTGTGTTCGCGTGCGTAATTCATTATCTATGGTTAGGTCGGGAAATTGCACAATGCGATTGGAGTGAAAGTAAATATTGTATATTTTTGAGTTTATTTTTCGTGTGTTTACTACTTTCACTATTACCGTTATTTCTGAAGTCATGAAAAGTATGGAATAATTATCCAGAATTATCATTATAGTGATGTGGTGAAATTTTACACATCTATGTTTATGTTTAAAAAAAAAAAAAAAAAAAAAAAAAAAAAAAAAAAAAAAAAAATCGAAAAAAAAATAGAAAAGAAAAAGAAAAAGAAAAAGTTGGATGTTTGAATTAAACCAACTTATGTAAAGTTATGTAAGTGGTCGATATCACCACTATTTGTTGTATATTATATCTATGGATTGAATGGGAGTTGGCAGTTATGGGAACGTCAACTAAGGTTTATTCTTTGATTAAGATCTTGTTGAGTATAATTCGTGTCTACCAAAAGCGTGTGTTTCAAGTGTTAAAGCGTGAGTTATTCAATGATATGAGTCTTATTCATGGGATGGTTGGGATAGTGATTAACCACATTTAGGATTTTAATTTATTTGTTTTGTTTATTTTTTATTTTTACACCAATTTATATCCCAAATATTATCCATGCCCTGTATTATTCTTTATCCAACCAAACCTTTGATTTATTGAGATTAGGGATTTGAGCAATCTTAAGTATCGTAGTCGTGGATTCGGCTATGTATTTATGATTTTGTCGCCCTTTTTGATATATTATTATTGGTGAAGTTTGGACCTATCTTTAGCCTATTCGAGTTAAGGATTTGAGCAATTGCAAGTATCGTGTTCGTGGATTCGATCATGTATTTGTGATTTTGTCGCCTTTTCTGGAATTTGAGATTGATAGTGATTAAGAATAATTAACCCTTTAAGCCTATAAACCCTTTTTACCGCTTTAGACTTGTTATTCCTTGGCTTTAGTGGAGGAGATGTGTATACTTGCCAAGCTTATGATAGAATATTCGTCACGACTGGACAGTTAAACGATTAGATTTGCTTTTATTAAAATATTTTATTTTACTTCTAATTCGTTAAGTGTTTAGTTGTGTGATTATGACAAAAATGAATACATGCTTAAATATAAAAATAAATCCTAATATCTTTTAGGATACATTTTTATAAGATTAATTCTAAGGTTTACTTGGGGACAAGTAAAGCTCAAGTGGGGGGATATTTGATGAACTCAAATAAGTACATATTATTACTATCATTTATCCTAATTATTTGACTTGTTTTATTATATTATGTATGAGGATTGATACTTAATCGTTTACTTTTGTAATTCTCAGGTAAAAACAAGCATTTGGTGAAACTTGGCGATTTTGGACTATTTATGGAGCAAAACATGCAAGAAGTTAAGAGTCTACCGAAATGTACAAGATCAAGACTATTCTGCTCCAGATGCGCCGCATCTCACTTATGACATGCGCCGCATCACTATCAATATTTCACCAGATACGATCCAAGATTCAAGAGGACATGCGCCGCATCTATAAATGGAGTTACGTCGCATCTTCTGGCGGTGTACGAATATTCCTGAATATTATAATCTTGGACCCCACGCGAAGTTAAGTAAATGCGCCGCATCTACTTACTAGATGCGCCGCATCCTACCCTCAGACAGAAACTATAAATACCCCAAGACCAGACGAATTTCGTGTGACATATATTATATACGAAGACCGAAGTACAGAAACCAAGGACGAATTCAGTCGAATAGCGAGCACAAGACACACTCAAATCAAAGATACAAGAGCTGTAAGAAGGTGCTGCATGTGTTTAATTCATTAAGTAGTTTTGTTTTATTGTGTTAGTAAACTTTAATTCATCAAGATTGGTGGCTTGTGTAATGTGACAACGGAAAGATTGCACTCCCTTAAAACTGCTTTCTCATTAATTAAAGTTTATATGTTGATGTCTTTGGTGACTTTTATTAGTGCATTGATAACCTCTGTGTCTAGCTGAGCGTTGATCGGGTCGCCATGCCTCTGCCCTCGCCTATTTATTAGATCGCCTATGCATTCTATGGTCTGTAGAAAAGTAGGAGAAAGATAAATAGGATAGTCATAAGTAATCATTAAGGGTTTACTCGCCGATAAGATTAGAACCAACGAGAAAGGACTTAATCTCGGTGCGTTGCATCGAACTATACACTTCATATAAAACTAGCAATAAAACAAGTGACAAACTACTTATCTATCAGGACAGCCCTCTTATTGTCTCGAGTATTTATCTGTGTACGTGTGTGCTATTCGCTGATTCGTGCCTATTGGTTTAGTTTATTATTTAATTGCAACCAAATCGTGCCAGTTTCTCAGGCTGAACCCCCTTGCGTTAGATTAGATTGTATAGCTAACTTAATATATTAAAATACTGATTAGAATAACTAAATAATACGTTCCACTCTTAGTGATCGACACTCTAGTTACCATTATATTCATACTGACCGGGTACACTGCTCGTTAAGTGTGTGTGTTATTGATAAGTCGGCTAAATATAAATTTAAAACTTGAATAGGCATTAATACTGCTAAACCGCAACGACACATCGCACGCATCAGCATCCTGAAGTTATTGCCAAAAATTAGAAGTGAATCTGTTGTCTCGGTCAGAGATGATAGATATTGGCGCACCATGCCTCGAGACTACTTCCTTAACGTAAAGTCTAGTCAGTTTGTCCATACTGTAGTTCTCTTTGATTGGTAGAAAGTGTGCAGATTTAGTTAGTCGATCAACTATTACCCAAACAGCATCGAAACCGGTTGAAGTCCTTGGAAGTTTGGTGATGAAGTCCATAGCAATCCGTTCCCATTTCCATACGGGAATCTCAAGTTGTTGTAGAAGACCAGACGGTTTCTGATGTTCGGCTTTAACTTTAGAGCACGTAAGACACTTGCGGACATAGTCGGCAATGTCAGCCTTCATATTCGGCCACCAATATAACTCCTTGAGGTCGTGATACATCTTGTCAGATCCTGGGTGTACAGAGTACTTTGACTTATGAGACTCAAGCATAATTAAGTCTCGCAGTCCTCCAAAATGTGGTACCCAACTTCTTTCTTGAAAACATCAGGTTCTATCTAAATGTTTCTTAAGCTTCTTCTGTCTCATCCGCTTCTTGACTAAAGGTATGGATCTCCTCTAGTTTTTTTGCTATATTCGAGGGAGGACAATACCGTTGGATGAACTTTCTTTTAAGGAGATCCCATGTGTTGATGACTCCAGCTGGCAACCTATCAACCCATCTTTTAGCGGCTCCTGTGAGTGTCCTCGAAAACACTCGAAGCATGATAGCATCATGAGAAACACCAGGAATGTTGAAGAGGCTTGAAATGTACAAGTCATGTTCTACATGCTCGTAAGCATCTTCAGTCTTGTTTCTAGAAAAGGGTGTAACACCCCCAACTCGGAATATAGCAGCGGAACATAGTTTGGGGTATTACTTTCGGGTAAGACATTCACAATCATAGAAAACGACCTCATAACATGTTGTTTTAATAAAAATATATCATTCGAATTATAAATAAACATTGGAGTTTAGAAGATTCTCAAACATCATACGCAGCGGAATAAAAGACACAATTCAAAAGGGTTTTTCGAATGATAAAAAGTAGTAGAAAGATAGTAAAAAAAAGTAGATAGATAGTAAAAGCCGAAAGCCATCGATAATCTTCATGCCACTCCCAGTGCCAGTATAGTATGCATCAATTACCTGAGATAAAACATGCTAAAAAGTCAACACAAAGGTTGAGTGAAATTCATAGGTTTATAGTAAATAGTTGAACACAAGATTTTCAAGTCTGGAAGATATAAGTAACAAAAACATATATCAGGTAAGCGTCAAACAGTTGCTAAGCTCATGACACACAAAACGTTAACTGGCACCAAATAACATTGGCGTAAGTCGACAGTAACCGCGGAATTTATAATACAATAGTTGCCCTCAAGAAGGTACTTTGCCAGATACCTTGATAATTCAAATATAATACAACACATGCGACCGGACCTAGTCAACATGGTGGGATGGTCAAATCCTATAGGCCTATATCCCTATATTCGCGCTCACTCACAAGTGATTAATGTTTCCTGATCGAGGGACTTACTTTCGGCAAGGTCGGTACTTAGAATATCATCTTAGTCAGGAAAAAACATACATTTAAACAATTGTGTTCATGAAAAGTAAGTAGCATGTATCTCCCCCATGGGTTTATAAACAATTTAAAAGTAAAATGGGGCTATGAATCACACCTTAGTAGTAAAGAAACAAGATATCAAAATAAGATCAGATGGTACAGCACGACAAGTGAACTTCAGCACAACCTAATAAGTGAATAGTATGTCTCAGCAATAAACCTCAAAGCGATTTATAAAGTAATACTCGTATTTGAAATGAAAAGGTTTAGTTTCAATGGCTTTTGATAGAAATAAACGTTTAAGACTCGTGTGGATATGAGAAAGTTAAAATAATAAAAGTCGACAAACACAGATGAATACGTAGAAAAGAATAAAGAAAAGAGAGAAGAAATAAGAATAAGAAAGAAAGAATGAAATAAGAAAACGAGAAGAAAACATCAATAGGTTGTTTCAGTGTTTTACCCATTTCCCAAATAGTTGATAAAACGTTATGATTTAGGAAGAAAACGTATAAGTTACAAAAGGTTTTTGGATATTAAATAGTTATAAACGATTAAGTCATAAAAGGTTTTTGGATATTAAATAGTTATAAACAATAAGTAGTAACAGAAAATGAAAATAAAGAAATAAAATACAAGGCCAAATGCATTGGGCTTCGGCCCAACGCTAAACTCACACACTACGGACTCACTTTGGGCTTTCAGGCCCAAAGTTAATAATACTAGACCCAATATAGGTTTTCTAACCCATATGAACCAAAATGACTTATCCAAGTCCAAAACCGACTCGACACTAACTCGAGGTTTTCTATCCTCGAGTCTTACACGGCCACAACTCAACTCAACTAAAACTATGGTCGTGACTCCCTCGAGTCACGGCTCACCACATTTTGACCACAAATCCTAGTCTAAGCCCATGGCTACAAACCAAAACCACCACAACCAAACTTGAGACTTAGATCAAACATGACAACCTTCGCCGTGACTCCCTTGAGTCACGGCTAGACTCTTATCGAGCTTATGAGCTCTCGGCTAATCCACAAACACAACCAAATCCCAACGTGACACAAACCAAACAAAACAACCCTTGCCGTGACTCCCTTGAGTCACGGCTCAACTCCAAACGAGCCTAAGGCTCTCGGCAATCATAAACCCGAACCAAATCCATTCCAACTCCAACACAAACAAACCAAAACTACCCTAAGCTATGCCGTGACTCAAACGAGTCACGGCTCGAGGCTAAACGAGCCATAAGGCTCTCGGCCGAGTACCAAAACCAACAAAACCAAATCCAAATCCAATAACCGAGCTACACAACAAATGACATGAGTTAAGATAAAACAAAATAAACCGAAACAAACAAGAACTCACCCCGAGTCAACTTGACTCGCGAGTTGACTCGGCTGAGTCACGCAACTCGGACCGAGTCCGAACGAGTCGATGGTTAAAACTTTAGATCCACACATTTTTAATTGAAAC
The DNA here is from genome assembly GCA_021014915.2 of Artemisia tridentata subsp. tridentata. Classification (NCBI taxonomy): domain Eukaryota; kingdom Viridiplantae; phylum Streptophyta; class Magnoliopsida; order Asterales; family Asteraceae; genus Artemisia; species Artemisia tridentata. The sequence goes on along the minus strand of CP139506.1, from coordinate 185,754,118 downwards.
AAAAAAGGTTTTAAGAAGTTTTGATTAATAAAAATCAGTTTTATAAAATATTAGGGTTAGGGTTTGATAAAAATAAATGAAAAAGAAAAAAAGGGGCGCGTGGTTTACCAAACGAGAAAGAGGAGGTGGTGGGGTGAAGCGGCGTGACGGTGGTAGTCGGATACAAACCAAACGGTCTCCAAAAGCTTCCAAACTCTCCAGAAATGAAGTAGGGGTCTTGATCTACGATTGGGGTGAAAATCGGAGGTGGCCGGAAAATTTTTAGGCGACGGTGGGTGGCGGCCGGTAGGGTTCCAGCAAAGAGGAGAGGGTGAGGGAGTGGGAGTGTGTGTTATTATGAGGAGAGAGAGAAAGAAAAAGAGTTTTATATGAAGGGAGGGGCCAATCATGGACAAAAAAAAGTGGAGGGGTGTGGGTGTAACTATGGGGCGGAGGGGGTGAAGGTGCAAAAGGGTTAAACTTTTGAAATATTAACCGCGGGGCGCATTTAACATACCAAACGGACATGAAAAATTACGAAACTTGAGCCATTGTTTCCGAAATAATCTTTCTCATAAAAATGAGCATAAATATGCAAAACTTTCTCGAAGTTAATTTATTTGGCAAATTGATTCGTTTCGTGCTTTCTAGGTTGTGCTGACATAATAAAGGGATAACGCTCACGTTCATCAAGATATCTACTGTTTCTCAAGTTCAAATAAGTTCAGGAAAAGTTTAAATGCTAAGGTGATGCAAAAATAAATATTTGGCTAGTGAAAAAGGTTTTGAAAAATTACCAGGTGCTACAAAGGGTTTTTCACGCAATTCCCTCATGAACTGTTTCTTGATCTCAAAGTGAACATCAACTCCAATAACCGGCCTAACAGGCCCCGGTCCTTGCTCTTCTCTAGTCATAGCAAGGTACTCCTCGAGGGTAAGCGTATCAATATCCAAAACTGCCATTGTTCCTGAAACTTAAAGAAAGATGTAAGAAAAACAAAAATTAAACAAAAAAATTGAAACTTAAATAAAAATCCTAATATAGCTCCCCGGAAATGGAGCCAAAAACTTGATGCAGGATTTCTGACCATGTTTTAATATTTATAGTTGTCTCGTCTACCTATGGTCTACCTTATGCACTCACAGGCAGTGTACCCGGTCGTGTGTAGTGTAGTATTCGGTAAAGCCGAGGTCATCCCAAGAGCTATGTGTATCTTGATTCTAACTTAAGTCTATGTCACGTTTTAAAGGGGTTTATGATTTGTTTGATTAATTAAACTAATAAACATAAATGAAATACGGAAATTAAATATATTTGAATGCAGTAGGGAGAAAGTGTACTAGCCTAGTTGTTCATCCTATATTGCTACGACTATGTTTTCTCATTAAGCTTTCTATCGCTTCAAGTGGGGCATAAGATTCACTAGACTCCTTTGGTCAATTCGTCTAGCCTATCTCCCTAGAATCCTACTAGGACACCAAAGGTCTGGATCCTTATGGCTGTCAAAGCTTACAGGTAGACTAGTTTGAGTCATTAAGTGCCACTACATGCTAGATTAATTCTTTATATGATCCGGCCTCTCGGATCTTAGACCACACATCTAACTTCTTAAGTTCATCCAACCCACAGGGTGATCCTTTGGTCAATTCACACACAAGGGATTTAGTAGTCCTTTGGTCAATTCTTACTAACCCTCGCAACCTACTACTCTAGGGTCCTTTGGTCAATTCTGCTAGTGTAATACATACAACCGGTCTTCAAAACTACCGAAACTAGAGGATCTATCGAATAACTAAGCATGCACAAACTAGAAGCAATAATAAAATCATGAAAACATAATCAAAACAATGAAGGAATCATAACTAGGCTAGCACCAAAGGTGCTTAGCCGATCATATTAAAAAGTACAGCGGATTCAATGTTTTGCATGTAAATGAAAGACATGGAATCGTAAATGTAATTGAAAATAAATCGCTAAAACTTATTGATGTTATGTCGTGATCTCTCCCTTGGAAAATGCTCCGTATGCTGCTTGAGATCGTCCTTCGAAAACCCTACTTCATTATCTGACTTTTGGTGGTGTGAAAGAAGTGTAAAAGGCAAGAAATAGGGCTGGTATTTATAGTCTCGACAAAGCTACGGCATAACCTTGAGTTGTGGTTACGCCGTAACTAGTGTATTCTTCAAACGATCTTATCCATTAGTGATAGTTACGGCGTAACTTTGATGGATAATTACGCCGTAATCTTTGGCGGCAACAATTACGTCGTAATCTGCATGCATGGTTACGCCGTAATCTTCTTAGGTTTTACCTTTACGTCATAATCTTCTTGCGTAGTTACGTCGTAATCTCATCAATCACTTGAACCCTATTCTGTGTAACATTTATGCCGTAACCTCATGTGTTGGTTACGGCGTATCCTTCATAGTCTCGAAGTTCTTCTAAGTCTTCAAATTGTTACGGCGTAACCTCTTGTGGTAGTTACGCCATGTTGGGCTATAAAAGTCAAAGTACTGCTACTCAAGTCAAAGTACTGCTATTCAATGAAAGTACTGCTGCTCGTTAAAGGACTGCCATGCAAATAGTTTAAGGACTAATGTGTAAATCTAGAATATTCGTATTAGATTAGAGTTATAATTAGAATTTACTTGTCGTTCAAGTATTGTAAACCGACTAGGGTTTTCCTTGTGCTTATAAAAGGATCCCTAGGTTGGCATTAGAGATATATGTGTTTTAGAGAGACAAGATATAGTCGATTAGTGATATACGATTATTAGAGTTTAGAGTTTGTTAGTGAATCTGTATAAGAAAGCAGGTTCAAGGTTTTAATAATATTCAAAGTTGTTTATTAAATTCTTCTTAGCTTTGTTGAAGTAGATTCCGCATACTTAGCAAAGTATATCAGTGTTTCACTATTAATAGGTTTGAATTTATTCAAAGCTGTTAAACCGTAGACAAGCTACAAGTTAGTTTGGTCAGAGTATAATCGATCCAACAAGTGGTATCAGAGCTTGTGTGGAGACTCTGATTAAGAAGAAACCCTTAAAACCGATTTATCAACAAACCCTTAACAATGTCGACTGAAGCTGCACCTATCCCATCCATCACCTCACTTAGAATTCCTATCATCAAGAAGGGAGAATATGATCTCTGGAGCATGAAGATGAGACAGTACCTTGCTATTACTGACCATGCTCTATGGGATGTAATTGTCAATGGTAATGTTGTTCTTGATGAACCTCTACAAATTGAAGGACAACCCAAACCACCTCAACCACCCTTACCAGCTGCTACAAAGAGAAATCAAGATAAGGCTCTCAACATACTGTTGTCTGCTATTCCTGATGGTCACCTACTGAAGTTCCATGATGCTAAGGATGCAAAACAATTATGGGCTGCGATCAAAACAAGATTTGGAGGTAATGATGCTTCAAAGAAGATGCATAGAAACTTATTGAAGCAGCAATTTGAAACCTTCACTGTTGGTGAAAGAGAAAGTCTTGATGCTGCCTATGACAGATTCCAAAATCTACTTAGTATGCTAGAACTATATGGAGCAGAGGTATCTGTTGAAGATGCAAATTTGAAGTTCTTAAGGAGTTTGCCATCTGTCTGGCATGTGGTTGCTACTATGATCAGAGGACAACCTGGATTGGAGTCTATGGACTTTGATGATCTCTATAACAATCTGAAAGTGTATGAGCAAGAGATGAATGGTCATAGTTCTCAGAAAACTCACAACATAGCTTTTGTATCGTCTGAAAACAGAAGCAGTACTTCCACTAAAAGTACTGCTTATCCTTCTCAAAGTACTGTTGGTGATTCACAGCATGTTTGCACAATCTCTACTACCCCCAACCCATCACCAACTAACACCACCAATTCTGATGAAATTGTATGTTCCTTCTTTGCACAACAAGCCACTTTACCTGTTACCTATCAAGAAGACTTGTTGCAGATTGAAGAAGATGCTTTAGAAGAGATTGACATAAGATGGCAAGTAGCTATGATCACTGCTAGGATCAAGAAGTTCATGAACAAGACAGGAAGGGGAATTGATTTCAAAGCTAAACAAGGTATCACTTTTGACAAATCTAAGATTGAATGTTTCAATTGTCCAAAGCTTGGACACTTTGCAAGGGAATGCAAGTTTGCAAAATATCAGGCAAACAGGATGATTGAACAACCCAAGGTTGAAAGAAAGGAGGTTCCTATTACTGAATCACAACCAAAAGCTTTGGTGGCTCAAGAAAATTTAGCAGAAATTGACTGGAGTGCTGAATTTGATGATGAACCTGTAACATATTCTATGGTTGCAATGGAAGAGTTTGATTGGGGCACAGCTTTTGATGAGGAACCTGGATATGCTGCTTTGGAATCAAGAGATGGTCTTGGAAGCTTTGACTGGAGCATGGAGGATGAAGATGAACCTGTTCAGATTGCTATGGTAGCCACTTCACCAAGTTCATCCAATGTCTCTGAGGTATGCTCTAAGTGTAATGATGTTTATCAAAAGTTGCTTAAAGATTATGTGACTGAAAGAGATAATTGTAGAACAGCTAGGTCTGAGGTAGCTGGTTATCAATTAACTTTAGAGTCAATGGAAGCCAAAATTTTAACACATGAAAATAATGAAATAGCTTGGGCAGAAAAATATGAGCAACAAGATTATCAATTGAAATTAAGTGAATGGAAGTTAGGATGTAAGGTGTCTGAATTAGAAAAGATTACTAAGGAAAGAGATACTTTGTTAGAAAGACTTGGTAGTATTAAACAGGCTGGTCTATCACATGTTCAATTTGTTGAGAAACAAAGAGTCATAAACAGTAGAGCTGGACTAGGTTATGGTGAAGCTAGTAGTTCAGATGAGACCTCACCTAGTGATAAGGAAGAAACTCCACCTAGTGCTAAGGAAGAGATTCCACCTAGTGATGATGACCTTACAAGCTCAGAAGAAAACACATCTAGGAATGAGGAACCAATTAGTAAATCACCTCCTGAGTTTAAGAAAGATAAGGAGTATCACTCAGTTCCTCCACCTACTGGTCAGTTTCAACCTGTTAGGACAGATGTTTCTCGTTATGGTGTAGACAACCTAGAGTTTAGGAAGAAGCTTAATGGTAGAATTAGTTCTGAGAAACCTAAGAATGATTTTCAAAGGGGTAATGATCAAAAGTTTCCTACAGCCTTTCAAAAACAAGCAGTACCTCCAAAAACTTTTCAAAGTACTGCTGGACATTCAGCAGTACCTCCAAGAGGAACTTTTCAAAATACTGCTTACTACAGGAAACCTTTTAATCATAGAAGAGGATTTGGGAATATGGAGAGAAAGTTATGTTATGTATGCTATAGTCCTGATCACCTGATTAAGCACTGTGACTTTCACTCAGAATACTTAAGTCAGTTTCCAAAGAATAGTCCTCCCACCCATAAGCCAAGAGAGACTAGACCAGTTTGGAATCACTCAAATAGGGTCAACCATAGTAACTTCTCAAAAGACTATAGGTACCCTCACCAGAAAAGAATGTTTTCCAAATCACCAGTACCTTCACAATCTGATAAGTCTCAAGAAGTACCTTCACCAAGGACTGATAAGTTTTCACCCACTCATGGTACTGCTCATACTTTTTCACATAGAAGACCTAAGAGATTCAATTCATATAAAAAATTTTCCACCTCAAGCAGAGTACCTAGCTCAGAGAAACCTAAGGTCAAACGAAATTGGGTTAAGAAAGAAAGTACTGATGGGGAACAAGAAGTACTTTCATCAGATAAGGGTGAAACAGGGAGTGTTGTTGATATTGCAACACTGGACATGGGACCAACTCAAATAATCATTGACCATGCCTTTAAAACCAGTGGAGATTACATACTGAAGGAATTCAAGTATGTCACTCCACAAGGGGAACACAAGTCAGTAATGGCTTGGGTTCCTAAAAGAAACTAACCTTTTTCTTTAATGTGCAGGGCAACCCAGAGGAGGAGCTTAAAGATCATATTATTGTTGATAGTGGTTGCTCTGGCAGCATGACAGGGGACAAGGAGATCCTGTCAGACTTTAAGGCATATTATGGAGGAAGAGTTGCATTTGGTAATGATCCTGATGGAGGAAGAATCTCTGGCAAAGGAACAATCAAGGCTGGATGTATTGATTTTGAGAATGTTAGATATGTAAAGGAGCTCAAATTCAACCTATTGTCAGTATCTCAAATTTGTGACAAGAAGTATCCAATTCTGTTTACTGATACAGAATGTCTCATTCTCTCACCTGAGTTCAAATTTGTTGATGATCATTTGGTAACATTGAGAGTACCAAGAACCAATGATGTATACAGTTTAGACTTAAAGAGTCTCAACTCTGCTGGAAGAGCAACATGTTTAGTAGCAAAGGCATCATTGGAAGAAGCACATCTGTGGCACAGAAGATTAGGTCATGTTAATTTTAAGAACATCAACAAGCTGGTCAAAGGAAATTTAGTTAAAGGTTTACCTTCCAAAACATTCAAGGCTGATCATTCATGTTTGGCTTGCAAGAAGGGTAAACAACATAAAGCTTCATGTAAGAAGCTTGGGGAAAGAGATATTAGAGAACCTTTGGAGTTGCTACACATGGATCTGTTTGGACCAGTTTCAGTAGAGAGTTTAAACAAGAAGAAGTACTGCTTGGTTGTGACAGATGATTGTAGCAGATTTAGTTGGGTCTTTTTCTTGGGATTTAAAGATGAAACCTTTGATGCTATTCATGACCTGATTGTAGCCCTTGAAAATCAATTAAGACTCAAGGTAAGAGGTATTAGATGTGATAATGGAACAGAATTCAAGAACAAGCATATGGATGAATTCTGTGCCAAGAAAGGGATCAAGAGAGAGTTTAGTATTGCTAGAACACCACAGCAAAATGGTGTTGCAGAAAGAAAGAACAGGACTTTGATAGAAGCAGCTAGAACAATGCTTGCAGATTCCAAATTACCTATTCTCTTTTGGGCTGAAGCCATAAGTACTGCTTGCTATGTGTTGAATAGAGTTTCAGTAACTAAACCTCAGATGAAGACACCTTATGAGTTACTCATGGGAAAGAAACCAAATATTCGTTTTCTAAAACCTTTTGGTTGCTCTCTGACTATTCTTAATACCATTGATTCTCTTGGAAAATTTGATGGTAAGTCAGATGAAGGATATTTATTAGGTTATTGTACAAATAGCAAAGGATTTAGAGTTTATAACAGGAATACCAGAAAGGTACAAGATTGTCTTCATGTTGAATTTTTGGAAGATAAGGAAACTCAGAAAGGTAAAGGTCCTGATTGGATGTTTGATCTTGATCTCAAATTCACACCATTTATGAATTATGTCCCTGTTCGAGAAGAGAATCAGGCTAATTCCAAAGAAGATGATTCACAGTACATTGTTCATGGAGTTAATGGTACACCAGAAGAAGTTCCTGACAAAGAACCTGAAGTTACTGTTGAAGAACAAACTACTGCTCAGCCATCTCATATAGTATCTGATGAAGATCAAGCCATACAAGATGAGCTTAATAGGATGCTGTTTCAAGAAACTATAGCACAATCCTATGAAGATGAACAAAGACAAGCTTATGAGGCTGCAAAGAAAAAGAGTAACTTTCAAGATACTGCCCACAGTACTTTAGATCAAAGTACTGCTGATCCATTTGACAGTACTTCTGATGTATTAGAGCAATCAAATTGGAACAATGCTGATGATTCCAATGTTGATGATGATGATTTAGTTAATGCTAACATTCCTGGATTAGAAGAAGTTGATGATGAGCTTAATCCAGAAGGTATTTTCTCCAATGAAGGAATTGATTTTACTAACTTAGAGTCTGCTCTTTCAGTACCACCAACTCCTACATTGAGAGTTCATAAAGCTCATCCTCAAAGTAATATTATTGGATCACCCTCTTCAGGAGTGGTTACAAGGAACAAAGTTAAAGGCCTTTCTAAGCAACATACTGCTTTACTTAGCTTTGTTTACAAACAAAACAGGATGAATCACAAGGATCAACAAACATGCCTGTTTGCTTGCTTTTTATCTCAAGAAGAACCCAAAAAGGTAGCTCAAGCTTTAGCAGATGAAAGTTGGGTTGAAGCCATGCAAGAGGAACTTCTACAATTTAAGCTTCAAGAAGTCTGGGTATTATGTGATTTACCAGATGGCAAAAGAGTCATTGGTACAAGATGGGTTTTTAGAATCAAAAGAGATGAAAGAGGGAATGTTATCAAAAATAAAGCTAGATTGGTTGCACAAGGATATCGCCAAGAAGAAGGGGTGGATTATGATGAAGTATTTGCTCCTGTTGCAAGGATAGAGGCAATAAGGTTATTTCTTGCCTTTGCATCATACATGGGATTTCCTGTCTACCAAATGGATGTAAAAAGTGCTTTTCTTTATGGCACAATTTCTGAGGAAGTTTATGTTAAACAACCTCCTGGTTTTGAAGATCCTGCACATCCAAACAAAGTCTACAAAGTGATCAAGGCATTATATGGCCTTCATCAAGCTCCCAGAGCTTGGTATGAGAGACTCTCAAATTTTCTATTACAACATGGTTATAGGAGAGGAGCAATTGATAAGACTTTGTTCATCAAGAGGGATAAGAAAGATATTATGTTAGTCCAAGTATATGTGGATGATATTATATTTGGAGCTACAAAGAAGTCTATGGTGAAAGAATTTGAAGATCTTATGCAGAAGGAGTTTCAAATGAGTTCTATGGGAGAATTAACCTTCTTTTTGGGACTTCAAGTTCGACAAACAAGAGATGGAATCTTCATTAACCAAGAAAAGTATGTTGCAGACATACTTAAAAGATTTGATCTTCCAAATCTCAGGCCTGCCACCACACCCATTGATAAAAATAAACCTCTAGGCAAGGATGAAGATGGACAAGCTGTGGATGTCAAGCTTTACAGATCTATGATTGGTTGTCTTATGTACTTAACTGCATCAAGACCTGACATTATGTTTGCTGTAACACCCCAACCCAGCAAGGGTAGAAGTATCACATTAATGGCTTCATATCAGATCAAACAAAACATACATTCAATAGTAATACAAAGATTCTCAAAGGTTACAAATGAAATACTGAATACACAAGGATACAAGGGAAACAAAATCTAATTACTAAGTCTGCAAAAACAACTCCTTCTAATGGTCTCTACTTCAGAATAACTATCAAAGTCTTCTAAGTCCAAAAGTCTCTTCACTCATACCCAAAACCCGTCGTCCTGCTTATTACCTGCCGCACACGAAAAGAAAACGTGCGGCTGAGCTTAAAAAGCCCAGTGAACAGATACATAATAACAAGCAAAGATAACGAAGCAGAAATATAATGAAGCAATGGGAATGTCATAAGGTATAATCAATGTAAGAAGAAATAGAAGATATATAGGATAGTCATCCACCACGAGCCCATACTCAAAGTCATATCTCAACATCATAATACTCAAAGTCAAGATCTCACAATCAGAGGGGATACCTCTCAGGCAACCAGATAATATGAGGGGTGTCCTCATGTATCAAAAGGGGTGGAGTGATCAGCTCCCATAAATGTGAAAGGCGTGTATAGCACACATGCACCAGTCACCTCAAAGTCATACTCAAAGTCATAGTTAAATCCACTAAACATACATGCCTAGGATTGCAATCCATACGCCCCCACTCAAAGTCATCTCAAAATCATAATCTCATAATCATAATGGCCATATCATAATATAAAAGGGGACGGCGTGAGAAATCACTCCCCCACACAGGAGTCATGCCAGTGGTGCATCACAGACATGGCCAGGTTACCTTCCTGGCTAGGAAACAAAAGGTGGCTCGGGTATCAAACTAAGAGTCAGGTCTCAAGGTCATGCAAACGGCTCATCTCAAAGTCATATCAAAGCATATCTCAAAGTCATATGAAAAGTGAATCTCAAAGTCATGTGAAAAGGTTCATATCAAAAGGTTCATAGAAAAAGGGTCATAGCAAAGGTTCATAGCAAAGGTTCATAGCTCAACATCGAAGCATAGGTGATAAGACACCCTTTCTTAAAAGGGTAGAGTATCCGTACCTTATCCGATAGCAAAACAAACCAAAGGCAGATCACAAAACACCGGATTACTCCCGCTTCAGCGAATCTACATGAGTTATAATTGTACTTATAAGTTTCATAGCTTTATGATTTCATAGTTTCTTAATCATAAAGTTTCATTTTAGTTTCTCTCCATCTTAGGTAACTTTACACATTCAGTAACTTTAGTTATTATCATTCCTGTTTATCAACTTATTAAAGATGACCATGTTAGTAGGTTAAGGTTCATAATGCCTTTTACATAAGTTCAAGGTTAAATATGACAGTTCCCATAAGTTAAGGTTTTAATTGCAAATATCCCAAAGTTAAGGGTCTTGAATGAAAATATTGCAACAACTAATTTAAATACATCATTTATTCAGAATCACATCTCTCGTCCTTTAAGTTTCATAGTTTACACATTACACCCTTGATTTACCAAAATCACAAAATAAACCTTATAATTATACAAATTGCACTTTAACCTTTATTATATTCATAATTATACAACTAACCCTCATATTTATTAAATTACAGATTATACTCTCAAATATAAGTGTGGCACGAATCAAACCCTCAAGTTTCATAAAATTACACATTTAGTCCCTTTAGTTTTTAAAATAACACGAAACACCTTTCAAAACCCTTTTTATACCTTTCATCAGGTTCTAACAGTTTTAAGCTTGAAATTGATAGGTTTTCTATAAATCAAAAATCATATAAGAACTCAGAAATAAATTCCCCAAAAATTCCCAGAGATACTTTAATGTCTTAAGTATTTCATCTAATTTTTCCAGATTTTATTAAGTAGCACCACTATGGATTAAAATTCACTTAAACCAACTCGTCCAGTTTTCTGATTAATTTTGCTATACGAAAAGTTATTAATTAGAAACCTTTTAAGGAAAATTCACAAAAATCTACAAAAATTCCAGGAAGTAATAGACATCCTAAATCTTACCCAGTTCAAAGGAAACCTCCTAATTCGACACGGTTTGGAAATTAAAATTCAAAAACCCGGACTGATTTTCCAGACTTACGAATTCGATTTGACACTTAATTTTCTAAAAATCAAAAAGTAACCTTCCAGGCCTCTAAAAATTACAAACTAAATTTTTCCAGGTAGCCATTTCATTGAACTTAGTTTTAGACTCTTAAAACACCAAAATATATGTTCACATCATTTATTTACAGCCGGTTAAAGTCGAACAATTTTCCAGGACAGCAGCAGTTTCCACAGATTCAAGCATAACCTAGGGTTTTCTCATTCTATTTCATTAGTTCTTGACACCAACGATTTTAAGTGAGTCCATAACACATTTAGGTCAATTAAAACAGGTCTTAAACACATTCAAGTCGAATTATTCCATCATATATATACATGGTTCGAATTATACATATAAGATTTTAGGGTTTTGATCATTATTTTATGTAGCCAAAATTCTTTCATGTGACATCAATTAGACCAAGAACAAGAATAATAACGACAAGGATTGAACAAGGAGAAGGGTACCATACCCTTGAAGATCACACGAAGAACAAGGATAACACAAGATCAAGAATACCACACGAACGGATTCCTTTCTTCTTCCTTCTTGGATCGTACAGCAGGAAACACAAGAAAACAGCATGGTTCGATTAGGTTTTTGGTCATAATTTCGTATGGATCGAGATTAGGAAGTGTTACATGATTACCTTAATACATAAACAAGATTAGAGACTCCTTTTTTTTTTGTGATGTTTAGATCGACAGCAGCAGTAGATCAAAGAGGAACAGCCGGGTTTTGTGAAAGAGGGATTAGGGTTTTGTTTTCCTTTCTTGAGATGCTCGGTTATAGAAAAAAAAAGGATGCCGAGTTTTTGATAAGCACAAATGAGGGTGTAATTGGATCATCATAATGGGCTAGTCATCTCTTCTTGTTTCTAACTCCTTTGGGCCGAAAGTTTTATGTTGGACACAATATATGGATCGATTAGTTAGGCTTATAGTGTAGGATCATTATTTTGTGATTTACTTATAACGTAATGTTGTTTTATTTGGGACTTAATTCGCTACATAACTTAGGATATAATCAAGTTAAGTTAAGTATCATTATGTTACTTAAATGATTTTCATAAGTGCTCACAAAATTTTAAAATTTGAGGGCATTTTTGTCCTTTCAGATTGTAATAATTTTTGGGGTTTTACAACTCTTCCCCTCTTAAAATTAAATTTTCGTCCTCGAAAATTGAAGTCGCAAAGTTAAACAAGGTCGTAGCAAGTCGCAAAAGTTCATAACAACATTTTCACGCCCGAGGAGGTTCATCAAAAGGATCTTCAGACCAAATAGTTTCTCATGACTCAAATCAAAACAAGGTGGTTTCAAATTTCTCAGAAGGAGAAAATAAGTTGATTTCTGATCAAAAGGTCCATGCAACATAAAATGGACGATAGGTGAATCTTCAGAAAGCTCATATGGAATACGAATAAGATTTCAAATCGAATTAATTGCACCTGCAGTAGGAAGTTCTAAAAGGAGTTCAAGACTTATAACTGAGGTCAACAGAATTCAAATCGAGAGTTCAAACTCAATCAGATATCTAATGAACGAAAACAGAGTATACGGATAGATAGGATGAACCTAAAGTCTCACTATTCGCGGATAATCCAACGGAGTTCAAATTCTTAACCTCTTAGGTACTCCCCAAGATATCCTATGCCCACAACAAGTGCACGTTATATGATGTAAGTATTATCACGTTGGCCAGACGTCATAATACTGGCATCATATAGATATGCCCTCATGATGGTCATACTTTATCTCAAGTCGTAAATCAAACCACCTATCTTAATCCACCTAGTACTTCTACAGTCTCAGAGGTCAACAAAAACGATTGCCACAGTCAAGAGAGAAAACAAAACTATTCGCAAGAGTATCAAAATCCCATATTGTCCAGTAGAAGTGGGGTATGCCGTCACGAGCATCATATCTTCCACAACTCGCCAAAATCTCTCAAAATAAAGTCATCACCGAGTCATACGAAAGATAAACACGAACTGAAATGCTTCTAGGGAACTTAATCATAAGAGGAACTCATTACCAGATAACGAAACTTAAGAGGGTCAACGGAAATGAAAGTTAGTCGCCAAACTTCTGCCTTCATAGAATCAATTCTTCCAAACATGAAAGGTCTGTTTCAAAACACCGCTCATTCAACACATCCAATCTCTTCAAGTCCGGTAAATCTGTCCTCGTCTGTCTATCGATCGGGAAGTGAAACCACAATCGGGAACTGGTGTCTGGTTCGTCGAGCCTCCTGCATTTCTTCTTGGAATGTGATGGAGTGTTGTGGATCTCTGGCACGACCTTTCAGTCTCTCCATCATACAGTCTGTTTCCGCTCTCAATTCATCTGAGTACAACCAAGATGAATAGGGAAGTGAGACTGCATGTCTTCATCAGTTCTAGGTTCGCCGTCTTGACTAGACTTCTTCTTCTGCATCGCCAACACTTCTGTCTTGTAAGGAACGTCTTCTCTCTTCAGGGTAGCCACCGTTGTTGTCAATTCCAGGTCATGCAGTGAATTAATGCTTCTAGTTGTCTCAACAAGTATCCATCTCCCAGAATGCACAAATGATCGTCAAATTTCTATCAAGGTGCAAAAATATGATTTTCATGCTCTTCCTCGTTTCTGAACGTACTATTAAGTCATACAATGACCACTTGCCCAAGTACTCACGAGAAAACATTACTTATCAAATTCACAAAATCGTCAGAGCTTTAGCTAATACTATTAGCGTCACTAACCGTAATAGTAGTCGATTACGAATATGGAGGGTCGATTCCAGGAATAGACTCAATTCATCAGGAGGAAACTTCGCGCTCTGAATTTAAACAACCACATAATCGTTTCAGGGTGGAGGAATATTGGTTCCTAACAGTATTACGATTCAGCTTCCAGAACTCAATACATATCTCCTGTCATCATTCTTCTTTATCGCGAACAAAATTGAATTACGCCAAGAGAATGCACTTAAGTAAACTTTCCTTACACTCCGGTGGAAAACTTGGTGGTTCAATCAGAAATCGTGTTTCAGAAAATTCAGGGTTCCAAAAAGCGTTCAATACAAGGTTTATGCTCAGACGACTCAAAGTGCCAAATAGCTTCCAAGATAAGGTTCATTCATAGGTGTACGAAAGGGTTTCCAGGAAAACTTCATACCCGTTAAATTAACACAAGAGTCTCCAGAGTAATAGTGATAGCAAAGGGTTTAACAACCGGTAATCATAGTAGGGAGTTCAAAATTGTTTCAAACGCAAAAGATGAGACATAGAAGGGTAGTTGTCAATATTTGACTGATCTCTCAACAAATTCCTTGCCAGAATAAAATCGAAATTTAACTAACCAAAGAAAGACGGATCACAAATCAAATCTTTCTCATTAAAAGGGAGGAAGAAAACATTCTTATACTCATGGTTACACACCACGAGACTTCTCATAGGGACAGAGATGGGTAAAACGAAATCAAATAGTGTCGGAAGATTCATAGATACTTATCAAAAGCAGGAGACAAATAACAAAACATATCCAGTACGTCATCGCCATGGAGGTTCTCGGAATGCCTGAAGAGGCGTCAAAGTGATTAAAAAAAAAATCAGTGTGAAATGCGGGTCATTATCAAAATGATTAACAAAAGGAATTCGAAGATAAGGATCAAATAGTGTCGGGCCATTATTATGAAATTCTCAATGCCTTCAAGATTTAATCAGGTTCCAATCTTAGGTGGTGCAAAGCATAAGCTTTCAATTTCCAAAAGTGATATCAACAGACTCTAACCAAAAGCAAGGCACGAATCAGAGTGATGCGGAAGCAATGATACTTAAACAAATGCCTTGTAGTCTACCCATTCCTCACCGGTCAAACTTAGGTTCCTATGGGAAATCCTAAAGCAATATTCAAAGGTTGACTTACGAGTGCCTACAGGGAAAACTTAGTGGTCCTAACTTACACAGGCCAAGGGTAAATGTATTACGAATCGCAGCCTGTCGCTCTGATACCATAATTGTAACACCCCAACCCAGCAAGGGTAGAAGTATCACATTAATGGCTTCATATCAGATCAAACAAAACATACATTCAATAGTAATACAAAGATTCTCAAAGGTTACAAATGAAATACTGAATACACAAGGATACAAGGGAAACAAAATCTAATTACTAAGTCTGCAAAAACAACTCCTTCTAATGGTCTCTACTTCAGAATAACTATCAAAGTCTTCTAAGTCCAAAAGTCTCTTCACTCATACCCAAAACCCGTCGTCCTGCTTATTACCTGCCGCACACGAAAAGAAAACGTGCGGCTGAGCTTAAAAAGCTCAGTGAACAGATACATAATAACAAGCAAAGATAACGAAGCAGAAATATAATGAAACAATGGGAATGTCATAAGGTATAATCAATGTAAGACGAAATAGAGGATAGTCATCCACCACGAGCCCATACTCAAAGTCATATCTCAACATCATAATACTCAAAGTCAAGATCTCACAATCAGAGGGGATACCTCTCAGGCAACCAGATAATATGAGGGGTGTCCTCATGTATCAAAAGGGGTGGAGTGATCAGCTCCCATAAACGTGAAAGGCGTGTATAGCACACATGCACCAGTCACCTCAAAGTCATACTCAAAGTCATAGTTAAATCCACTAAACATACATGCCTAGGATTGCAATCCATACGCCCCCACTCAAAGTCATCTCAAAATCATAATCTCAGAATCATAATGGCCATATCATAATATAAAAGGGGACGGCGTGAGAAATCACTCCCCCACACAGGAGTCATGCCAGTGGTGCATCACAGACATGGCCAGGTTACCTTCCTGGCTAGGAAACAAAAGGTGGCTCGGGTATCAAACTAAGAGTCAGGTCTCAAGGTCATGCAAACGGCTCATCTCAAAGTCATATCAAAGCATATCTCAAAGTCATATGAAAAGTGAATCTCAAAGTCATGTGAAAAGGTTCATATCAAAAGGTTCATAGAAAAAGGGTCATAGCAAAGGTTCATAGCAAAAGTTCATAGCTCAACATCGAAGCATAGGTGATAAGACACCCTTTCTTAAAAGGGTAGAGTATCCGTACCTTATCCGATAGCAAAACAAACCAAAGGCAGATCACAAAACACCGGATTACTCCCGCTTCAGCGAATCTACATGAGTTATAATTGTACTTATAAGTTTCATAGCTTTATGATTTCATAGTTTCTTAATCATAAAGTTTCATTTTAGTTTCTCTCCATCTTAGGTAACTTTACACATTCAGTAACTTTAGTTATTATCATTCCTGTTTATCAACTTATTAAAGATGACCATGTTAGTAGGTTAAGGTTCATAATGCCTTTTACATAAGTTCAAGGTTAAATATGACAGTTCCCATAAGTTAAGGTTTTAATTGCAAATATCCCAAAGTTAAGGGTCTTGAATGAAAATATTGCAACAACTAATTTAAATACATCATTTATTCAGAATCACATCTCTCGTCCTTTAAGTTTCATAGTTTACACATTACACCCTTGATTTACCAAAATCACAAAATAAACCTTATAATTATACAAATTGCACTTTAACCTTTATTATATTCATAATTATACAACTAACCCTCATATTTATTAAATTACAGATTATACTCTCAAATATAAGTGTGGCACGAATCAAACCCTCAAGTTTCATAAAATTACACATTTAGTCCCTTTAGTTTTTAAAATAACACGAAACACCTTTCAAAACCCTTTTTATACCTTTCATCAGGTTCTAACAGTTTTAAGCTTGAAATTGATAGGTTTTCTATAAATCAAAAATCATATAAGAACTCAGAAATAAATTCCCCAAACATTCCCAGAGATACTTTAATGTCTTAAGTATTTCATCTAATTTTTCCAGATTTTATTAAGTAGCACCACTATGGATTAAAATTCACTTAAACCAACTCGTCCAGTTTTCTGATTAATTTTGCTATATGAAAAGTTATTAATTAGAAACCTTTTAAGAAAAATTCACAAAAATCTACAAAAATTCCAGGAAGTAATAGACATCCTAAATCTTACCCAGTTCAAAGGAAACCTCCTAATTCGACACGGTTTGGAAATTAAAATTCAAAAACCCGGACTGATTTTCCAGACTTACGAATTCGATTTGACACTTAATTTTCTAAAAATCAAAAAGTAACCTTCCAGGCCTCTAAAAATTACAAACTAAATTTTTCCAGGTAGCCATTTCATTGAACTTAGTTTTAGACTCTTAAAACACCAAAATATATGTTCACATCATTTATTTACAGCCGGTTAAAGTCGAACAATTTTCCAGGACAGCAGCAGTTTCCACAGATTCAAGCATAACCTAGGGTTTTCTCATTCTATTTCATTAGTTCTTGACACCAACGATTTTAAGTGAGTCCATAACACATTTAGGTCAATTAAAACAGGTCTTAAACACATTCAAGTCGAATTATTCCATCATATATATACATGGTTCGAATTATACATATAAGATTTTAGGGTTTTGATCATTATTTTATGTAGCCAAAATTCTTTCATGTGACATCAATTAGACCAAGAACAAGAATAATAACGACAAGGATTGAACAAGGAGAAGGGTACCATACCCTTGAAGATCACACGAAGAACAAGGATAACACAAGATCAAGAATACCACACGAACGGATTCCTTTCTTCTTCCTTCTTGGATCGTACAGCAGGAAACACAAGAAAACAGCATGGTTCGATTAGGTTTTTGGTCATAATTTCGTATGGATCGAGATTAGGAAGTGTTACATGATTACCTTAATACATAAACAAGATTAGAGACTCCTTTTTTTTTTGTGATGTTTAGATCGACAGCAGCAGTAGATCAAAGAGGAACAGCCGGGTTTTGTGAAAGAGGGATTAGGGTTTTGTTTTCCTTTCTTGAGATGCTCGGTTATAGAAAAAAAAAGGATGCCGAGTTTTTGATAAGCACAAATGAGGGTGTAATTGGATCATCATAATGGGCTAGTCATCTCTTCTTGTTTCTAACTCCTTTGGGCCGAAAGTTTTATGTTGGACACAATATATGGATCGATTAGTTAGGCTTATAGTGTAGGATCATTATTTTGTGATTTACTTATAACGTAATGTTGTTTTATTTGGGACTTAATTCGCTACATAACTTAGGATATAATCAAGTTAAGTTAAGTATCATTATGTTACTTAAATGATTTTCATAAGTGCTCACAAAATTTTAAAATTTGAGGGCATTTTTGTCCTTTCAGATTGTAATAATTTTTGGGGTTTTACAGCATCCAGACCTGACATTATGTTTGCTGTTTGCTTATGTGCAAGATTTCAGGTTACACCCAAGGTTTCCCATATGTATGCAGTCAAGAGAATTTTTAGATATCTCAAGCATCAACCAAAGTTAGGATTATGGTATCCTAAGGAGTCACCTTTTCACTTAGAAGCCTTTTCAGATAGTGACTATGCAGGGGATAACTATGATAGAAGATCAACCTCAGGAGGATGTCAATATCTTGGAAGAAGATTAGTCTCCTGGCAATGTAAGAAGCAAACCATTGCTGCAACCTCCTCAACTGAAGCAGAATATGTTGCTGCTGCAAGCTGTTGTGGACAAGTTCTGTGGATGCAAAATCAACTCTTGGATTATGGGTTCAATTTCAAGAATACTCCTATCAACATTGATAATGAGAGTACCATCTGCATTGTGAAGAATCCTGTTTATCACTCCAAGACCAAGCATATTCAGATTAGGCATCATTTTATTCGGGATTGTTATGAGCACAGGCTTATAAATGTGTTTAAGGTTCACACAGATGATAATGTAGCTGATCTACTCACTAAGGGATTTGATGTTTCACGATTCAACCACTTAGTTGTGAGCATTGGGATGATTAACTACTAGGCTACATTTGAGGGGAGGCTTTAGTATTAGTTAGAATACTTTCTATTCAGTCTTAATAACAGTATTGGTTATTAGTGATTTAGTTTAGCCTATATGTTGTATTTGAGGGGAGGCAACATTAGCTATTAGTTAGAACTTAAGCATGCACCTTTTACAAGTTCTTGGTTTTAGTTGGCATATTGAATGTGGATAACAAGATGGAACGTACTGCTTTATTGCCTAAAGTACTGCTTCACCAACGTACTGCTTCAACGTACTGCTTACGTGGACGTACTGTTCCAACGGTCAAAAATTGTGGGGCTAACGGTTAATTAATTCCTTACGGCGGAGATAATAAGTTAATCCAAACGGTAACTTTATTATTAAGAGTTTTTGATTTCTTTTCATCCTATTTAAAGAAACTCACTCCTATTTCCCCGCCTTTTACCATATTTGAGATCCCTCATTCGCTTTTACTCCACAATCTTTATATCAACACACACATTCAAAGCGAATTCTTCTCTACCAACTCATCATGGCTAATCGTCTTACTGTTAGCAAACATAATATGATCGCTAATTTGGACAAGACAAGGGATAATCTTGATTTTCATGCGATCATTGATTTCTTAACTGGGTCTTCCATCAACTACTCTATTTTAGTTGACCCTGATGTTATTGGTCCCTGGATGCAAGAATTTTGGGCTACTGCAACGAAAGAAGATGATTCGTTGATTAGGGCTACGGTTGCTGGACGAGCTATTAGGATTACTGAGGCCACGATTAGGGATGTGTTGATGTTTGATGATGAAGGAGGGGCTGTTCGTTTTGAAAAACAAGTGCTTTGGGACACTTTAAGTGCTTTGGGTTATGAAGGCGATCTGACGAAGCTTACTTTTCAAAAGCCTTTGTTTTGTTCTCATTGGAAGTACCTAATTCACGTTCTACTTCATTGTTTGAGTCCCAAGAGTACTTCTTTTGATCAATTTGGTCAAAATATTGCATCTGCATTAGTGGGTTTAGCTACCGATCGAAGATTCAATTTTTCAAGACTCATTCTGGATGGTATGCTTACACATATTGGTAATGGTTCACCATTTTTGATGTATCCAAGGTTTGTTCAGTTATTCTTGAACAATCAACTTGCGGATGTCCCTAAACCTCAAAGTTTTCTACCCACTGTCAAACTTCCATCAAAGGTGTTTACTTTTCTATCTAAACAAAGTGCAAAGTTTTCTGGAACCAACACACCTTTGACTGCTCATATATTGGGAGTTGCACAAGTTGTAAGAGATGCAGAGCAAGAGCAAGAGCAAGAAGCAAATTCTGAGTCAGCAAGCCAAGAGTCTCCAGTTTCAAGAGAAGATAGTATTCCTCAACCTACTGCTTCTCAACATTCTGCTTCTCCAAATTCAGTTACTAGGGAAGGTACTGCTCCTATGGACATTCCTACTCATGAGGAGTCAGACCAAGGTATGAATAATCCACCATCTCCTATTGATGATTCTTCCACAAATGAGTCTAAGCAATTTGAAGAAGAGGAGGTAGAATTGGACAATTATGCTTTAACAAGGGAGTTAAAGAGGTTGAAGAAGGAGAGTGAGGCTCAAGCTGCTAAGATAGACAAATTAAAGACAAAGTTTCAAAAGTTGAAAAGGTATGTTTGGCCACTAGTTCAACACCATAGGTTATGGGTGAAGTCTCAGAAAAAGAGTGGTAGGATACCTACAAAGATTACTAAGAGGAAAAAGTCTAAGAAGCACTCTTCATTCCAATTGGGGAGGAATTTAGAGAATTTGAATGAAGATGATGCTGGTTTTAAACAAGATTTGAATGAAGATGATGCTGGATTTATGGATGATACTCAGAGGACACCTCCTGAACATATTCCTCAAGATACTGTTGAGAGGAAGAGTGATGAAACAGAGCAAATAAACTTGGAAGAAGCTACTGTTGATGTGAGAAGTGGTGATACTGAGGAAATAAACTTAGAAGGAGCTGATGTTGAAAGTACTGTTCAAGAAAGTACTGCTCAACAAGGTACTGAGAGGCAATTCACGATTACACCTAGAACCTTAGATTTTGAAGAGGATATTGGTCCTTCAAATCAAGTTCAAGAGGAAGTAGGTCCTTCTAAACCAGCTCAGGAAGAAGTTATAGCTCATACTAACAGTGATGATGAAACAATTGCTGATATCATGCTTAATATGTCAAGTCAAAGAGGTATTAGTATTCATGAGGTTGAACAACATCATACTTCTTCTCAACCTACACAAGAGATAGATCCAAAAGATAAAGGCAAAGGGATATTGGTAGAAAAGAAGAAGAAGAAGATGACATTGGCACAGTTAAGACAAATTGAGGTTGCCAAAAATGAGGAAGCAGCAAGAATATTACAAGCAGAGATAGATGCTGAAGAATCAAGGAAGAATGTTCAATCAAAAAGGCCAATTAGTAAAGCTAGAGAAAGGAATGATATGATGGCTTATTTGAAAGGTCAAGGATTCACAGGTTTAGTTAAATTGACATATACAGAGATGAAGGATCTGTATGATGCTGTTAGAGAAGCTATTCAAAGAGATCTTGCAGGCATTATTTCTTTTGAAGATGACAAGCCTGAAGATAAAAGAAAGGAAAGAGCTGCTACTAGAAGCTCAAAGAGGAAAAGAGTCACTGATGAACAGCCATCAAAGAAGTTCAAGGAAGCTGTTGAATTAAGAACAGACACAGTTGATGAGCTCAGAAATTATCTTAGAGTTGTTGACTTTGAGAATCCAAAATTGAAAGAAGGTTCTGATAAGAAGTCCAAGATATCTACTTTTTCAGTTGTAGAATCTAAAGAAGGAGATTATCTAATATTTCATAGACAAGATGGAAGTTTTAGAGTGTTTAATTCATTGTGGGATATTCTACATCTAATTGATAGAGATGATATGCTTCAGTTATATCTCCAAGTGCAAACTTATTTTAAACATATTCCACCACAAGGAGTAGGTTTGGTATTGTTAGGAGATCTCACAACAATCTGGGAGACAGAGGAGTCTAAGGACAGTGCTTTGTGGGAAAATCAAGACAACTGGGAGATTAACAGATGGAGATTCTTTGGATCAGTTGGGATACATGTTTTGGAGTTAGAAGATGGCACTATGATTCATATGCTAGCAGAACAGAGATATCCACTCACAAGAGATCTGATGATCAGAATGCTAGAGCATGGAATGGAAGTGGAACTAGAGGATGAAGTAGCATTGATGGTCATAAAATTATTCATCAAGTGGACTACAGAAACTGAAGATTAGTGCATAACTACTGGTATGGTTTAAATATTATATAAATCTTTTGAAAAATAAAGTACTTTCTTAAAAGTACTGCTGGTCAGACAGTACTTTCTCAAAGTACTGCTTGCAGCATAAAACCAGTAAAGTCTTTTGATAAAATTAGTAATTTTTGATAAGTGCAAAAACATTTTGAAGCACAAAGATTAAACAGCAACAAATGGTTTTGAAAGCAACAGCATGGTGTTAGTACTTGTACTACACAACAAATGGTAATCAACTCACCATGTTTAATAAACAAGAAAGAGTTTGACTCATCATGAGGGTACGGCTCTGATGTGATTATCAAATCCATTTTTAGTTGGCAATTTACTAAAAATTGTATGGTTTTCAACTCACCATATCTATATTAGTGAAGAGTTGGCTAGCCCACAAGATAATGGCTTTGTGGTAAAGGCTGTGGAAAACCATTATATGGTAATTAGTTCACCATGGTAGTGATTGTACTAAAAGAACTAACTAGTCCAAAAGCAAACGGCTATTTGGTAAAGACTACTCAAATCCGTTGATAGCTGATGATTTGCTAAAAATCATATGGTTATCAATGTACCATGGTTTTTCATAAATCTAAACATTGGCTACTCCAGAGTTAATGGCTTTGGTAAAGAGACATCAAAATCCATTAAGTTTTCAATGATTCACCTCTCACAGGAGTTAACACACCTGGAAGTGATGAGAATAGTATGAAACTTTTAAGATCTGATGTACATATTGCCAATATGATGCTGAGTTGCTGAAAAGATCTGATGCTGAAAAGAATTGTTGCTGATAAAGATTGAAGATACTGTTTGCATTGATGATGACAACATAACGAGTCAGATTTGAAGAAACAATCTTTCTTTGAAGATAAAGTGTTGAAGTTAAAGAAATACAAAGAAACTTGAAATCAAGCAAGTAGAATTCAAGTTAGGGGAGGATTGTTGGGCTATAAAAGTCAAAGTACTGCTACTCAAGTCAAAGTACTGCTATTCAATGAAAGTACTGCTGCTCGTTAAAGGACTGCCATGCAAATAGTTTAAGGACTAATGTGTAAATCTAGAATATTCGTATTAGATTAGAGTTATAATTAGAATTTACTTGTCGTTCAAGTATTGTAAACCGACTAGGGTTTTCCTTGTGCTTATAAAAGGATCCCTAGGTTGGCATTAGAGATATATGTGTTTTAGAGAGACAAGATATAGTCGATTAGTGATATACGATTATTAGAGTTTAGAGTTTGTTAGTGAATCTGTATAAGAAAGCAGGTTCAAGGTTTTAATAATATTCAAAGTTGTTTATTAAATTCTTCTTAGCTTTGTTGAAGTAGATTCCGCATACTTAGCAAAGTATATCAGTGTTTCACTATTAATAGGTTTGAATTTATTCAAAGCTGTTAAACCGTAGACAAGCTACAAGTTAGTTTGGTCAGAGTATAATCGATCCAACACGCCATAATCCTTGATCAACGTTGACTTGGTCTTCATGTATAAATCCTTAGTTACGGCGTAAGTGGAGAGTAGAGTTACGCCGTAACTTCTTCTAAGCATACTAAAGTGTGTAATCTTGTAAGTGCTTTTCCAAATCCGCGTCTCTTTTGCTCCTATGCTCACTTATAACCTGGAAATGAAATATAAAGAAATCAAAGTATATATCCATATAAAACAATATAAATAATGAGCATATTAGGGGGAAATTGACACTAAAAAGTCAGGATTATTTGATGTCATCACTTTTGCTCTGTTTGGTGAGGCCTTTTCTTTTTTTCCAGTCTTGTGTTCTTGAGTTGCTAAATTTAGGAAGCTCTGATGGCCGTTGTAATTGCTGGGGAGTGTTGCCTAATATTTTTTTTAGTCAAGATGGTTGTTTTTGTTTTTCTTGGAAACTTAGGAGTTTCATGGAATTTCCAAGGTGAGTGTTTTCACCTTGGAGCGAAACTTAGATGTTTCATCAAACATACATGATAGAATGCCTCGCTTGTCCTTGATGAGGCTATGCTAAAATTTGCGAGTGGCCTTGATGGGTGAGTGCAAATTTATATGACGAAGGTTCGGAGTCGTTGATGAGAGTGCTTAGGGACTGATCGACTTTCCCTGGACTCTCATCATTACATCTTTGTAAGTGTTTGTTGTTCTTTTCTATTCTCAAGTATCCTTGTAAATTTGATTCGGAGATTCAACTGTCATGTCAGATGCATGCTTTAGAGACTGGGTTTTTTGCCTTGGGAACGCCTTCCGTAGTGGTTCCTAGGTTGGTGTCGATGTGGGAAGCTTTTCTAACCTATCGGATACCTGGATGAGGAGGTGGCTTTTGTCGAGTCGAAGAAGAGAGACGTGAGAGCTTTTCTTCCTGTTTTTCGATACGAAGCCTACGCCTCCTCTGGTCCTGCTACCTAGGCCAAATTTTTGCATGCTTTGGCTGTGTTCCTTATGGTGTTTTCTAGGAACTTTGATTTTCTATAGAAAAATTGGGAGTTCCTAATGTTATCTCCGCTTTGTCGGAATTCACTAGTCTTTGTTATATTTCAAATAGTTTGTTTAGTGAATTTATTTGTGTTGTCGACGTGCTTACAAGTCCTCGGATGTTATGAAATGTTTGTTCCCAGGGCTTGTGCATGTGCCTGATTTTTGTTTGTTGTTTTGTTTGCACAACTTGTGAATGAAAAGTTTGTCATTGTTGAATGACTTCGTTACTTTTCGCCTTTCAGGCGCTTGTCGAATATTCTAGGTATTCTTTTGTAAGTCGTTCAGGCATTAGTTTATTGAATGCCATGTCTAATTGTAACTTCTCAAAAGTTTTTATTCAGGATCTATAAATCTCATATACATTATAGATTTTATCAGGGCGTGTTTGCCTAATGATTGTTATACCTCTCCGAGGTTTAAATATGGCTCTCTAGAACATCGATTGAAAATGTCTATTTTCTTTTAAGAGTATTTTGCAAGCACAAGGGTTGATGACGAGTTTGGAGCTCATTAATTCTTTGTGGTAACTAGCACATTTAGTGATCGAATAAAGGCGACTAGTTCCACTCAGGTTAATGACATGTTCTCCTTGTACGTACATGAACCAATATGCAAACTATAGTTCGTTTGACTGTTTTAGGTATCTCTAAGATGCAAGAAACTGGCATATATACGAATTTGTTGTTATTTCCACTATCTTGTGACAATTTTTCATCTGTTTAACTACGTGTAACGTGAGTTAAATATAAGGATACAAAAGACAAGATTGACATGGTCAGTCGCCGACGAGTGTTAAATTGTAAATGTACACATGACATGTTTCAAACATATCATAATAGCATATGAGAAATGTTAGCCTTTAAAGTGAAGTCATTATCGGGAATTGCATTAGTTTACTCTTTTATTTAAACGCAGGGACTAGTCTTGATAATAGGTCATAGTTTAGCGTGTAAGGTAGTATAAATACCCTTCCTAGTCACAACTTGAAAGGTGGAAGTCTCATTTGTATTTTTCACAAGGTGTGTGTGTTCTTCTTTCTCTCTCTAAAAACACACACTTTAATAATACCATGTATATCCTTTACTTCGAGCTTACCCATCTCCCGAACCACATAAATTAACAATATTTTAGATCCAACAAGTGGTATCAGAGCTTGGTTCTTATATTTTTTGATTTTTGTGTGTTCGTATCTTGTTATAAGATGTATATTTAACCATTTTTTATACGGCCAATTTTTTTTTTATCATCTATGGTTAACAGTTTTATTACAAGTTTTTAGTATAAAAAGGGTAAAAAATGTTTTAAGTTTCATTTTACAGTTTTACATAAACTGCTACTTGGTCTTTCAATCCCTGTTTACGGCTTTTGTATAACTCATTATTTCAAGACTTTTTGTACCAAACCCGTGACGTTTTGTGGTAAAAAAAGATTAGTAAAATGGTGGGAAATGGGTTTTTATCAAACAGATCTGAAAAATGTACGAACTGACAAAATCGAAGAAACCCTCATTTTTTGATGTTCTCCGACTTTTAAAACCCTTTTTCTCCGAATCCGGAAAACTTTTGAAGGACTCCGAATTTAAAGATGTGTTTCTCCGAATCTAGAGAATTCTCTCTTACTCCGAGTTTATCGGATGAGGTTCTCAGACTCTTGTACTCTCCGAGTCTGTGACTCCGAATTTGTCACTCTGAGTTTTGATTTGACTCCGAGTCACCAACACTCGAGTTTCAACTCTCATGAGTCTCAAACATTTGACCAAACCAAATTACCGACACTCTTTGTGTGGACTTCAGTATCATAACATCACAAGTCCAAAGTCAAACCGAACCAAAAAGGAAAATAAAACGAGACCGTGATGATAAACGAAGGTAAACCACAACCAAGCCAAGTCAAAACCAACACCAAATCCTAAACTAGACACAACCATGACCCTCACCGTCACTCCTCAACACTCACAATCACAATCAATCAAACTTCAAAACTGAAAAGCAAAAAATCTATAGATCTGAGCTTCATTCTTTCGTGTTATTCAAAGAAACATCAAGACCTTTGAAGGTCAAACACACGAAAAATAAAAATCATCATCGATCCTTGTTGAAGCTTATTTTCCTTAATATCCGAAACAAAAAGAAACGAAATATAACAAGTCTGTTATTTTCTTTCTCTGGTTCATTCAAAGACCAAAAAACAAAACGATAATATCATATGTGGAGCCTACCCGAGACCCTTCAAAGGATCTTAAAACTGAAGTCTTTGTGGTCGGGGTTAGAGGCGGCAAAACGGGCGGGCACGGGCTACGGGCTATGGGCTAAACGGGCACGGGCTAAACGGGCGCGGGCCAAACGGGCGCATGTTATACGAATCGCTTTAGAAAAGACATAAAACAACAAAAAAAGTTCCTCAAACGTAACACCTAATTTATATTTAAGTAATTAAATATACTATATCCATTAGTTTTTCATTAAAAACAATTTAATGTTCTCCAATTTAGAGAAAAACTTGTGCCCATTATGCCCATTTAACTTCTAAATGGGTAATATATGCCCATTTTAAAAAAAGAGGGGGTCCAAATGTGCCTAAATCTTTTGAAAATTTGTCCATTTAGCCCATTCTTTTGATTTTGGACACAAATCGCCACCTCTAGTCGGGGTCTTCTTGCCTCCTCATAACTAACTGATTTTAACAAGAGCAAGTGGTGCTCGGTCGGATACGATAAAGAAGATTGTGGTTTATGATGTTATGTGTTGAGATAAGATGAGCTCAGTGATTTGATTGGTTTGATGTGGGAGAGGAGAGTAGGTGAGAGGAGAGAGTATGGTAGGCGATGATAACAATGTATGTGTTTTAGGGTTGTTGAAATGAGACTGATAAAGGTTATAACATATACCGGGTATTAATTCTTTATTGGACCGGATATTTCATTTGGGTGTTGCATTGGTTTTGGGTCCATAACCAATTATTTGGGCTTAAATGCTATAACATACGGCTTGAATTTTTATTTTTATTTGGACTGGGCTTATATTTTTAGATCCAAAATGCTTATAATAGGGGCTCAAATGATTAATATCAAATGTATTTTCAATACATTGTATGCATTTTGGTATAATATTTGGCAAAAAGAGTGGTATTTTGGTCTTACAAATCTTCACGAGGTTAATTTTTACATGGCTAGAGTTTTCAATGCATATCAACTGTCACTACGGAGATTATTCTTTATTACTTATTTGGGTTTGAAGTGACGTTTCACTGACGGGTGTACTTATTTCATCTTCGTACCTTCTTTCTCTTTTCTAATTGTTTCACCACTCTCACGGAGATGACTTGTTTGAACCATAATTCATAGTGACGAAGATTTGGCTATCTGGTTGTATCTGTTTAATGGGTTACGTTGTTGTGCTCATAGTATATAATTATCACTTTAAGGAGTTACGTTGTAGTGCTCAGTGTCTCACGTAGTTGAGGATATGTCAAGAGGATGATGCTTATTATACTTTGGTGTGGGGTATATGTTACATCGTTCTTAGTCACATGATAGTACAAGCTTAAGTCACAAGTCTGGGGGATTTTACTTCATTCTCATGTTCATCATATTGAGTTGTTTTTACATGTGGTTACTAGAGATAGCTGTTGTTTTTTATACGGGGGTTGGTAAAGAGTTAGACAATATTAAATGGTATTGTTAGCAGATTGGGTTTATCGACATCTTCGCACGGGATGATATCAATTATGATAAAGTGCTTCCAGTTAATGCTTCATGTACACAATATTATGCTGCTTTCGATACATCGCAACCATCAGGGGAGAGAAATGTGTACATCGAGGTGAATTCCAACAAGTTCATGAGATCGGGATTAATGATTTGTGTCGAAGATTGGTTGATTATATATCCTTATCCTCTTATTTTTTTTTCTGCGCACTTAACGTTCCTCCCTTATCCACCTTCATCAATTTCGGGCAACAAATTCAAAAGATGATCAGTTGTCTTCAACTTGTTACATCTGTGTTATCGTTCATGTGTAATTATGGATGATTTGTTATATGTAAGATAACTGGGATGCATTTAGTGAGATGAAGATGTTGATATATGTTCCCCCGAATGGACAATCTTGAAGAAGGTCGAGTCTACATTCTGTTCTACATTTTCCGCTGCGTGTTAAAAGACTAAAGACGGTATTAAGATATTCATTATTTGATGTAACACCCCAAAAAATGGGTTGCAGCGGAAGATGATGTCACAGGGGTGCTATCAAATTGGAATCACAACACAAAGTATAGAAAACGGATCTACCTTATCCATTTTTGAAGAAATTTCATAATCAAAAGTATTAAGTTTACATCATTCAAAAATAATGCGGAAATACATGCCCAAAATAATAAAGTGGCCCCAAATATATGTCAGAGTAGTATATGACTGTGCCATTGCCAAGCGCCTCCAAAAGTAAGTTATCGCCTTAAAACCTAAGAATAAATGCTAAAAGTGTCAACACGAGGTTGGTGAGTTCATAGGTTTAGTGAATACGTAAATAAGAAGGAACCCATTTTCAAGTAACAAGCTCATGACAAGTATATGATAACCTAATCCTCTTACAAGTCCCACGCGCACAGGACTTGTAACATCTTAGGTCCACATATAAAATTCATGCTGAGAAATATTTATGCAAAAGACAAGTGCGGACCACAAGGTTTTCAAGAGTGATTTTAGAATCCATATAAAGTCAAGTTTTGTACCAGTGATCACTACTACACCCACGGTTTCAAGAAAAATATCTGTAAAGTAATCCATAAGGTTTCAAGCATAAAGCAGTAAAGTGGATTGTAAGCAAGGTATGTGAACGTTACATCGAACATAATGTCACTCAAAGTAAAGTATATTATGCTAGCTAAGTCATGCAACCGAATCTCGACCCAGTATAATGTGCATGAGCACCTAGTCCAACAATAAAGCCCCTGGCGAGTGTTTATCCCGTAACACCCGTAAGTCCGACATGATATACGTCTGACCGGTTGGCGCTACCAACCCTGGACGGGGTAGTCACCCCCGATAGATCTATCTATAGCATTCGTGCTTCCCGCAGGAATTGACGGTTCATGAGTGGGCAATGTAATGGGATACAGTATCTTAGCTAGTCCACATAATAATTTTAAGAAAGCATAAGTATAAATTCCAGTCCAATCAATAAAAGGTTTTGCATGTTTCTCACCCCAAGATTTAATAAAACCAAGTAATAAGAGTAAAAGTAGGGCTATGAGACTCACGTAAAGGATTCAAGCATTTGTGTCCATATGTAAAAATAAGTAATGTGTATCGAGTAAATAAATAGCGCATTCGAGTAACCAATCAAGTATTTCATCAAATCAAGCAGTATTTGAGCAAACAATCGCGCATTCAAGTAAAAAAAGCATTGAACTTATGTAAAAACGAGCATGTATTCTCACCTCAAAACAGTTTAAAAACAAGAAAAGTAGGGGCCATGAACTCACCTCAATATGAAGTAACGCAAATATCACAACTGGCATCAAGTAGCAAAACACAATGGTATCAAGAAGTACAGACACAACAGTACGGGATCGGAACAACCTAATAAGTATATGGTTATCTCAGAATATGTCTCGTAAAGTGATGAGTTTTCAACAGACAAAGTGTTTTAGTTTTCGTGGAATACTCGTATCAATGTTTGTAAAAAGTCCAGTATCAATGTCGCAAAGAGTTTAGCATCAACGTAAGAAAGTTCAGTATTAACATTTTCGTGTGGTGGTAAGAAAGCATAGACTCAAAATGTAACTCACTCCAAAGTATAATATATATCCCAATATATTATAAAGGAAAGTAGTAAAAGAATAGTCAAGAAAGTATTGACAAGAACTCAAGTCGAGAAGATTATGATAAGAAAGAAGTCGAGGAAGTGATGACAAATAATTATGTCAAAAAAGCAAGTCAATTGGTAAGTTTCGGCGTTTACCCCAAAATCCCAAAATAGTTTGGAAACAGTAAAAAAAGTTTAGAAAGGTAATTTAAGTCTTATAAGAAAACTCAATTTAGTACATCAATTAGTAAAGGTTTTACAACTTAATAAGACATATGTTTAGATTCTTGTCGGGTTTTATAAGAATAAACGGTTTTGAAATAAAAGTATAAGTGTAGGATGTCTTATAAATTTCAGCATGATGCGTCCGTTTATACAATATTCCCAAGTCATCGTGACTTTAAATAAACCAAATATTTGCAATTACAATATTTATATTAAGTCTAAAATGTCCAATAAGTCCAATGTCCGATAATATTAGTCTGGTATTTGTCCATTAATGTCAATGTCCAAAATATAATCCAAGTCGAATGTCAAGAACGAGTATCAATTCCCAAAGCAATCCGAAACGTATCAATGAGTAATATGTCAAAATAAACAAAGTGTTAGTCCGGTATCCAACAAGATACAAACATATTCAAAATAAAACAAACTAAACACAAAACGGTTATAAGTTCAAATTCAAACCACGGCTCAAAACAAATACTACTAAGTAATGACCCATATCCAATTTGTGACCTAAACGGTCACGACTCAAACCATAAATGGGTTCTATCCACTCCGTGACTACAACTAGGGGTGTCCATCGGTTCGGTTCTCGGTTAATTGGTTTATTCGGTTCGGGTTGTTCGGTTAAAAAAAAATTTGAGTCATAACCGAAAACCGAACCGAACCGAAAATATTTGTGACCGAACCGAACCGAGAACCGAACCGAAGTTCGGTTCGGTTATGGATCAAAACCGAAAACCGAAATTTTGTACTTGAATATTGAACAACATTTATATTTGCTCTAATATTGAACCATAACAGTCTTGCATACACATATTGATATGTATGTCAAATGATTAAACCTAGAGAATAGAACATACATCATCCAGATACATAAACTTTCCCAAGAAATAACTAATCATAGCACATGACCCCATGACGGTATGCCAAAATATATGCAAAACGACATACCTAGACAAGTTTTAACATCTATTGAACACAAAATACCCTAACATCATAGGACCTAGGGTTAGTCAAGTTATATTTTTTTAATAAATATATAAAAAATATTAAATATTAATTATAATTCGGTTTTCGGTTCAGTTCGGTTGTCAATATGCTAAACCCATAACCGAACCATAAACCGATTAAAATGTTTGGTTCGGTTCGGTTTTTACCAATTCGGTTCGGTTATTTTCGGTTTCGGTTTTCGGTATACTTGGATATAACCCGAATCCTCATGAACACCCTAACACAACAAAATAATAACTCATAACCCATCACAAATCAATAACCGGAATCAAAATCGTGACTATAACAGTCACGACTTAAAATCCAAACCGTCACCCAAATGATTAGCATCACAGCAAGTTCCAAAAACACAAACAAGTCGACCCGAATCGACTGAGTGACTCGACTCGACGGTTATCGACTCGTTCAATAACAAACAAACCCCCGAATCGACGAGTGACTCGACACACCGAAAGTAAACGAGAGAGGAAAGACAAGCGAAGTGATGGTGGTGGCAGTGGTGTTTGCTCGGACCAAACGAAACCCTAAGTCAAAACCCTAACACGATCATGATCTCCTTCTTGGTTTGATGGTGACGGCGAGGTGATACACGATGGTGGAGTGGTGGTATATGGTGGCTGATGGTGGCCGACCAAAGGTGGCGGCGGCTGATGAGAGAGAGGTGGCGGTGGGGTTAGGGTGGTGTAGGTGTGTGTGATGTTAAAATGAAACCAAAACCCTAATTTGGGTTATATATACCCGAAAATAGTACAAGGGCCAAATGTGAGGTTTTTAATAGTTCAAGGGCGGAAGTGTAAAATATACCACAGGGACTAGTTATGTAATTTATGCAATCTTTTGTGATTTCGAGGTTCGGGACCCATTTGGGCTCGATAATGATCAAATCAAGACACGAAAATTACGCTATTGCGTTCCAAATGGTTTTTCCAATAAAAATGAGTATTCACACGATTAGTTTATCACAATAATATAATAATCAAATCGAATTGTTTAATGAGTTTACGGTTGTGCCGGTACGTATTGTGTGCGGTTTTCACGTTTCATGAGATAACTTCTCGTTTTCAAGTCAAATGAGCTCGGATAAGTTCGTCAATGAAAAATAAGGATAACTATTGTAAAAACTTGTTTGGAAAATTACGGGTTGTCACAGAAGACTTCTTAGGACTCAGGGCATTCTTCAGAAAGGTTGTTAGTCTCGGGGAGAGCACTAATTAGGGGAGAGTAAAAAGTAATATTAATCCCTAATCAGAATTGCTCACATTGTTCATCTACAAGTGGAAAGATGGCAGCTGTGAAGATTCAGAAAGCTGAAAGGATTAATGAAGTTTGAAGACCATGAAGACATTCTCAAAGTTGCTTCTTTTATATTTTGTATTTAATTTTACTTGTAGGGAACGTTGTAAGCAATTTTCGTATGACATCACTTTGGGGAGAGATTGTTAGCCTTTAAAGTGAAGCCATTATCGGGAATTGCATTAGTTTACTCTTTTACTTATACGTAGGGACTAGTCTTGATAATAGGGCATAGTGTAAAGTAGTATAAATACCCCTCCTAGTCACAACTAGGAGGGTGGAAGTCTCATTTGTATTTTTCACAAGGTGTATGTTTTCTTCTTTCTCTCTATAGAAAAGCACACATCTTCCCTTTCTATTCAATCTAATAATAGCATGTCTATCCTTTATTTCGAGGTTCCCCGACCTCCCGAACCACATAAATTAACAATCTTTTAGATCCAACAAGAAATTACATTCATTTGTCGATAGTACATATCAAAAGTTTTAATAGTTATTCTAAAAGAGTCATTGTTGGTACGTACCTAGATGTAGCATTTTTTCAGGTTGGATGCGTGCCAGATGTGACATTTTGTAATTTCATGTCATTAATTTTTCAATTTCAATAACCTAATTATTCTATTCTTAAATAATTAACTTTGTCGGAAGTTATCCGAGTACGTCATGACACGTACAATTAATTCAATCGACACTAGAATATGTCCAGTCTACACTTTTTATGCACTTTGGTTCCTTACAATCCTATTTTAAAAGTTACTTTTCACTTTTTCCATTTTTACGTAAACCTTGTACCTTTTATGTTTTACGCGTTCTAAACCTTCGTTTTTATGTTCTAACCGCGTTTAAATCCTCCGATGAACTCACCACTCATCTAAATTACTAAAATATATAATGAAAACAAGTTTTAATATTTTTGGAAGTTTTTATACTTTTACACTACCCGGTATTGCGTTATGTGTCTTAAATACCCTACGTTTTAAATATCGGGGATCAAAATACACTCTTTATCACTCAATACTACACTTAACTAATAAAAATCTGCACTCTTACCTTTCCCCCCTTATTTTTCACGCTTACACTCTCCAACTCACCCCAACACTTGTCCGAAATTAAGACAAGTGTTGAGGTATTCTTCCAAGGTTAGATAACTCTCTAGATCTCACTCCAACTATCTCATTTTACATGCAAAAATTTCAAAAATTCTGCTTCTTCTTCCTCCTTGTGGCCGTGAGTTCTCAAGCACAAGACACACAATCTTTGTGTTAATTCTATTAAAGATTTGGTGTAATGATGAAGGTCCATTGGTGCAAACTTTTTCTTGGTTATTTTCTTCTTCAAAAGTCTTGGTTTTCAAGAGTTTCTTCAAAGGTTTTCAAGGGCTTTCAAGGGTGTTTAAGGGCTGTGATTTCAAGGTTTTCAAAGGGTTTTTAAAAGTGTTCTTGGTGGTTTTAGAAGCAAGGGTTTTTCTTGGTGAAGATTTAGGTCTTGGTGTTCTTGGTTTCTTGGTTTTCTTGGTTTTCTTGTTATTTCTTGTTCTTCAACTTTTGTAAGGAAACCTATCACTCACATTTCATTTTACTCCTGTAATCTTTATGTTTCTTGATGTAATTTGTATCTTATATAAGTTATTTATGCTTGATTATACTTGGTACATACTCTTAATCACTAGAAAACCCTAATAGGACTTATCATGCAAAACAGTCTTCTGTTCAGGGGTAAAAATGGAATTAACATTACTGATCAGTAGACTTTGGACCTAAAATAAAAATATTTAGTTGTAGATCTATGTCTTGTGGTCATTTCCTCGGGTGGTGATTCCCGTGACGACACCCGATGATTTAATTATGAATTTATTAGTAAAAAGGGGTCAGATTTGTATACTGTTGGCATTCGGGGAAAAAATCAAGTTTTATGGCATAACTTTTTGAAAAGTAAATATGTAGCCTGTACTAGACAAATAGAGCTATCACCTCCAATTAGCCTCACCTTCATAGGACCTGTAGATTTCAAATTATGGCCGATTTGATAAGACGTAAAACTCAGTCACATTTACCTTTAGGACTGACCTGTAAAGAAAAATTATAAAAAGTGTTTATACCTACAAATTTTTAAGTAA
Organism: Artemisia tridentata subsp. tridentata; assembly: GCA_021014915.2. Classification (NCBI taxonomy): domain Eukaryota; kingdom Viridiplantae; phylum Streptophyta; class Magnoliopsida; order Asterales; family Asteraceae; genus Artemisia; species Artemisia tridentata. Next base: position 185,718,922 of record CP139506.1, on the reverse strand, counting down.
ACTTATTTTTACAGTAAACTAGGGGCTTAGAGGAAATTAGGGATATAAAGAACATGATTTTTTGACTTACGGTTTGTGAGTTATGAATTTTTGAAAGTGAACAAGTGTATAAAATTTCATCAGCTTTGTGATTAAAAGGTATAAAAAGGTTAATAACTTGTATAATTGGACCTTAAGTTTTATTTTTGAACCACCTAATATATTTTGGACCTTTAGACATAATATGAACCTTTTGACTAAAAAAATTTAACCCTTTGACTAAAAATTGAACCCTTAGACTTAAATTGAACCCTTAATACTTATTTTGGACTTAGGAACAAAAATAGGTATAAAACTTGAAATTTGGTAAGAAAATAAATATTTCACATATGTAATCATTTTTAAAAGGCTAAATTAAATCTTGATAATTATTTAAACATTATGTACCAAGCATAATTGAGATTATAACTTATATGGCATATAGAAATAATTGTATCATTATTCTTAGAAGCTAAGACACGCGTGTATATTCTAGGTTGCTCGTAGGGTTCTTGCGGTTATTTCTTCACTACCTCACTGATCGTTCACTTTTGCTTACGGTGAGTTCATAGCCTCGCCTTTACTCATTTTAATGTTTTATAAACCTCGCAAGGGGGATACATGCTAGTTTTACAAACTGAATACAAGTAGTTTTTGGTATGCTTAACCCGATTACATGATTATAGTTATTGAGTAATCTTTTGCCATTCAAAGTCCCTAATTTCATGAACCGTTAATTCTGTGGGAAACGCTAATATTATGAATATGCATATATGGCTTGACAAGCCTGTCCGGGTGAGTAGCGCTCATTTTAACGGGTAGCATAATATTGAGAATATCTTGGTAAAATTGGCAAACTTACCTCTTAAGGGGCATCATTAAATTTAAGTCAAGTTTCGGTGCCATGAGCTCGATGCTATAATCTGATTACACGACTTGTATATGCATTACTTATTGTCCGATGAATAATACTTGTATTCAACTTATTACTTCTTAAACTCTATGGATTCACTCAACTTTATGTTGACTTTTTAGCATGTCTTATCTCAGGTCCGTAAATGTTAAATGCTTCGATGGGCGGCGCAAGGATATGGAGATCGACAAGGATGGCCCATGTTTTAAAATCACATTCGATGAAAACTTAAACTTTTAAACTCATGTTATGTTTGAACTTATGTTGCTTTTGAACACTTGTGTTGTATTAAACTTTGGGACCTTCTTTTGCTTAACTCTGATATTATCGAATGTGAAAGTTTTATCATAAACGTCTCTATTTTGAGTTCGTTTACTATACTTGTACTATGTGACTAATAAATAGCACCCCATGTTGTATTCCACTGCGTTCCGAAAATGGGGGTGTTAAACCAGGGCAGGGGCACGTCATCGTCGAATCTATCTGTAAGTAGGTAAGAGCAATTGGGGGTGACTTCCCTGATTGTGTATGGGCCTTCCCAGGTAGGGGCCATTTTTTCCAGTGCCTGTAGCCTTGCTTACTTCGTTTTTCCTAAGAACATTATCTCCAGGCTTATGGTGTTTATTGCTACCATCACCCGAACTTGATTTCAAGTGTGGGGACGTACACCCTATTACTAGTAAATAAGGGTGGATTCAAGCTTGTGACTCAAACAAAAACAAGTGCTTCGTGTGAGGCAACCCATGTTTTGGTTTTGTTTGTTTGTCTTTGATTGCAGGTTGAATTTGATATGAATTGATGATTCTTAAAGGAAGACTCAATCAATACTTTTGAATAGTCGAAGTCTCGGAGTGTTATTTCAATTTTCTTTAATTTCTGTTATGTCTAGGATGTCGATACGGCGTATCCAGTTTACTGGATATGGCGTATTCAACTCATGAACTTAGACTTTTGTTTTATTTTTCATTTATGGTATTTTACAGACTTTAGATTTTTTTCAGGTTCTTCAATACGGCGTATCCATTTTCTTGGATACGGCGTATTGGACATCTGACAAGTTTTTTATTATTTCCCTACAGGTAGTCAATACAGCGTATCCAACTTTCCATGGATACGGCTTATTGACTCACTAACTTGTATTTTTCATATTTTTATTTTGTAACCGATGATTATCTCGATATTTTCGAGTTTATTCTTCTGTGTTTTTGTCATATTTTAACAGGTGTTGGTGGATTCCATATTATATTTGCTCGCATACCAATCATGTAAGATTGTTGGAAATACGTTTAATTAATATCAAGTGTCGGTCATTGTTATATGTAATAGGTTGCTATTCATAATAGGCTTGTATGTTAGTTATAGTCTATGGCCCTTGTAGCAAGCCCATGGGCCTTGGCTTATGATTAAACGAATGGATGGAAGGACTAGGAGTGTTGCCGTAGCGTTCCAATCCTATAAATACTCTTGTATACTTTCATTTTATTTTGTTGGTTATTTCATATATGCAAGCAACCTTTTGTTATTCTCTCGGGTGAAGTAATCGACCATTCTATCTTTCTTTCTCTCATCTCTATGTTACTCATATACTTGTGTTTATACTATTATGGTGACCTAACAAGTGGTATCAATCGCCATAAGATAATTGTGAAGTATGTTGCAAGTCATTCCTACCTTTTCTTTTTATTATCGTTTGGTTTTTTTGTTTACTTTGTGACAAAATCTCATTTCTAGCACTTTTCCTTTGCGCTTGTAAAGTGTTAAGGCTTCTATAGTGTTTAGAAGTTAGATTTGTAGTCGAAAGTTTGGATCTTTTTGCTTTAGAACAAATTAGGATCGTAGTTTTATTAAGATACTTTATCGAAATTGGTCAAATTTCATTTAAAACGTTAAAGCTTGAAACTTTCTTATCATCTAAGTGTTTTTAAACGTATTTATCCAAAGAGAATCAGTTTAATCATCGTTTTGATAGAAAGAAAGCGTTTTTGATAAAACTGTCCTTCATCGGAATTGCGTTTAAGGGTTTATCGGAATTGGATTTAAGGGTTTATCGGAATTGCCACACAAGGTTCTATCAGAATTGAACTTCAGGATTCATCGGAATTGATACTCAGTAGATTCCTTGCTTGTACAAGCTTGTGAAAATACTTCGACATTGTGGAAATCTCCTATCTTGTATAAGTTAGTGAGATATCACCGGAATTGCAAAGATCTATCGCAATTCAGATACCTTATCTAAATTGCAAAGTCTATCGCAATTCAGATATCTTATCGAAATTGCAAAGTCTATCGCAATTCAGCTATCTTATCTGAATTGCCCAAATCCATCACAATTGGATCAACAGTCATCGCAATTCAGTTAACTCGTTGCAATTGGTAAACTGTGAACAGTGTTTTTCGAAATTGGACGTGAACATTAATCATCGCAATTCAGTTAACTCATTGCAATTGGTAAACTGTAAACAGTGTTTGTCGAAATTGGACGAGAACAGTAATCATCTTAATTCATACTTAACCAAAACCAAACTTCATAACTCACAACACACCTCTCAATTGTCTACAAGATCCATAACAACACAAGTTAACTAATCACAATCATGTCTCAACCACCTCATTTCAAGTACTTTCAACAGCAGTATCCTCAGCAACAGCAGTATCCTCAGCAACCGCAGTATCCTCAACAACAACTATTCATGCAACAACATCAATTCTATCCACAACAACAATTCCCTCAACAACAACCATACCAACAACAACCTATGCAATCCTTCCTACTTCCTATAAAAAAACCACATTGGTTTGATCAAATGTATGAGGCCATCAGCAGCTAACAATCTAGACATGAAGCTGGATCTCTTGACACACCTCCAATGCTCACTCCTGGAAATTATGTTCAATGGGTAATTCGATTCTTAAGGTTCATAGAACTCAAGAAACCACATGGAAAATATATAAAAAATGTTATAATTGAAGGTCCATTCCAAATGCCAACTACAACGGTTCCTAGAGATCCAACTGCTACTCCTCCAAGACCTGAAACCGTGATCCCTGTTCCTGAAACTCAACTTACTGCAGAGCAAATACTTCATCGTGAAACAAATGAACTTGCAATGTCATATATTCTTCAGGGAATACCTAATCCGATTTTCCGAAGCATTGATGCTTAGAAAACAGCTAATGATATGTGGGAACACGTTCATCTCTTAATGGAAGGCACCAAACTGAACCAAGAAGACATGGAATCCAAACTTTACCTCGAATATACAATGTTCATGATTGAATCAGGGGAGTCACTTGAGTCTTATTACCATCGGTTCACAAACATCATCAATGACTTGGACAGACACAACATTGTTTTACCAAGGACTGCAATCAACACTAAGTTTCTTAGCTGTCTTGGTCTTGATTGGCAAAAATATGTCACGTTTGTTCGTCAAGATAAAAATCTACACAATGCATCTTATGGGTTGTTGTATGATTATCTGAAGCACCATCAATCTGAAGTTGACAAAGATTGAGCTCTTCGTGGTACTTACTCACCTTCTACAACTCCAAATTCATTGGCACTAATAGCTCAATCTCACTTTGCTCCACCTCCACAGTCAAACCATGCTTATGTCCAACAACAACATCACTTTACTTACCCTCAACAAACCCCATCGACCCAACTCATTCCATATGATTCGACACAACAATCAACTGAAAATCAACTAGTCCCCTATGACAACACAGACACCATGTTCTACACAAATACAAACAATGACGAAGACGATGCATTCAACTCTTTTAATGAAGGATTTGCACTCATTGCTCGTGCTTTCAGAAAATTCTCTAACAAATCCAACAATCGTCTCTGCACTTCATCTAACACAAGGAATCAAGCTGTTGTACAAGATGGACGGGTTGAAAGACAGAATCGTACTTATGGAAGAACTAGATCAGGAGGTTATATGGGAAATTCAGGAAATGGACAACGGTTTAATGCAGCTAGTGGAAGTAGGAACAATGCAGGTGCTCCTCAGAAAAGGGTTGAACTTGTTGAAACTAGGAATACAGGGACTGGGAATAATATGGTTAAGCGTTATAACTACAATGGGAAAGGTCATCTGGCTAATGCATGTCCCAAACCTAGAGTCAGAGGCAGTGAGTTTCATATGCAGGCACTACTTCTAGCTCTAAAGGATGAACCAGGGGGCACTCTCACTGACAAAGAAAACAACTTCATGGCAAATGCATATTCAGATGATGACATGGAGGATTTGGAAGCAAATGCAGCTGTGATGCTAATGGCAAACATGTAGGAACTTCACATGAGTGATACAGACCCAGTGTATGATACTGACGGTCTGTCTCAGGTACCTTATCCAACAATATGCTTAATACATGAAATTGCATCACCATCTGCATCTGCATCACACGAGGAGCAAGTTGTTCAAAATGATTCATTATTATCTCCTCACAAAGATGAACAAATGAACACAGATGTTACATTTGATAATGATCAAATTAACCCAGTTGTCACATTTGATGATCCAATTGATGACGATAACAATGATCAAATTGAACAAAATGAACCTTCGCTCGGTCCAGATCCAGAACTCATGACCTTACTATTGACCACCCAATCCCAATTGGACTCACAAAAATCTCAGATTGAAAAATGCAATGAAATCAACAGAACATTAAAAGCAAAAGTTGCATAATTAAATGCGGACCTTGAGTGCTGTAAAATACAACTCACAAATTTTGAAACAAAAGAAAAACGAGAACAAGGTTTTGAAGTTGCATTTCAAAAAGCTTATGTCAAAGAACAAGATTTACAACATCAAATACGAGAATTAGTTGCTTCCAAAAATAACTTGGTTTCTCAAATGGAACAAGAAAAATTAGAATTCATACAACAGGTTGAACACCTCAATTCTGAACTTTCAAAAACAAAAACAGAATTGTCAACTTGTCAAGCTAGTTTTTCTGAACATAAACAAGTGTCTAGGAAACGAATTGATTCTTATCTTGAGGAAATCGTAGATTTGGAAAGTAAATTAAAAGAGTTTCAAAATATTGTTTATAAAACTGGTGAGTCTGTAACAACAATTCAAAAGTATACTTTAAAGCAAAATCCCCAAGGTTATGGTTTTGCTATTGGTGATGACAAACCACGTTTTCTACACAAAGCACTCAAAGAAAATCCAAAGTTGTATAGTGTAGACCACCTCTTTGATGATTCTATTATGCGTGTTGTTGTATATAACTGTGAGGAAGAACAGGAACAGGACGAAGAGAGTCGATCAAAAATGAGCAATGTTAAGTTTAATAAACCATTTGATTATTCAAAAGTGCCTCATATTTTTGACACCTTCGTTCCTTAAAAAGATAAAATAGAACAACCATGGTTTGTAATGCAAATTCATAAATCTTCTTCTGATGTTGGTCCTGTTAAACCAGTGACACAAATAAATGGTCCTTTACGAACTTCTGAAGTAATTGCATCATTACCTAAACGATGTCTTGTACTTAGATACTTTGATACGTTTATGGAAGACAGCAACCTTTTAGAACAAGCAATTGAACGTAACTCTAAGATAAAAGTTTCCACTTTTCTATCTGCTTACGAAAAAGAAAAGAGAGACATTTTTCAAAAACAATTTTTACCATACGTTAAACATTTGCGTCTTTGTGCTACACACTGGGAACAGGAACTTCAAACAGAAGTAACATCCATGATGAACACTTTCAATGCAACTGAAAATTCGATCTCAAAACAAAAACGTCGAAACAAAGTTTTACAAAATGAAGTTGATCGACTCTTGGAAGATGTTCTAAGTTCTGATATTATCTCTGTGGTTATGATGAACTCAAATAAGTACATTTTATTACTATCATTTATCCTATTAATTTGACTTGTTTTACTATATTATGTATGAGGATTGATACTTAATCGTTTACTTTTGTAATTCTCAGGTAAAAACAAGCATTTGGTGAAACTTAGCGATTTTGGACTAATAATGGAGCAAAACGTGCATAAAGTGAAAGTCTACTGACATGGACAAGATCAAGTCAATTCTGCTCCAGATGCGCTGCATCTCACTCATGACATGCGCCGCATCTATATCAAGATATCACCAGATACGATCCAAGATACAAGAGGACATGCGCCGCATCTAATCATGGAGTTACGCCGCATCTTCTGGCGGTGTACGAATATTCCTGAATATTATAATCTTGGACCCCACGTGAAGTTAAGTACATGCGCCGCATCTACTTAGTAGATGCGCCGCATCTTCCCTCAGAAAGAAACTATAAATACCCCGTAGACCAGACGAATTACAAGTTCCGGAAAACCTAAAACCGAAGTCCGAACAGGAGAAACAAAGGACGAATTCAGTCAAGGAGGCAGCACAAGACACACCCAAATCAAAGATACAAGAGCTGTAAGAAGGTGCTGCATGTGTTTAATTCATTAAGTAGTTTTGTTTTATTGTGTTAGCAAACTTTAATTCATCAGGATTGGTGGCTTGTGTAATGTGACAACGAAAGATTGCACTCCTTTTAATACTTGCTTTCCCATCAATTAAAGTTTATATGTTGATGTCTTTGGTTACTACTTATTAGTGCATTGATAACCTCTGTGTTTATTAGTGGCTTGCGGGCATTTGACTGCGGGACATAATGTGGCTCCCACGGTTATTACTAAATTGATCACTTAGGAATAACTTTTAGACATAAGTAATCATTAAGGGTTTACTCGCCGATAAGAATAGGACCAACGAGAAAGGGTTAACTACATACACTTCATATAAAGCTATCAATAAAACAAGTGACAATCTACTTAATCATAAGGACAGCCCTCTTATTGTCTCGAGTATTTATCTGTGTACGTGTGTGCTACTTGCTGATTCGTGCCTATTGGTTTATTTTATTATTTAATTGCAACAAACAGTGCCAGTCTCTCAGGCTGAAACCCCCTTGCATTAGGATATTAAAATACTGATTAGAATAACGAGATAATACGTTCCACTCTTAGTGATCGACACTCTACTTACCATTATCTTCATACTGACCGGGTACACTGCTCGTTAAGTGTGTGTGTTATTGATAAGTCGGCTAAATATAAATTTAAAACTTGAGTATGCATTAAAACTGCTAAACCGCAACGACACATCACGCACATCAAGTTTTTGGCGCCGCTGCCGGGGAGTGAATTGTTATTATCTGTTAATTTAATTAGTATTTTAATTAGGTTTTTCTTTTTTATTAGATTAATTGCATCATTGTACTATTTTGCATATTTGTTGTATTGTGTGATTAATTGTTTTCTTTTATTTTTGTGTGTTTATTTTCGTTTGTGTGTTTAATTTTTGTTTTTATTTTTCGTATTTTTCTGTTCTGCTATCGTTGTACTGTGCTAAATCAAACGATACGGCGCATCTGATCTCTCAGATACGGCGTATTGCGTTTAATTTTTAAAAAAATACAACGCGTTTAATTAATTCGATACGACGCATCTTTTCCCCAAGATACAGCGTATCTGTTTTTAATACGAAATTTTTTTTAAAAAAAAGCAATAAAGTAATACGACGCATCTGCTTTGGCAGATACGGCGTATCTGTTTTCGATAAAAAAAAAATTTCTAAACGTTAACGCCATACGACGCATCTGCTTTAGCAGATACGGCGTATCTATTATTTTAATTAAAAACAGTTTGCGAATTATTAAACAGATACGGCGTATCGATCTCTATCGATACGGCGCATCTTTCTGAATCAAAAATCGATATTTATTTTTAAACGTAACGAAAATACGGCGCATTAACTTTCGTTAATACGACGCATTTAATTTTAATTAGAAAAGCTGATTTTTGATTAATTAATTCGATACGGCGCATTCTTAAATTCTAAGCGGCGTATCTATTTTCTGAATAAAGTCTGATTTAATTTTAACGTATTAAGATACGGCGTATCCAACTTTTTGGATACGGCGCATCGTCTGCAGATATCAGCTATTTTTATTCTTATATCCGTTTCTATATTCATTAATTTCTCTTCTAGCGAACAAATCCTACTGATGATTTTACCTTGGATGACAGATTTTGCTATGGAAGACATGTCAGTTAACGGATATCTTGCTAAGGAATGCTTGTTTTCAGATTCATTCAATGTACTCATGATCGATGCAGATTTATTCTCTTGGGAGACTCCTCTTGAAGCTGCTTTTAAGGAATTCATGCGTTTATGCAACATTGACAAAGAGGTATTCTCTTATGATGTATTTGTGAGGTACACTGGAGAAGAATTGTCGCTCTTATGGCCTATCATTAAAGCCGAAGGATTGAACTGGACTACTATCGAAGAAGATGATGGGAAATTCTATCTTGCATACATGGATTCAAGCAACGAAAGCTATGGTGGAGGCAATACCCAAAACTCCTACATGCCTTATTCCGAACAGTACTGGGGATTGAATGAGAACTATCAGGATAATGACATGAATTATGCTTTGGCGGAGTTACTATTTCATGGGAAATTGGTAAGATTGATAGACCTCTCCCTCAATGATTGGCTAGAACTCAAATATGGTAGTCCGGAATTTGCCCCTGCAAATGAAGTCAAGGAGATTATGACTTCATGGTTGACTCGGAGTTTTAAGAAGCAATTTAACGAGTTCATGGAGATAAAAAAGAATATGATTGGAAAGGTTTGCTTTGACGTTAACCACGATCCTCACGATGTTGATTTTTCAGAATGGTTGGCTAGTAAGTTTAATAACCATAAGTGCATGGATCGTGCTACTAAGGATGCATTATGGGTATATTGGATGAGAGGAGAAGATGAAGAAGTAGAAAGCGATTATGGGTCGTCACTTCATGATTCAACAATCAATGAAGGCATTGAAGAGTTATTCAGAATAGACATTGATGTGTTCGATTATGAGACACCCTTGTGCAAGCAGTTCAAGGAATTTAACTACCTTCTTCAAGTCGACGATGATGTGCTTACTGGAGAACTACCAGGATTTAAGACTTATGACGATTTCAAAAACACCTGGTACTATGAATGGAATGATCAAGTACCATGGGTTTGGGATAAACCATGGGGATTTGCGCACATTAATCACACCTGTACACCCTTCGTTTTCAAGGACGGGAGTAGTGTTTGGCCGACCTGTGATTATAAAAGTGACGGAACCTGTAATGGGGGAAGTATAATTGGGATGAGACGGGTTGGAAACGATGTAACCTTTGAAGATTATGAGTGGTACGATAATGTTGAAGACTGCCCACAAAAGGCGGAGGCTTTACAAGAAAAGGGCAGAATTGAACGCTTGAAAGGACTTAAGGGAACATCGGATACTACTTTCTGGGAATGGGTGCATAAACAGTTTGATGATTTCACAAAGCTTAGTCGACAGTTACAATATGATTTGGAAAGAGAATGGGGGGCGATTCAAGATGATAATAATAATGAGTCGTTGATTGAAGAACTAGATGATTATTTGATTAAGGATCCTTATTTTAAGTTTGTTGATAAAGACGAGGAAGAGTTCACCAAAAGAAAGTGTCAACTACTTGGGATTCCTTACAATGAGCCGCCCATGATTATTTCTGAAAAATTTAAAATCATCAAATACTCTTTGGGTCCTGATGAAGAATATACTGCGGTGAAGACAAAGAGTTATACTAGATTAAGTCGAACGGAAGAAAACGTCGCAGAGATATACGGAAAAATCTTTCGGATGAAGGACGAAGGATGGACCGTGACAAGGACTTATTGCTGAGCTGAACGTGAGTCTAACTTGAAGACTCTGGAATAAAGACAAGTGCTTACCGGGAGACAACCCAGAATTATCTTTTATTCTGTTTTCTGTGTCGAGTCAGTCAGGCCCGCATGAGGATACGGCGCATCTCAATTCTGAGATGCGACGCATCTCCTGCAATGGTCATATTTTATTTTATTTTTTTGCATTTTTATTTTCGACTTTAAAACTATTTATCAGTTTATTTTAATGCGGCGCATCCCTGGTTAAGGATGCGGCGCATCTTTATTCTGATCCGTATTTATTCCAGGCTCGATACGGCGTATCTTCTTCCATAAGATACGGCGCATCGACTGACCTGATGATTTTCAGTTTTAATTTTTAAGTTTTATTTTTATCTAACTACTAATGTATTATGCAAGTTTGAACCTTTCTTATCTTAGGTGTGTTTTAAAGTGTTGGTGGTATTATAGTTTCCTGGATTTCCTGTGGATACATCAAGTATGAAGCTTTAACGTTCTAATCCACAAGAAAGATGATTTTTGCTCTTATACTAATGGAGGATCATACCGAGCAAATCTCAGGGGAGTTTTTCTGTTCTAATTCTTTTATTTTCCAGTTTTTAACCTTTTATACAAACAACGAGGACGTTGTTTAACTTAAGTGGGGGGATTGGAGAATTAGAACACTTAACAATTACTTGTCCTAAACTTTTTCAAAAATTATGCTTAAAATGTGCTTAATATATCAAACTTAAAATTTTTTAGCATGTGTTATTAGCTAACTACACTGGTTAGTTAACCCCCGTATAAACCCTTTTGTTACTCTCATTTTTAGAGTAAGATACCCCTAGAAAAACACTCAGAGCCATTCCTTTCGTTTCTTACACCTATGTTTAAAATGTTTCGTTACACCCTTACACCTTAGCCTACCCTGTAGATTAGAATCCGTGGTTGGTTAATTGCTATAGGCAAAGTGTGTTTCCTTACATTACCTGTGTTCGCGTGCGTAATTCATTATCTATGGTTAGGTCGGGAAATTGCACAATGCAATTGGAGTGAAAGTAAATATTGTATATTTTTGAGTTTATTTTTCGTGTGTTTACTACTTTCACTATTACCGTTATTTCTGAAAGTATGAAAAGTATGAATAAAAATTATCCGGAAAGAAAGTCATAGTGATGTGGTGAAATTTTACACATCTATGTTTAATAATTAAAAAAAAAAAAAAAAAAAAAAAAAAAAAAAAAAAAAAAAAAATCGAAAAAAATAAGAAAAGAAAAAGAAAAAGGAAGAGTTGGATGTTTGTTTTTTAACCAACTTATGTAAAGTTATGTAAGTGGTCGATATCACCACTATTTGTTGTACTATATCTATGGATTGAATGGGAATTGGCAGTTATGGGAACGCCAATTAAGGTTTATTCTTTGATTAAGATCTTGTTGAGTATAATTCGTGCCTACCTAAAGCGTGTGTTTCAAGTGTTAAAGCGTGAGTTATTCGATGATATGAGTCTTATTCATGGGATGGTTGGGATAGTGATTGACCACACTTAGGATTTTAATTTATTTGTTTTGTTTATTTTTATTTTTGCACCAATTTATATCCCAAATGTTATCCATGCCCTTTATTATTCTTTATCCAACCAAACCTTTGATTTATTGAGATTAGGGATTTGAGCAATCTTAAGTATCGTAGTCGTGGATTCGGCTATGTATTTATGATTTTGTCGCCCTTTTTGATATATTATTATTGGTGAAGTTTGGACCTATCTTTAGCCTATTCAAGTTAAGGATTTGAGCAATTGCAAGTATCGTGTTCGTGGATTCGATCATGTATTTGTGATTTTGTCGCCTTTTCTGGAATTTGAGATCGATAGTGAAAGAGAATAATTAACCCTTAAGCCTAAAAACCCTTTTTACCGCTTTAGACTTGTTACTCCTTAGCTTTAGTGGTGGAGATGTGTATACTTGCCAAGCTTATGATAGAATATTCGTCGCGACTGGACAGTTAAACGATTAGATTTGCTTTTATCGACTTATTTTATTTTACTTCTAATTCGTTAAAGTGTTTAGTTGTGTGATTATGAAATGAACGAATACATGCTTAAATATAAAAATAAATCCTAACATCTTTTAGGATACATTTTCATAAGAGAAATTCTAAGGTTTACTTGGGGACAAGTAAAGTTCAAGTGGGGGGATATTTGATGAACTCAAATAAGTACATTTTATTACTATCATTTATCCTATTAATTTGACTTGTTTTACTATATTATGTATGAGGATTGATACTTAATCGTTTACTTTTGTAATTCTCAGGTAAAAACAAGCATTTGGTGAAACTTAGCGATTTTGGACTAATAATGGAGCAAAACGTGCATAAAGTGAAAGTCTACTGACATGGACAAGATCAAGTCAATTCTGCTCCAGATGCGCCGCATCTCACTCATGACATGCGCCGCATCTATATCAAGATATCACCAGATACGATCCAAGATACAAGAGGACATGCGCCGCATCTAATCATGGAGTTACGCCGCATCTTCTGGCGGTGTACGAATATTCCTGAATATTATAATCTTGGACCCCACGCGAAGTTAAGTACATGCGCCGCATCTACTTAGTAGATGCGCCGCATCTTCCCTCAGACAGAAACTATAAATACCCCGTAGACCAGACGAATTACAAGTTCCGGAAAACCTAAAACCGAAGTCCGAACAGGAGAAACAAAGGACGAATTCAGTCAAGGAGGCAGCACAAGACACACCCAAATCAAAGATACAAGAGCTGTAAGAAGGTGCTGCATGTGTTTAATTCATTAAGTAGTTTTGTTTTATTGTGTTAGCAAACTTTAATTCATTAGGATTGGTGGCTTGTGTAATGTGACAACGAAAGATTGCACTCCCTTTAATACTTGCTTTCCCATCAATTAAAGTTTATATGTTGATGTCATTGGTTACTACTTATTAGTGCATTGATAACCTCTGTGTTTATTAGTGGCTTGCGGGCATTTGACTGCGGGACATAATCTGGCTCCCACGGTTATTACTAAATTGATCACTTAGGAATAACTTTTAGACATAAGTAATCATTAAGGGTTTACTCGCCGATAAGAATAGGACCAACGAGAAAGGGTTAACTACATACACTTCATATAAAGCTATCAATAAAACAAGTGACAATCTACTTAATCATAAGGACAGCCCTTTTATTGTCTCGAGTATTTATCTGTGTACGTGTGTGCTACTTGCTGATTCGTGCCTATTGGTTTATTTTATTATTTAATTGCAACAAACAGTGCCAGTCTCTCAGGCTGAAACCCCCTTGCGTTAGGATATTAAAATACTGATTAGAATAACGAGATAATACGTTCCACTCTTAGTGATCGACACTCTACTTACCATTATCTTCATACTGACCGGGTACACTGCTCGTTAAGTGTGTGTGTTATTGATAAGTCGGCTAAATATAAATTTAAAACTTGAGTAGGCATTAAAACTGCTAAACCGCAACGACACATCACGCGCATCAGGTTATGAATTCGATTTATGAGTCCTGCAATTTTATGCTTGTTGATAATCACACTGCTGACACTGAAACGTTGAGACATGAAATTGAAACTTTAAAAAGAGAAAATGAGAGAATCATTAAACACAATGATGATGTGGAAAGTAAACTTTCAATAGAAAATTTTCAACTTAATCAGAAGCTACAATGGTGTCAAACTCAGAGTCTTGATTTTGAATTAAAATTGCAAAGTCAAAATGAAATGATGTCCTTTCATAACAGTCACACATCCAAAGTTGAGAATCTTGAAGATGAAAATGTTGTTTTAAAAAGTCAAATTTTCAAATATGAAAAGGAAATCGATGAAGTTTGTCAAAATTGTAATGACACCGTTCGCTTAAATAGAGAACTCGAATCAAAAATTCAACAAAAGAATCACATCATCATTGAACTTAAAGAGAAAATTCAGTTACTAGAAAAAGGAAAGTTTGTTAACATAAATGTGATTGCACCGGGAATGTACAAAATGGACACAACACCTAGGCAAACATCCCCTCAGACTACTAATTTGAATCCTTCCACTTCTACAGGAATAGTCCCCACTACTAGCATTAGCAGATCAAAGCGTAAGAGCAACAAACAGAAGAATAGGATCTGGCAACGTAGAAGCGGAAAACTAGAAGCATCAGAAGTAGAAGATCAATTTAGGAATTTGAATAAAACGTATGTTGCGTCTAATTTAGATTCGAACTTAAAAAATTGTAATTCTAACATCAATGTAACGAATGCTCAGACTTTGAATGTTTTGAATGTTAATGCATCTTGTGTGTTCTATCGTAAAAGCATGTTATCTGGTGTGACAACCCGTAATTTTCAGGTCATTTTCCAAACCTCAACAAGTTACTACTCATGGATTACTATTCATCATTTTTAAAGTCAGTTTGAGACTTTGAGAAGTTTTCAAAAATTTTACTATTCATGAGACACTATTCATTCCCAGAGGGAAATCACTATTCATGGACTCTGTTCATCAGTACGTAAACTAGGTTTACGGGTATTCAAATGCGCGTAACCAGTGTGGTTTAGCTGCGTGTTCATGCATCATCAATAAGGACACTTCATATAGACTAGAGTAGTCTACATATCATCAGTAACATCATCATTAAATTAGGTCATGCACGGGTTTGTGTGATTTTCATTAACGTGTGTTTAATTATTTAATTAACGTTACCACTCAGTCATTACTACTAACATTATACCCGACACTCCCGAATATGATCCTAATACATTTTCATACTAATTATAATGATATAAAGATTATATTATTACTTTACCCGGTGTTTTTAAATCAATTGTTACATTTTCCGTTAGGAGCTTATAACTCCGTCGGTTTGCGATATATCAACTCATTAATTATTCTAACACCCGATTCTTGCAAGGAATATGATTTTACAAATTTTACAACTTCGTCGTATATTATTTCACCTCGTCACGATTTATTTCTAGTTAACTCGGTACCCGATAACACCTAATGTATACACTAAACAAACTAATACTTACATAATAGGGACATAAGCTTTAATTAGCCATCTTATCTCTTCTTTATCTACCACATGCCGCGCCCCCTCCCCTCCCCCCTAGCTCCCTAAACTTCCCATTAGCACTTGATGTATAAGACTACCATTAATGCAAAGATACCATATGTTTCTTGATTTAATTTCCATAACACACTTACATAACAAACTAACTAGCAAAAGTTCAAGATATTCTCTCTTTTATCTCCTCTTTGCTCGGCCAAGAACAAGAACACACAAGAATCCATAATTTTTCCAAGATCAAGTTACAATCAAGTCCCATTTACATCCCTAGCTAGGATTTTGAAATAAAAATCCCTAGGTTACTTACATATTTCTCTCCAAATCACCTCAAATCTTCAAGTAAGCTTCAAGAAAACTTTTTAATCTTTTCATACTTTCATTTGTTATATTTTCAAGTTATATTAGTAACTAGTTATGCAAATATATATATGTTACATACCACTTGATACTCATTTTCACTATAAACATAGATCTATGAATTTTTAGTGTAACCTCATGAAATCCACCAAAGTTGGTGATGTTTAGGACCCCATGACACCTTAAGAAGGTGTATGGTAGGATTAGAATTGTTGTGGTGTTGATTGGAAGTAGTTTGATTAAGTTTTGAACAAGTCTTGAACCATAAAAGTGATTTTTAACCACTATAGAAAAGCTACTGTCCAAAAACGTAAAATCTGGAAAACTCAGTAACTCAGGGGATATTTTGGCCTTCATATTCAGAAAATACTTTCAAAAACGAAACCGTGGGCGCTGGAATGAGTAAAAACCGACTTACGACAAAGGAGATATGATTTTTCTAAGTTAGACGACGAAAAACTATTTTCTGAAAATTTCTTGCTGTTTTTCCGAACTTCAAGGGACAAAACGAGGCGTTAGACGTGATCTAGAAGAGCCGACCTACTGAAATTATGTTAGTTTACATTAATACGAAGCCGTGGATATAAAGAACGTGGAAAACGAGCTTATAACGACCAAGATACACGCGTTTGAAACCCGACAATTACAATATATTATTGACAGCTTCTAATAGCAAAATAATTCTAAGTCTAAAAACTGTTTTTGCAATACACTATATTGAGAGCCATTTTCTCATTGATTGAGACGTGTATGATCAAAATGACAAATATATGAATTCAAGATAAAGTTATAAGGTTTCTAAAAACGTCAAGCTTATTCACTAACACCTAGCGTACACTATTTCGCGACTAGTTTTGCGAGACCATTTGGTCGTATTTTTACAAGTTATGGGAAATATTAATTTACGACGAAAACACAATATTCACCGATAAGTCACCAAACGAGGATCATGGAGTATCATTTCGACGTATTTACACGAAAAGTGTTTATTAACTTAGCGAGACGTCAAAAATGTATTTTTCGACGATGAACGTTATTTTCAAAACTAACGAGTGGTATCGATAACATACGTATTTGCATGTGTAACATTGTATCATTGCTTACCTTAGATCAAATCATTCATATTAGGTCGCGGTTAGAGACCGAGCCTCATTTCATCATATCCACTATTGTCATTGTTGCTATCGCATCAGGTGAGTTCCATAGCCCCTACCTTTATAGGTTTTGGATTACGTTTTGGGGGAGAATACATGCTCAATTATTTTCATTTACCTTCACAAGCACTTTAATCTTTTAAGAATTACCGTGAGTTTCATGGCCCTTACTTTTATTTGTTTTACAACTGTTTGGGGGAGAATACATGCTCATTTTCATCTAAATGTATACTTGAGTTACTTGAACATGCCACTTGTTTAGTCAAACCATTATTTGCTCTGCTTATGAATTTGTTATTCATTCAAATGTATTGTATATTCACTTGTATCACACTTAATTCTTTTTACCCATGGACCCAAGCACTTTAAACATTTATGCCTACTTAACCGAATGAACCGGCACCAACACTATGTACATACATGACAGAATGAACGGGTCACATAACCGAATGTACGGGTAATATGACCGAATGAACGGGTCACATGACAGAATGAACGGGTCACATAACCGAATGTACGGGTAACATGACAGAATGAACGGGTCACATGACAGAATAAACTGGTCACATAACCGAATGAATTGGTCACGTAACCGAATGTACTGATCTAACTAAATGTATTTTAAATCATGGTCCACATATTACTTTTGTTCACTCAAACCAAATCTTATTTGGCAGTGGGTTGTAAACACACAGGTTGCAAGTCTTGTATGGGCGGGACTTGGGACTGAGTGGATTTACAATGCTTTTGCTGGGAAATCATTTTCAAATGCTTTACATTGTACACTAAACTCTATGAACTCACCAACCACGTGTTGACACTTTTAGCATGTATTTTCAGGTATAAAGCAATAGTACGCTATTGGAGGCTCTTGGCAGGGCATGGCATGGTCATAGAAGACTCTGATATTCATTTGGGAACCGTTTTACTTGTTTTAAGGGCCTATTTCCGCACTACTTTTAACAATGTAAATTCAACACTTTTGTTAAACAATTTTATTCTAAATTATTGAGGTGAAAACCGTTCTTTGTACTTGTGTTGTGATACCAATTGAGTAGCACCCCAGCGACATGTATGCTTCCGCTAGACCCGATTTTGGGGGTGTTACAGATTGGTATCAGAGCCTTGGCTATAGAGAACTGTGTGATTTTAAAACCTAGTATAGCTACTTTCAC
Organism: Artemisia tridentata subsp. tridentata; assembly: GCA_021014915.2. Taxonomy (NCBI): domain Eukaryota; kingdom Viridiplantae; phylum Streptophyta; class Magnoliopsida; order Asterales; family Asteraceae; genus Artemisia; species Artemisia tridentata. Next base: position 185,700,449 of record CP139506.1, on the reverse strand, counting down.
GAAAACTTAACCCTATGACCGCCACGTGCCTGCCTGCCAAGCTGATGCCTCATTTGTGGTTTGTTGCTGACATATGTGATGAGATTTGTGTTTTATCATTAGATAGATTATACTCACTTGTTCTCATTGATTACTATAATTTTTTTCCACATAAGCATGCTCACGTATTGTATATGTCACCACGTTACACCTTTCCTCACGTAATCTCATCATCCGACCTCGAGTTTGGTCACTTGCCTTAGTCTTTCAGAATGGCTTTCAAATGTGAAGGACATATTATTAGTATAACTGAGCTGAGTATTTCAAAATTCATTGAACCTCGATGGAATATAGGCTGGTCATCTATATTCGACCAGGGACAGTGGGACATAGGCTGACCACCTATGTCTGACTCAGAGATGAATTTTGTGATACTGGGAATAGTTATAATAGAAGTATGTCCAGGTTGATTATCTACTCGATTTCTAAAAGGCTTCAAAAATTCATGTGTGTGTACACAATCGTTGCAAGAACATTCACATCTGCATCACCTCGTGAACCACTGCCTAGAAGCATGGCAGCTAACCGTAACACGACCTCAAGCTTTCATTTTATGGCTAGCCACTTTAGGGCATCTACTTTTTGGAACCGTCCTTATTACGTCTCACTCTTCTTTTCTTGTTTTGAAGAATCATGCCGCCAAAGAAAACCACTTCAACGATGACACCAGCTGAGATCAAGAAGCTTGTTGCCGACTGTATTGAGGCAGCACTAGTAGCCGAAAGAGCAGCCGTAGTCACTGCTGCTGAAGCCGCTTCTCGGGCAGAGACAGCAGAAGCTGCAGGACAAGCAGCAAATGGTACTAATGGTCGTAAATGCACTTACAAAGACTTCAAGAGTGGTGATCCTGTAAAATTCAATGGCACTGAAGGAGCCATTGCCATTATCCGATGGTTTGAAAAGATAGAATCTGTGTTTCTTCTATGTAACTGTCCAGATGATAGCAAAGTAAAGTTTGCTACCAGTACACTCATTGAGGAAGCTATGTCATGGTGGAATTCGTATGCAAAACCCATGGGAATGGAAAATGCTCACAAGCTTACGTGAGATGAATTCAAGAAGTTGCTGACTAAGAAGTTTTGTCCATGCACTGAAGTAAAGAAGTTGGAAACAGAGTTTTATGAGCTAGTAACAGCAGGTAATGATATCGAGGCATATATCAGGAGGTTTCAGGAGTTGGCTATGCTATGTCCAACTATGGTTCCAGATAATGAGAAGCTGCTAGAAAATTTCATTGGTGGACTACCTCACAACATCCGTGGAGATGTGATTTCTTTTGACCCACAAACACTGGACGAGGCAATCAGAATATCTCAAAAGCTTATGGCACAGGTGGTGCAGAAGGGGACTACTGTCAACAACAATGACCATAATAACAACAACAACAGCAACAACGACAACAAGAGAAAAAGGGATGACAACGAAGGAAACGATCAAGTTCGGTCGCCACACAAACAACATGAAGTGGTTAGGGCCTACGTTGCTGAATCAAGTGAAAAGAAAGGATATGTAGGGACTTTACCCAAGTGCAACAAGTGTCGGTTTCACCACAATGAACCTTGCCCCACTCAATGTGGAAACTGTCAAAAGGTCGGACACAAAGCCAAGGATTGCAAGGCTCCCACTCTCGTAATACATCAGAGAGTCACGGTAACCTGCCATGAGTGTGGAGTAATAGGACATTTCAAGAGTGAATGCCTAGAGCTGAGAGACCAGAATGGAGGAAGAGCTCGTTGAAGCGCGAAGCTCGTCAGGACAACAACAACAATGACAACGTTTAGGAGGGGAACTCCTGCCTTAAAAATAAACCGAAGCCTAAACTCTCTAGTGTTGTATTTCTTTTGTGTTTCACTTTACGTTCTATCGTATAAGTTTAATGTACTATTACGAATTCCTATCTACTGAATGTCTTATCTTTTAACACCGCAATGGGACTCAAATATCCACATCTTCTCACCAAATCCACCCCGGAGACCAACATTAACTGAATTCAGGGACTGAATTCCTTTAACAGGTGGAGACTGTGACAACCCGTAATTTTCAGGTCATTTTCCAAACCTCGACAAGTTACTATTCATATGTTACTATTCATCATTTCACTATTCATCATTTTTAAAGTCAGTTTGAGACTTTGAGAAGTTTTCAAAAAATTTACTATTCACGAGACACTATTCATTCCCGGAGGGAAATCACTATTCATGGTCTCTGTTCATCAGTACGTAAACTAGGTTTACGGGTATTCGAATGCGCGTAACCTGTGTGGTTTAGCTGCGCGTTCATGCATCATCAGTAAGGACACTTCATATAGACTAGAGTAGCCTACATATCATTAGTAACATCATCATCACATTAGGTCATGCACGGGTTTGTGTGATTTTCATTAACGTGTGTTTAATTATTTAATTAACGTTACCACTCAGTCATTACTAATAACATTATACCCGACACTCCCGACTATGATCCTAATATATTTTCATACTAATTATAATGATATAAAGATTATATTATTACTTTACCCGGTGTTTTTAAATCAATTGCTACATTTTCCGTTAGGAGCTTATAACTCCGTCGGTTTGCGATATTTCAATCCGATAATTATTCTAACACCCGATTCTTGCAAGGAATATGATTTTACAAATTTTACAACTTCGTCGTATATTATTTCACCTCGTCACGATTTATTTCTAGTTAACTCGGTACCCGATAACACCTAATGTATACACTAAACAAACTAATACTTACATAATGGGGACATAAGCTTTAATTAGCCATCTTATCTCTTCTTTTTCTTACACATGCCGCCCCCCCCCCCCCCCCCCTAGCTCCCTAAACTTCCCATTAGCACTTGATGTATAAGACTACCATTAATGCAAAGATACCATATGTTTCTTGATTTAATTTCCATAACATACTTACATAACAAACTAACTAGCAAAAGTTCAAGATATTCTCTCTTTTCTCTCCTCTTTGCTCGGCCAAGAACAAGAACACACAAGAATCCATAATTTTTCCAAGATCAAGTTACAATCAAGTCCCATTTACATCCCTAGCTAGGATTTTGAAATAAAAATCCCTAGGTTACTTACATATTTCTCTCCAAATCACCTCAAATCTTCAAGTAAGCTTCAAGAAAACTTTTTAATCTTTTCATACTTTCATTTGTTATATTTTCAAGTTATATTAGTAACTAGTTATGCAAATATATATGTTACATACCACTTGATACTCATTTTCACTATAAACATAGATCTATGAATTTTTAGTGTAACCTCATGAAATCCACCAAAGTTGGTGATGTTTAGGACCCCATGACACCTTAAGAAGGTGTATGGTAGGATTAGAATTGTTGTGGTGTTGATTGGAAGTAGTTTGATTAAGTTTTGAACAAGTCTTGAACCATAAAAGTGATTTTTAACCACTATAGAAAACCTACTGTCCAAAAACATAAAATCTGAAAAACTCAGTAACTCAGGGGATATTTTGGCCTTCATATTCAGAAAATACTTTCAAAAACGAAACCGTGGGCGCTGGAATGAGTAAAAACCGACTTACGACGAAGGAGATATGATTTTTCTAAGTTAGACGACGAAAAACTATTTTCTAAAAATTTATTGCTGTTTTTCCGAACTTCAAGGGACAAAACGAGGCGTTAGACGTGATCTAGAAGAGCCGACCTACTGAAATTATGTTAGTTTACATTAATACGAAGCCGTGGATATAAAGAACGTGGAAAACGAGCTTATAACGACCAAGATACACGCGTTTGAAACCCGACAATTACAATATATTATTGACAGCTTCTAATAGCAAAATAATTCTAAGTCTAAAAACTGTTTTTGCAATACACTATATTTAGAGCCGTTTTTCTCATTGATCGAGACGTGTATGATCAAAATGACAAATATATGAATTCAAGATAAAGTTATAAGGTTTCTAAAAAGGTCAAGCTTATTCACTAACACCTAGCGTACACTATTTCGCGACTAGTTTTGCGAGACCATTTGGTCGTATTTTTACAAGTTATGGGAAATATTAATTTACGACGAAAACACAATATTCACCGATAAGTCACCAAACGAGGATCATGGAGTATCATTTCGACGTATTTACACGAAAAGTGTTTATTAACTTAGCGAGACGTCAAAAATGTATTTTTCGACGATGAACGTTATTTTCAAAACTAACGAGTGGTATCGATAACATACGTATTTGCATGTGTAACATTGTATCATTGCTTACCTTAGATCATATCATTCATATTAGGTCGCGGTTAGAGACCGAGCCTCATTTCATCATATCCACTATTGTCATTGTTGTTATCGCATCAGGTGAGTTCCATAGCCCCTACCTTTATACGTTTTGGATTACGTTTTTGGGGAGAATACATGCTCAATTATTTTCATTTACCTTCACAAGCACTTTAATCTTTTAAAAATTACCGTGAGTTTCATGGCCCCTACTTTTATTTGTTTTACAACTGTTTGGGGGAGAATACATGCTCATTTTCATCTAAATGTATACTTGAGTTACTTGAACATGCCACTTGTTTAGTCAAACCATTATTTGCTCTGCTTATGAATTTGTTATTCATTCAAATGTAATGTATATTCACTTGTATCACACTTAATTTCTTTTTACCCATGGACCCAAGCACTTTAAACATTTATGCCTACTTAACCGAATGAACCGGCACCAACACTATGTACATACATGATAGAATGAACGGGTCACATAACCGAATGTACGGGTAATATGACCGAATGAACGGGTCACATGACAGAATGAACGGGTAACATAACCGAATGTACGGGTAACATAACAGAATGAACGGGTCACATGACAGAATAAACTGGTCACATAACCGAATGAATTGGTCATGTAACCGAATGTACTGATCTAACTAAATGTATTTTAAATCATGGTCCACATATTACTTTTGTTCACTCAAACCAAATCTTATTTGGCAGTAGGTTGTAAACACACAGGTTGCAAGTCTTGTATGGGCGGGACTTGGGACTGAGTGGATTTACAATGCCTTTGCTGGGAAATCATTTTCAAATGCTTTACATTGTACACTAAACTCTATGAACTCACCAACCTCGTGTTGACACTTTTAGCATGTATTTTTAGGTATAAAGCAATAGTACGCTATTGGAGGCTCTTGGAAGGGCATGGCATGGTCATAGAAGACTCTGATATTCATTTGGGGACCGTTTTAATTGTTTTAAGGGCCTATTTCCGCACTACTTTTAATAATGTAAATTCAATACTTTTGTTAAACAATTTTATTCTAAATGATTGAGGTGAAAACCGTTCTTTGCACTTGTGTTGTGATACCAGTTGAGTTGCACCCCAGCGACATGTATACTTCCGCTGGACCCGATTTTGGGGGTGTTACATCTGGTGATCATACAAAATGTGTTGCAAAATCTCTTTTAACTCGTAACAAGAAATGTACATCTGGCATTCCCTCTAGGCCCACTATTGCTTCTAAGTCTGTGCTAGGAAAACCGCCAAGTGTAGTTTCTAAAAATGCCTTAGACACACCCATAGTTGTGAAAACAACTCCTAAGACAATCCAATCACCTAGCGAATTCACTAAGAAGAAAGCTAAAACTAGTTGGACATGGCAACGTTGGTTACAAAGGAAACCTAGTTTTACATGGCTACCTAAAGTTATTAATAACTGTGTTACTAACCCAACGGAACCCACAAATTCTCTGGGTTCTACCATTACCATCACTCCATCTTCGTCGTCTTTGATGAACTCAAATAAGTACATTTTATTATCATCATTTATCCTATTTATTTGACTTATTTTATTATATTATATATGAGAATCGATACATTAATGTTTACTTTAGTAATTCTCAGGTAAAAACAAGCATTATGTGAAACTTGGCGATTTTGGACTAATTATGGAGCAAAACAAGCGAGATGTCAAAAGTCTACTGAAATCCAGAAGATGCGCCGTATCTCACTCAACAGATACGACGTAATATCATACTTAGATGAATTCGAAGACCATTGCCTGACTTTGAAGAATGCGCCGCATGCAATTCTGTCATGCGCCGCATATGAAACTTTGGTTAAAGAAGAAGATCAAGCTCGTTCTACTCCAGATACGCCGCAATATACTTCTAACATACAGCGTATCACTATCAAGATTTCACCAGTTACAATCCAAGACAGCTTAAGTACATGCGCCGCATACAAAGATCAAGTTACGCCGCATCTGAAGACGGTGTACGAATATTCCAGAATATATTAATCTTGGATCTCACGCGAAGTTAAGTCAATGCGCCGCATCTATCAACTCAATGCGCCGCATCGATCCCTCAGACAGAAACTATAAATACCCCAAGGTCAGACGAATTTAAGAGACCTTTTGTATAACCCTAGAGCCGAATCCAAACGACCAAGCAGCACAAGACACACCTCAAACAAAGATACAAGAGCTGTAAGAAGGTCCTGCATGTATTCAATTCATTAAGTAGTTTTGTTTTATAGTTTTAGTATGCTTTAATTCATCAGGATTGATGGGCTTGTGTCATGTGACTACGGACGATCATGCACTCCCCTTAATATTGCTTTCCCATTAATTAAAGTTTATATGTTGATGTCTTTGGTGACTTTTATTAGTGCATTGCTAACCTCTGTGTCTAGCAGAGTCTTGCTTGGGTCGCCATGCCCCTTCCTCGCCTATTTATTCTAGCGTCTCAAGAAAAGTAGGATAGACATAAGTAATCATTAAGGGTTTACTTGCCGATAAGATTAGAGCCAACGAGAAAGGTTTAATTATATACACTTCATATAAAACTAGCAATAAAACAAGTGACAAGCTATTTAATTATCAGGACAGGTCTTCTTATTGTCTCGAGTATCTATCTGTGTACGTGTGTGCTAATCGCTGATTCATGCTCATTAGTTTAGTTTTCTATTTAATTATAACCAAACTGTGCCAGTCTCTCAGGCTGAACCCCCTTGCGTTAGATTAGGTTGTATAACTAACTTAGGATATTAAAATACTGATTAGAATAACTAGATAATACGTTCCACTCTTAGTGATCGACACTCTGCTTACCATTATATTCATACTGACCGGGTACACTGCTCGTTAAGTGTGTGTGTTATTGATAAGTCGGCTAAATATAAATTTAAAACATGAGTAGGCATTAATACTGCTAAACCGCAATGACACATCACGCGCATCAGTCTTCGTGTGATGCAGGTGGTACAAATTTTTCTATGGATTATTGATAGCGGCTGTACCCGACATATGACAGGCAATCTCAAACTGTTAGTAAACTTTGTTGCAAAGTTCATCGGCACTGTCAGATTCGGGAATGATCATTTCGCTGCTATCATGGGATATGGAGATTACGTCAATGGCAACATCGAAATTAGTCGTGTCTATTATGTCGAAGGCCTTGGCCACAATCTTTTCTCAGTCGGTCAATTTTGTGATGGGGATTTGGAAGTAGCATTTCGGGAGAAAACTTGTTTCGTTCGTGACTTACAAGGATATGATCTAATGTCGGGCACTCGTGGAACTAGTCTTTATACCATCTCAATGACTGATATGATTGCTTCTTCTCCTATATGTCTGCTCTCCAAAGCACATTCGACAAAATCATGGTTATGGCACAAACGACTGTCTCATCTGAATTTCAAAACCATGACTGAACTTGCACGTCACAAACTAGTCAATGGTCTTCCACGGTTTCGATATTCAAAAGATTACTTATGTCCAGCTTGTAAACAAGGAAAAAGTACTCGTGCACATTTCCCTTCAAAAACATAACACAGTACATATCATGTTCTTTGACTACTTCATATGGATTTGTGTGGCCCTATGCATGTTCAAACGATTAATGGTAAACGCTACATTTTAGTAATTGTCGATGACTACTCCAGATGGACTTGGGTCTATTTTCTCCGAAGCAAAGATCAAGCTCCTTCAATAATCATCACCTTTCTCAAAAAAATTCAAGTTTAGCTTCGTAATACGGTCAGAAAAGTTAGAACAGACAATGGAACTGAATTCAAAAATCAAACTCTTCGATCTTATTTTGAGAAAGTGGGAATTGAACATCAAACATCCATTACAAGAAGTCCCGAACAGAATGGGGTTGTCGAAAGACGCAACAGGACGTTAGTGGAAGCTGCAAGAACGATGCTAATCAATGCTCAATTACTAGATTACTTATGGGCAGAAGTTGTATCAACTGCATGTTATACCCAAAACCGTTGTATGATCACCAAACGGCATCACAAAACTCTTTATGAGATTGTTCATAATCGCAAACCGAATATTCAATACTTTCATGTATTTGGTGCTCTTTGCTATCCAAATAATGATCGTGATGATTTTGGAAAACTCAAAGCAAAGGCTGACATTGGTATCTTCATTGGATATTGTGAGAACTCCAAATGTTTTCGAATCTGGAATCGTCGTACTAGAAAAATTCAGGAGACTATTCATGCTAATTTCGATGAGCTTACAGAGATGGCTTCTGAGCAAAACAGCTTAGGACCCGCAACCAACCGTCTAAATTTTCCAGATCAATCAGTTGCACCTCTTTCACTTAACCGTAAAGAATTGGAAACCTTGTTTGCTCCACTGTTTAATGATTCTTTTGCATGTTGTGCACCAGATGTATCACTAGTTTCCGCTGCACAACCTGATAATAATCCAATAACTGATACACCTACTACTACAACAACAACCGTTGCTACAGATGCACCTCCAATTGAATCTCCATCAACAGCAGAACAAACCGCTTCCAACACTGACAATGCAGCTGAAGATCTTCAACAACAACCAGTACCCGAACCTTCAGATTATGACCCAAATGTGTTCCTTAATCCATTTGCACCGACTCCAACCGTTCTTGATATTGCAGAGTCATCAACACGCAATTTGGACCCGTCTAATCTGCATACGTTCTATCAACATCACCCTTCAACACATCATTGGAATAAAGAACACCCCTTAGTAAACATCATTGGTAATCCCTCAACTCCAATTATGACAAGACAAAAACTTCACACCGATACTGAAAACTTCATCTACGCACTCACAATTTGTCAAGATGAACCCAAAAACATCAAAGACGCACTAACATACGACAACTGGATTGAGTCAATGCAAGAAGAACTCGACCAATTCAAAAGACTAGAAGTATGGGAGTTAGTTGAAAGACCAGATGGGGTCTATGTCATCGGATTGAAGTGGATTTGGAAAAACAAGCTAGATGCAGAAGGCACAGTGATTCGTAACAAATCGCGTCTGGTAGCTAAAGGATTCACTCAGCAAGAAGGAATTAATTTTGAAGAGTCCTTTGCTCCAGTTGCTAGGCTTGAGGCTGTCCGTATCTTTCTAGCATACGCTGCTCACAAGAATATGGTTGTTTATCAAATGGATGTGAAAACGACATTTCTGAACGGTCAATTACGTGAGGAAGTTTATGTTAGTCAACTAGAGGGATTCGTTGATCCAGACCATCCCAATCATGTGTATAGACTCAAGAAGGCCTTTTACGGACTTAAGCAAGCCCCAAGGGCATGGTACGATAAAGTAACTGCTTTCTTGCTTGCCAATCATTTTACTAAAGGTTCAGTGGATCCAACTTTGTTTATTCAAAAACAGGGGGAGGACATTTTAATTGTTCAAATCTATGTCGATGACATTATTTTTGCGTCAACAAACAAAAAATATTCAAATGCTTTTGCAAGATTAATGAAACAAAATTTTGAAATGTCCATGATGGGTGAACTTACGTTCTTTTTAGGACTCCAAGTTCATCAATCACCCTGTGGAATATTTCTAAGTCAGTCCAAGTATGCTCTTGAGATTTTAAAGAAACATGGCATGACAAGTTGTGATACTTATAACACACCTATGTCTGCATCATCCCCAAAGCTGGATGCTGATTTACATGGTACACCTGTTGACCCTACAAAATACCGTAGTATGATTGGGTCTCTCATGTATCTAACAGGTAGCAGACCAGATATAGTTTTTGGTGTATACCTATGTTCCCGTTATCAGTCACGACCAATTGAAAGACACCTCTCTGAGGTTAAAAGAATCCTTCGATACATAAAGGGAACCATCCATTTGGGGATCTGGTATCCGAAGGATTCTGGTTTTGAACTAATAGCTTTTTCAGATGCTGATCATGCAGGATGTTTAGACACACGCAAAAGTACATCTGGGGGAGTGCAGTTTCTAGGAGACAAACTTGTATCTTGGCAGTCAAAGAAGCAGGATTGCACTTCATTGTCATCTACAGAATCGGAATATGTAGCCATGTCAGCATGCTGTGCTCAAGTCATTTGGATGCGATCACAGCTGATGGACTACGGTTACATTTTGCGACTCCAAGAGTGCCATTGCTATATCATGCAACACGGTTCAACATTCGAAGTCAAAACATATTGCACTTCGATATCATTTCATCAAAGAGCATGTTGAAAAGGGTACAATTGAATTATACTTTGTGGGTACTGAATACCAATTAGCGGACTTATTCACCAAAGCCTTGCCCCATGCAAGATTTGTGGAATTAGTTCACCAAATTGGTATGCGGTGTTTGACTCCAGATGATTTGAAAAACTTTCTTAAACACAACTAAGAAAGTCAAACACCAAAACCTTTTTTGTAAATATCTTATTCAAAAACACAAAAAGATTTTCATTTTCTTTTCTTTCTTTATTAAAAAAAATGCAGCACAAAATTTCCGTCATCACTTTGTTCTTTAAAACAAATTAACCATTCTTTCCGAACAAGTGTTGTGGGGGAGTATGAAATTCAAATTTTAATATTTTTCTTAAAATTTGTACTTGCATATTTCGAAGAAGATGTTGTTTTAAATATTTGTTGTTAATATTATTCCTGTGATACCCTCCTTGATCTTAAAATAATTTCTAATATTCATAAGTCAAGGGGGTGTATTAAAATTGTTCTTGTCAAAATAATGTCAAGTCTTGTTAATATTTTGTGAGTAAGGGACTTAGATTGCTAAGTTATGTCGTGAAGAGACTTAAAGTGACAAAAGTTGATTGTGAAATTTTTTTAACTAAAACAAAACTGAGTAGCATTAACTACTACTGCAGTTTATATTTACTCCTCACCAAACCAAAATCAACGACCCGTATGTACTGAAACACATACCTTTTCTTGACCAAAACCGGACCAAAATGACCAAAAACCCATCCATAATGCCAAAAGATATAGCGTTTTTGTGTTTTGTTTATGCAGGGACGGATATCACGAAAAACCGATAAAAAGACGAGAAAATCAGAAAAAACGAGCACGGGATACGGAAACGGCTCAGAACCGAATCCGGGAAAGTCATAATTGTCAAAAATCACCCTTAGATCAACTTTTGAATATTGGCAAGAGCAGTCCTTGGAAAATCAGAAGTTACAACTATGGTCCCTAGAACTTTAACCCTTAAAACCTTATATATTATAAAACCCGGATCTAATCCACAACACTTACCCAACCCACCTTAGTTCTATAACCCAGCCCACCATCATATAACATAAACCAGCCCAACATAAATCCCTGACCCGATCCGCTCACAAAAACCCGATCAACCCTTCCTTCTATTACTCCTCCCAAGTCAAAAAAATAAAAACACACACCCTCACACACACGCGTGCAAAATATTATCCCCAAATATTACTGCTATGAACCCTAATTACTGTACCCTCCCAATTACCTCGTACTAAATTATTACCTCATGATTAAAAAGTTCTGGAAGGTCCTGACACTGTCAGGGACACGTGGGGCTCGTTGATTGGAGAGGCCACCTCACCATTTTAATCCTACGGGTGAGAATCAAGCGTGGAGAGCAAGCTATGATCCAAGGGTGAAGATAAGCTGAGGATGCACGAGGATTGCCAGCGTGGAAGTCCCAGAAGGTTCATTGGAGCTCTATAAATAGGAGAGGATAACTCCTCATTTCGTGTGTAATTTTTTAGATTATCGTTATGCTGTCAAAATGTTTTTAGAATTATAGTCTTATAATTTCCATTGTAATTTTTCTGTTTTTGTTTATTATTTTCAGTCTTCATATCCTAGTTTGTAGTAGGTTTAAAGTATTCTCTGAATTTGTAGTGTCACTTTGTAATCTTTAAATTTTTCATTAATGAAAGTTAATTTTTAGCTTATTTTGATTCTGCTTATTCTGAGTTAATGTTCTTAATCCTAGCTTATTATTTTCATCAGTAGCTTATATAAGAATTATTTAGATTAGTAGTTTTTGATTTCATACTTTGTTCAAAATTCCAAAAATACTCTATAAAAAATAAAAGAATATAGTAGTTTAGTAAATCAAGCTTCAATAAGCTTATTTTCTGTTTCTAAAGTTTCATTTAAGCTTCACATAGCTTTTGTGAGACTTAATTTTGGCACTTAATCAGTTTACTCTCAAAATCACAAAAAGTCAAAGTAAGTCAACTGTCTCATTGATCTATAGTGATTACTGTTTGGAGTGACAGTCTAGGAAGGGAAATGGAAGCCTCTAGCCTGTCTAAAGACAGGCAAGCTTAGTGAACTCCCTCTATTTGTGCTGAGGGAGAGTTACTTTGTAAGTTCTTTGCTCATTTACATTCCACTCAACTGTTATAGTTTAATACTGCTGCTACTAGTTTAATTTCTGTTTGATATTGGTTAGTTGATGTTTATTTGATAGATTTAATATTAGTTAAACTTGTTTTATCAATTAGTTGATAGTGTAGTTAAACTTGTTTGGATCACAGTTTATAGTTGAATCTGTCTCATTAGAGTTACTGATTTGATCATATATATGAACTTGAGAATCTGATGAACACTGTTGTTGTGATTGTTGCAATTATAAGATCATATGATGTTAATTGAGGGATATTTGATGCTGGTCAATGACTTGTTAAACCTGAAACTCAGTTTGAGTGTGATAAGGGATGATAATGGAGTGTTTGGATCTGTGATCTACTGAGTGTTATGGTTGTTAGATTGTGGAAATTTTTGGTCTGTATTCATCATATAAATCTCATATTAGCATAAACATTAGTAGGTAACTTCATAAAATAGTCAAAGGACTTGTTAAATCTGAGTTCTGCTGTAATCTGCTGCTATTTTGGATCTGTTTTGCATAAATATGTTAGATAATTAGTGTAGGCTTGTTAGGTAACCAATTAAACAGCTTAATTACAACTAGTTTAATAGATTTAAGGTGTAGAATCTCACATTAGTCAACAATGGATAGTGTCTAATTGGTCAAATAGCATTCTGCTGTCAAAGTAAACTAGTACAAATTTTGTGTTTTGAGCTGCTGAACTCAGCCTCTTTGTGGCTTAACTACTTAAGTTTTAGACTTGATTTTTGGTTTACAAGTAGTCCATATAGTAGGCTGTTAGTGCAACATCTGGGATTTCAGTTCTTAGCTTATTTGGTAGCTTATTCAAGCCTGCAAAGTTCCCCTTAAACCTGTGCAGGCCTGAGTTTTCAACATTTGTGCCTAATAACAGTTCTTCTAGGGTGAAATTGAAGCTCAATTGGGGTGTTAGAATTGGGGTTTTTGGTATTTTTGAGAAGTCAGTTGTGCAATCTAGCTTTTGCCCCCTTAAGTTTCAACTTAACAGCTTATTAAGGTGCTCATTCAGGGCTGCAAAATAGGAACCAAGGCTGTTAGATTCTGATTTGGAAAAAAGCTGTGCAGCTTATTTCCAGCTTATTGCTTGTGTTGGTTTCACCATTTTCAGTTCCTAGTAGCTTCCCGTAGTGAGATATGCATGCTCTTAGCTTTTTATAATTTTTGGCTTATTTTTGCTTATTTTTAGCTTATTCCCTATTAGCTTATTAACTGTTCTAGCTTATTCAGACATTATCAGCTTTTGAAATTATTTTTCTTAAATTTCTCATTAAAAATTAAAATTACTCAAAAAATTTCAGATTTTTCCAACTTGTTTTAATATTTTTAAATCATTTAAATCATTTTAATTAGTTTTTAATTCATAAAAAATTCATAAAAAGTCAAAAAAATATTTTTCTTTTTCCAAAAATTTTCTTTTATCAGTTTTAATATAGGAAAATTTATTTTTATATTTTTAGGTTTTAAATTTTAGAAAATCACTTTTATTTACGTTTTTAAAATTACGTCGCGTTTGTTTTTAAAATTCAATTTCCGTTTAAATGTTTAGTTTAATTGTTCTAATTAGCTTAGTTTAATTAGTTTATCTTGTTTGTTATTTTAATATTAGTAGTGTAATCCAAAATCAATCACTCTTATTCACATTCACTACACGAATCACAAATCCCGAATCACTAAATTCCATTCAATCTTCATCGGGACTACGACTCGGGTTTTGCATATTTTCTTGTGCAATTCTCCCTTGATCTATAATTGTTAAATCAATTTTTGGCGCCGCTGCCGGGGAAGGTTGACGCGAATTTGTGATTTTGTTTTTCGATACGTGTTTTGAAGACCCTTCCTCGGAAGTTATCGTTTTAAAAAAAATATATATATACAAAAAGAAAATAATCAAAAACACTTTTCCTAAAGTGTTTTCAAAAATACAAAAATAAAATAAATCCTCACTTTTCTTCAAAAGTGTTGTAAACCATTCCGAAATAACAACAAAACAATCGTGAAATCATTTGATTTTCGGATTATTTTCGATTACAACCTATACAAGTGGTTTAAGGATGGTCTTGACATTAAATTGCAGACCGAAAGAGGCGGGTTTTTAATTAGCTTCGGCAGACCTTTGCTTCTCCGCCACTCTGCGCGTAGTCGTAAAAGAAACGAATATTGATTGAGGGATCGGTACCAAAAAAAATAAAAAATAAAAAAATAATAATAAAAATCCAAAAATATTTTCAGTTTCAACTTTTGTTTTTATTTCTTTTGGTGTATGCACACCCGTTCTTCTTCTTCTAACCCTCTTCTTTCACCACTTTCAAATCCCGAGAGGATTATCCGTCAAAACAACCGTGTTCATTTCTCAACCGTTGAGGAAATGGCCAACAACCAAAACAATCAACATCCTCCGGTGGGTGTTAATGACATTCAGGCTCCCGATCTCCGTCCAATGGAGGAACGTCTACAAACACTTTTCAATGGTGTTAGACGAGCCATCGTGATACCCAATATTCAAGCAAATCACTTTGAAATCAATCACGGGTTACTCAATCTTATCACGGGTATCTCATTTCACGGACTTGATCATGAAGACCCTTATGTTCATATCCGAAATTTCACCGATATTGCTGAAACAATAAAGATTAACCAAGTTGATTACGATGTCATCAAAATGAAATTGTTTCCCTTTTCTTTGAAAGGAGCGGCTCAAACTTGGCTAGAGAAAGAACCCCCTAATTCCATATTAACTTAGGGAGATCTAGCTACAAAGTTCATCAATCATTTCTACCCTCCTTCCAAAACTTCTAGTCTCCGAACTCAAATCTTTCGATTTCAACAAGCTTTCGATGAATCGTTCAGCGAAGCTTGGGATAGATTTAAGGAGTTATTGGAGAAGTGTCCTAATCATGGCTTCTCTGATTTGCACCAAATTGACACGTTTTATAATGGGTTGAGTCTGGCCGATCAAGACTCCCTAAATTCTGCTGCGGGTGGAAACTTGTTAACGAGAACTAGTCAAGATGCTTTCACGATTATTGAGAATAAAGCAAAAGTGAGGAGTTCAAGAAACAAGATTCCCACTTCGAGTAATAACAAAGCTAATGATGAAGTTTTAGGGGCTATTGCAATACTTGCTAAACAAGTTGAATCATTAACCAAAGCACAATCCTCTTCTCATCAAGTTAATGTTGTCAATCAGAGTTGTGAAATATGTGGTGGTCCTCACCAATATTTTGAGTGCCCAGCCTCCGGTGGCTACACTCAAGAGAATGTGTATGCTGCTTCTGGAAATTTCAATCAAGGTGGTAACGGTTACCAGCCTCAGGGAGACCGTAATCTCCTCAGCTACCGTTCTAACAATTTTCTCGGACCACCCGGTTTCACACAAAATCAAAATCAAAATCAAAATCGGGTTAATCAAGGGCAAAGCTTTCAAAATCAGGGAAATTTTCAAAAAGGCCCGAATCAAGGGAATTTTCAAAACCAAAATCAAGGGAATTATAATCAAGGTTTTGTTCAAAACAACCGAGGACAAAATTTGAATAATCAAAATCAAGCTTTGATTCAAAACCAACCGTCCTCAGATGAGCTTATCAAGCAATTTATGAAAAATCAAGAGGAAATGAATAGAATGATGATTAATCAAATAAACCGAATTGAACAAACGTTTAAATGATCGACCCTCGGGTTCGGGTACTACTTCTCTCCCAAGCAACACGATCGCTAACCCGAGGGGCGATGCTAAGGCGATCACGACTAGGAGCGGTGTTTCATATGATGGACCCACGGCTCCGGCTACCGATTCTTCTCTACCTCCCAAGGTAGTCGACCGTGAACCCGAGGCGACCAAGGACATGGAACCTCCTACTAACAACGGAGGAACCAAAGAAGTCCAACCTCCGGTCATCCATCCATCTGAACCAAAGGTTGTGCTGGAGCCCGAAGAAATTCCCGAAAAAGCTCCCGTCAAAGCAAACCTTCCGTATCCTTCGAGAATGAATGATCAAAAGCTCCGTGATAAAGCTTCAAATCAAATGGAAAAATTCTTCCAAATCTTTCAAGAATTTCATTTCGATATAAGCTTCGCGGACGCTTTACTTCTGATGCCTAAGTTTGTATCCACCATCAAGAGTTTATTGAATAACAAGGAAAAATTAATTGAATTAGCAAAAACTCCTCTGAATGAAAACTGCTCGGCGGTTCTCCTTAAAAAGCTTCCGGAAAAGCTTGGAGATCCCGGAAAATTCCTTATTCCATGTGAATTTCCGGGAATGGTTGAATGCTCCGCCTTGGCCGATCTCGGTGCTAGCATCAACCTAATGCCGTTGTCAGTATGGCAAAAGCTTTCTCTGCCCAAACTTACCCCCACTTGCATGACTCTCGAGCTTGCGGATCGTTCCATTACCCGTCCTGAAGGTGTAGCCGAGGATGTCTTTGTCAAGGTGGGGAAGTTCCATTTCCCTGCCGATTTTGTGGTAGTTGATTTTGATGCTGACCCCCGGGTTCCTCTTATTCTCGGAAGATCATTTTTGAGGACCGGGCGGGCTTTGATTGATGTGTATGGAGAAGAAATTACTCTGCGGGTTGATAATGACAAAGTCACGTTTCAAATCAATCAGAACTCTAAACCGCTAACCACCAAAAGCAACGTTGCTGTGGTTAATCAAAAATCTGATCCAGTAATTGCTTCCAAAAGAAGTGATTCGATTCTCTCAAGATTTGCGGTTAAGAGTATGTCTGAAAAACGTGTCGAACTTAAATCTATGAAAATTGCACCCGGTTCAACCAAAGGGTTTGAAAGTTGTTCCGCGGATGTTAAAAGCATTCTTGATGATGATGAATCTGATTCGGAGACCACAACGGAAGAGGTGGAAATTGCTAGCTCTAAGAGCACACCTCTTGTCCCACCTCCGGAGACGGTTTATCGTGTAGAGATTGTTGATTCTGTCCTTTCCGACTCTTCCCATCCTTCTCCTCCGATTGAGGGAAGTGATATTCAGAGGGAAGAGCTCGAGGTGTTGTCTGATGATGCTCCAATTTCGCCGGAAATTGTTGAGACCGATAGTGATCCCGGGGAAGATGTCTCGTTATTAAAAATGAAATTTGATGAACCTTTATTTTCCCTTCCCCCGGAAGATGTTAAAGAAAAGATACCTAAATCCGTTCCAGTTGTTGATTCAAAATCAGAAGAGCACAGTATTGGCAGTACCACTTCTAGTATTGATTCTCTTCTTGAGGAGTTCGCCGATGAACTCGCTCACATCGATCCAACCCCACCGGGGGATGAGGACGATAACTTTGATTTTGGATCTGACTTAAGAGAATTGGAATTTTTGCTGAACCGTGATCCATCGAAATGTGATTCTTATCCTGAGGAGTTCGCCGATGAACTCGCTCACGACGATCCACTTCCATCATATGATGATGATCACTTTGACGTTCATGTTGATTTTAAAGAAGTTGAAAATCTTTTATACCATGCCCCATCATCTGATTCTTACACCGAGCTTAAAGATTTACAAGATGATGATGACCTCTTCGATTTTAGGGCCGATCAAACCGAATGGAAAAATCTATTATATGACAAACCTACTGAAAAAGGCACTAAAATTGAAACCATAATTGAGGATACTTCAATGGTTTCTCATGACTTATCTCCTCATTCTCCCGAGGATGATTTCCTTTTCTCCATTGAGTCCTCCATCGAGTACCCTGCTGAGTTTTCTTGTGAGGACAAAGTATTTAAGCCAGGCTTACTCATTGATGGTGAAATTCATCCTTTGATGAAATTGACTCGTGCTAAGAATTTAAAGTTTCCTGCCTCATCTAAGGAACTTTTAATTCTGGAGAAAAGTGATTCCTCTCTACCTCTTTCTGTTCAAAAACTCCCATTCTGTCCGGAGTCATCTCTGCTTAAAACTTTACTATCATTTCCAGCCGGAAACGAAGACCAAGTTTTTGACCCCGGCATCACCGCCTTTATCTTCTAAAGCCGTGGGTATCTCAATCGGAGTGGAACTTTCGTGTGCTTCAATATTTATCCAAACATCTTGAACGAAAGTCCGATTGAGATTATCTATTCCACTTGCTTCCCCAAGGACAAATAAATTCGGGGTCGAGTCAAGCTCATGTGACTCGGTTAACAAAAATAAGCGCTTCGTGGGAGGCACCCCATGCTTATCTATCTATCCTCTTATCTTATTTCTAATAACTCATGAGGAGGGATCCCCTCTTCCGTATCTTGTGTTTCGTGTTTTCTGTGGTATGTCCAGGAATGCCCGATGATGAAGACTCTCGTGCTCGTAGTTTCCTTCACGCTACTCGAGTTTCATCATTCGCTGCTTATCGATATCCTAAAATCTTATCGTTTTACATCTATCTTTTGGCATAATTAATAAACGGCCTTAGATTTATGTAGGAGAACCCTTACCTTTAAGACATTGAGGACAATGTCTCGTTTTAGTCTGGGGGGGTAATCTTTCGATTTGATTTTTGCCTTGCATTTTTGCCGTTTTCTCATGCAACCCCGTTTTTTCCTCCAAAAATTGAAAAAATGAGAAAAATTTTAAAATTTTTGCAAAAATATAATAAATTTTGACATTTTTGTTGACTTTCCGCTGGAGAGAGTAGGAATAAAATTCTGACTTGACCGGGCGTGTTGAGCCCTAGCTTGTCCCCTTAACCGTTATAATCTATAAGCTCGTGCTAGTCTTTTACACAAGGAGCTAGAAAACGCGAATTCTTTTTAAGAGTTTGCAAGTTCCCGTATTTGACTTTATATATGCATGGCTTGATTATTTGGCTAAGCATTCGCGGATCTTATTATTTAAGATTTTAAATTTGTGAAGAACGAGAAATGATAGAGTTGTTTATAAGTTAGATTGCTAAACGTGGAGTAGTTGGATCTCTTTAGAGCTCATCAAAGTTATTTGTGTTTTTTTGTTCCCATAAGCTTGTTTCACCCAATAATAGTAATTTAGGAATAATTAAAGGTATTTTGGTTTTGGCGATAATTAGTTTTTATTTCTTTCTTAGAGAATTCTTGCTTATGAAAGTTGGGTACACATCAAGGTACTGTCAGTGTTACGGTGTAATAGACTATTCCATCTTGCCGGCTCACAACCGATGTTGGGATTGTTATAAAAGCCGTAGGACTTGGGGTTTGGCAACACAAATAATTAATGAATATGATAATGTATAATAATAATCCAAAGCCATAAAAAGTTTTCTACATCTTGCCGGTTCGCAGCCGATGTTGTAGACTTCTAATAAAGGCAGAGGAAAAATTCCAAGGTCATAATAGACTATCACATCTTGCCGGTTCGCAGCCGATGTTGTGATTGTTATAAAGGGCCAAGGATTAAATACGTTAATGTGCTTAATAATGTTA
Organism: Artemisia tridentata subsp. tridentata; assembly: GCA_021014915.2. NCBI lineage: Eukaryota > Viridiplantae > Streptophyta > Magnoliopsida > Asterales > Asteraceae > Artemisia > Artemisia tridentata. The sequence continues at coordinate 185,680,385 of CP139506.1, read as the reverse complement.
AAAATGCCAAACTTCGACTCCGGGGGTATCCTAATAAAGGATTCTGTCTCTGGACTCGTAGATGAGTTGTTTCGGTCGCAAATAAAAGGGATATCCTCAAAATCGTGTTAAATCAGAGACCTTGATGTGGACCTCATTTTTGTATGCAACGGTTTTCAAGGGAAGGTTTGGAAACTACTTAGCGTCTAAACTAGATATCTTTATCGGACTAAGAAATTATCGAAACGAGAATATGAAGAAATTCATTTCTCACCAAAAATAAAATAAATAGAGGAAAATAGGAATTTGGGAACAAGGAGTTCACATTTAGCTTTCTGAGTAGTGCTGGCAATCTAACTTGTAAATGACAATGATTTCGTTTTTAAGCTTAGTTTGGGGACTCGTGAAAAATCAGGAACGACGAATTTTATCCGTATGGTCACTTCTTTATGAGTCGTGTTTCCTGCTCGAAGACCCTAAAAGTTATCATGAGATAATGATTGTCGACAAAACCGTCACTTAAATAATAAGAAAATACAAAAATAGAATAAAAGGAAAATGGGGAGTTTTTAGAACTTAAGGTTTCTTGATCTCTTTTGAAAATTTTGCTACTTCTCAAAATTAGTAAAAAGAGATTGGAAATTTTTGGTTTTGAAAACTGTGTTCTTATAACATTGCATGAGGACATTGCAATAGCTTAGTCTGGGGGAATTTGGTATGTGCTGAAACACATACCTTTTCTTGACCAAAACCGGACCAAAATGACCAAAAACCCGTCCATAATGCCAAAAGATATAGTGTTTTTGTGTTTTGTTTATGCAGGGACGGATATCACGAAAAACCGATAAAAAGACGAGAAAATCAGAAAAAACGAGCACGGGATACGGAAACGGCTCAGAACCGAATCCGGGAAAGTCATAATTGTCAAAAATCACCCTTAGATCAACTTTTGAATATTGGCAAGAGCAGTCCTTGGAAAATCAGAAGTTACAACTATGGTCCCTAGAACTTTAACCCTTAAAACCTTATATATTATAAAACCCGGATCTAATCCACAACACTTACCCAACCCACCTTAGTTCTATAACCCAGCCCACCATCATATAACACAACCCAGCCCACCATAAATCCCTGACCCGATCCGCTCACAAAAACCCGGTCAACCCTTCCTTCTATTACTCCTCCCAAGTCAAAAAAATAAAAACACACACCCTCACACACACGCGTGCAAAATATTATCCCCAAATATTACTGCTATGAACCCTAATTACTGTACCCGCCCAATTACCTCGTACTAAATTATTACCTCATGATTAAAAAGTTCTGGAAGGTCCTGACACTGCCAGGGACACGTGGGGCTCGTTGATTGGAGAGGCCACCTCACCATTTTAATCCTACGGGTGAGAATCAAGCGTGGAGAGCAAGATATGATCCAAGGGTGAAGATAAGCTGAGGATGCACGAGGATTGCCAGCGTGGAAGTCCCAGAAGGTTCATTGGAGCTCTATAAATAGGAGAGGATAACTCCTCATTTCGTGTGTAATTTTTTAGATTATCGTTATGCTGTCAAAATGTTTTTAGAATTATAGTCTTATAATTTCCATTGTAATTTTTCTGTTTTTGTTTATTATTTTCAGTCTTCATATCCTAGTTTGTAGTAGGTTTAAAGTATTCTCTGAATTTGTAGTGTCACTTTGTAATCTTTAAATTTTTCATTAATGAAAGTTAATTTTTAGCTTATTTTGATTCTGCTTATTCTGAGTTAATGTTCTTAATCCTAGCTTATTATTTTCATCAGTAGCTTATATAAGAATTATTTAGATTAGTAGTTTTTGATTTCATACTTTGTTCAAAATTCCAAAAATACTCAATAAAAAATAAAAGAATATAGTAGTTTAGTAAATCAAGCTTCAATAAGCTTATTTTCTGTTTCTAAAGTTTCATTTAAGGTTCACATAGCTTTTGTGAGACTTAATTTTGGCACTTAGTCAGTTTACTCTCAAAATCACAAAAAGTCAAAGTAAGTCAACTGTCTCATTGATCTATAGTGATTACTGTTTGGAGTGACAGTCTAGGAGGGGAAATGGAAGCCTCTAGCCTGTCTAAAGACAAGCAAGCTTAGTGAACTCCCTCTATTTGTGCTGAGGGAGAGTTACTTTGTAAGTTTTTTGCTCATTTACATTCCACTCAACTGTTATAGTTTAATACTGCTGCTACTAGTTTAATTTCTGTTTGATATTGGTTAGTTGATGTTTATTTGATAGATTTAATATTAGTTAAACTTGTTTTATCAATTAGTTGATAGTGTAGTTAAACTTGTTTGGATCACAGTTTATAGTTGAATCTGTCTCATTAGAGTTTCTGATTAGATCATATATATGAACTTGAGAATCTGATGAACACTGTTGTTGATTGTTGCAATTATAAGATCATATGATGTTAATTGAGGGATGTTTGATGCTGGTCAATGACTTGTTAAACCTGAAACTCAGTTTGAGTGTGATAAGGGATGATAATGGAGTGTTTGGATTTGTGATCTACTGAGTGTTATGGTTGTTAGATTGTGGAAATTTTTGGTCTGTATTCATCATATAAATCTCATATTAGCATAAACATTAGTAGGTAACTTCATAAAATAGTCAAAGGACTTGTTAAATCTGAGTTCTGTTGTAATCTGCTGCTATTTTGGATCTGTTTTGCATAAATATGTTAGATAATTAGTGTAGGCTTGTTAGGTAACCAATTAAACAGCTTAATTACAACTAGTTTAATAGATTTAAGGTGTAGAATCTCACATTAGTCAACAATGGATAGTGTCTAATTGGTCAAATAGCATTCTGCTGTCAAAGTAAACTAGTACAAATTTTGTGTTTTGAGCTGCTGAACTCAGCCTCTTTGTGGCTTAACTACTTAAGTTTTAGACTTGATTTTTGGTTTACAAGTAGTCCATATAGTAGGCTGTTAGTGCAACATCTGGGATTTCAGTTCTTAGCTTATTTGGTAGCTTATTCAAGCCTGCAAAGTTCCCCTTAAACCTGTGCAGGCCTGAGTTTTCAACATTTGTGCCTAATAACAGTTCTTCTAGGGTGAAATTGAAGCTCAATTGGGGTGTTAGAATTGGGGTTTTTGGCATTTTTGAGAAGTCAGTTGTGCAATCTAGCTTTTGCCCCCTTAAGTTTCAACTTAACAGCTTATTAAGGTGCTCATTCAGGGCTGCAAAATAGGAACCAAGGCTGTTAGATTCTGATTTGGAAAAAAGCTGTGCAGCTTATTTCCAGCTTATTGCTTGTGTTGGTTTCACCATTTTCAGTTCCTAGTAGCTTCCAGTAGTGAGATATGCATGCTCTTAGCTTTTTATAATTTTTGGCTTATTTTTGCTTATTTTTAGCTTATTCCCTATTAGCTTATTAACTGTTCTAGCTTATTCAGACATTATCAGCTTTTGAAATTATTTTTCTTAAATTTCTCATTAAAAATTAAAATTACTCAAAAATTTTCAGATTTTTCCAACTTGTTTTAATATTTTTAAATCATTTAAATCATTTTAATTAGTTTTTAATTCATAAAAAATTCATAAAAAGTCAAAAAAATATTTTTCTTTTTCCAAAAATTTTCTTTTATCAGTTTTAATATAGGAAAATTATTTTTATATTTTTAGGTTTTAAATTTTAGAAAATCACTTTTATTTACGTTTTAAAATTACGTCGCGTTTGTTTTTAAAATTCAATTTCCGTTTAAATGTTTAGTTTAATTGTTCTAATTAGCTTAGTTTAATTAGTTTATCTTGTTTGTTATTTTAATATTAGTAGTGTAATTCAAAATCAATCACTCTTATTCACATTCACTACACGAATCACAAATCCCGAATCACTAAATTCCATTCATTCTTCATCGGGACTACGACTCGGGTTTTGCATATTTTCTTGTGCAATTCTCCCTTGATCTATAATTGTTAAATCAATGACCCACATCAAATCTTCAAATCCGTTCAAGATTTCTCAAATTTGTGAGTATTTATATAATCTTTAGACAATTATAAGAAACGGTTTTCAATGATTTTGTGATCCAACGAATAAATTATTCATAATCGTTAATTTTAGATTGAGGGTTTAGTCGATTTAGGTATAACTGATTTTGAGTGTTTAAGTTTAAATTCTATGGTGGGTTTTGTTCCTAATCAAGTTATTAACATGTTTCTATAACCCAATCGTATCCAGAAACGCGTATTGATGATTCTTTAAAATTAGGGTTTATACGTATAATTTGGGGGAAATCATTTGTGTATGTTTTGGTTTAATTGATTGGGTGGGATAGTGTTCAAATATAATGTATAACATGATTTGATCATCGAATCATACCCAGAAACATGTTTGAATCAATTTCGATGTTTAGGGTTTATGAAGAACACGTCCAGGTTCAAATCTTCTTGATTCATGGCCAAAAACTGTTAAAATTCATACATTGAGCTTAGAATCATCATAGGAACCTAAGGGAATCATTCACATAAACATCTAATCCATTTAATTGAATTTCTACAAGATTAAAATGAGAGATCATCGAAATTGTAAATAATTGTTCTCAAATCAGATAAATTGTGTTTGGATGTGTTTAAATGAGCTTAAAGATCATATTGTAACTTGTGGTTTGATCTAATTTGGACAGGAAACCAATTTTGATAAAGATTCACAAAGTACTTCTACAGTGTTCATCGGAATTTCTTGTATAAGAAATTGTCGAAATTGCAAAAACCATCGGAATTGCATAAATTTGTCGCAATTGCACAAAATTTATCGAAATTCAAATTTTTCATCACAATTGGACATGGTTTATCGCAATTCAAATTTTTCATCGCAATTAAGATTTTTCATTGCAATTGCATCGAAATTCAAAATCCATCGGAATTGGATAACCTTGTCGGAATTGCTTCAAATTTTTTGAAATTCAATATTTTATCGCAATTGGACAAAGTTATCGCAATTTAAAAAGTTTACATCGCAATTGGACAAAACCTGTCAGAATTCAAAATTCATCGGAATTGGCCAAAATTGTCACAACTATATAAATCCATCGCAATTCATTAACATTGTCTCAATTGAGTTTAAGTATGTCGAAATTTGAATAAAGTCTAATGTTATCGAAATTGCATAAGTGTCATCACAGTTGAATCTGTCACATAATGCATGTCAGTTTGCAAAGTTAATAACCATTAAACATGCTAAATCAATGATGTAAGTAAATGGACACATGAATGATCATAACTTTAACAATATCCTAACTTTCATGTATCCTGCATATTTGTGTCTTTGATTGATGTTTCAGAATTCACTAATGGCTGCTCAACAACCACTTCCCATGCTCACAAAAGAAAACACCTTTCCACAAGGTTATGACGTGGAAATTGGCAAGAACAACGCACGTGTAGAATTTTACAAAATCAAGTGTGCTGAACCATCATGTCAAATAGCAATTGAAATTCTCAAACTGCACAAGTGTAGGAGCATGCTGGATAAGTCTGCATCCATTCCTGAGTTCTACATTCACCAGATGTGGCACACAATCAAGTTGGATATGGGAGAAGACTCATTCACCTGCACATTGGACAGAAAAGAAGTCACTGTTGATGTAAATTATCTTTGTAAAACCTTACTTCTTCCAGAAGCTCCTGCACCTACCAAAAAGTTTCATCCTACTCCCTCAGAAGAAGTCGTTCTCAACTTCCTTTTAGAAATTGGGTATGATGTACAACCAAACAAGCCACTAAAATCATTTTCCAAGGTCGAAACCAAGCTCATTTCCCAACCGTGGAGAACCATTTACTACATCTTGGCTAGATCAGTCTCCGGAAGAGACAGCGGTCATGAAAATCCTCGTCTCTCTCACTTGCAAATCTTCTGGGGAATAGTGAATCAGAAACAAATCGATTACGCTCAACTTATCTGGGATGACATAGTCTTTCAGATTCAGAGTCATTACTTAAAACCATTCACCAAAATCCCTTTTTTCAGATACACCAAGTTACTCATCTACCATCTTCTTGATGACAATGAAGACATTCCTCGACGTCTGGAAGACCCAGAGAAGCATTTATTTGCTATGGACAAAACAGTTAATCAAGTCTACATCCTGAAAGGAAGCACTCGCAAACAAGGGATGAGACTTCCTGACTCTCTTCTGACAGACAAGATCAAGAAAACACAAGCATACATTAAGTATGATAAAGCTTTCAAGGAAGGGTATGTCGGATTTAGCAAGTATGATGATGAACCTCTCCAGCAAAGACTCGAGCAAAAGGAGGTAGAAAGATAGGTAGCACATCCAGCACCTCAAAGAAAATTAAACCAGGTCCTCCTAAATACACCAAGAGGAGAGTACCTGTCAAAATTGCTAAGCCTGAGCCTGAAGAAGAACAGATTGTTGAAGAAGAGGAATCTGATTCAGAAACGGAAACCGATGAAGAACCAATAATCTACAAAGAAGAAATTGCTACCAAGATTGCTCAGGACGAAAGTCTTTTATCACTTAAAGCTAATGAAGAGAGGAGAAGGAAGAAAATAATTGATGAACAAATAAAATTGGATGAAGAAATTGATAAAGATTTTGGTGAAGATCAGACCCTCATCAATCCGGTTAATCAACCCGGTGGCTCTGGAAGTGCAGGAGGAGTCACTCAATCTCGATCAGATCCGGTTAATCAACCCGGTAATGATGAGGAACGGGATGAAGAAGGAAATCTCATCATGAAAGAGGTCCATCAGGAAGAACAAATTGAAGACTTTGACATGAATGATGATGATAACACGGAGAATGTGATAATTGATGAGGAAGTAATAAGAAAAGCCACTGAAGAATTGGAGTTGGAAAAGAAGGCAAAGGAGGAAGAAGAAATGAGGCTAAAACAAAAGGAGAAGGAAGAAAGGTTGGCTAGGAAAATTGCTGATGAAAAGGAAGCTGACAACTATATTCAAACACCTCCAACTACACCTCCACACTCTCCTCCAAAAGACATGGACACAAACGTTAACAAGGATCCGTCTGTCATTCCTGAATCATCAACACATTCTTCACCACCACCAACACAAACAACATCAACAAGCAAATCCATCAAGAAACCCATCAATCCGTTGGTCTCTCAAGCATCGAAAAAGGTGAAACAGGCCGTGAAGCTTGCAAGAGTAAAGAAACATGACAAGCTTCTTGACCAGATTGAAACATTAACAAATACGGTCACCGGTCTTGCTGGACAAGTGAACGAGCTCCAAAGCACAAAAGCTCGAGTTGATGAATTCCTTTCCGATGACATTCAGGATAATATGTTTACTACGATCAATGGCAACACTGAAGAATACTTGAAAAAGTACTTGCCTAGAATCACATCAAAGAAAGTCAAAGAATATCTTGAACCAAACATCGAAGGTCTTCTCAAGAACATTATTGCTACAGTTCCACTTGTCTTACAAACCCAACCAATGAAGCCAAAGGAACCTACACTTAAAGAGCTTCAGATTTAATTGTTTGAAAGATTGACAAGTCTTACATCACCAACTCCTGAACAAATTGCAATTTCTGATGCTATCCAGGCCAATATATCAAAGGAGTCATGCAAAGCTGATGCTGAAAAAGGAAAACGGCCAAGAGAAGATGAAGACCCTGACCCGAACTCACAAGCTAAGAAACCAAAGAATGTCGGCGGCTCTTCTTCTCAACATCAAGAACCTGTCAAACCGTCAACAACCACAACAACAGTCAACCAACCGCCAAACGCTTCTGGCTCCGGGCCAACAGCAATGGAACATCATTTTGTGTTAACTGAAGACGATGAGTTTCAACAACAGCAAGATCAACCAGACTCTCCACCAAAGTCGAAAGCAAAAACGTCTAAGCAAGGAAAGATGTCAACGAGCAAAAAGACAACGTTCGTCTCATGGATTGACGAAGACACGACGGAAGGGAACGAGTGGTTTGATAAACTTGTTAGTGCTCAACTATATTTCGAAGATGACTCCATGATCGAAGGATGCACACTTGAGTTCACACAAAAAATCAAACGTGATCAACGAATCAAGACGCTTACAAAAGGAGAACTTCGTCGCATAAAGAATGATGCATTCAACTTGCTGAAATATCGATCCTCAAGTGCAGCTAAGCTTGAATATCACTTGGAAAACATTGCACGTGCAATGTCAAATGATATCAGCTCGACAAATCCGGACACGTATGTGATTGATAATACTTCTCAACACAAACAACCATACGTTACGGATTGGACAAAGCCTCTGCTAGTAATTGGAACTTCTGATCAACCTGCTATTCCATATAGCTTCTTCTTCAACAACGATCTGGAACTTCTTGTACATGGCAACAAGTGTCAACCTAAGTATGCAACGTCAATAACCTTGATTCCTGCTGCAAGTTATCCCACAACCGGCCATCAAAGAAACAGCAACAAGACTCTTTATTACAAACAAAGTGATGTACAATCAAGATGCGCATCTGGGAATATACCACTGGAATGAGAAAAGGAGAACCTGGTACAAAAGCAAACTTACAAATAAGTCTCCAACTCCGGTGATGAGCGATCTCAGAATAATTGGTGTGGTTAGCATTGAAGCAGAAAAGAGGTATGATTATACCTTTCTACATAAAATCAGGGTTAGAAGACAAGATCAGAAGATTTACTCATTCTCAGAAGCAGACTTCCCTGATTTGAACCTTAACGATCTTGAAGATATGTATCTCATCAAAGTTCAAAGGAAGATGCAACATTTCTCAACTGATCTTACATACGCATTCAGCACTTCATTGCTATACTACATCAGAAGAAAGATCATTCAGGAACGCGTTGAAGACTTGCAACTTGGGGTCGGAGCTATCAAAGGAAGCTAAACTTAACCGCACCACTTCTACACCTTCCAGAGATCAACAAAGAACCTCAGTATACCCTGAAAAAGGACCCAACCTTTGGTTTTGTCTACAAAAGTGATCACAACATCAATTGTTTCATGGGATACAAAGAAGTTCACAAGTTCTGCGACCACACACTCAAGAAGGTTCGAGATGGACTAGTCATTCGGTTAAGAGATCGGGAGTTGTATAAGACAAGCAGGTGGGCAGCTTCTCAAATGCGAGAAGTTCATCAATTCATTCAGAAGATTGAGAAGAGGCTGGTTCTTAGAGATCAGATGCGGAGGTTGGAAAGTTATGTTGGAGGCAGACCCTCATTTCCTATCAGAAACTTCCAAAGACCTGATCCAGTATTCACGATCTTCAGAAACATCGATTGATGTAAGATTTGGGTATTCTTATGATTATATTTGCTTGTGAAACATTATGGCTTGTGCACATATAACAGTGCACAACCCGTTCTTTGTAAAGAAAGGACCCTGAGGTACGCTTCAGTGCCTCAATCCTAATATAAGGAGCGAAAGCTTCTTACTTTTGAGTAGAATTAATCAAATTTTGAGTTTTTCATAATTCTGCTCAAAAGAACAAGTATTCACTCTTATAATCAAAACCTCAAAAAGTTATTTAACTTGTTGAGGGGGAGTACTTGAAATCATCTTTGTTCAAAACATAAAGTTCTTGTTGGATTCTTCCCACAAACCTCAAAAAACTTATTTTAATCAAAATGTTTTCCAAAAACAACAATAAATATGCTATTATTGAGGGGGAGAAAGAAAAATGTGATTAAAATATGTGTGTGAAGTATGGAATCTCGCATGAGCTCGACTCAGATATAACCAATGAATTGACGAAACTTAACTGTCATTAATTGAAAAGACTTGTCCTGGACGTGTAATAACTTCAAGCTGGTCTGACCAGTGATGTAAGCGTTTCTCGAATAGGACTTGTCTGAGTAGACTGAAAATCAATCAATTCAAAAGTGCAAACTCCACCCGACATGTGCAAATTTATCTTTAAAACTTATGAGCACATGTGAAGGGGGAGTATTTCAGAAAAAGCAAAACTCTCAAGGTGTTAACAAAATATGTTTTATAATCATAAACACTTTGAGAGATTTTTCAAATGAATGGTTTATGGCAACATAGGATAGTCATAGAGTTATAAGTTGACTAAGGTTAGGAAATACGTCCTATGATCCGCCAGAACCGGAGGGATCTACCCATGGACAATACCAATAGTTTAGTACTAGAAGTCCTTAGGCATGATTGAAAAAAAGGAGAAAAATAAATGAAAGGAGAAAGAAGGGGTTGAAGAATTAAAAAGAAAAGTTATGAAAAAGGGTGAAAAGAAATAGCCCTCCAAATGTTCAACCTTAGGGCAGAAACCGAGTTCAATTCATATGCTACTGGATGTCACTGCGGTGACACCGGTATTGAAGACAAGCCGTCATGGACCCAGTGACGCATTGCACTAAACCTTCTAGCCACTCAAGTGTCTCTCAAAAGATACTTGTATCATTTCTCACGGAGAACCTCGCATAATCTATCGACCTCTCACTCTGAGATGTGTTGATATTGAAAAGGAGGCACTCTACTCCATGCCTCTCACTACTAAAACCAAAATGCACTAAATCGATTCTAGAGCCGTAAGATACATCAAAAGATCTCTTAGGAACACTTAATATTTCTACACTGGTTGTTCAACATTAAGGACACCAGTTGTAAATAACAAGAGTCCTACGCAGATCTTAGCAATCTGCCAAGAACATTCATGAGGGAACTCACAATTGTGATTCTCAGTGATTGAATGGAAATTCCTGCCAGGGTCAACATCAAACAGCCCTGACAGCAGGTCACTTCGGTAATCCCTTGTGGGTTACGCTTAGTGTTCGCGGTGGTTTCAAACGGTCTACAGTCGTGGAGTGATACTTCAGTGGCTCACCTGAATCGTTGATACACTTTGGTGTATCTGTGTAAGCCCTCTTGCGGGCATCCGATTCAGGAACAAACTTGGCAAGGATTAGAGAAAGTTTTCACACTATGCTGTTAACGATCTCGAAGTCCGAACCTGTAAGTGCCGGATGCTTTATTGCTAACTGTTTTCATGCAGGTACTTATGGAGACCGGGAGTTCCACTACCACCATTATCATCAACTACGTTCCATCTCCACATGCTCATACCTACATCAGAAAGTCATTCAAATTTCAAAGACAATTCTCATCAAAGATCGAAGCAAACGTTCAAAAGTCAAAGATCAAAGCTAAAGAATGAGAATCACTTGAAGTATAAAGATCAAAGTCAAAAGAAGTATAAGCATGGTGGAAAAGACGTTAAGACACCGAAATTAAAGAAGTTGATGAAAGGCAGATCACAACAATATCACATCGCACAGAACAAGAACAAAGAACAAAGATACTAGAGACGTCAAAGCAAAAGAAGCAAAGAAGACGTCAAGCAAACTTGATGACCAACCCTTAGGGGGAGATTGTTGTGAATACGTTTAATTGATATCAAGTGTCAGTCATTGTTATATGTAATAGGTTGCTATTCATAATAGGCTTGTATGTTGGTTATAGTCTATGGCCATTGTAGCAAGCCCATAGGCCTTGGCTTATGATTAAACGAATGGATGGAAGGACTAGGAGTGTTGCCCTACCCTTCCACTCCTATAAATACTCTTGTATACTTTCATTTTATTTTTTTGGTTATTTCATACATGCAAGCAACCTTTTGTTATTCTCTCGGGTGAAGTAATCGACCATTCTATCTTTCTTTCTCTCATCTCTATGTTACTCATATACTTGTGTTTATACTATTATGGTGACCTAACAAAGATCATACCGGGAAAAATAAGGAGAGTATTCCGTTTCTAATTCTAATTCTTCCCGTATTTTATTTCATATTTATACAATGGGGGCATTGTACATCTCAAGTGGGGGGAGGTGAATTTATAATTTTACTTGTCCTTAGTTTTTACGAAAAATGCTTAATTTTAAATTTTCTGGCATGTTTTTCGTAGATCACCTCGCATAACCCGCACACATAACCCTTGTTTCCATATTGTGAGGATTTTAGCCTTTCCGTTTCCCCCATTATACATACGTTCCACAAAAATATGAGTGTTTCGGTGACTTGTAGCAGACTTTAGAACTTGGCTTGGTATATCACTTCAAGACCATAATAATGAGCATTACTTTAGGGAAACTTATTGTAATCAAAGTGACGTATCTAACTTGGCAAATTTTTAGGATTCACCCAAATAGCATATGTCGTTTACATATTTATGTTATTATTAAATAACTACATTGGTTAGTTAACCCCCGTTTAAACCCTTTTGTTACTCTCATCCATAGAGTAAGATACATTAGAAAACCTGCTGAGCATTTATCCTTTCGTTTATTGAACCTTATTAAATGCTTTTAGTATTCTGGAAGGACGGAAAGGAGTAAAATCGGAATAGAATGTTCTAGTTTACTTTAAGTTAGTTAATTATTTGTTTGTTACACGCTTACACCTTAGCCTACCGGGTAGTTTTGGTTTTCCTTCTAAAATCCTAAACTGATCGACCAAATATAAAGAAGGTGAAGCTGCGCAGCGTAATTGATCAAGAAGCTTACACAACTACAGGAAACAAGTAAGTTTTCCATAAACACCCTTCATACGTTTTAGGATTATGTTATATCAATGTTTAGGAAGATCTGACTATTAGGGTTTTGGCTGCATGGCCATTATGTGTTTACTTCCATTGATGCATGTTTTATTGGTCATGCGGGTGACCACCGAAACCCTACACTAATTATCCATGGCTAATGAGTTGGTCTTATCTAACCCTTCTTGGTGCTTTGAAATACTATTGGGTAGCATAAAAGTGAAGTTCACATGGGGTTTAGCAAGAGGCAACTGTTATTTATTTTGGCAAAAGACAAAACAGACCCAGTTCATTGGGCCCGTGCGCCAGATCAACGCGCCGTGGTCTGTCTTGGATCTCTTGCCTATAAATAACACCCTCTTGCCATGCTTGAACTTCATCTCTTGCAAATATTTCTCCCCTCTTATTTCTTTCTTATATCTCTGTAAGTCTTTTAATCCTTCTTGTGTCTAAAAATCTTTTTATCATCTATTGAAAGCAAACTTCTTTGCAAGAGAGGAATACAAAAGAACCTAATCCACTTTTGTGTATTTTCTAGAGTCTTTCTTCTTCTATATTCTAATATAGTATTTTTGTTGTCTTGTAATACAATACTTTAAACTTTCATCTTAATTTGTAACAAAGTGTAAAGTCTTACTCTAGGTGCGGAGAAACAAGTGTGTCAAAGTCTTACTCCAAGTGCAGAGAAGCAAGTGTGTAAAGTCTTGTACCGGGTGCGGTTAAGCTTGGGGTTTGGTACTTCTTTGGTAGAAGCGGATGAACTCAAATAAGTACATTTTATTATCATCATTTATCCTATTTATTTGACTTGTTTTATTATATTATATATGAGAATTGATACGTTAATGTTTACTTTTGTAATTCTCAGGTAAAAACAAGTATTATGTGAAAATTGGCGATTTTGGACTAATTATGGAGCAAAACAAGCAAGATGTTAAGAGTCTACTGAAATGTACAAGATCAAGATCATTCTGCTCCAGATACGCCGCAACATACTTCTTACATACGGCGTATCACTATCAAGATTTCACAAGTTACAATCCAAGACAGCAAAGGACATGCGCCGCATAGAGAAATGGAGTTACGCCACATCTTAAGGCGGTGTACGAATATTCCTGAATATATTAATCTTGGACCCCACGCGAAGTTATGTCAATGCGCCGCATCTACTTATCCTATGCGCCGCATCTAACCCTCAGACAGAAACTATAAATACCCCAAGGTCAGACGAATTTCAGAGGTTGGACAGTGCAAGATACCATACGTACGAGTACCAAACCAGAGACGAATTCAGACGTATTAGCAGCACAAGACACACCCTGAACGAAGATACAAGAGCTGTAAGAAGGTCCTGCATGTATTCAATTCATTAAGTAGTTTTGTTTTATTGTATTAGTACATTTTAATTCATCAGGATTGATGGGCTGATGTCATGTGACTACGGAATATCATGCGCACCCCTTAAAATTGCTTTCCCATTAATTAAAGTTTATATGTTGATGTCTTTGGTGACTTTTATTAGTGCATTGAGAACCTCTGTGTCTAGCTGAGCATTGCTTGGGTCGCCATGCCCCTTCCTCGCCTATTTAAGAGACGCTAAATAAATAGGATAGACATAAGGAATCATTAAGGGTTTACTCGCCGATAAGATTAGAGCCAACGAGAAAGGTTTAATTATATACACTTCATATAAAACTAGCAATAAAACAAGTGACAAGCTACTTAATTATCAGGACAGGTCTTCTTATTGTCTCGAGTATTTATCTGTGTACGTGTGTGCTAATCGCTGATTCGTGCTCATTAGTTTAGTTTTCTATTTAATCATAACCAAACTGTGCCAGTCTCTCAGGCTGAACCCCCTTGCGTTAGATTAGGTTGTACAGCTAACTTAAGATATTAAAATACTGATTAGAATAACTAGATAATACGTTCCACTCTTAGTGATCGACACTCTACTTACCATTATATTCATACTAACCGGGTACACTGCTCGTTAAGTGTGTGTGTTATTGATAAGTCGGCTAAATATAAATTTAAAACTTGAGTAGGCATTAATACTGCTAAACCGCAATGACACATCGCACGCATCAAGTTTTTGGCGCCGCTGCCGGGGAGTGAATTGTTATTATCTGTTAATTTAATTAGTATTTTAATTAGGTTTTTCTTTTTAATTTTTAGATTCTAACCACTAACTCTTTTATATATTAGATAAATTGCATTCATTGTATTATTTGCATATTTTCTGTTTTTGTGTGTTTTTATTTTCTTTAAATTTTTGTTTCTTTTTGCTTGTTTTTATTTCTGTTTTTCTTTTTCTATTTTTTCTGCATTTTGTAACGTTGTATTGTGATGATACAAACGATACGGCGCATCTATTTTTACAGATACGGTGTATTGCGTTTAATTTTTATAAAATACAACGCGTTTATTAAATTCGAGTACGACGCATCTTTCCCTAAGATACGGCGTATTCTGTTTTTAATAAGAAATTTTTTCTAAACCCTAACGCCATACGACGCATCTGTTTTAACAGATACGGCGTATTTTCTATTTAAATTAAAAACAGTTTTTTTTTCGAATTATTAAACAGATACGACGCATCGATTTGTATCGATACGGCGCATCTACTAAATCAAAAATCTTGTATTTTGAAACGTAACGAAAATACGGCGCATTAGCTTCTGTTAATACGACGCATTTAATTTTAATAAATATAAACGATTTTTGATAATTTAAAACTGGATACGGCGCACTCTAAAATTATAAGCGGCGTATCTGTTTTTTGAATAAAAGTCTGATTAAATTTTAACGAAATAAGATACGGCGTATCCAACTTTTTGGATACGGCGCATCGTTTGCAGATATCAGTAACTTTTATTTTTCGTATTCCATTTTCGTTGTTAATTTTCTGATATATTACTTTCTTGAACATACCCTACTGATGCTTTTGTGATGGTTTCAGGAAGTGCATGACCAGGAGTTCAACTAAGAACTTGATTAAACCTTTCGAAGATCCTAAACGAGCCTTATATTCGCTTAAAAGCCTTTTCAACACAAAAAGCTTTGAAATTTCAAGTTCATTCGAGCTTGATTACTTTTCTGAAGAGAAGGAAGAAGAAGAAACATAAACAATGGCAGAAAACACTACTATGGAGGAATACATGAACAAAACCCGTGCTGATTACAGTTCAGGAGTTGCTAGACCAAAGTTTGATGAAAAGTCAAAGTTTGAGTTGAAGGGTCAGTTTCTCAATGAGCTAAGAGAAAATGCTTTCAGTGGAACGGAACATGAAGATGCTAATGAACATGTTGAAACAGTCCTCGAGATTGCAGATTTGTTTACTACAGAAGGAGTCTCTGACGATCAACTTATGCTAAGAATCTTTCCAATTTCGCTTAAAGGAGCTGCTAATAAGTGGCTAAGGAATGAACATGCTAGTTCAATCACAACATGGGAAGATTTGAAGAGCAAATTCCTTAAAAGATATTGTCCACCTGCTAAAACCGCTAAAAAGATGGAGGCTATCAACAGTTTCAAGCAAGATCCTGATGAAACTCTTTATCAAGCTTGGGAACGATTTAAAGACTTATTGATGAAATGCCCTCAACATTATCTAAGTCCAATGCAGGAGATAATATTGTTCTATCAAGGATTGGACGTGCCTACTAGACAAATCTTGGATGCTAAGGGAGCTGTGCCTCAAATGAGTGCAGCCAATGCTAGAAAAGCTATCCAAGAAGCTGCTGATCACTCTCAAAAATGGCACGACGGAACCTCTACTAGATCTAAGAGCAGCACTAATTTTGACGGGTTTGCTGCTATTCAAGCTCAATTGGATAAAATTAGTAGAGAGATGAAGAAGCGTGATGAGAAAGTTTATGCTGCCCAAGTTAGATGTGAAAAATGCGAAGGACCTCACTACACTAAAGATTGCCCTAATAAGAATGAGAGTGAGACTTTTGAAGAAGCATACTACACACAATTTGGACAACCATTCCGACCTTCAGGAAGATTTAGGGAAGCTACTCCGGGATACTAACAAAAGAACAACTTTAATCCCACTTATCAAGAAAGGAGGCAGACTTTGGATGACACTTTAAAGCAAATTATGGCCGATGCTGCTAAAAGACATGAAGAGAACACTGCTATGATCAAAGAAATCCGAGCCTCAACGGATACTATAACAAGAAATCAAGGAGCTTCGATCAAAGCATTGGAACAACAAATCGGACAAATGAGCAAGGTTCTTCAAGAAAGGGGATACGGAAGTTTACCAAGCTCAACTGAAACTAACCCAAGAGATCATGTCAAGGCCATATGCACTACTGAAGAAGTCACGCCTAACATTCCTTTTCCTAGAAGATTGATGAATGGTAATGATGCTGCAAAGCCCGAATTTTTCTTTAATTTTTCAATCAGTTTAAGGAGATTACTCAAAGAGAAGACAAAGATTGAAGAGGAGATCAAGGCTACAATGAAAGAAGAGAGCTCTGCAACTGACTTACGTGCCTTGCCTCATAAAGAAAAAGACCCAGGAAGTTTTACTTTACCTTGTTCAATTAATGACATATCTTTCAATAATGCATTAGCTGACTTAGGAGCTAGCGTTAGTGTTATGCCCCTTAAGACATTCACTACCCTAGGACTAGGAGAGTTAGCACCAACTAAGCTGCTTATTGAATTGGCTGATAAAACAGTAAAACAACCTGAAGGGATTGCTGAAAATGTGCTAGTTAAGATTGAGAAGTTTGTTTTCCCCGTAGACTTTGTTATATTAGATATGCCCGAGGATGGTAAGATTCCTTTAATCCTTGGAAGACCTTTCTTGTCTACCGCCCATGCTAAGATTGATGTGTTTAAAAGAAAAATCTCATTAAAAGTAGGGAATAATAAACTAGTCTATAAGTGCCAAAATCCTGCTAAAAGCATAATTAGAGGTGTCTATGTGCTAGGATTAAGAGAACGTATGGACCTCGATCTAGAAGCTAGGTTTATGGGAGAAACCTTGGTAAATAATGAATCACTTGAGACCTATAGTGGAGACTACATTGAATTAAATGATCTTAATTTACCATTAGGAATCAATGATCAATTTATGGAGGATTTTGAACCCGAAATTGAAGAAGGAGAAATTATGGATATACCTAGAATTAATATGATCAACACTAAGAATTATGATGAATTTGAAGGATATCCTAGTTTCTGTGATTATGGTAGAAAGATCCATGTAGATTGTGCTTATAATTTACAATTTCCTTGCATGATAGGATTTAAACAGGTTAGTACCAACTTTTTCCCTATTTTACCAATTAATGTAATGTCAAAAGATTTCTATAATTCTATAATGAAAAACAAATTGAGTATAGAGGGAAAAACGTAGTTGGAATATTCATGAATGTGCCTATTTTTGTTGGGAATTTAACTATTGTTACAGATTTCACCGTGGTGGAAAACATGGATGCTTATCGTGATGTTGAGATGGGTGACGTGATCGTTGGGAAACCATTTTGTAAGGAGGTCGAAATTAACGCTAAAAGATTTGAAGGAAAGATCACCTTTCAAAGTGGAAGCAACGTTATCACTTACATGATGCCTCGTGCTCACCCAAGGTTTAAACATGCCCCTAACAAATTTTGTTACAAATTTACACAATTTCTTTTTGTAGATGAAAATGACGCTGAGAAAGGGATCGAATATCCGTACCAAAAGATGAAAGGATTCTACAAAGGTGTACTTGAATTGGGGCCGGAATATGTTCGTGACGAAGTAATTCACAACTACATCGTGCACGGACATGTGGGGATCAATAGAACAAAATAAGGAGCTGAACGTGAGTCTAACTTGAAGACTCTGGAATAAAGACAAGTGCTGACCGGGAGACAACCCGGAAGAAAAATTTTTACTGTTCTGTTCTGTGTCGAGTCTGTCAGACCTGCAGATATGGCGCATCTCAATCATAAGATGCGACGCATCACCTGCAATGGTCATATCCTATTTTATTTTCTGCATTTTTATTTTTGACTTTAAAACTTTCTGTCAGTATTTTAATGCGGCGCATCCCTGGTTAAGGATGCGACGCATCTTTTATTCTGATTCGTACTTATTCCAGGCTCGATACGGCGTATCTTCTTCCATAAGATACGGCGTATCGACTGACCTGATGATTTTCATTTTAATTTTTTACGTTTTATTTTTACTAACTACTAATGTATTATGCAAGTTTGAACCTTCTTAACTCAGGTGTGTTAAAGTCTGAATGGTATTATAGATTCCTGCATTCTTGTGGATACATCATTTTTGAAGCTTAAACGTTCTCATCCACAAGAATGATGATTTTTGCTCTTATACGAATAATGGAGGATCATACCGAGCAAATCTCAGGGGAGTTTTTCTGTTCTAATTCTTTTATTTTCCAGTTTTTAATCTTTGATACAAACAACGAGGACGTTGTTTAACTTAAGTGGGGGGATGGAGAATTAGAACGTTTACTTGTCCTTATTTTTCAAAAATATGCTTAATATGTACTTAATATGCTTAAATTTAAAATTTTTCTAGCATATTTTTTGTTTAATCTAAGTTGCATAGCTGCACACATAACCTTATTTTCAAAAATTGTAAACTTATCAAAATTCACAAATCTATGAGTGTGCCCGTGACTTGTAAACTTTAGAACTTGGCTTGTATACTATTCGAGACCACCATAATAAGTATTATCTATATAATTGGAATGACTTGTCTAAATTGGTAAATTTCTAGGATTACACCCAAATAGCCTTTATATGTTATGTGATATTAACTAACTACAATGGTTAGTTAACCCCCGTATAAACCCTTTTGTTACTCTCACTTTTAGAGTAAGATACCCCTAGAAAAACCCTCAGAGCCATTCCTTTCGTTTCTTACACCTTTGTTATAATGTTTCGATACACCCTTACACCTTAGCCTACCCTGTAGATTAAAATCCGTGGTTAATTGCTTTAGACAAAGTGTGTTTCCTTACATTACCTGTGTTCGTGTGAGTAATTCATTATCTTTGGTTAGGTCGGGAAATTGCACAATGCAATTGGTATGAAAGTAAATATTGTATAACTTTGAGTTTATTTTTCGTGTGTTTACTACTTTCACTATTACAGTTATTTCTGAAAGTATGAAGAGTATGGAAAAATTATCCGGAAAAATAGTGATAGTAAAGTTGTGAAATTTTACACATATATGTTGGTGTCAAAAAAAAAAAAAAAAAAAAAAAAAAAAAAAAAAAAAAAAATCGAAAAAATAGAAAAGAAAAAGAAAACTGAAAAGTTGGAAGTTTGTTTTAACCAACTTATGTAAAGTTTTGTATTAAGTGGTTGATATCACCACTAGTTGTTGTATATTATATTTATGGATTGAATGGGAGTTGGCCATTATAGGAACGCCAACTAAGGTTATTCTTTGATTAAGATCTTGTTGAGTATAATTCGTGTCTACCTAAAGCGTGTGTTTCAAGTGTTAAAGCGTGAGTTATTCAATGATATGAGTCTTATTCATGGGATGGTTGGGAAAGTAATTTACCACACTTAGGATTTTAATTTATCTGTTTTGTTTATTTTTCA
Organism: Artemisia tridentata subsp. tridentata; assembly: GCA_021014915.2. Classification (NCBI taxonomy): domain Eukaryota; kingdom Viridiplantae; phylum Streptophyta; class Magnoliopsida; order Asterales; family Asteraceae; genus Artemisia; species Artemisia tridentata. Next base: position 185,660,264 of record CP139506.1, on the reverse strand, counting down.
TTTTACACCAATTTGTATCCCAAATGTTATCCATACCCTATATCATTTTTCATCCAAACCTTTGATTTATTGAGATTAGGGATTTGAGCAATCTTAAGTATCGTAGTCGTGGATTCGGCTATGTATTTATGATTTTGTCGTCCTTTTTGATATAATATTATTGGTGAAGATTACTTGGTCCTATCTTTAGCCTATTCGAGTTAAGGATTTGAGCAATTGCAAGTATCGTGGTCGTCGATTCGATCATGTATTTGTGATTTTGTCACCTTTTCTGGAATGTGAGATCGATAGAGATTGAGAAGGATGATCAACCCTTAACCAACAAACCCTTTTTACCGCTTTAGACTTGTTATTCCTTGGCTTTAGTAGGGGAGATGCGTATACTTGCCAAGCTTATGATAGAATATTCGTCACGACTGGACAGTTAAACGATTAGATTTGCTTTTATCGAAATATTTTATTTTATTTCTAATTCGTTAAGTGTTTGGTTGTGCAATTATGACAAAACGAATACATGCTTAAATATAAAAATAAATCCTAATATCTTTAAGGATACATTTTCATAAGATTTATTCTAAGGTTTACTTGGGGACAAGTAAAGTTCAAGTGGGGGGATATTTGATGAACTCAAATAAGTACATTTTATTATCATCATTTATCCTATTTATTTGACTTGTTTTATTATATTATATATGAGAATTGATACGTTAATGTTTACTTTTGTAATTCTCAGGTAAAAAACAAGTATTATGTGAAACTTGGCGATTTTGGACTAATTATGGAGCAAAACAAGCAAGCTGTTAAGAGTCTACTGAAATGTACAAGATCAAGATCATTCTGCTCCAGATACGCCGCAACATACTTCTTACATACGGCGTATCACTATCAAGATTTCACAAGTTACAATCCAAGACAGCAAAGGACATGCGCCGCATAGAGAAATGGAGTTACGCCGCATCTTAAGGCGGTGTACGAATATTCCTGAATATATTAATCTTGGACCCCACGCGAAGTTATGTCAATGCGCCGCATCTACTTATCCTATGCGCCGCATCTAACCCTCAGACAGAAACTATAAATACCCCAAGGTCAGACGAATTTCAGAGGTTGGACAGTGCAAGATACCATACGTACGAGTACCAAACCAGAGACGAATTCAGACGTATTAGCAGCACAAGACACACCCTGAACGAAGATACAAGAGCTGTAAGAAGGTCCTGCATGTATTCAATTCATTAAGTAGTTTTGTTTTATTGTATTAGTACACTTTAATTCATCAGAATTGATGGGCTGATGTCATGTGACTACGGAATATCATGCGCACTCCTTAAAATTGCTTTCCCATTAATTAAAGTTTATATGTTGATGTCTTTGGTGACTTTTATTAGTGCATTGATAACCTCTGTGTCTAGCTGATCATTGCTTAGGTCGCCATGCCCCTTCCTCGCCTATTTAAGAGACGCTAAATAAATAGGATAGACATAAGTAATCGTTAAGGGTTTACTCGCCGATAAGATTAGAGCCAACGAGAAAGGTTTAATTATATACACTTCATATAAAACTAGCAATAAAACAAGTGACAAGCTACTTAATTATCAGGACAGGTCTTCTTATTGTCTCGAGTATCTATCTGTGTACGTGTGTGCTAATCGCTGATTCGTGCTCATTAGTTTAGTTTTTTATTTAATCATAACCAAACCGTGCCAGTCTTTCAGGCTGAACCCCCTTGCGTTAGATTAGGTTGTACAGCTAACTTAAGATATTAAAATACTGATTAGAATAACTAGATAATACGTTCCACTCTTAGTGATCGACACTCTACTTACCATTATATTCATACTGACCGGGTACACTGCTCGTTAAGTATGTGTGTTATTGATAAGTCGGCTAAATATAAATTTAAAACTTGAGTAGGCATTAATACTGCTAAACCGCAACGACACATCGCATGCATCAAGCTTGGGGTTTGGTACTTCTTTGGTAGAAGCGTTTGTAATCTCGTGGAGAGTTCACTAGGTCTTTGTGTGTGGTTCCAAGTGTGGATTCTGTTAGGTTCTAGCTTGGGTTTAGGTGTAGATCGGTGAAAGCTAAGTTGTACGGTTTATCCACCATAAGGATTTGGTACTAGTGAATAGTATAGGTGTCACAGATTCGAAACTGAAGGGGTACGAATGATCTAAACCCCTCATCCCGAACCAGTATAAATCGTTATGTTTGTTCTCTCTTCCTTTAACTATTTTATTTTCTTTACATACAATTTATATTGTTTAATTGTTTACATACTTGTATGCGAACTTGACACTTAACATACTTAAACTTAAAAGAAGTCGAAAAGAACGTATTTACCCCCTCTTTACGATTCTACATTATGTGTTAGTTTTAGTTGAATCTGCTAATATAATTGTCATTTTCATTCTGATTTCTACATTAACAATCTTTATTGTACTATATACCTAGGTAGGATAAATATGTAAGACCACATGTGAGGGTCACCTCCCCTTCACCTCCACCTCAACTTCCGCATCAACTTTTTAACACACAACCTTACCTTCACCTTTTAGCCGTAATAATCACTACCTAACCAACCAAATAAAAATAACTCAGTTTATACAAGCACACCACACACACTCACAAACAATAACAAATTAATAAAAAGGGGGAAGTGTACTCATTTTTCCACAATTTTCGTTAGTTGAAGCACTTTACCAAGCCACCTTCATTTGAGGATCTTCGCGCGCCATCAACACACCCCGTCATGGGGTTCACACACCAAGATTGACCATTCGCGTGTGATCATCTTCACCGTAACACCCCGCCTAAAAGTTTTATAGTCTTAATACAGTATGTATTCGGAACTCGTGTTTATACGCGGGATTTAAAAGTGATCATATTTATTTTAAAAATATGGTAAAATATGCTTCATTTTTGCAATTTATATCCCAATCTAACTTAGAAAGCAGGGTACAGACTACCAATGGCACGCCATTTGTTTTTTTACACCAACGTCGGTGCCATATTGCACCAGTCCACACGCCAAAATGGCGCCATTCGTCCCTTTGATGGTGAAATGGCGAGCGTTGTTGGGTTTTCTTTTTTTTTTTTTTTTTTTTTTTTTGTGAGTGAGTGTGGCATTTTTGGTGATGTGTTATGGGACTCAAATGCAAGGACGTGTTATAGTTATTGTGGTGTTATTGGGTGGATGATGTAGGATTGATAATACTATATGATTCATGTGGTTCGGGGGGTCGGGGAAGCTCAAAGTAAAGAGTAAACATGGTATTATTAGATTAAAGAATGGGAAGATGTGTGTGTTTTCTAGAGAGAAGGAGGAGAAACACACACACACACCTTAAGTTACAAATGAGACATCCCACCTTCCTAGTTGTGACTAGGAAGGTATTTATACAAGAATACAAGCCTAACTTAGCAATATTGACTAAACTAGTCCTTGTACATAGAAAGAAATGCAATTCCCGAATATGACTTTACTTTAAGGCTAACAATCTCTCCCCAAAGTGATTTCATACGGGAATTGCTTACAATGTTCCCTACAAGTAAAATTAAATACAAAACATAAGCGCAGCAGCTCCGAGAATGGTCTTCAAACTTCATTATTTCTTTCAGCTTGCTGAATCTTCTCAGCTGCCATCTCTTTACTTGCAGAAGAACAATGTGAGAAAATCTAATTAGGGATTAAATCTGGCTTTTCACTCTCCCCTAATTAGTGCTCTCCCCCAAACTGACAAACTTTCTGATGAATGCCCTGAATCTGAAGAAGTATTTTGATGAGTAAATGCATACTGTCTTTAGTCTTCTAACACGCAGCGAAAAATGTAGAACAGACTGTAGACTCGACCTTCTTCAAGATTGTCCATTCGGGGGAACAGAGTATCAACATCTTCATCTCACCAAATGCATCCCAGTTATCTTTCATATGAAAAATCAGCCCGTAACGTACACATGAAATGATAACACCAAAGTAACAAGTTGAACCACTGATCATCTTGATTTTGTTGCCCGAAGTTGGTGAAGGTGGATAAGGTAGAAGTACGTAGAAAAAGATGAGAAGATAAGAAATAGAATCAACCAATCTCCGACACAAATCGTTTCATAAATCATTAAACCCGATCACGTGAACTTGTTGTGTGTCCTCGATGTACACATTTCTCTCCCCTGATGGTTACGATTTATCAGAATCAGCATAATGATGTGTACGTGAAGCATTAACTGGAAGCACTTTATCATTAAACATATAGCCCGTGAGAAGATGTCGATAAACCCAATCTACTAACAATACCATTTAAAGTGTCTAACTCTTTACCAACCCCCTGTATCAAAAACAACGGCTCTCTTTAGTAACCACATGTGAGGAAAACTCAATATGACGAACTTGAGAATGAAGTAAAATCCCTCAGACTTGTGACTTAAGCTTGTACTATCCTGTGACTAAGAACGGAATCCTTCTTGACATATCCTCAACTGCGTGAGACACTGAGCACTACAACGTAACTCCTTAAAGTGATAGCTACTTTGTGAGTATAGAGAGAAAGAATCACAAAAGTAACTAGATATCCAAGTCTTCGTCACCATTAATATATGCCCAAACAAGTCATCTTCGCGGGAGGGAAGAAAGAAAGAAGATGAAATAAGTACACGCATCCGTAAAACCTCACTTCAAGCACAAATAAATAATATCGAATTATCCCCGCAGTCACAATTGATATTCATTGAAAACTTTAGCCGTGAAATATGTACCCCCGTGAATTTTATTTTTTATTTTTTATTTTTTTTTTTTTTAAAAAAAAATCAAAATACCACTCTTTATCAAATATTATCATAAATTTATATCCAAAAAATTAAAATTCATATAATAATTTTGATAGTCCAATTTATGCTCATATAACACTGCAGTCCAACCATATCATAGTCCAATCTAAATCTTTTCAACACACAGCCCAAATAATCAGATCGAGCCCATTGTATTGAAATGATAGTACCTGATCCAATAACCATTCCACTCAACCCGTATTATAACCCTAATAATACTCATATACATTACACTATACCAAACCCTAAACACACATCTTAAAACATTCCGCCCCCTTTTTCTTCACTGCTCTCCCCTACACTCTCAAATCTCATCTCCCGGTATCAATCTTGACCGATCACAACCAATTAACCATCACACATAAACACAACCGTACTAGGGGTATTCATTTGCAGCTCAATCCGAATCAAGATAGATCCTTTGGAGGGTCTCAGGTAGGTTTCTGCGTGTTTTTTTCATTTTGTAGTTGTGTTTTTGAACGAACGAAGAAAAGAGAAAAACAGATTTGTTATTTTTCTTTTCTTGCTTGTTTCGTATATTAAATGAAGCTAGGCTTCAACAAGGTCGATGATGATGATTTTTTCTCGTATGAATGACCTTGAATGGTAGAATATATCAATGAATAATCACGAAGAAAAAAAAAACTGAGATAATTTGATTTTTCTTTTTAGTCCGAGTATTTGAAGAGTGATTTATATGAGGAGGATGGGATAGGATAGTGTCGGATTTGTGTTGGTTTGAAGTGGGTTGTGTCTCATTTAGGATTAGTTATGGTTAATGATAGGATTTGGTCGTGGTTGTGGTTGACTTGGTCACCATTTAAGTCGCGTATGGTTTATTGAATTTTTTCTTATGGTTTTGTGACTGATGATGTAGATAAACTGAAGTCAATACGAGTGTTGGTATTTGGTTTATGGTCTACTGGTCTTCTATCTTCATCTTGATTCCCGTTTTTTTTTCAATTCCGATGGGTGGTCATAGACACAATTCCGACAATCTTGACCGTTTGACCTGACGAATTGCGATAAAAATCCAATTCCGACAGGTTGACTGTTTGACCTGACGAATTGCAATAAAAATCCAATTCCGACAGGTTGAATTCCGACGGGTCAATTCCGATGGAATCAATTCCGATGGATTAATTCTGACGGTTTTCAATTCCGATGGATTATCTAATTTCTTTACAAGAAATCGAATTTCGATGAAGTAGGGTCCGTCGGAATTACTTTACAAGTAATTCCGATAAAAGAGGGTTTTGACTTTTTGACCAATAATTCCGATGATTTTTCTGACCAAAAGTTCTGACCACCTTTACCAGACCAATATTCCGACCAGTAAGTATGACCACAAGTTTCACAGGTTTTGGTGCAAAGCAAGTCTCACTTCAATATTCGACCAGTTGATGAAAAACCAGTAAAGAAAGATGTAGACTTGGACCAATAATAGATACATAAGGCTTGTAAAATACTGTTTACCAGTAAAGTGGAAAAAAAAATTCCGATCACACAAAAAAATGGGTAAAACAGCTTAAAACAATATACGAACCACACAAAAATCATTAAAACAGTAACAACCTGGCTCGTTATACCAATTGTAGGATCGATAATACTATATGATTCATGTGGTTCGGGGGGTTGGGGAAGCTCAAAGTAAAGAGTAAACATGGTATTATTAGATTAAAGAATGGGAAGATGTGTGTGTTTTCTAGAGAGAAGGAGGAGAAACACACACACCTTAAGTTACAAATGAGACATCCCACCTTCCTAGTTGTGACTAGGAAGGTATTTATACAAGAATACAAGCCTAACTTAGCAATATTGACTAAACTAGTCTTTGTACATAAAAAGAAATAAATGCAATTCCCCAATATGACTTTAGTTTAAGGCATACGACCAACAAGTATGATGACCAATGGTGCACCACCTAGCACTTTCAGGACATAATTTATTTAATTGTCACTGCTCATCACGTAGAAACAATTAAGTTGCAAATTAAAAGATGTTGGTTATATCTCCGACATACAATTCCATGCGTCATAATTAACGACCAAATAATAATGACCCTAACAACAACAGATCTTCATCGTTTCATCATCTCATCATAAAACCCTGGCCTAACCTACATTTCATTCGATCCATCAGGTCTATTCATCGCTTAAATATCATGCAGATTCATTATACAATTGTATTTTCAAATTATATTAGCTAATACATGTTATATAACGTGACCATTGCAGGATTTAAATTTTAGGTGGATTTGATTATATTGTGTTGGTTAGTATGCTGCACGTACCATCAACGATCGAGGAACAATTAATATTGAGAGCTATTAAGGAAGAATGTTGTTGGGAGAGTCTCCCTAAACGGCTTCAAGCGAGTTTGGTTACAAAAGAAGAATGGCATCGAAGGTTAACCTTTACTTATCAATTGTTTTTGAAAAAACATGTTGCAAGCTATCTCTACACATTAGTACATTGCTAATAAGGATCAACATTGATTAAATAGAGTATGTTGGTTGAAATTCTAGTAATGTGACTATCTAAGGTGTACATGAGATGGTTAGATATACAAAATGTTAAACATGATTATATTCGGATGCAGTTAAACTGGTCATGACTTTCTTGTTTTATTGACTAAAAATCAATACTACTTCTTACAAAAAGTATACAACTGCATTAGTTTAATGGTGGATGCTATGTTTGCTGGATCAACTAGTTTTAATACGGAGTATTTGTGTAGAATTTTCTGACTAATGACGAGTTAGGGATGATCTTGTGGTTGCGGATCAACGTATGTGCATTTTGTGGGAGGGAGGGAGTATCACTACATATGACTAATGTTGTCAATCCAATTATAAAGAATACAAATATTAATTCTACACTTGGAAGATTTGTCACAAAGTTTGAACATGTATATCCTGTTTGGAAAGTGGAAAAAAACTATTGGCATTTTTGGTCATGTGTTTGAAGATTTATAAATTCACAAACAAGTTTTTACACTTATCCCTTTCACAACCTAGAGAAAGTAAACTTTGAGATGTTCTCTATTGAATAAGCATACACTTATTTGACCTTCAATGAACCACCACCAAGGTGGCATGGTGGTCATTTCTCTTGATGTCCTCACAAGATGTCTCAGGTTCAAACCTCACTAGGTAAACATCTTGGGAGTGGTCAGGGAAAGGGTCAGAAATGGTCACACAATACCCAAGTTAGGCTGCATACTCACTCTCCCCGGGAAACCCCATCCGTTTACACATTTATTATTTGACCTTCGGGATAGTCAACTTTAAGAACCCTAATAGAAATGCTTGTAGTAGTGATGATAAACTATGCTTTTTTATGATTTTAAAAAAAGTTTGGTGGAACAGTCATCCTCTATGGATATGAGCTTAATGTTGGTCAAATGTAAATTCATACATCTTATCTCATGCTGCATTACTTATATGTAATTTAATGGTTATTCACTTCTTCTGCTACTTCTTTACACAACTTTGTATGCAGAACGCCTACGAAATCACTCATTTCATCAAATATAATAGATTTCCTTATCATTCTTCTCTATAATATTTCATATAGAACAAAAACTCCTTTCCGGCTTTCCATTACTGTATCCAGTAATAGAATGACTTAAATGATGCGAAAAGTATTAAGATCTCTTAGTTAGCTCACTTTTTATTGGAAAACAGTCTGGATGGTATTCATTAGGTGTTCTAAGTTTATAAAATTGTGTTCGTTCTTCAAGATCATATTGCTGTGCAGGATCATTGCACATTGTATAAGGAGAAGACTCCTGTGGCGCACTTCTTTTGTGCGTAAAGTATGTAGAGAAGGTGAATATTATGAGGATATGATGCGCTATCTTCGAAAGAACTTGGCGGTAAGCATTTAAGATAGCTTCTTATTTTTATATGCATACACGTGCTGCAGAGTGTTCTATTTACTCTTCAGTGTTCAGAATTCAAGTTTAATCCTTGATCATTTGTACTCATGTTGTTCCAATACGACCTTAACTTTGAATGAAGTGTTTTGTTTTGTTCTTATTAGTTTCCCTTGATTAAAAGTTGCAAATAACAATCTTTTTTCTTGCAGCTGTTTCCTTATCATCTTGCCGAGTATGTCTGCCGTGTGATGAGGGTTTCTCCATTCAGATACTATTGCGACATGTTATTTGAAGTCATGAAAAATGGTAGTGAGCTTTTGCATTATAGGATTTTGTTTATTTAACTTGTAAACTACCTTATGATGCTACTCCCTGTGGACAAACTCAGAAAAATGTCCCCCCTCCCCCCTCTTGCTAATGGGTGACAGTTAGGCTATAAGCCAAAGTGCATGTGGCTCGCTCTGTGAGGCTGTGAGCCACCATCATATACTGATATTTTCGATTTAGTAATTACAAACTTTGAAATGAGTATGATATAAACTTTTGTATGTTGTGCCTTGTTTTCTATTTCCAGTAACACTGATCTTCATCTTACTTGCAGAACGGTCTTACGACCAAATTCCAAATTTTAGCGCAGCAGATGCCTTGCGGCTCACTGGGATAGGCAGAAATGAATTTATTGATATCATGAACAAGTGTAGATCTAAGGTAAAAATTTATAGTATTTTACTATTTTGGTTTCAATGTGTTTGTATGACAAAAATATTACATGTGCTTAATGTGTGTAGATTGCAGCTGTTAAATATTACTCTGCTTATGAAGAAATATGGAAAAGAAAATGCTCCTGCACCATATTACTCATATGGCTAGGCTATTATACATATTGAAGAATATTATGAACTTACTAATATGGATGCCTATAATTCCCCTGCACCATCTTCTCTGATTTGAATTCTTTGTCGAGTTGATATAGGCATATGCATACAAACAGTCCCCAACAACAAATAAAATATTCTTTTAATGTCAAACATTTTAGACTTTCAAAGGTCAACATTGATTCTCTGTCACAGTATGCCTTTATGACACCATATGTAAGAAACAAAGTGTTCTTAAGATGAACTTAAAATTAGTCACATTTGACTGTTTTTGTTTTCTATGTACTCAATTCGTTAGTAAATGAAGTTGGCTAACAGAACAGTCCTAGATTATATGCCATCCGGAATTTATTTTTCATGTTTCACATTACAATCTAAACATAGGTGGAAACATATTATTTTTTATATCTAACTGCTCATAATGATTTTGGAGCTATTTAGAAAATAATGTGGAAGCTGAATAAGTCAATAGCTAAAGAATTATTACCTTTACAACCAGTGGACATTACAATTGAACCTTGGTGGGGAGTTTGTCTTGTCAACTTTACATTGGAAGAATTTAAGGTGAGGTTCGGGTTAATCTGTCTTCTACTAGAATGATTATCAAGATAAGTTCCAATTCTAGTTATAAGAAAATAAAAATTACTCTGAAATCTGAATGCAGAAACTTTCAGAAGACGAAAGTGCAACGATTGACAAGATATGCAAGGAGGAAGGAAACGCATTCATGCTCTTTGATCCTGTCGTCATCAAGGGTCTTCACCGCAGGGGACTAGTCTACCTTGATGTTTGTGTTTATGCTGAGGATCGATTTAAAGGTAATACTTTGTATTTAGCATCATCACATCATAAAATCTGAAAATCTTATGCTTATGAGGAGATGATCAAGTTGTTATTGTTAAACTATTGGGTTCTTTCTGCATTTGTCCTCCATTTCTCATTGGTTCCTTTCTCGAAACCTCTAGATACAGAATTACAGATGGAGTCTCGTAGATACAATGCTCATTTATATTGAATATTAGATGAAGCAGCATATATCTACGACATACACAATCACATATGGAGTCATTCACAAATGTGCATAAAATTCCCAAATACACAATCACATGCGGATTTTCAACATACATGCAGTCCCCATATAAGAGTTTCAGAGTTTGAAAAATTAGAAAGAAGTTCATCCTACACGCGATGTTTCGTTGTTTGTGAACCAATTCTTCTCATCCAATTCAGTGGGGGACTTTTATCTTCTTGTGTATCTATCCGTTAGCTTATTAATGTACTTTAACAGTACTGGGGTAGCAATAATGATTTTTATTTTCCAAATACGATATTATATTGGTTAGTGTACTTCCTTAGCATTAGTTTGTTGTGTTTGTTCTCTTATTTTCCCTATTTTATGAAGTGCATGTTGACATGTCCATATTACAGTATGCAGACTAGAAGGGTTCGTTTCAAACAGAGAGCAGTCCTATGAAGACCCCATTGAGGAGTAAGGATATTGATTTTTTTTTTATTAAATCTTATCTAATAACTAAATGTTTGCAAGCAGACGAGTGAAGATCCTTATGCTACACACTTTACTATGCAGGTTGCTTTATGCTGTTTTTGTGGTTTCAAGCGAGAATTCAACTGTTGCTGAACTGGCCACTACACTACAGGTCGAACTCTCTCAACTTCAAGCTGCTTCATCTTTTGCTTGTCGAATAGGATGGGCAGTAAAACTAATTGACGCCGGATCTATTCTTCAAGAAACATCTTCTCCTAATTCTAGTAAGCTCGGTGATGACGAAGATTCCCATGCGAGTGTTGGCTCTTTAAACATGTCTGTTGATGGCGGTGTATTTCAGCAAGATGGGACAGATGGTCCTACTTCTGGTTATACTCGTGTGGCATTTGTTGTTGATGCTAACATAACATCTTATCTTATGATGGGGTCTGTTTCACCAGGTATTATTTTACTCCTTCTGTACTGGTTTTACCTTTCCTACTATCTTCTTCAGGAATATGTGTTATTGTGTTAGAATAGATTCACAAAAATGGGTGGGTAGTGCGGGTTGGGGAACAGTTCAACATGTGTTCGGCTCAAAATGGGGTAACTTTTTGTATAGGTAGGTTCACCTGGAACACTTTTTGTCAAATAAAGTCAATTGTGTATTGACAAATATGTCTAAGATATGATTAATTATTTTGTTCAATAAGAGCGTATTGCTTGATGATATTCTAATTTTAAATAAAATACTTTCCAAAATAACTCTTACTAAAATGATTTATGATGTTTTCTACATTAAAACACATTTTGGGTAACTTTGACCCATTTCTTTTTAGCCTATTCTTATGTTTTTACCCATTTCACACATGGGTCGAAATTGTCATCTCTAGATCTTGTTACTCTATTATGATCTGCATGAAGGTCCGTTGACAGTTCTCCCTTCCACTCTAATCTACATATAAAGTACTCTTCGCATTGTTTTCTTTTTCGTTTTAAGTCAGTGTACTATCAGTTGTATCAGATACTGTCTTGCTGTAAGTCATTTGCGTGATATATATGTGTTTTGCAGGCTTAAAGTCTCATGCAGTAACATTATACGAGGCAGGGAAACTGGGTCATGCTAGCATAAACGATCTCTGCCAAGATCTTAGCTCGTTAGAAGGAGCCAAATTTGAGGGTGTGCTTCAGGAATTTGCCAACCATGCATTTAGCCTCCGATGTGTTTTGGAGTGTTTAACATCTGGAGGGATTGCTCCTAACAAGGGGGACAAGCATGGTACGGATTATTCAAGCAATGACGAGACTACTTCTATGACAACAGAAAAATTCCACAAAGAGTCTGAAAATGCTGTCATTGAATCAGGCATACTCGAAGATAATTGTTCCACTATTCCTGTGACTGAAGATACTAATGATGCTAACTCTGTGTCTACAGTATCTGAATATGATAGTTGCA